>NC_069437.1:13316608-13344108 GCF_026875155.1 Cherax quadricarinatus | reverse complement strand
AAATGCATCGTCTTTGTGTTCTTTATCAGAAATATGGCTGGACAAATAAGTGACGCGTCAGAAGTATCAGTCGTCCTACAGTTCTCATTTTCATATGAAGAACAGCATTGATAACAGTGGGTTATCCAGCAGAATATAAACAAAATAACGAGAATGAGAATCAACTAGTCATCAACGACTGCAACATTTCAAAGCGACACAACGTTTAAATAAAACCAGACTTCATTAGCTCTGAAATTAATCTTTGACAAGAAACGTTATTGAAAAAAATCGGGAAAAATGAGGATATATCGTTTCTACATTTTTTTTCATGGTACACATTAAGAATAAATAAATGAAGATTTGTTAGATATCTCCATAAGACATGTTGGTAGTCAGGAATTAATTTGCAAAAAATGTTACTAATTGTTGTTTCTGTGACTTGCCAATTACTGAAATTGAGCTAATTGCTTGATCATTACTAACAAGCGCTGTTTTTAGTAACTGGCTTGTTAAAACTAATGTCAGGAGTTTAAATCCTAACTTTAATATTGTGCTGAAGATATTGTCATGCCCAGCGATTTTGTGTTTTATTTATTACTACATGTACGTAGTCATTACGTCTGTTGTAAATACAAGGTTTATGTCACTTAAGTGTCATTGTGTTACTTAATAGTATTTAAGATTTCTTTAGTAAATGAAGATGCAAAGGAGATATTTTAAAGGTATGTATATATATATATATATATATATATATATATATATATATATATATATATATATATATATATATATATATATATATATATATATATATATATATATATATACCGAGAGGTGTGTATTTATAAACATAGTATACTTTAGGGCCTAAAATATGTTGATATGTACATATAGGTGAATATTCAACCTTCACGACCCAGGCGCCGTCTACAGTGAGGTCTAGTCTCTGGAACCATTACGCTGTCTCTTAACCTTTTGACTGCCGCCTACAATATGAATGTGCGGTATATAATACAGCTACGAGATTAACTCTATAGATACTTAAACGTAAGCTTACTAGCCTGCCCCAGCTGGCAGCGGGGCGGCCAGCTGTGCCTCATTTAGTATCGACAGAGCTGTGGTCAGACCGTTACATAGTGGGTGACGAATGAGCGGCTATTACCCCGTGCCCGGTGTGTTTCCTGTTGCCAGGGCCAAGACGATTTATGCAGCCTGCATATCAAGGAAAGTTAATATGATCTTGTGGGTAAGCTGACCCCAGAGATGTTCTCGCCTCCGAGGGAAGGTGTTCTCGTCTTTCTAGATGGTGCTGGTAGGGTTGTGGTGCTGTCATATTCATAGATGATGGTATCAGGATTAAGATGTTTTCTTATGGGTCAGGTGCTGTCAGAGGGAAACTGCTATGAGAGGGATGAGACTGTCAGAGGGGAAAGTGCTCTCGAATTCGTACATGTTTGTTAAGAGGTCAGATAGTGTCAGTGTTATTAAGTGGTCAGATAGTGTCAGTGTTATTAAGTGGTCAGATAGTGTCAGAGGGTACGTGGTACTCTCAGGGGTTTATGTGGTTTTCTCAAGGGATGAGAGTGCTCTCAGAGGGAAAGGTAGTGGTAATAGTGGAAGTTGGTGTGAGAGAGAATGTGGTGGTGTGAGAGGGAAGGTGGTCTTTGAAGAAACGAAGTGTTTTCAGAGGAAAGGGGACATCAGGTGTAATATTGACTTTACGAAAGGTAGCTTCAAAGGTGAAAATGCCTTAGAGGTAAGGCGACATTGACGCTTTAGCAAGAATCTCTTTGGGGTAGTATTACTATGAATACTCTACCGTATTTTCTGCTAGAATGACTGGCAGTTGTCGTTACTGTTCGTGTGGCTAGAATGGTAGTCGCTGTGGTACAGACTTACCAGGCAGCTGCACAGTGAACGTTTATATGATTGGTTGAAAGCCTCGAAAACGGTTGAAGGATTAGGATCGTCAGGACTGGCCACTTGGCCGGCGAGGAAGGCAGAATCCCGAAGAAAGTCTTTTTTAAGCCTCTGTCGCGTCTCATAATTGATTTTATAAGATGTGATTTTTAGGAATTAGGCTCCCAAGAGTTGAAGGAATGGTCGTTCCCAAGAAACCTTTCGTCCCTTCCTGGCTGGTCGTCTTTAGCACTTCATCACCAGCTTCAACAAGCAGAGAGGTCCTCACTTTCAATAAACAGACAGGTCATCGCATTCAACAAGCATACAGACCCTCACCTTCAACGTACAGACGGACCTTCACCTTCAACTTACAGACAGATCTACAATCTTAGCAAGCAAAGCCTCACCGTCAATAAGCAGAGCTTCAGCTTAAACTAACAAAGCTGTAGCAATAACAGCCGTCCAGAATTTCAGTTTCCAGCAAACTAACAGAGCTTTAAATAATAGCATTAGCTACAACAAGTCACTATGGTAAGTGCTTTACATACTGGCAAGAAAGGGAATATAGTCAGTGGTAAGAGCTTTAGATACTAATAAAGCAGCAAGGGCAGGAGGACAAGTGATTTTTCTAATAAAGTGATTTTTCTAATAATTCCTAACAATAGATACAGATGTAACAAGAGTTCTTAATAAAATCACCAAGTCTGCGATAACAGTACATGGAAGAACAAACGAGAAAACATCAGCAGCAACAGCAGTTGGGAAATGTTGACTTGAGGTAGAAGCAAGAACAACTAAAACAGTGGCTTGAAAAACGGTTGCTGCAAGAGCTGAAAGTATTACAAAGACAAGATGCGTAGTAGCAACAAAAGCAGCTGGAAGCAGCCGGCAGCAACAGGCTGTTACTTCGTTGTCAAGATTCTTAAGTGTGACAGCATACTCAGGCCAAGGCGCGACCTTGCCTTGGTACACTGTAACTTAAACTGGTTGTCTCGACCCTTTTTCCTCTGATCTCGCCTACACGACTCCTCACTCCACCTACCTTCCATCTCTCCCTCTCGCCTCCTACACGACTCCTTCCTTCCTTGGCTCCCTCTCGCCTCCTACACTACTCCTTCCTTCCCTGGCTCCTTCTCGCCTCCTACACTACTCCTTCCTTACTTGGCTCCGTCTCGCCTCCTATACTACTTCCTTCCCTGGCTCCCTTTCGCCTCCTACACTACTTCCTTCCCTGGCTCCCTCTCGCCTCCTACACTACTCCTTCCTTCCTTGGCTCCCTCTCGCCTCCTACACTACTTCCTTCCCTGGCTCCCTCTCGCCTCCTACACTACTCCTTCCTTGGCTCCCTCTCGCCTCCTACACTACTCCTTCCTTGGCTCCCTCTCGCCTCCTACACCACTTCCTTCCCTGGCTCCCTCTCGCCTCCTACACTTACTTCCTTCCCTGGCTCCCTCTCGCCTCCTACACTACTCCTTCCTTCCCTGGCTCCCTCTCGCCTCCTACATTACTCCTTCCTTGGCTCCCTCTCGCCTCCTACACCACTTCCTTCCCTGGCTCCCTCTCGCCTCCTACACTTAACTTCCTTCCCTGGCTCCCTCTCGCCTCCTACACTACTCCTTCCTTCCCTGGCTCCCTCTCGCCTCCTACACTACTCCTTCCTTCCTTGGCTCCCTCTCGCCTCCTACACGACTCTCGCCTAAGCTAATTAGCCTCTAATTTGTATTCACATTGTAATCTGGAAACTGAATCACCTCTCTGGAAATATTGGATAATTAATTTGCAAGGTGTGTTGCATCAAAGACGCTGAATTCTTTCCATTGCATGTCATACTATGCGCAGTACGATTGTCTACACATTATACACACTTAATAACAGAAAAATCTACATAGCCAAGTATAGTTTTGAAGCCTCATTTAAATGATGTTGATACTTGATGTATTTCGTGGAATGTCAAGGTGAGTATGTTAACATTTATTGTGGTGGAACATTGCAATAAATGGTGTATCGCTTGGCTGGTAATGGACCGATCATTTTAAATGGTTGCTTGGGCATGATGGTTCATACGAGCACTTGTATGAGAGATGAGTTGTGTTGGTGGTGTGGTGTATATCTATATCCTCTCTGGTGTAGGGGTGAGCAGTGTGTCGTTGCGATATACAGCAATATCCTACCTGGGAACGAATGAGTTGTACCAGGTAACCGTTGCGGATTATATTTCTGAATAGCGTAGTAACAGTAGATTAGGTTGGTATCGACCAGTGTACACTCTACAACGCTGTATATAGGACTCGCCTGAAGGGCAATGAGAAATAGCGAGTGAGCATTCTGAGTAAGAGAAATATTTGACTCGACCAAAAATAAAAAAAAAAAAAATAAAAAGTCGGCCTGGCATGTACGGGAATATACAGCCATGTCCATTTGTGATAAGCGTGAACTGTCGCGGAAAATAAAGGAGCTGTGCTTCCCACCTGTCCTGTCGCCTATCTCCCGCACAATGCTCTCGCTCTTGTGTTTCCGGAACGTGCAGAAAATCATGGGTACTCGTGTAATTCACAGTGGTGTAGTGCTCCCCCGGTGGTACCCGCGCTGAGCTCGGACAATGTGAGATCGGGGTTTCAGAACGTTGTTCGAAGTTAATGTCGTGTTCACTGCAGTTTTAGGTTTTGTGTTATACTTCCCAGGGTATTTTTTTTTTACATGGCACCAGTCTTTCTTCACAGTGTTTGCCATGGCAACCTTCATTCGAGTGTCTTCCTTCCATCCCCCAATATTGTGACCCTTAACCCCTCTCTTTTTTTCCTTCCCTTTCCAACTTTTAGTTCTCTCTCTTCCCTTACCCCCTCTCTCGTTTTCTCCGTCCCTTACCTCTCCTTGGTTCTCTTCGTCCGTTACCTTCTCATTCTCTCCCTTTCTTCATTCCTCACCTTCCAGTTTCCCTTCGCTCTCCTTTTCATGAACTTAACGTGCATTGAGGCTGCACCACCCAGATCCGGAACTCCCACTCTCCTTGCCAGCCATTACATTCCAGTTGCAGCCACTGCTGGATCCTTGGATCAGTCCTCCAGTAGCTGCATCTCTGGATTCTGGGATCAGTCCTCCGGTAGCTGCATCTGCTGGATTCTGGGATCAGTCCTCCAGTAGCTACATCTGTTGGAGTCTGGGATCAGTCCTCCAGTAGCTACATCTGCTGGATTCTTGGATCAATCCTCCAGTAGCTGCATCCCCTGCAGCATCATTGGATCAGTCCTCCAGTAGTTACATGTCCTGCTGGATCCTTGGATCAGTCCTCAGGTAGTTACATGTCCTCCTGGATCAGCCCACCATTAGCTGCATCTGTTGGATCCTTGGATCAGTCCTCCAATAACTGCATCTCTTGCTGGATCCTTGGATCACGTCGTCCTACACTTCCAGTCCTTGCTGGATCCTTTTGTTCACGTCGTCCTGCTGCTGCAGCCACTGCTGGATCCTGGAGTCAACTTCAACAGTAACATCTTCTAGCTGAATCCACAGGCTAAGTGCTCCGACATTTCTGGAGACCACGTTCCCAACATCCTTGGTGGCAAATGTGTCAGATTAGATCTTTAGAGGAAGCTCTTCGTTAGTCTGGTGGAAAGCTGGACGAACCTTGTATACCACAGTGCCATAGAAGGTGGTGTCTACTAACAGATGCGGATGTTGTGTTTTGAAAATGGTTTACGACGGACCGAAACATCGTCATAATGTTCCTCGCCTAGGTGCGGGTTTTTGATGAATTGTCAGCCACGGTATTCTGAATTTTGTATTATTACTAGATTCGGATGTGGTACACAGGATAGTGTAGGGAAATTATTGTTGTTGTTGTTATTATTATTATTGTTGTTGTTGTTGATTTTTATTGTTGGGAAGAGCTAGGGGCCTGCACACTTTTTGGAAATGGGAGGGGAGGGGGGTAATCGGGTTCTATCCAAGGGGAGGATTGGTCCATTTCCTTGAATCAGGAACAGGGCAAGCTGAGAGCACCCTTTGTGTCACCTCATCAGTGCTCACTGACAGGTGGGGGGTGTCAGAGCGCTCCTGCAGATGCATCACATTATTTCAAAGCCTCCGGCGCTGCTACCAGGCTCCCTAGCGAAGGCGCTACAAGGTGATGGACGGAATGGGGAATGGGGAGAATCTGATTCGGAATGGTGTAGGTAATGAGACTCAGAGGATTGAGTGCTATAGGGACAGGGGTAGGGAGACCCCTCACCAGTGAAAGTGGTCTGTCAGAAAGAGACCTTTTTTAAGAAAGTGGTCTGTCAGAAAAGGACTTCTTTTTTTGAGAAAGTGAATTGAGCGACGGCAAGAAAAGATGAAAAGTTGGTGTTTACTAGTGAGTTGAGGAAGTCTTGTGGATGGTGGGAAGCTGACTGCTCTCTGCCTGCCCTCACCTCTTAGTGTTCTCTACCTCCCCTCGTGTTCTCTGCATCCCCTCGTATTCTCTGCCTTCTCTCTCTCTCTCTCTCTCTCTCTCTCTCTCTCTCTCTCTCTCTCTCTCTCTCTCTCTCTCTCTCTCTCCTCTCTCTCCTCTCTCTCTCTACTCTCTCTCTCTCTCACTCTACTCTCTCTCTCTCTCTCTCTCTCTCTCTCTCTCTCTCTCTCTCTCTCTCTCTCTCTCTCTCTCTCTCTCTCTCTTCTCTCTCTCTCCCCCTCCCTCCCTCGTGCTGACAGATTACTAACCAAGGTGCCTGTTATACCGTCTTGTAGAGCGGGGATAGCAATTATAAATGATTAACTTTGAAGATAGCTGCTAAATGTCGTATTTGTATAGCAGCACTAATTCCAAACCACAGAGCAGTACTTGGTGTGTTGCTGTGGCACAGTGCTCCAGGCTGTGACACAGTACACCAGGCTGTGACACAGTGCACCAGGCTATGACACAGTTCACCAGGCTGTGACATAGTGCACCAGGTTGTGACAGTGCACCAGGCCGTGACACAGTACACCGGGTTGTGACACGGTACACCGGGTTGTGACACAGTACACCAGGCTGTGACACAGTGCACCAGGCTGTGACACAGTGCACCAGGCTGTGACATAGTGCACGAGGTTGTGACAGTGCACCAGGCCGTGACACAGTACACCGGGTTGTGACACAGTACACCGGGTTGTGACACAGTACACCAGGCTGTGACACAGTGCACCAGACTGTGACACAGTGCACCAGGCTGTGATATAGTGCACCAGGTTGTGACAGTGCACCAGGCCGTGACACAGTACACCGGGTTGTGACACAGTACACCGGGTTGTGACACAGTACACCAGGCTGTAACACAGTACACCGGGTTATTTTATTACATCAACACATTAATGGTGTACAGTAAGGACAAGGTGACGAATAAGAAACATGTGCAACACGTGAACATCTGTTCGCCGCAGTAAAGATACCCAGATGTTGCATGTTTGCTAATGCAGCAGGCTGTGTTATTACTACACAGTGTTACTACAACACAGTGTTACACAGTACACTGTTTCTGCAACAGGCTGTGTTACTACAACACACTGTGTTACCACAACACACTTTCTGCAACAGGCTGTGTTACTACAACGCATTGTGTTACTACAACGTTACTACAACACATTGTGTTACTACAGAAGGCTGTTACTACAGCACACTGTGTTACTACAGCAGGTTGTTACAATACACTGTGTTACTACAGCAGGTTGTGTTACAATACACTGTGTTACTACAGCAGGTTGTGTTACAACACACTGTTTACTACAGCAGGTGTGTTTACAACACACTGTGTTACTACAGCAGGTTGTGTTACAATACACTGTGTTACTACAGCAGGTTGTTACAATACACTGTGTTACTACAGCAGGTTGTGTTACAATACACTGTGTTACTACAGCAGGTTGTGTTACAATACACTGTGTTACTACAGCAGGTTGTGTTACAATACACTGTGTTACTACAGCAGGTTGTTACAATACACTGTGTTACTACAGCAGGTTGTTACAATACACTGTGTTACTACAGCAGGTTGTGTTACAATACACTGTGTTACTACAGCAGGTTGTGTTACAATACACTGTGTTACTACAGCAGGTTGTTACAATACACTGTGTTACTACAGCAGGTTGTTACAATACACTGTGTTACTACAGCAGGTTGTGTTACAATACACTGTTACTACAGCAGGTTGTGTTACAACACACTGTGTCACTACAGCAGGTTGCGTTACAACACACTGTTACTACAGCAGGTTGTGTTACAACACACTGTGTTACTACAGCAGGTTGTGTTACAATACACTGTGTTACTACAGCAGGTTGTTACAATACACTGTGTTACTACAGCAGGTTGTTACAATACACTGTTACTACAGCAGGTTGTTACAATACACTGTGTTACTACAGCAGATTCTGTTACAACACACTGTGTTACTGCAGCAGGTTGCGTTACAACAGACTGTTACTACAGCAGGTTGTGTTACAACACACTGTGTTACTACAGCAGGTTGTTACAATACACTGTGTTACTACAGCAGGTTGTTACAATACACTGTGTTACTACAGCAGGTTGTTACAATACACTGTGTTACTACAGCAGGTTGTTACAATACACTGTGTTACTACAGCAGGTTGTTACAACACACTGTGTTACTACAGCAGGTTGTGTTACAACACACTGTGTTAATACAGCAGGTTGTTACAACACACTGTGTTACTACAGCAGGTTGTGTTACAACGCACTGTGTTACTACAGCAGGTTGTGTTACAACACTGTGTTACTTCAGCAGGTTGTTACAATACACTGTGTTACTACAGCAGGTTGTGTTACTACAACACAGTGTTAAAACATATCAGTCATCCTATTATCTTGATACGGGGTTTTAATTGATTGTAAAAATTCTCTAAGTCGATTGTTTATCAAGTCACGATTATAAAATCAACTAGAGTCAGCTGTTTTATCCTCTGTCAGTTGATGTCGCGTCTTGATAGATTCTCATTTGTATTGGAAGCAACCCATCCTTTAGCTTATTAGGTAAGATTTGTCAGGAAACAGGACAAATTTTTCCTGACGCGGGTCTTAGTCATGTGATGACCCGCTGCTGGAGCTTATAGTATTTTAGCGTTTGTTGCGTTACTAACGCTGCACATATCCGTTCTCTTCGTTTATCTCGTTTAAGCATGCGTAAATATCGATTAATATACGTTAATCTAATTTACCCTAAGCAAAAATAGTAAGCATTAAGTTTCCTTAGTATGTTAGATCGGACAGGAATCAACGAACGGCATTTCAGGGGAAATTGAACGCTGTAGTGAGAGGCTTCGTGCGCACGACCATCGCAACTGGCCAACTTTTATCTACGTGATCTTGACAATGAGTAAAAATTTCATTAGTGTTCCGATTTCAGACGATATCTCAACATCCTGAGCTACATGTCTCCTTCCCATAAAACGGATTTACTCTTTTCTTTTTTTTACCTGCTGAAATATGACGCGCCAGAGATCGTTTATTTTCTTGTGTCGTTAAGGGAGCGAATGGGGTGGGTGGGGAGGTTATTGACTTGATTGTAATGGGCTTTATTGTCAGGGTGAATGATGGTAGCTCTAAGTGTACTTGTTGACCCCACTGTGTAGGTGGTGACCCAGGGTGTAGGTGATGACCCAAGGTGGAAGTGGTGACCCAAGTTGTACTTGTTGACCCGAGATTCTGACTCACTTGTGACTCCTTCCAGTTTATGGTTAAACTTGATCATTATTAATTGCTTTGGGATTTCTGGTAAGACCCACCATTATCCTCGACTCTAATGGTTGTCTGGGAGACTCGCCATTCTTTGTGGCTACGCGATCAGTTGTCATCCCTCACCATCACTCGTGACCCCCTCACCATCACTTGCGACCCCACACTATAATTCTTGACGCCTCATCATCACTGTCCTAAATTTGCTTACAATACAAGAGACAGGCGTAGATTTCAGTCAAGATGTACTTAAGTTACCCCTTTTAGGAGCCTAGTTCCTAGGCATTTTTGCGTATGTTAACTCTCTTAAAGTCTAGTTCCTAGATCATAAAATGGATATGGGGTGCGCAATAAACTAGCCTCTTCGGGGCAAAATCTAAAATTGTGACCCCCCTCACCATCACTCGTGACCGCCCCCTTCCCTATCACTCGTGACCGCCCCCTTTCCTATCACTTGTGACCCCTCACCATCACTCGTGACCCCTCACCATCATGACTCGTGGCCCCCCGTATTATCACTCTTAAAAACATAATAAACATGTGATGCTCATGTTATTAACACCCGAGTGATCGCAACCTACAAAAAATAAATTGTTCTTGTTGTAATAAGGTTAGGTAAGTTTTCTAAGATTCTTTTGGAGCAAAATTAAAAATTTTAACATTAACATTAATGAAAAAATGTATCTTTAAACGTATAAGAGAAAATTTTAGAAAGGACTTAATTTTAAATGAGTTCTTGCTAATTGACCAGTTTTACATATTCGGCACGACATATTTTACATATTCGGCACGACACTTCATTGTCTATCCGAAAAGGTGAACTCTAACATCTGCTCCCACACGTTCCCCCAACTCCATCAGAGTCTTCTGGCTCCAGTATTTAAATGCTCATCCTCCCGCCTCTATTTCACCTTGATCACAGATATGAAATTGTACACCACTCAAGGCTGAGGGACTGATTACTTCATCTTCCGCTGACCTCAACATATAATCTCTGTATCGAATTGAAAAAGCCACTGATTGTGGAAACGGCTTCATAATAAAGATACCCAGTTGTTGCACATGTGTCTTATCAGAACCCACACACAGTAGGCTGCACTCTGTATCATATCTTGTTAAGCATCAGATTCAAGCACGATACACTCGCGGCTTGGGGAGTTGAGAGCAATTAGGGATTATAGATAATGGGAAACAATTAAGGGGTCAAGTCTGGATATATACAAGTTGGAGTGCAAGGAGTATAGGAAACAACTAGGCATGGAGGGTGGAAGCTCACTTATTAAAGTGAAAGTGAGCCCCGCTCTCCAGGTAGGAACCAGTCCCTTCCTGTACGTGGGATGTTCACTTTGTTCCTAAGTTGCTTGTATTGTATTGTATTGTTGAACTTGGTCAAAGCAAGACGGCCCCTTTTCTTACGTGTGAGGGAAAACCTACTTTACCTTACCGTCCTGGTGTACGAGGGTGAAACAGAAGCCTGTTAAACGTTGTGCACCCTGGTAGGATTCTTCATTACAGCGTTTCGCCCACGCAGTGTGTTTTATACCGCACTTGTCTCTTTTTTTCCATCGCGTCAGTATTTATATAATATCTCTCCATAGTTGAACATGCAGACTCTGGCACTGAAGCCTACATGTTGAACATGTAGCCTCTGGCACTGAAGCCTACATATTGAACATGTAGCCTCTGGCACTGAAGCCTACATGTTGAACATGTAGCCTCTGGCACTGAAGCCTACATGTTGAACATGTAGCCTCTGGCACTGAAGCCTACATATTGAACATGTAGCCTCTGGCACTGAAGCCTACATATTGAACATGCAGCCTCTGGCACTGAAGCCTACATGTTGAACATGCAGCCTCTGGCACTGAAGCCTACATATTGAACATGCAGCCTCTGGCACTGAAGCCTACATGTTGAACATGCAGCCTCTGGCACTGAAGCCTACATGTTGAACATGCAGCCTCTGGCACTGAAGCCTACATGTTGAACATGCAGCCTCTGGCACTGAAGCCTACATGTTGAACATGTAGCCTCTGGCACTGAAGCCTACATGTTGAACATGCAGCCTCTGGCACTGAAGCCTACATGTTGAACATGCAGCCTCTGGCACTGAAGCCTACATGTTGAACATGTAGCCTCTGGCACTGAAGCCTACATGTTGAACATGCAGCCTCTGGCACTGAAGCCTACATGTTGAACATGCAGCCTCTGGCACTGAAGCCTACATGTTGAACATGTAGCCTCTGGCACTGAAGCCTACATGTTGAACATGCAGCCTCTGGCACTGAAGCCTACATGTTGAACATGCAGCCTCTGGCACTGAAGCCTACATGTTGAACATGTAGCCTCTGGCACTGATCACACTCCGGGTATAGTTTCGTCTACATTAAATTGTTTTTCCATATGTTGCGGTTAGGTGTAATGGTAGCTGAAGTTGGTGTTGCTGGGTGCAAAATGTATCTTTCTCTGTATTTTGGATATTGTTTGAAACAGTATATTAAGCCTAGCTTTTTGTGTGTGTGAAGAACACAGAATAACCACACTGTTATGGTGTCTAGTACATTGCATCTCTCTCCTCCCTCTCTGAACTCCCTTACCTTCATTCACTCCTCCACCCTCTTAACTCCAACCTTTCCACTCACACCTTCATCTTCTCTAACTCCCCACCACAGTTTCTCCCTAGCCCCTCCTCTTCTTCAGTTCCCTAGCCTTCCCTCCCTCCAGTGTTTACCTGCCTCCCTCTCATGTGTTGATGAGGGTAACGCGGGTGTAGTTGCACTTTGTTGTTGCAGTAGTGGGTTACACGTGAAGGATTAAACATTGTGTGGCGGTGGGGGCCTGCGCTACAACACAGGCCAGGTATGAGAGACTAGGCTGCCGCCTTTGATCTGCTCTCTTCTCTAAAAATGATTCAGGGTCCCGTCATCTGCTTGTCATGGAAGACCTCTCCGCTATCCTTTACCCCTGGGGTAACTCGTGTTTCTCTCACCTGGGAAGCTGTTTCGTATCCGGTATCCTGGTCACACCTTCCATACCTTGGTCACTCCCTCGCCGCTATCATAGTAACTCCCCCGCTCCTCTGCCTCTCACGTCTCTATGTCTCGGTCACGCCTAAACCTTATCGTGGTCACGCCTCAAAGACTGTGCTGGTGGTGATGGCAGTAAGGGTGTGAGGTTGTGGTGGTGGTGATGCCAGTAACCGGGGCACTGTTGGCAGCAGTGAACTGTGACACTCCTGACAGAAGTGAACTAGGGTACTCCTGACAGCGGTGAACTGGAGCACTCCTGACAGCATTGAACCAAGGCACTCCTGACAGCGGTGAACTAGGGCACTCCTGACAGCATTGAAATAAGACACTCCTGACAGCAGTGAACTGGAGCACTCCTGACAGCGAATTTGTACTGACTGTGAATACCATTGTAAGTCTTAACAAAAAGGTAATTAAGTACTTGATGCTGTGAGAGTGCCAAGTACATCCAGGGCCCCACTCTTCACGTCTCCACAACACTCAAGTAGTAACCTGGGCCCCCTACTACTTCACTGGCAAACTGGGATCCCCCCCACACCACCTCACTGACAAACTTCCCCCCTACCGTGTGTGATAACTACCGTTCTCAAAAAAAAAAAAAAAAAAACTTCCAGCTTACTTCCCCCTCCTCGTATTAATTTCCTCAGCTTCCCCTCGTGGGGTATTAATGCTGGTGGCGCTTGTGGAGGTGGGAGTGAGTAGAACTTACTTGTGGTGGTGGGTACAACTTACATGTTGGGGGTGGGTACAACTTACTTGTGGGGGTGGGTGCAACTTACTTGTGGGGGTGGGTGCAACTTACATGTGGGGGTGGGTGCAACTTGCATGTGGGGGTGGGTGCAACTTGCATTTGGGGGTGGTGCAACTTACCTGTGGGGGTGGGTGCAACTTACTTGTGGGGGTGGGTACTGCATGAACATAACTAACACAGAGAGGGAGGGAGGGAGGGGAAAGAATACAGGATATTTTGGACTCCTCCCCAACAATAATCCCCACTGGCATTTATAATCATGATTGTTCCTTTATATTACCTACAATGACCCGATGATTAGTTTGCCCGCGAGAAAATACTAATCTTATTAGGCAATTATCGAGAGCTTTAATATGTCAATCATTTTATGTTACCAAAGATTCCATGAGTTTTTTTTTTCTTAATAATTTATTTTAGCTGTAGTGATTGGTATATATTGTGCAGTAGGTGAGTTAATAATGATTGGCTCCTGTCGGTGTCTGTTAGAGGTATATTCGGGGTGTTTTGTCCATGTTCGCCTATCAATAAAATAGGTACCTAGGTGTTAGTCGACTGATGTGGGTGACATCCTGGGGACAAAATTTACCTAATTTGTCAGAAATGCTCTGCGTAACAAGGGGCTTACTATATAGTAGTATGTCATTGATGTCAGCTAGGTCTGTATACCTTGTACATATACTTGTAGTAGTAGAGATTTATTATTATTATTATTATTATTATTATTGTTATTATTATTATAGCATGAAGTATGCTCATCTAGGTATCTCTTTGTGAGCATTTCCCTAATCCGTGTTTTTTTATCAATACAATTTGGAGACATAAACGGAAGACTGTAGTAATTATATAAAGAGGACAATTGAAAATGAGGTAATTAGCCCCTCAGGCAAGGAACTGGGATGTGGTACCTCAGGCAGGGAGTTCATAAGTATGCTAATAGTATTTCTAGACAGTTTAACTGGACACTGAGTGCCGGTCTTGATGGTATTCAAACCACAGTACAGGTGGGGATCAAACTCAAGGCAAGTGAGTCGTAAAACTCCACCCGTACCGTGGGTTGATAGTGTTCGGACACAAATTCTCTCTACACTTTTTTCTTGGGGTGTGTGTTCTCATCCTTGTCCTCACTGAGCACATCTGTAATCGGTACTACATACATCGGCACTTGTTTTTCCTCCTTGGTGATATTTTTGCGGCTGTGGAGGGAAGCCTAACGAAGTTGTGAGCGCTTGTTACTGTAATGTTGAGAGACCCTTGTCCCATTTCCCCTTTTTATCTAAATTAGGTAATTTTCCTTCCCGATTACCGGAAGGAAGGGCTGTTTCTAACGCGTGATCTGTCGGTCACCCTGAAAACAACCAAACCACAACCATATTAACAGTAACGGTGGTTCTTAATAACCCATACAACAACAGCAGCAGAAATATCAACCACAACAATAACAACCACAACAACAATAACAACTAACCACATCATCATCTAACCCCAACAACTATACATAACAATAACAGCAGCCTCAACAACGACGACGTCCCATACTGCTAACCAGCAAACTAAAATAGGAAGATAATCGTGTCATGAATTTTTAAAGGAAGCGGTTCAGAGGCCATCATTGGAGCGCTTATTTTCCCATCATTAAAAACCAACAATTAATATAGCTGAGCGGATCCTATCAGCCAGTGCTCAAAATGCAGCGAGGGCCAGTTAATTGCTTCTTCCGCCAGGCAAAATGGCGGGTCATGCGAGTCACTTTGGTTCAGTGATGGCGGGTCATGCGAGTCACTTTGGTTCAGTGATGGCGGGTCATGCGAGTCACTTTGGTTCAGTGATGGCGGGTCATGCAAGTCACTTTGGTTCAGTGATGGCGGGTCGTGCGAATCACTTTGGTTCTACGATGGCTCCTGCTTGATTGTCTGAAAGCATCCATCTCTAAACTTCTGGTGTTCTGGGTGTTCACACTTCGTGTCTGGTGACAAGTGGAAGCCCTGGTAGTGATTTATATTACTATAACTACTCTTTGCTGATGACACTGTGCTCTTGGGAGATTCTGAAGAGAAGTTGCAGAGATTGGTGGATGAATTTGGTAGGGTGTGCAAAAGAAGAAAATTAAAGGTGAATACAGGAAAGAGTAAGGTTATGAGGATAACAAAAAGATTAGGTGATGAAAGATTGAATATCAGATTGGAGGGAGAGAGTATGGAGGAGGTGAACGTATTCAGATATTTGGGAGTGGACGTGTCAGCGGATGGGTCTTTTGAATATGAGGTGAATCATAGAATTGATGAGGGAAAAGAGTGAGTGGTGCACTTAGGAGTCTGTGGAGACAAAGAACTTTGTCCTTGGGGGCAAAGAGGGGAATGTATGAGAGTATAGTTTCCCAAACGCTCTTATAAGGGGTGTGAAGCGTGGGTGATGAATGTTGCAGCGAGGAGAAGGCTGGAGGCAGTGGAGATGTCATGCCCTGAGGGCAATGTGTGGGGGTGAATATAATGCAGGGAATTTGTAGTTTGGAAGTTAGGAGGAGGTGCGGGATTACCAAAATGTTGTCCAGAGGGCTGAGGAGGGTTGTTGAGGTGGTTCGGACATGTAGAGAAAGGGAGCGAAACAGAATGACTTCAAGAGTGTATCGTCTGTAGTGGAAGGAAGGCGGGGTGGGGGTCGGCCTAGGAAGGGTTGGGGGGAGGGGGTAAAGGAGGTTTTGTGTGCGGGGGGCTTGGACTTCCAGCAGGCATGCGTGAGCGTGTTTGATAGGAGTGAATGGAGACAAATGGTTTTTAATACTTGACGTGCTTTTGGGAGTGTGAGCAAAGTAACATTTATGAAGGGATTCAGGGAACCGGCAGGCCGGACTTGAGTCCTGGAGATGGGAAGTACAGTGCCTGCACTCTGAAGGAGGGGTGTTAATGTTGCAGTTTAAAAACTGTAGTGTAAAGCACCCTTCTGGCAAGACAGTGATGGAGTGAATGATGGTGAAAGTTTTTCTTTTTCGGGCCACCCTGCCTTGGTGGGAATCGGCCGGTGTGATAATAAAAAAAAAAAAAAAATAACTACTGTAGAGGGATTCTTCAACATGGTGACGTGCAGCAGTCCTCACCATCCTGATCCATCCCACTGAAACCACAATGACCGGCAGCAATCCCCCTTCCTTTTTGTTCCCCTATCAACACAAAGCTCCCCATTTCACCTACTCCCCACACTGTGATCTGCAGTATTCCCGGCGTTCCCCTTACTACCACAAAGGACAGCCCCCGTTCCTCTACCACTACAGTGACCTGAAACAGGTCTCCCCTGCCACCAGAGTGACCTGCAACAGTTCCCTCTTACCACCATAACCCTCTTCGTCACCTACCATCACCACATAGCCCCCCATCTTCCCCCCTCCACCACACAGGGGTAATTAGATTGGTAAAGAGTTAGTTGATGAGAGAATAAGAGGCTTAGTGTGCGCTGCTCCTGATTAGTTCCTCCGGCTTGTGCCGACACGATTCAATTTTGTATCAGCTTGGGACAAGAGGGACTGAAAGACGCATGATGAAGGAGGAAGTGAAGGAGGAGTCGTGATGGACTAGCTGTGAAGGAGGAAATGGAGAAGGCGGTGATGGAGAAGTGACGAAGGGGCCGGTGATGGGGAAGCAGTGGAC
The DNA here is from genome assembly GCF_026875155.1 of Cherax quadricarinatus. Lineage (NCBI taxonomy): Eukaryota > Metazoa > Arthropoda > Malacostraca > Decapoda > Parastacidae > Cherax > Cherax quadricarinatus. The sequence continues at coordinate 13,327,095 of NC_069437.1, read as the reverse complement.
GATAGACGAAGTGATGAAGCGACGAAAGGAGCTTTTGATGAAGTGACGAAGGAGCCTGTGATGAAGTGACGAGAGAGCCTGTGATGAAGTGACGAGAGAGCATGTGATGAAGTGACGAGAGAGCCTGTGATGAAGTGACGAGAGAGCCTGTGATAAAGTGACGAGAGAGCCTGTGATGAAGTGACGAGAGAGCCTGTGATGAAGGAGGTATTAATGGAGGAAGCGATGAGAACGCCATTGATGAAAGAAGTGATAAAGAAGCCAGTGATGGAAGACGTTGCCACAAGCCTCCTTCACTTCTCATCTTCCAAACCCTCTTGTTGCAATATCAAGCTTGGGTAGTTCACTCCGGCTAAGATTCCCCCACTTTGAAACCTTACACACTACGATAATTATCTCGCATAATCTTGTGGCTACGTTCCAGGATGTCGGTCTGTTCTCCTGTTTATTTACTCCCTGGGTAGGTCAGGTTAGGTAAGATTCCTCAGGAAACAGGACAGGTGTTTCCTGACGTGGGGTCAGGAGCTTTTGGTCATCTGACCAAGGCCTTCCTCCGGCTTACCGGTCTACCCCTTTAAAAATTAAGATTTTTGTGTATGATACTACTCACGGGATCCATTTGTACCTTCACTAGTGTTTTCTCTCTCCTCCAACAGGAGTAGCTACATATACACTATAATAGCACGAACTAGTATCACTAATTTAAAGTATAATCAGTATTTATATTTTGCGTTCCAAAAATGCATGACATATCCCATAGTTAAAATCGAATATAGTACTTCACGTTGTGATACGCCGGCTGTATCCTCTCATAGATCACACTTAAACTTACACATAAAGTCACATAAAGGATAGCTTGGTACTTACAGAGCCAGTTGTTCGCCACTCATAGTTGTTACAGACAATGCCCGAAGGTCAGCGATGTTTATTTCATCTACCCCAAGGGTTAACCATTGGTTGTTCCACACACTCTCTAAGGTCAGGCCATACGATTGGACTGTTTTATCTTCTCGCTGTCTGCTCCACTGTGTTCGACTACCCCTCTGTATTCTCTCTAGTGTATATTATGTATTCGCAGGGAGAAATCACCTGAGTCGGGTCTTACATGATGACTCGCCACTGGCTCCGGAGAGTTTCACATGTATACCATACTAAATGTTCATTAAGATGGTGTTTCTAAGAATGCTTTTGATATTGAATGTTACAGTATTAACTGTTCTTAGGACTTAGGGTCATGTCTCCTGTTCTTTGCGGCAGAGGTGTGAATCAAGCCGAGCTCACCGTAATCAATGAGAAAGCAAACTACGTAGATGTAATACAGCCTAAGTATCTCTTGCCTGGTTTCGTCGTGGTTCCATCAAGGTTCCATCGTGGTTCCGTAGTGGTCCATCGTGGTCCCGTCATGACTCCAGCATGAAGATATGCCATGGCTTTCAGAGTGGGAGGATACGAGACCTCATGTGCTCTACCTGCTACTGAAAATCAAGTTTTTTGTCAATTCAGACATCAAGGTAGTGGTAAGATCACCTTCATTTAAGCTAGACGTTTTGTATTTATGGGAAGAGTGGTGGTGGAGGATGGTGGTTTATTGTGAGTTATGGAAGATGATGGGGGCATTGTGGGAATGATGGAGGATGATAGTATATAGTGGGAGTAGTGCTGGAGGATGATAGCGTGTTCAGGGAAGGAGTAGCGGATGGAACAAGAAAAACTGGAGGGAGAGAAGGAGGGTAGACGAAAAATATGAATATCTGAAGATTATGAAGATGAGTGCATGGCGGAGGGTGGAAAGGAGGGGAAGGTGAGACTAGTGATGTTCGTGCAGGAACGTAGAGAGTAGAAGGATGGTAGTTGAAGACGCTGAGTAACTGGAATCCTGATGGTTAAAGAGGAAGATGGTATACTAGGATGCCTGGTAGTTAACGAGGAATATGTTAATGGGAAGCCTGGTGATTAATGAGGAAAATGTTAATGGGAAGTCTGCTAGTTAACGAGAAACAGAAGAGGAGCTTCTGGGTTTACTAGAAGAGGAAGAGAAAGATAATTAGTATTGCTGAAAGACAATGTATTCTTGTTATATGAAATATCAAGCTAAAAAAAAATTATAATACAACAGAGAGAGATAAGTTATCAAGGGAAATAAAAGAAACGTAGTTAATCTGTACCACCTGTACTGTACGAGTGTTTACTCAGCCATTAAACATACTAAACATTAACAAGGCTAAAAGAATATTCATTGTTTACGATACCAAACTCTGCCATTTTTCATATATATAATCCTAACTGCATTTGAGTTTAAAGTGGTTGATAGGCCAATAAACTCAGCCACCACCCTAGATTCATGAACTCGAGATTTAGTCAAAATTGCGAAAAAAAATTGTGGAGTTGCAGTGTCTGAATACATTTAGCATCCCAAAAGTGAGGCCCGAGGGGGGGGGGAGGGGTGTTGTACTGGTGTTTGTGAAGGGATGTTGATACAAGATGCCTTGATGTTTGTGAAGGTCTCTTGATACAAGGAATTTGAACTATCCACTGTTTCCTTAAATCAGACTTGATTACCTCCCTCTCCCTAGGCGCTATATGACCCCTGCGGGCTTAGCTCTTCCCCCTGATTATAATCATCTACAAAGGTGGCCATGTGAAGATAAGGCGGACAGCGTCACTTGCGAGAATTGTCAGGTAGTGCTGACCATGGAACATCATTTGATAGATTGCCACTTTCATCAGAGGGCAGGTCGACTTCAATTTCATCCTCTCAATCAACGCTCTGACAGCCTTACTCTACCCTTCACTAAAACTCTCACGTTTAATGCTGATTTTTGTCATTAACTTTGTTAAGCGAAGTTAATTTGTGACACTAACTTTATATTTCTCATTTCTCCTCGGTACAGAACCTTGGTGGTTTTACTCTCTTTACCACTAACGTCAGCGATGAATAACCCATGCGAGTTTTGAGCTTTAAATGAATATCCTGCTGTCAGCTGCAAGCAGCTCACCACTGCTACTACAAGATATCTTATTAGTGAAAATAAAACACAAGAAATTTTTAGAAAGTTTCCTCAGTTTAAGAGTAATATGTAAAATAACATGTTGTAATCATATACTTAGATGTATTTCAGTTTACCCTTATAGAACTTTGTTACTAAGATTTTATATATTATATGTAGTGCGCTCTAGCTCGCAGGATGGGGGTTACCTGGGGGTTACCTGGAGGTTATTCCGGGGATCAACGCCCCCGCGGCCCGGTCCATGACCAGGCCTCCCGATGGATCAGGGCCTGATCAACTAGGCTGTTACTGCTGGGCGCACGCAGTCCAACGTACGAGCTACAGCCCGGCTGATCCGGCACTGACTTTAGGTATCTGTCCAGCTCTCTCTTGAAGGGGCAGCCAGGGGTTTTATTGGCAATTCCCTAATGCTTGATGGGAGGCTGTTGAACAGTTTTGGGCCCCGGACACTTATGGTGTTTTCCCTTAGTGTACCAATGGCGCCCCTACTTTTTATTGGGGGCATTTTGCATCGCCTGCCCAGTCTTTTACTTTCGTAGGGAGTGATTTCTGTGTGAAGATTTGGGACCATTCCTTCCAAGATTTTCCAAGTGTAGATTATGATATATCTCTCCCTCCTGCGTTCCAACAAGTACAAGTCAAGTGCTTCCAAGCGTTCCCAGTAGTTAAGGTGCTTGACAGAACTTATACGTGCAGTAAAGGATCTCTGTACACTCTCTAGATCTGCGATTTCACCTGATTTGAATGGAGATGTTAATGTACAGCAGTATTCCAGCCTAGAGAGAACAAGTGATTTGAAAAGGATCATCTGGGCTTGGCATCTCTCGTTTTGAAAGTTTCATTATCCCATCCTATCATTTTCTTTGCACGTGCGATCGTGGCACTGTTGTGATCCTTGAAAGTGAGATCCTCAGACATTACTACTCCCAGGTCCCTTACATTATTTTTCCGCTCTATTGTATGGCCGGAGTCAGTAGTATATTCTGTTTTAGTTATTATCTCCTCCAGTTTTCCATAACGGAGTAGTTGGAATTTGTCCTCATTGAACATCATATTGTTTACCGTTGCCCACTGGAAAACTTTGTTTATATCTTCTTGGAGGTTAACCGCGTCCTCAGCAGATGACAGCCTCATGCAGATCCTAGTATCATCCGCAAAGGATGATACGGTGCTGTGGTGTATATCTCTCTCTATGTCTGATATGAGGATAAGGAATAAGATGGGGGCGAGTACTGTGCCTTGTGGAACAGAGCTCTTCACTATGGCAGCCTCCGATTTAACTCTGTTGACCACTACTCTTTGTGTTCGATTTGTTAGGAAGTTGAAGATCCATCTCCCCACTTTCCCAGTTATTCCTTTAGCACGTATTTTATGGGCTATTACGCCATGATCGCATTTGTCAAATGCTTTTGCAAAGTCTGTGTATATTACATCTGCATTCTGATTTTCTTCCAGTGCATCCAAGGCCATGTCATAGTGATCCAGTAGTTGTGAGAGGCAGGAGCGACCTGCCCTGAACCCATGTTGCCCTGGATTGCACAGATTTTGCGAATCCAGGTGATTTGCAATCCTGCTTCTTAGCACTCTTTCAAAGATTTTTATGATGTGGGACGTCAGAGCTATTGGTCTATAGTTCTTAGCTAATGCTTTGCTGCCACCTTTATAGAGTGGGGCTATATCCGTTGTTTTAAGTGACTGTGGAATTTCACCCATGTCCAAGCTCCTCCTCCACAGTGTACTTAGGGCACGCGAGAGGGGTTTCTTGCAGTTCTTAATGAAAACAGAGTTCCACGAGTCTGGGCCCGGGGCTGAGTGCATAGGCATATTGTCAATGGCTTTTTCGAAATCTATCGGAGTTAGGGTAATGTCGGAAATCTGGCATACATTTATGGAGTTTTGAGGCTCATCATGAAGAAATCATTTGGGTCGTCGATCCTCAGACCGATTAGTGGTTCACTAAACACAGAGTCGTACTGGGATTTCAATATTTCACTCATTTCCTTGTTGTCATCTGTGTAAGTCCCATCCTGTCTGAGTAAGGGCCTGATACTAGATGTGGTATTTGCCTTGTTTTTGGCATATGAAAAGAATTTTTTTGAATTTCTTTCAATTTCACTAATAGCTTTAAGCTCCTCCTGCCTTCTCCTGGTTCCTGTAAGAGTCATTTAGCTTAAGTTCGATAGTTTCCATTCCCTGGTCAGCGCCTCCTTTCGTGTATCAGATATTCTAGCACTCCTGAGGAGCTCAGTGACTCTTCGTCGTCTTCTGTAGAGGGAGTGTCTTTTTCTCTCCAGTTTACTCCTGCTCTTCTTCTTTCTTAGGGGAATATGCCTAGAACATGCTTCGGCTACCAGGAAGTTGATCCTTTCAAGGCACTGGTTTGGATCCATGTCATTTAAGACATCTTCCCAACATGTTTCGTTTAGGACATGGTTTACCTGGTCCCAGTTGATGTTCTTGTTGTTGAAGTTGTATTTTGTGAAGACACCTTCACAGGTACATGCATTCTGCTGATCAGGGCCCCTATGCATGTACGTCTGGACTTCGATTAGATTGTGATCGGAATTAGTTGTTTTTGATATTCTTATGTCTCTTTATCAGGTCCTCATTATTTGTGAAGATAAGGTCAAGTGTGTTTTCTAGTCTTGTTGGCTCCACTATCTGCTGGCTTAAGGTGTGTTTTTCGCAGAGACTTAGTAGCTCATGTGTGTGTGACCTTTCATCTGCACTACCTCCGGGGATTGTTTCAGCTATAACATTATTTGCTACATTCTTCCATTTTGTATGCCTTAGGTTGAAATCACCAAGCAGTAAGATGTTTGGGGATGGAGCTGGAAGGTTTTCCAAACAGTAATCAATTTTCAGTAGCTGTTCCTTGAACTGTTGTGAGGTTGCATCTGGTGGCTTGTATACAACCACAATGACTAGGTTTTGGTTCTCGATCTCTATTGATAGAACTTCAACTACCTCATTTGTGGTGTTCAGCAACTCCGTGCAGATAAGGGACTCTTTGACATACAGGCCAACCCCCCCTTGTTGCCTGTTTTTTCTGTCGCATCTAAAAGGTTGTAAACCACTTATCTATATTTCACTGTCAAAGTGATCTTTTGTGTGAGTCTCTGTGAAGGCTGCAAACATTGCATTAGACTCCTCTAGAAGTCCACTGATAAAAGGTATTTTGTTGTTGGTGGATGGCTTAAGGCCCTGTATATTAGCAAATATGAACGAGGTTGTATTCTGTGTTTGTTGGGGGGATTTTGTTATTGGCATCAGTAGTTGTAATTCTGGAGGGCCATGGGTGGCCACTGGCTGCGCCTCCAGTCCAACAAGGCTCCAAGGTGGTGGACTATTTTGTTATTTCCTTCCATTTCTTTTTTCGTTTCCTGCCACTAAAAAATCACCTGGAGTTGGGTTGTCGTAGCTACTATTGTTTGTCTTGTGGGGTCTGTGCCTCCTGGTCCCTTTTAGATGGTATGCAGGGCAGTCGATGTTGTAACACTGCTTCTGGAGGACCGAGGAGTGGCACATTTTTGGGTGAAAGAAAGTACAGAAAGAAGAACGACACACTCCTTTAGACAGGAGGTCGCTGCATTTTTTGGGATGGTCAAAGTTGCATGTCCCATTTTTTTCCCCTGTTATTTCATGCTTACAGATGCCCCAAGCATAATATTTGCACAAATTCACCTTTGGTTGAGAATTTTTGGGAGGTGTGTTGTCAATTTCTGCAGGTTTCTGGACTGCACTATAATCCTCAGTATCCAAGCCAGGGCCACCCCGTCCTGGATTCCATCTACTTTCCCCAGTAGAGGAAGAAGGAGGAAACTCCTCTCCAACATCTGTACTGTGGGCCACGGTCTTGTGCAATGATGGTTGTATATTTACGGTTTTAGATGGTTGTATATTTACTGTTTTTGTGGTGGTTTGGGTAGTGTCCCTAGGAGAGTCTGGGCTGGCAGTAAGGCTGGGGGCTGGGTCTGGGTCGGCACTGGGGCTGGGTCTGGGTCAATGGCTGGGCCTGGGCCAGTGGCTGGGCCTGGGCCAGCACCAGCACTGTGGGTATTAGTGCTATGACTGGGCCAGCACCAGCACTGTGGGTATTAGTGCTATGACTGGGGGAGCCTGGGCCAGCACCAGCACTGTGGGTATTAGTGCTATGACTGGGGGAGCCTGGGCCAGCACCAGCACTGTGGGTATTAGTGCTATGACTGGGGGAGCCTGGACCAGCACCAGCACTGTGTGTATTAGTGCTATGACTGGGGGATGGGTCTGGCTTAGCACCATGTGGGTGACTAGATATTTTCGAGTCATCTGTTGTGGTATGGACATTCTGCATTTTTTGATACACTATCTCTTGCTCCCATGTTTTATATATTTTTGGTAGACTATCCAAGAGGGGTGGAGTGCACAGTAAACTAGCCACTTCTGTAGCAGAATCTAATGCTGCTATTATTAATGTATTTACAGGGTTTAGACAACTGGAATATTCCTGTACTCTGAAAGCCCTATTTATCGCAGGCAAAACAGTAGATCTGGAGAAAATGGAGAGCTTTCACTAAGCGTATTAATTTAGACACCCAGATAAATGGCAGCGCCTTAAATTCCCCAAAATGTACTAACTTGAGCGCAGGGAAGATGTATGTAATATATATCCGAATAATACTGAAGATACCGATTCAAAATCTGCACAGTGAAATTAGTCCTGTGGAGAGCAGAGGGCACTCTACTCTAAGCGGTACAGAATATTTATGAAAAACAGGAGTGTAGGATGTTGGCACTTATGACGATACGGCCGTTGCCTCCCCTAGCCCTCCTCTACTGAGGTAATAATAATATCTTTATTTACTACAAGTACATGTACAAGGTATACAGGCCTCGCTGACATTAGTGACATACTACTATATAGAAAGCCCCTTGTTATGTTGAGCATTTCGGGCAAATTAGGTCAGTGTCCCAGGATGCGACCCACACCAGTCGACTAACACCCAGGTACCCATTTTACTGATGGGGAACATAGACAACATGTGTAAAGAAACACGTCTAATGTTCCTATCCTGGCTGGGAATCGAACCCAGGCCCTCCCCGTGTGAAGCGAGAGCTTTAGCCACCAGAGCCCTAGGAAAACAGCTCCTAGTGAGGATGATAAGTATTTAAACAAAATGTTCTTAGTGGAAGTAGCGCGAATCAGCAGCAGCCATCAAGCCACGCCCACCAACACGATCACTTGTAAATTACCTGTGGTCTTGAAACCCAGCCAGCCACACCGTCGTCACCTCCAGCCAGACAGACACCATTACAATTATACACTCGTACCATTTTCCCCGTGGCGCGGTGGCCGCCCATCACTGTCTTCGGAGACACTGCACTTCATGACCGCGATTCAAGAATTCGCGATGGGCTGTCTAGAGTGCCTCCCCGTAGGGAGAACGACACGCCAGTTTGCTTGAGAATTTTGCGGATGTGTTTCCAGTTATGCTAATGGAGGAAGAGTGCCTTGAGTGAAGTCTCCATTGTGGACCTAGACGCAGACCCTTCTGCCAAGAATTTAACGCGTCACTCTCTTGTTTAATGTCCTGCTTTTCTTTTCTCGTTGCAGGTGAGCTACGTTTGTCAGCTGCAGCACGGGCTTGTAAGTGTGTCTGCTGCCTGGTGGTGCTGCTGTTCTAATGTGATTGTTAGTGTCTGCTGTCTGGTGATGCTGCTTATGTAATGTGTATTTGGTGTGGTGTGTGTGTTTTTGTGTGTGTGTGTGTGTGTGTGTGTGTGTGTGTGTGTGTGTGTGTGTGTATAACATAATAACATAAAAAAGTAGGAGCACTGCGGAAGACCTACTGGCCCATACTTGGGAAATCCTTGTCAAACTCAACCCACTGACAAAAATATCGCCCAACAGATTATCATTGTTACCCAAGGAATAAGCTTTGATAACCCTATTAACGCAAGTGTAAGTCCCACTCAAATCCAACCCCTCTCACTCATGTGTTTATCTAACCTATTTTTGAAGTTACTTTGGAAGACAGTGGGTATTTTTGGTTTCCTCCTCATTATATTACCATCTCTGGTACTCTAAACTCAAACCGATTTTCAAGCCAATGAGAAGCGACTTAGGGGACAAGAGCTTGAATTGTTGGTATAAATCTTGGTATTAGATACCGACAGATTGGTTTAGAAAGACACATAAGCAAACATTAGGTCTGAACACATCGACTCTAGGCTGAGGGACTGATTACTTCAAACTCCTCCTCTCCTTACACCTTCCTGCTTTGTATAGGACTGATGAAGCCACTGTGTGGCGAAACGTTTCTTCAATAAAGATTCCTATATGTTAAGTAAAAGGACACAAGTGCAACTAATGTGACATTATTGTGGCAACGTTTCGCTCTCCAGGAGCTTTATCAAGCCTGTCACATTAGTTGCACTTGTGTCCTTTTACTTTACATATTGTCGGTAATTCTACCAACTTTATTACATTCCTATATGTTGCATAAGTGTCTCAATTCTTCGACATATTCATTAGAAAACGTTTCGGTCCTGGGACCTTGATCAAGGTCGCAGGACCAAAACGTTGTCTAATATGTCCTAGAGTTGGCTGACATGTCTTCCTAAACCAGCTTGAATTGTGATGAATGGTTTTGAAAACCGACAAGTTGAAGAATTGAGACACTTATGCAACACATGGGAATCTTTATTGAAGAAACGTTTCGCCACACAGTGGCTTCATCAGTCCAATACAAAGTAGAAATGGGTAAGGAGAGTAGAAGTTTTGAGGTAATCAGTCCCTCAACCTGGAATCGATATGTTCAGTCCATCACTCTTGTAGGAAGACTTCCTACAAGAGTGATGGACTGAACACATCGATTCCAGGTTGAGGGACTGATTACCTCAAAACTTCTACTCTTCTTACCCATTTCTACTTTGTGTTGTTAGGTAAGACACATATGCAACAGTTAGACAACTTTATTCCGAAACGTTTCGCCTACACAGTAGGCTTCTTCAGTCGAATACAGAAAGTAGGCAGGAACAGTAGAGATGTGAAGACGATGTAATCAGTCCATCACCCTTGTAGTCGTAGAATTTGAGGTTGTCAGTCCCTCGGCCTGGAGAAGTTCAGTTCCATAGTCAGGAACTATCTGAAGATCAAGCGACAGTGCGGAGACTTAAATACTGTCGGAAGGAGAGGTGCAGGGTAGTAGGTAGTAGTAGTAGTAGTAATTGAGAATGTAAGCCACTGAGAGGTCATGTCCCTCTCAGATTCCAACACTTCTCACTTGAAAAGCTTGTCCAAGGTGTTTTCTGTACCAAGATGCCATGTGTTGCAGTGTCTGACAAGATGAACATCAAAATGGTATACAATACCGACAGGTTGTTTTGGTAAGACACTATGCAACAGTTAGACAACTTTATTCCGAAACGTTTCGCCTACACAGTAGGCTTCTTCAGTCGAATACAGAAAGTAGGCAGGAACAGTAAGATTGAAAACGA
>NC_069437.1:13285267-13316108 GCF_026875155.1 Cherax quadricarinatus | reverse complement strand
ATATTTTAGATTTTTTACAAAAATTTTAAAATACCAACAAAACAGTGAAATAATTTTTTTCTTAGTTTCGAATGTTTTTGGTAAAAATTATTGATCACAAATTTTCACTTGTCCTATATAGCAAGAGAGCGTTGCTATTTACCAAGATCGCAAGTTCTCCCTTTCGGCAGACAATATTTTTATATATATAAATAATATTATATAATATATATAATATATATGTCGTCCCAAATGGGCAAATTGCGATTTTGGGCTTAAATAGAAACGTCATTTTGCCATAAGGACAAGCGAAAATTTGTGTATGCAAAAAATTTCGCCAAAATCATTTGAAAATAAGAAAAAAATATATTTCACTGTTTTTGTTTTAGTATTAATTATTGTAAAACATTAATTATTTTTAGTTGGGTTAGGTAAAATAAATTTATCTTGTTATAATAAGGTTAGGTAAGTTTTCTAAGTTCCTCTGGTGCAAAAATTTTAAAAAATTTTTTTTCAAAAAAATGAAAAAAAAAATATCTTTAAAAATAAAAAAAGAAAAAATTTTAGAAAAAACTTAATTTTAAAAAGAGTTCTTGCTAATTGACCAGTTTTACATTTTTGGGGCGACATTATTAATATATAATAATTTTATATATATAATAAATTATTATATTTAATTTTATAATTTTATAAATATATATATAATTATTATATAATATATAATAATATATATTATATAAAAATTAATAAAATATATATATATATATATAATAATATTTAATATATATATATATATATATAAATATAATATTAAATGTCGGAACGAGCCATAGATGATGGAAATCCTTACTCTAGATCTTTTGCATCCTGCGTTTTGGAGTGTGCAAAGCCTCAAGACAGCAGCATATACAATAACATACGAAAATCAATCCTACACCCAAAATCACTAACATAGGCTATTCCAACATTCTCACATTTGAAACTGCTCGCAACACAAACATTTTACCCTTCCCCCTAAGGTTTGGGAGAGTGTTCGCCTTTACGGCCTGAAGGACTTTGAGCCCGAAATTGAACCATCGTAAATTTTTAAAAAAAAATAGAGTTAAACAAAATTCTGTGATTTTAAAAGTTGAAGTTGAGAAAAGATAGATTGTTTGAGTTGAGTGTGGGTGCTGTTTAAAACAGAGGGGGGTGGGTGTGCGAGTGTAGGCAGCAAAATGGGGTTTCTGTGTGGGTGTAGGGGAGCAGGTGGGGGCGTGTACCCGGGGAGGGGGGTGGGTTTTGGGAGGTAGATGACTGTGTGTGTATAGGCAGCAGGTGGGTGGCTGTGTACTCAGCAGGTGGGTGAGTGTAGGCAGCAGGTGGATGACTGTATATGTGTGTTTGTAGGCAGCAGGTGGGTGGCTGTGTGAGTGTAGGCAGCAGGTGGGTGGCTGTGTACTCAGCAGGTGGGTGAGTGTAGGCAGCAGGTGGGTGGCTGTGTGAGTGTAGGCAGCAGGTGGGTGGCTGTGTGACATTACTTATAGTTATGTAGTATAAAACGCATCCTTCTGATACTTTAAAGACGTAATCATCTTGGCTGCTCCCCGCCTCCAAATTTAGTTTTGTGCTCGCCAGAAGAATGTGCTGAAAATATAGATGCCCCGAGGAAATACTGAACCGCTTATAAAATGTAGGAAGGTAAAATAATGCGAGATATAACAGCGTGACAGTAAGATGTTGAACGCTGGAGGGGGAGAGAGAGATAGTGTACTTACCTAATTGTACTCAACTAATTGTGGTTGCAGGGGTCGAGACTCAGCTCTGGCCCCGCCTCTTCACTGGTCGCTACTAGGCCCTCTCCCTCTCTGCTTCCTGAGCTTTGTCATACCTCTTCTTAAAACTATGTATGATTCCTGCGTCCACTACTTCACTTGCTAGGCTATTCCACTTCTGACGACTCTGTGACTGAAGAAATACTTCCTAACGTCCCTGTGACTCGTCTGAGTCTTCAGCTTCCAGTTGTGACCCTTGTTTCTGTGTCCCCTCTCTGGAACATCCTATCTCTGTCCACCTGTCTATTCGCCGCAGTATCTTGTATGTCGTTATCATGTCTCCCTGACCCTTCTGTCCTCCAGTGTCGACAGTCCGATTTCCCTCAACCTTTCTCGTACGACATTCCCCTGAGTGTGTGTGTTGTGTGTGTGTGTGGTGTGTGTGGTGTGTGTGTGTGTGTGTGTGTGATTACCCATGTTGGTAACGGGGTAGAGCTATGCTCATGGTGTTCTTTTCGTGTTTAGTTTTTTTCCTTTCCGGCACTACCTGTCCTTGGGGCCCATTCCAGCAGGCTACCACGCTATTTGTGGAGAAAATACTTTCTTCCGTCTTTAGGCCTCGATTTACTCTCACTTAGTGATTCTGACCTCTTTCCATCCGCCCTTTCCTTGTCGACGATGCTAAGAAACTGTCCTTATCTCTTTTCTCATGTCTTTTTATTCTCTTGTAATTGGCGTGGCTCATATTTTTGCTGCTGTCTACTAACGAGGTACACTTCAGTGTTTTTCATATATAATTCCAGGCAGCCGTAGCTGTGCCTTCCCACGTCTCGTATTTTTGGCTTCTGCAGTGCCACATTTTTTATACAGCAATATTCTTCCAGCATATTTTGGAATCTTCATACCAAAAAGACTCAGTTATTTCAGGACATAACATTAAGATATCCTCTGGGCATCATGCACTAATATTCCTAAGGCAGAGTGGTTAGTTATACCCAGTGGATCATGTTCCAGTATCCCTTTTGATATGTTCCAGGATCGCTTTTGTCATGTTCCGGTATACCTTTTGACATGTTCCTGTATTCCTTTTGATATGCTCCGGCATCCCTTTTGACATGTTCCAGTATCTCTTTTGACATGTTCCCGGTACGCCCTCAGACGTCGTGTTCCCGGGGCCATACAGACATATTGGTCAGGCAGCCACGAACTTTCGATTACTTAGTCCGTAAGTCAAACTGTTGTTGCAGTTAGAATAGTTTATCTCTTTGCTAGGTTTCAACTTAATGACTGCACGAGAGCCATCGAGGCCACGGTTCATCCTTGCACTAACATCAAGAATATATTAATACGCAAAATTGAGGTGAGAAATAAGCTGTGTATATCTGCTGACAAATAGGCATCTCATATTGTATATGCACTGAGATACACACCACTTGGTGTATGTTTTCTGTGTAATTAGGATTGTTCTGGGAGTTTCAGGGGAGGACAAAGACCAGGGGGGGGGTGGAGGAGGGGATGTTGAAGGGGTAGAGGAAAGAAGGGAAAGGTAGGAGTTAGAAAAGGAAAGAAGGTAGGCAGGAGAATGGTAAAGGATGAGGGAGGTTGGCTGATGGTAGGTAAAGGATGGAGGGTAGTAGTGGTTTAGGGAAGGAGGAAGGTAGGTGGTGAAGGAAGGAGGAAGGTAGGTGGTGAAGGAAGGAGGAAGGTAGGTGGTGAAGGAAGGAGGAAGGTAGGTGGTGAAGGAAGGAGGAAGGTAGGTGGTGAAGGAAGGAAGGTAGGTGGTGAAGGAAGGAGGAAGATTGGTGGTGAGGAAAGGAGGAAGGTGGGAGTGAGGGAAGGGGAAGGTAAAGGGGGTGGAAGGAAGGAGGAAGGTAGGTGGTGAAGGAAGGAGGAATGTAGGGGGTGAGGGAAGGAGGAAGGTAGGGGGTGAGGAAGGAGGAAGGTAGATGGTGAAGAAAGGAGGAAGATAGGGAGTGAGGAAGGAGGAATGTAGGGAGTGAGGGAAGGAGGAAGGTAGGGGGGAGGGAAGGAGGAAGGTAGGTGGTGAAGGAAGGTAGGTGGTGAGTGAAGGGGAAGAGTTAGGTGGTGATGAAGGAGGAGGTAGGGGGTGAGGGAAGGAGGAAGGTAGGTGGTGAAGGAAGGAGGAAGGTAGGTGGTGAGGGAAGGAGGAAGGTAGGGGGTGAGGGAAGGAGGAAGGTAGGGGGTGAGGGAAGGAGGAAGGTAGGTGGTGAAGGAAGGTGTGGTGAGTGAAGGAGGAAGGTGGGGGGTAAAAAGGGGAAATGGGGGGGAAAAAAGGGTAGGGGGGGGAAAAAGGTTGGGGGTAAGAAAAAAAGAAATTTAAAAATTTTAAAAATTTTTAAAAAAATTTTTTAAAAAATTTTTTAAAAAAATTTAAAAAAAAAATAAAAAATATTTTTAAAAAATAAAAAAAAAAAAAAATTTTAAAAAAATATTAAAAATTTTTTATAAAAAATTTTTAAAAAATTAAAAATTTTTTAAAAAATTTTTTAAAAAAATTTTTAAAAAAAAAAAAAAAAAATATTTTAAAAATATTAAAAAAGGGGGGGGGGGGGGGAAAAAATTTTTTAAAAAAAAAATTAAAAATATTAAAAAATTTATTAAAAAATATTAAAAAAAAAAATAAAAAAAAGGGGGGGGGGGTTTTTTTAAAAAAATTTTTTGGGAAAAAATTTATTAAAAAAATTTAAAAAAATTTTTAAAAATTTTTTAAAAAAAAAAATTTTTTAAAAAAAATTTTTTAAAAAATTTTAAAAAAAATTTTTAAAAAAATATAAAAAATTTTAAAAAGGGGGGGGTATTTTAAAAAATATTTTTTTTTTTTTTTTTCCCCAAAATTTTTTTTATTTTATTTTCCTTATTTTATTTCTTCTTCTTATTATTTTTCCCTCTTTAGTGTATCCCGGGGTGAGGGGGAACCCGGGGTTGGGGGAAAAAAAAAAGGGAAGTAATTAAACCCCCGAACCCAAAAAAACTTTTCCACCCTTATATGAGGAACCCCCCAATTTAAACCCCCTGACATATATTTTCCCCCAAAAAATCCACCCCAAAAATTTGATCTAAACCCCACCCTAGTCGACCCCAGCCAACAACAAAGGGTTTGGCCTTTGTACCATGACAGGGGAACCACTTAACAGGTGGTTACCGGTTTAAGGACGGGAGAAGGAAGGGAGAGAAGGAAAGGAGGGGAAGGCTAGAAAAACACTTACAAAAATTAATGTTTCACTGTTTTTTCATTCGTCTGTTAAGACGTATATATGTGAGCTAAAAAATTACCTCCCCCCTTACAATTCATCCCCCCCTCTCCCTCCCCCCTCCCTTCTCCCTAAACTTGTTTTGTGTTCACTCAACTTCCGCTTCTTTTTACTCTCTGGCTCGAATTTTTTAGCTGTGTGTTAACCCCAAAATTAAAATTCTTTTTCGCCTGGGAGTAGTGAAGTAAATACCAGCGTGTGATTGTCGACGTCTCGGTGATTCCACACATGGGTGTAACTAAAGTTGTGTGTCACGGCTGGTGATTTTTTCCTGTCTTCGAGGGAGAGAAGGAGTAGGAGGCAAGGTTAGGCTACAGGCCTTGGATGGATGGGGGGATAGGCCAGGCTGCAAGTTCCTGGGGTATGGGGAGGGGGCCGTGCCTTGGGATGGGAAGGGGTCTAATGGGCAAGGGGGGGGGGGGTTGTAATGAGTCTTGCTCAAGCGCTTACTCCAACGTTACATTCAAAATTGGTTCTTCCTCAGAAATTGTCTAGCTCTTCGTGGGCGTTTATTGTGTTTTGGTAATGATTGTCGGGACATTGTTAATGATTCTTGGGACACTGTAAATAAACTATGGGACATTTTTTTACGCCATATTTTCTTTGTTAGAATTGATAATATTCTAGGTTAAGTCTTGTATATATAGTCTTGGTGAATATTGATCTTGTCTATGTGTGTGTTTATATTAATTGTTTCATTGTGTATTTTTTCAAGTGTAATTCATTGTAGCTGATCTCTGTTACCAGTTCATTTGTGTTGTACCTTTGGTGCCTATTGTTAAAGTTTGTGTGTGTGTGTTCGGTATTCCTTCGGCTAGTGTGAACTATGAGTGTGCATCCGTGAAACCTTTCTGCTTCCTGCTGTCATCTCTAGACAATGGCCTGTTGACGTTTCTCAGGATGAGAGAGAGAGAGAGAGTAGTGGTAATGACCAACTTAGGCTTACCAGGATGAAAGAGGGTAGTGGTATTGACCAAGGTGTCCCAGGATGAGTGAAGACAGTGGTACTGATCAGCCTACATATCCCAGGATGAGTGAAGACAGTGGTACCGATTAGCCTACATATTCCAGGATGAGTGAAAACAGCTGTACTGATCAGCCTACATATCCCAGGATGAGTGAAGACAGTGGTACTGATCAACCTACATATCCCAGGATGAGTGAAGACAGTGGTACTGACCAATCTACATATCCCAGGATATGTGAAGGTATTCATAATTATCAAATTGTTTCCTAGGAAAATCGTTTATAGTGGTAAAAGAGAAAAAACAAAATTAAGGGTTTGTCATGGAGAGTTAGTATTCGTGGAAATGAATTAAGGTTTTCGCTAAAATGAGGGTAAACATGAGAAAGTTATGTGAAAAGATGGCGAAAGTACAAACTCCATCTCTTTAAGTAGTGAATACGCGTGTAGTGAGAAGAACTTGCTGGAACGATACCGAAAATGTGATGTCAGGGCCATTTAAGGCAATCCAAGGTTAAAATAAGAAAAATCAATTTGAATTGCAGATGTTCTTCCATTTTCCTTGAATTTGTATTGATAAAACCCCCTGGATGGCAAACTCTACAATAAAAATCCCGGATGTTCACACTGTCAAATTCTTCGGTAGAATGCTTCTTTACACCGTGATGACTGTTCAGAAACGTTGACACACCTTTTCACAAATTTGGGGGTAAAATGGGACCTAAAGTTTTGGGAAATCAAAAGATCGTTGGTTTTCCCAAATTTTTCTCCACTTCAGCATTTTAATTTAAAAAAATATCGAAAACGGTGAGGTGGTAAAAAAAATGATAAGGGGCGCTAGAGAAAAACGCCAAGACAAGGAGTGTTTGCTTCAGAAAAAAAAAATGAAGAGCAAGAGAATAATGGTAAGATAAAGACCAAGATAATGATTGAGAGTAAGGTAGAGAAAGGAAAAGGGCGACCAAAAAAAGAAACGTAGCGGGGGATAGAAGAGGGTGAAAATGGTAGATAGGGGGCTGGGGGAGACTGAAAGAAAGTAAGACACGAAAGAATTCGTGGCCAAATCGAACTCCCCGAAAAAGGCGAAGCAGTGCAGACGGAAGAGTGAGAGGCTGCGAGCTCATAGAAGGGATGGAAACGAAGGTCTTTATCGCCACATAAAGTGTTTTGCTGGGGGCGAAGGCTTTTGTCCAGTTGTGAAGTTTTTTTTCCTTGTGGAGATGTGTCTCCGCGCGAAGATGGTTCCGTAAAAGATGTCCCCGTGTGAGATTGTCGAGGGTGAAATTACCAACAAGAGAGTGGGAACTATGAGATGTGAGGGGTTTTTGGTAGAGGGTGACATGAATATACAGAAGGTTTCATAGGTACTGCGGTTAGGGCCATCAAAACCCTCCCCAGGGTGAGGGGCAAAAACCCCCCGTCCGGGGGAAAAATTCGAATTCCGATCACGCCTTTAAAATTTTATTATATTATTCTTTATGTTTTAAATCGTAATAATAGGAAGGGGAGAAGGAGAGGGGGGAAGGGGGGGGGGTGTATCTTTTTATGATGGCACCAGTACAATTTTTTCCCATTTATGATTTTTTTGTCTGTAAAATATTAGAGTTAAATAATTGAGAATATATAATTATTGTGGAAGACCAGACATTTACAAAGCAAAAATGTCTTTTCCCCTGGCTCTGCGGGGGGTTAACTGGAATAAGCCACGCATTTAAAGGAAAGGGTTAATCAGTTATTGGGGAAATTGCAGAACACTGCTTTCAAGATAAAAGGGTTCGTCAAAAATTTCCCTTTGGGCTGGTCTGTTTCCTGATAAATTGACCTTTTTTTTTTGGTGCAAAACTTTGTGCACTTAAAAGAAGGATGGGGAATTCGGCCAATTGCAGTAGGAAAACACCTTAGGGCCCGCCTCGACCCAAAGCTGCTGCCGAAGTATTCGTGCACAGGCAGCCATGATGCTTCAACCAAACAGCTTGGTTTTGGGGTCCTTAAAGGAAGTAAAAGCAGCGGTTCATGCAACAAGGGCATATACAACAACCTGCGAGGACAATGCATGGAAAAAATTAGTTTTAAAGAATGCGTTCAATTCCTGAAAAGGGGAACCGGGTATTAGCCAGTACAAAATTTTTCCCCTGGTCTTTTCCCCTTTTGTTTCAGCGGGGTAACAAGGAATAAATTTGCTTCTTTTTGGAGAGCATGAAAATCACATTCGGAGGGTGTCCAAAAAGGAGATCCTCTTGCACCATTTTCTTCTGTATTGCAGTTAGGAAATCACAGTCAACTGACCGCGAGCTAAACACGGTTCCTAATGAGGGGCACACTAGCGGGTAAAAGGAGCCCTCCTACTGACCTTAACAGGTAATGACACGGGGACAGGAATGGGTCTCACCCTGAATCACCAAATGTAAAATTTCAGTCAGTCAACAAGTGTAAAGCGTGGATCAAAACTACCAGAGCAGCATCTTTCCCCCCAACAAATGTGCTTGCTAGGAGCACCTCTGGGAAGCAATGCCATTGACAAAATTTTCTCAGGAAGAAGGGAAAGAGTTAAGGAAAGGAACAACGAATAGGAAATTGGACACCCCAAACCTTGCCTTTACAAAGTGTTTGGTTGCCCAGGTTGACATATTTCTAATGTGCACCTTCATATGATAACCCTTTACGCCGAATATGACGTATTTGAGGCAGATTTTTACGAAAGTATTAACTTACTCTGAAGACGGGCAGGGGAACCCAAGCTACACTTCCGTCAGACTGGGAGGTTGGTGTCCAAGTCTCACAGATTGCGTTACCTGCTTTTTCTGTCCTCGTGTATTGCATCCAGAGAGCTTTTAGCACGATTTTCCCCCGAACATCTGGGCAAGATTGGAGCCCAGGACCCAAAAATTCCTTGACGGAGCAATGATCTGGATAAACAACGGGGTCAGAAAACCCGACCTGCTCCCCCCAAAAACTACAAAAAAATCGCATGGGGGTCCAAAGTGGAAAATATAGCCTCAACGATGCTTCAAGTGTGAGGGGGATAGAGCCCGCCTCTGGGAGTGAGACCCCCTTTTGGGGACTTTCTTTGGCTGTTCCCAAAACCCGTTGGCACACCCACCACAGCCATCCGCTGGTGTTGCCCTTTGACTTGCCCCCCTTCTCCCGAAAACAGGTGTATTTTGGGGGGGTGAAGCGCAGACCGTTGGGTACCATGGTCTTGTGTGCCTAAATCCGAGGGAAAAAATTGCAAGACTGAGGGGTTAATAAAATTTCAAGAGGGGCCTCCAAAGGGAGCCCCCGCAGTAAGGGAGCCACCCCCAAATAGCAGATCGAGGCAGCCGAAGCGTCCAGTGGATCACCCTTCAAGCCTGGGGAAGAGGGGGAAACAGGTGGGTGGGGAAATACAT
The DNA here is from genome assembly GCF_026875155.1 of Cherax quadricarinatus. Taxonomy (NCBI): domain Eukaryota; kingdom Metazoa; phylum Arthropoda; class Malacostraca; order Decapoda; family Parastacidae; genus Cherax; species Cherax quadricarinatus. Next base: position 13,306,750 of record NC_069437.1, on the reverse strand, counting down.
GTGCATCTCTTGGTGATACCATCTCCAATAACCGGGAGAAGGAGGGGGAGCTGCCCGCTTTAGGGAGTCCCCAAAAATCTAGAAAAAAAGGAGAACTTGCCCATCTTTATTTTGTTCCATAGGGTCAAGACCCTTGGCCTGGGGAAAGAGTGATTAATTTCCTTGGAGCGGGAAAAAGACCCTCAGGGTAATAGGGATCCCAGGGCAGCTAGTTTTTCGTTCCGCGGCTCAGTGCGGCTGTTCAAAGGGGTAAGCATGCTGCATTTTGGGCACGGCCCCCGCTTGAGGAGCTGGATGAGATTTTCGCCTTATAATCGGTGATCACACGTAACAAAATGTACCGTTATGCCCCTTTTTATCAACCCTGTATCCTTAAATCTTTTGGCCAATTTTGTAATAAAATATTCCTATATATATAATATATTTATTAATATTATATTATATATAATATATATATATATTATTATATAAAAAAAAATATATATATATATATATAATTTAAATATATTTATTGTATGACATAATACTTAATATTAGAACGTGTAAGTTTTTTATGCACTCTTGATTGATGATGATAAATCGTTAGCGGAGAAATGAATTGTAACTAACGGGTAATAAGGTCGCTGGCTTTCCCCCCCCTCTCCCCCCCCCCTTCCTTCAAACCCTTCCCCACCCCCCCCAAACACTGCCTCAATCCCATTAAAATTGTGTACCCTTTACAGAGAAAACCCATTTGAAAAAAATACGTATCTGTGTTCTTATTGATAAGAATACGTATATGTGTACTTATTCATAAAAAAAAAATCTTAACTGGAAGCTCTCTATACATTTGCCACACTCATTAGTCAGAATTCTTGAAATATGAAGGGTATCATTCTTTCATTCGTAGCTTCCACATTATAGCTAAACTGGATGGCCGCTGAGAAATATTGTCCAAACTCAGTGTCGCAATTTTTCTCGTGTATATTTTTTTTTATTTTTTTTTATTTTATATGATCGATGGATAAAGAGTCAAAAACAAATGATAATGAATATTTTTTCCATCTGTTGTGGCTGCTAAATCTTGCAGACTTGACTTGTAAAACAACGATCATTCATTATATCTCCTCGAAAGTCACTCTCGGCATCAGGAAATTAATACATTTCGTTGATATTGAATAATATTAGCTAAAGTTTGGGTGACCGTTGATAGATGGGGGTAAAATTAAGCAGGTTAGATATTTAATTACCAGAGTAAGTGAACACAAGGGATCTGTCTGACGTACAGAAACCCCAAGATAACGCCGGGAACTTGGTTAAATCGTGTGCCCTAAACCTGGCCAGTCTTGCAAATGGAAAGTGACAAAACAGCTTCCTCTCTAAAGACACGATTCATCAGCCTATTAGGGAAAGTCGCCATCATGTGACACTCTGCAGTTTTACAGCATGTTAACAGCATGATCTTTGTGGGTTTAGCGCTTAGTTCTCATAATAATAATACAGTATGTTAAGAAGCATAACTGTAATAATATTAACGGGGAAGATGCTGTCATTATTTTTTGTATTAACATGGGTGGTTAACTACCAAGGCAGTGTGACCCGAGAAAAGAAGAAACACCTTCAGTAAAAGTGTTGGTAGGAGTTAACGCAATAGTAGTTGAAAGGACAGAGAGTGCAACTAAGTTGCACAGTGTGACCCTAAGAAGCTTTCAATGTATATATATATTTAAAGCATATGGAAACGCAGAATGCTAACGTCTGTTTATGAATGGCATCACGACCGAATTACAGCATTCACAAGGCCTATTCTTGTTAACCTATGTTTTTAGCGATCTTTGCCGTGGAAACACGTGTTCTGCCTTGTCATAGAAGTTGTCAAACCGACACGTTCTGCCACCATGGTCCATCACCAGATCAGCAGTGTTATGTGTTCATTTTTCAACAGTTTAACCACAAAACTCCCTAGGTAAGGGCGAGACGTAATGGCAACGTCCTCACTCGCTGCTCGGACCGACCTAGCAGTTGTGGGTGCAATCCTGAGGTGAGAGAATGAATGGAACCTCTTAAAAATGAAGGAACTTTGAATGAGCTTATGGAGATTAATGAAGAAAATTATCACTTCATTCGCTCAAGTCTTAATAAGGCTGTGGTCCCAGTTTCTGGATCACTACAAAGAACTGAATTACACAAGTCTTCCATTTTGCTTCACACAGCGAAAGAAATATTGAATCGTAGATCATCCTGATCCACACTGATCCCTGTATTGAGTCTGGAATATCTATTTCATCAGATTTCGTCCTTCACATAAAATGGGGTTTGGTCGGAGTCGAGAATTTTAAAAAACGATGACATTTCCCCAATTTTCACGTCCTTCAGATTATCGCGGTGAATTTTTGTGAAGATTTATAAGCAAAATAAATTTATTTTGATCTTGCTTATTTTTATTCTGATTAAGAGGAGAAAACGGTTGTTGATTTTTACACTTTCTGTTCATTCACAATACTCTCACACTTTCAGGACTTACGTTAACTTGCTTTATCTTGTCTCTTACTGTCTTTATTATCTTCCAAAGTACATCAGTATATTCACGATAAGTCGTAATAAACGACTATCAACAAATAAACAGAAGAATGAACGGAGACTCGAACCGGGTCCCTGGCATGAAGCAAGCTAACGCTGTACCACTGAGCTACGAAGCTTACAATAGGATAATTTTGCAGACAGCACTTCATTGGCTAGTCTGTATCAGCGGCACCAGCTGTGACCCGACTATCTCTTTCCACCGTCCCAGAAACTTTCATGGTACTTCTGTTCAAATATCCTCAGACTTCTGCTAGTTTCTTGGCTCAGTGATACAGCTTTGGGTCTGCTACTTGCCAGGACCACGGTTCGAGTCTCCGTTCATTATCTATTATATACTGTAAATATATCATTACGCTGATATATGGAGTAATGATACTAGTTCTTTAGACCGGGCAGCGGGGGCGTTGACCCCCGAAACCCTCTCCAGGTATATATACGTGTTAATGGTCATCACTGAGAGGCGTCACTTGACCTCCGTATGTCGAAAAGAATGTAGAAGAACAAACTTGCCTATGAACCAGCAAACACGGTGTTTCGTAGGGCAACCAACCTACTAATACACGCGCCACACACACTCAACACACACACATCACACACACACACACTACACACACACACACACACACAACACAACACACACACACACACACCCTGTAAACCCGCAATAAAATGAAACTGAAATTAACCAAGACAAATAAATCCGCCATGTACACAGTGATTGAACTAACGTTACTCTGACGTTCATTCAATCCTTTATGTACTGGATATCAAAGCTTCTTTTCACGCAGCTGAATGAGCCCTAATCCGAAAACGTAAACTAAAACCAGCAACATAAATGTTTCCAGTGCAGTATGTCAGAGTTCGACATAAAATTGGAAATCGTTCGAATTTTCCTTTCTCTCATACAAATACTACAAATTCGTCTAAACTAGAAGAAATCAGAGTTAAAAGACTATTGAAGAATGAGAACACTTGTGCAACCTCTGGAATGTTTTAATCAGAAACGTTCTCCCGCCAGTAACTTCATACAGTCCAACACAGAGAAAACGATCAAAAGCGAGCTTTATCATCACAAAAGACTATTGTGGTGTTAAAAATAAGAAATCATTCGGGTTTAACAATTCATAACACCCATAGACAATGTGATGAAATGGTTTTTCAAAAACCGACAACTACTTTCGGATTGAAAACCATTCATCACATCGTGTCAGACACTGTCAACATCAAGGGGATCGTTGGGTACAAAGACTACAACGCTTGCCTCAACCTTGGAGCTACGACCCTACTTACACTAGAGTAAAGTAAAAAGGACACAAGGCAACTAATGTGACATTTAATGTAGCGACGTTCGCTCTCACAGGAGCTTTACAAGCCATAACAACAATACAAGGACACAGAGGGTAATAAAGGCTCAGAGTGAGGTGAATACTAGTGAGGTACCATTTCGATGTATCACTAGTGGTATGTATTAGTAGTAGTAGATAAGTGACAAAGCAATTAATTCGTACATGAGTAAAAGGAATATAAAAGCTATTACTTGGGTAACTATAAAAAATAGGTTGGACAAATATAAACTAGGAATGAGGCGGTTGTTTCAGTGTTTCACTCTCTTGCGTTTGTTGTATGTATAACAGGAGAGACTATGTGATGGCAGGTTTACTGTTTTCATGAGATTCTTGCTAAGACTTCGGAGATGGTGAAGCTGCCGTTGTTTTTGTTTAAATTGTATTCGAAAAGCGTTCAGTGCTGTTAAAGGCCTTGCGTGTGCCTGAATCGCGATCGCGTTTCGAATCAATTAAACAAACAAGGGCAGCTTCACCATCCCCGAAGTCTTAGCAAAATCCTCCTAAAAACGAAACCCTGCCTCACATAGTTCCCCCGTTAACTACACAAAGCACAGGAGTGAACACTGAAAAAACCCTGCCTCATTCCAGTTTAATTTGTCCAACCTATTTTTATTTTCCCCAAAGTAATACTTTATACCCTTTTTACTCATTACGAATTAATTGCTTTTGTCACTACCATACTACTACACTACTACCCTGTGAACATCGAAATGGTACCTCACTAGTATTCACCTCACTCTGGCCTTTATATACCCTCTGTCCATGTATTTTTTTAATGGTTTATAAAGCTCCTGGAGAGCGAAACGTTGCTACAATAAATGTCACATTAGTTGCACTTGTGTTTTTTTTACTTTAAAAATTGTGTAATTTACCAACTTTATTATTACCAGGGCAGGTCCCACTGTGACCCACCCCTCCTGCTTAAACTCATCTCACCCTAATAAAAGCCACCTCTTGGCCTATGCTGCACTTCCTACAAAGGATGATGAAAAAAAATCGATTCCAGGGGTTTAGGGGTATTACCCCAAACTTCTACTTTTCCCTTACCCATTTCTCTTTGTATTGGACTATGAACCCCTGTGTGGCGAAACGTTTCTTCATAAAGTTTCCGTTTGATAAGTGTTCAATTTTCACCATAGACAAAGCCTTTCATTTAGAAATTCGTTTAATAATGTGTGCGAGGTACTACAGTAATCCGCAAGGGGGTATGTGCCCGTAGGTGTATGTCTCTCAGTGTATGAGTGTTTTACCTCCTCCGTATTTTACGATTAAAGTATTTGCTTGTGGTGAAGGGGCGTGCAACCCTTTAAAGGCCCCCGTGATGAGATAGGGTTAAAACTCCGTTAACCAAAAGTTGTCACAAGAAGTTGTGTGACAGAAGGTGTAGTCTCTCTCTTAATATACACTGTTAACTTTATGCCCTTTGTATAGTGCCCCTTGTCTTTTGTTGTTATGCCACATTTTTACGTTGTATAGTCCACATGCTACTGTTGTACAGTGCCAAGTTATGTTGTAAATATAGTGCCCCTTTTTTATTTTTTTTTTACTACACTATTACTACTTTTATACACTGTTACTACTACTGTTTACTACTAAAAACACACTATTACTACACTATTACTACTATTCCCACTACTTTACTACTACTACTACTACTACTAAATAATAAAATAAAATAATAAAAATGCTACTACTACACATTCATGGGTGAGCACAACTCACAGCACCAGAAAAGCGGGAGGGAATCGGGGTTTTATCAAAAGGGAAAGGGTATCTCCAAATCCTTGGACCCAGAGCCCTTCACCAGCATCATGACACCATTCGTGAAAGGAATAATGAACTTTGAAATATTTCGCCATAGAAGCTTTTTCCTGCTGAAAACTTACTTACAACTCAGCCTTATAATAATAATAATAATAATAATAATAATAATCTTTACTTCTACATGTACAAGGTATACAGACCATAGCTGACATCAATGGCACTACTATATAGAAAACCCCCTTGTTATGCAGAGCATTTCGGACAAATTAGGTCAGTTTTGTCCCTAGTCGATGAACACCTACGTAGGTATCTATTGTAATGATAGGTGAACAAGGACAGCAGGTATCTTAAAGAAACTCGTCCTAATGTTTCCACCCGTACCGGGGATCGAACCACGGACCTCGGTGTCATAGTAAGCTTCCTTTGGAGATTATGTATGAAAATAATGCTATAATTCCTCCCAGATTATATATGTTTTTTCGTTTTAAAAACTCTGGCATTTTTTCTGTGTTTTTACGTGAAATAAATATATTTTTTGTATTCGTTGTTTTTAATATTCAGAGTCATTAAGCTGATTTTTTTTGTGTTAAAAATACATTGTGTATGATTAAATCTTGTATTAGTGTGTGTATTCAAAAGGCAGACTGTCCAGTGTAGATTATTATTATTATAATCGAGGGGGAAGCGCTAAACCCGGAGGATTATACAGCGCCTGGGGGGGGGGGGTGGAAGGCATTCAGGCTTAATTCGGGGAACTAGAGCACAGATCCAATTCCCTAAATCAAGAGCCCCTCACCAACATCAAGGAACCTTCCTTGAGGGGTGTCCAGTGTAGAGTGCTGTAGATGATGCAGGTAGTGGTGGTGGTTGTGATAATGGTGGTTATAGTCGTGTTCGTGAGTTGGTGGAGAGTGGTGGTAATGGTGATGGTGGAGGTGAAGGTAGCAGATGTAGTGGTAGCAGGGTTGGTGGTTGTAGTGATGGTAAGGGGTGACATGGGTGGTGGTGGTGCAGGCTGGGCTGCACTTTAATTACGCTGATGTTCCCCCACCCTCCCACATGTCCCCCACCACCATATACAACCCCTTCCTCCCCACCACCCCTAACACCACCACCACCTTCCCCACCTCCCTTCTCTTGCCACCCAGATGTGGGCAAGACTTTATGGTGTATTCACCAACAATAGACCAGCAGTGTTACTGGTCTCTCTCTCACCTACTCTGTGTTGACAGGTGAAAGTGGTGGAAGACAGTGTTGTTAAGGTGAAGCAGGTAGAAGACAGTGTTGGCAGGTGAAGCAGGTGGAAGAGTATTGGCAGGTGAAGCAGGTAGAAGACAGTGTTGGCAGGTGAAGCAGGTGGAAGAGTATTGGCAGGTGAAGCAGGTGGAAGACAGTGTTGGCAGGTGAAGCAGGTGGAAGACAGTGTTGGCAGGTGAAAGGGCAAGGAGACTGTGTGTGGACATACACAAAAGACTGTGTATGTCCAGGAATTGGCAAAAAGACTGTATGGGCAGATGAAGGAAGAAAGCGGGGAAGAAGGCAGAGGACTGTGTGGGCAGGGAATGGTCAAGGAAACAATGTGGGCAGGTGGGAAAGGAAAAAAGACTGTGCGTAGGCAGGTGAGGGAAGGGTGAGGGCAAAAAGAGTGTGTGGGCAGGAGATGGGCAGTGTATTGTACGTTAAGAGCTAAGTGGAGCCGCATATCTAGATGAGCACAAAAGAAGGTGGTGGCGGGCCAGACACAGCGGCCATACCACTTGATCTATCCCAGCATCAACCAGTGCTCTCAGCTTCATCCTGGCTCCTGCTGCTGCTGTTGTTGCTGCTCGTGCTGCTGCTGCTGCTGCTGCTGCTGCTGCTGCTGCTACTGCTGCTGCTGCTACTGCTGCTGATGTTGCTGCTCGTGCTGCTGCTGATGTTGATGCTGTTGCTGCTGTTCCTGCTACTGCTGCTTCCTACCCGCTGCCTGCAGCCATGTATAAGACACTAGAAGCACATCTGAGTCCTCCATTATCTAACTGATGGAACATTAAAGGGATTTATGAACAGGTAAAATGCAGCTCAGGTAGCCAGCTGAAAGGCGGGGCTGGGCGCTGAGACTAGACTCCTACAACTACAAATAGGTCAGTACATGCACGCACACATACAAACACGCACGCACGCATACTCGCACACAACACACACACACACACACACACACACACACACACACACACACACACACACACACACACACACACACACACACACACACAGCTTTAAGAAGAGGTACGACAAAACTCTTAAGAGCAGAGAGTGCACCTAGTAGCAACCAGCGAAGAGTCGGGGCCAGGAACTGTGACTCGATCCCTGCAACTACAAATTGGTAAGTACACACGCGCGCTCGCGAGAACTTATTAAAAATAACGAATATAAAATTCTTGAACACTTGCGTATATGAGTGATTACAGGTTTGCATGAAATACGTTCATGTTCCTCGCAGCGCAAGTAATATACGCGCATCGCGGTGCCATCACACCTCCCACCTGGCACCAGGTGCGACCTGCGGCCAGGGATGCGGATCAAAGACGTTTCGCCTTGTCTTGAACCATTATCAGTTTTGCGAAATGACTTGCCAGGTCCTTGCGAGGATCCTGTACGCCGTTCAGCGTTCAGTCCTTAATTTTGGGCTGTCACCTGTTGCAGTCAGTGTGTTGTGAAGACGTTTCGATCCTCGGTGCTTGCATTTGAAGCGATCGGGAACCAATGACTGAAACGTCTTCTATAAAAGGGATTTTAAACGCACGTTACGGTTTAACGAATTAACGCGAACCTTCGTTCGTTTTTCTACGCATGATACAGTTTTAGTTTTTTAATGCGTGTGTGTGTGTTTAGGGATTTTTTTTTATATTTGTATCATCCGTATAACAGGCAACTTTATAAATATTTTTTTTGATAAGTTAGTTGTACGCGGAAAATATATAGAGCGCAAAATGAAAAATCGGGATAATTGATATAGGGAAGTAGAGGGGGGGGGTGTAAACTGTGGGGACAGCCGCTTATTACCAGCACCCCCAGGGGTGGGGCCGTGGGGGTTTCCCAATACGGCACCATGGTGGGGACGTTTTTGCAATAGCGCACCATGGGGACGTGTTGTTGCTATAGCGCACCATGGTGGACGTTTTGTTGCAATAGCGCACCAGGGGGTGTGACCGTTTTTTTTGCAAAGCGCCCCAAAGGGTTTGTGACGTGGTTTGCTATAGCGCACCATGGTTTTGACGCGTTTTTAACTATAGCGCCCCAAAGGGTGTGACGTGGGGCCCTAAGCACCTGGTTTGACTTGTGTTGCTAAAAGGCGCCCATGGTTGACGGGGGTTCCCTATAGCGCACCATGGGGTGCGTGGTTAAAGGGGGTTTGGTTCTCGGGGTTTAAAACCAACACATTGTGACGGGGTTTGAAGGAGAGCGTGATCGGTGTGACGCGTGTTACAAGTCAGATTTTTCCCGGGTACCCCATATTTGGTAAACCGTGTTGAGGGAGAGTAACGAAAAAAAGTGTGACGGGGCGCTTATTGCCAGCATATTAAAAGGTGTGACATGGCGATGATGGGAAAAGGGTGAATTTGATGATGGGGGGAAAGGGAAAGGGGAATTTTTAAAAGCTAAAGGGGGCAAGAGTCAATTTCATAAAAGGGAAAAAATTAAAATTTAAATTTTGTCTAAAGAAAACCCAGTTCACAGAAGATTTGGTATTTTTTCCCTGGGGAAACGCGAAAACCCCCCAAAAATTTTTTGAGCTAACGGAAGGGTCTGTTTTGGGGGATGTGGGAGGAACAACTTGTGCCTTGGATGTTTTTACACCCTTCGCTGGTGGGGGGCCCAAAAAGGGTTAACCACTGTGTGGTGCCCGTTTTACTATTTCCCCCACTGTTATTAATGAGTTTTTCTTACCCGGGGTTTTGGCATGGTTGGAGTTCGGGGGATAAAATTTTTAGACTGTAAATATCCGTGTCTTTTTGGAAAAGGCCCAAAAATTATATTATATATATATATATATTATAAATATATAATATAAAAATATTATATATATATAAATTTTATATATAAAAATATATATATTAATATATTATGAAATCACAAAAAGGGGAGGGTGCCAACAAGGAAAATCCTCTTGCCCCATTTCTCTTTCGTTTTGCAGTTAGGAAATAAACAGTCAACTGACCAGCGACTAAACATCGGGGTTCCTAAGGGAGGCACACTAGCAGGTACAAAGGAGCCCCCTTCCTACAGACCTTACAAAAGGTTTAATGCCACGGGGACGGGGAAATGGGTCTAAATTCCAATTTTCCATCCAAATGTGAAATAAACTCATCAGTTAAAAACCAAGTGATAAATGCAGTGAATCAAAAACTCCCGGGAGCAGCAGCCCATTGCCCCCCCACAAATAGTGTTTTGGGAAAGGACACCTCGGGGGAAAGCAATGCCATTGAAAACAATTCTCAGGAAAAAAATTTTGGAAGATTTTAAGGAGAATGGAACAACAAATTGGGAAATTTCTGGACCCCCCACGTTCCCCTTTAAACCTTTCTCACAAAGTGCTTGAGTTTTTGCCCGGGTATGAAAATTTTTTCCAAATGTGCACCTTCATATGATAACCCTATACTCACGAAAAAGACATTTTTTTCTAAAGGCAGTTTTTTCCGAAAGTTTTAAACCCTTTTCTCTAGAAGACGGGCAGGGGAAAACCAAGCTACACTTCCATCCCAGACAGGGGGCCCTTTGGGTTGTCCGCAAGTCATCACAGTTTGCTTTTAACCTTGCTTTTCTGCCCCTCGTGTTTTGGGCATCCAGAAGCTTGTACAGGATTCCCCCTGAACATTTTGGGGGGAAAAGTTTGGGAGCCCGGGCCCAAAAAATTCCCTTTTAAAACGGAGCAATAAAGGGGGAAAATTTCTAACGGGCTCAAAAACCCAACCCTGCTTCCCCCCCAAAACAACTAAAAACCCAATCGCCCCTGGGATTCCAATATTGGAAAAATAGCCCCCAACGATGCTTCAGAGTGTTCAGGGAAGGTTTAAAAGCCCGCCTGCGGGCAGGAGACCCCTCAGGGCGGGGGATTTTTCTGTTGGCTGTTTCCCAACCCCCACCCCTTTGGCACAGGGGCCCTCAAAACCCCACAGCCCCATCCGCATCGGTGTTGCCCTTGTTGGCCCTATTCTCGCCGAACACAGGTGTTTTTGGGGGGGGCCCCCCCCCCTTTTTTTTTTCCCTTTGGGGGGGAAAAAAAAATTTTTTAAAAAAAAACCCAAAAACCCCAAAAAGGGGGGGGAAAAAAAAACCCCCCCCGGGGGGGGTTGGGGGGGAAAAAAAAAGGGGGGGTTTTTTTTAAAAAATTGGGAAAAAAAAAAAGGGGGGTTTCCCCTTAAAAAAAGGGGGAAAAAGGGAAAACCCCCCAAAAAAATTTTTTTCCCCCCCAAAAATTTTTAAGGGGTTTCCCCCCGGGCCCGGGGAAAAAAAAAAAATTTTTAAAAAAGGGAAAAATTTTTTTTTTGGGGGGGGGGGGGGGGTTTTTTTGGGGGGGGGGGGGAAAAAAAAAATTTTTCCCCTTTTGGGGGGGCCCCCTTTTAAAAAAAAGGGTTTTTTTTTTGGGGCCAAATAACCCCCAAAAAAATTTAAAAAAAAAAAAAAAAAAAAAATTTTTTTTAGGGGGGGTTTTTTTCCAAAAGGTTAAAAAAAAACCAAATTTTTTGGGGGGTTTTTAAATTTTTGGGGGGGGGGAAAAACCCCCTTTTCCCCCCTTTTTTTTAAAAAAAAAAAAAAAAGGGAAAAAAAAAAAAAATTTAAAATTTAAAAAAAAAAAAAAAAAAAAAAATTTAAAAAAAAAAAAAAAAAATAAATTTTTAAAATTTAAAAAATTTTTTTTTTTTTTTAAAAAAAAAAATTTAAAAATTTTAAAAAAAAAATTTTTTTTATAATTTTTTCCCCCCCCCAAAAATTTTTTTAAAAAAAAAAACAAATTTTTTTAAAAAAAAAACCCCCCCAAAAGGGGGGAAAAAAATTTAAAAAAAAATTTAAAAACCCCCCCAAAAAAATTTTTTAAAAAAGGGGGGGGGGGGGGGGGGGAAAAAAAAAGGGGGGGGGGTTTTTCCCCCCCCCGGGGGGGGGGGGGCCCCCCCCCCCCCGGGGGGGGAAAAAAAAAAAAAGGGGGGGGGGGGGGGGGGGGGGGGGAAAAAAAAAAAAGGGGGGGGTTTTTTTTGGGGGGGGGAAAAAGGGGGTTTTTGGGTTTTTTTCTTTCCCGGGGGCCCCGGGGGTTTTTTTTTCCGGGTTTCCGCCTTTTCCCCCCGGGGGGGGGGGGCCCCCCTTTTTTTTCCCCCCCCCCCCCCCTGGAAAGGGGGTTTTTCCCCCCCGGGCCCCCCCTTTTTTGGGGGGGGCCCCCCCCCCCCAAAAATTTTTTTTTTTTTTTTTAAAATTTTTTTTTTCCCCCCTTTTTTTAAAAAAAAAAAACCAAAAAAGGGCCCCCCTTTTTGAGCAAAAGGGTTTTTTTAAAAAAAAAAGGGGGGAAAAAAAAAAAACCAAAAAAATTTTTTTTAATTTTCCCTTTTTTTTTTTTTTTTTGGGGGGGGGGGTTTACCCACCTAAACAAAAAAAACCGAAAACCCCCCCTTTTTCCTTTTAAATTTTTTTTTAAAACCAGGGCCCCAATTTTTTTTAAAAAAAAAAAAAGGAAAAAAAAAAAAAAATTTTAAAAACCCCCCCAAAAAAAAAAATCCCCAAAAAAAGGGGGGGGAATTTTGGGTTTTGGGTTTTTCAACAGTTAGGTTTTTTTAAAAAAAGAAATTTTTCCCCCCCTTTTTTTTTAAAAAAAAAATTTAAAAAAGAAAAAAAAGGGTTTTAAAAAAAAAGGGGGTTTTTTGGGAAAATCCTTTTAAAATTTTTAAAAAATTTAAAAAAGGAAAAAGGGGGGGGGTTTAAAAGGGGGTTTTGGGGTTTTCCCCTTTAAAAATTTTTAAAATTTTTTTTTTTTTTTCCCCCCCCAAAAAAAATTTTAAAAAAATTTAAAAAAAAACCCCCAAAAAAAAATTTTTTAAATTTTTTTAAATTTTTTAAAAAAATTTTTAAAAAGGGGAAGTTTTTTTAAATTTTTTAAAATAAAATTTTAAAAAACCCAAAATTTTTTTTCCCAATTTTTAATTCCGCCCCCTCCCGGGCCCTTTTCCCCCCCCCTTGGGGAAGGGGGGGGGGGGGGGGGTTTTTCCCCCCCCCTTTGGGGGGGCCCCCCAAGGGTTTTTCCCCCCGGCTCCCTTTTAACCCCAAAAAAAACCCCCCCCAAAAATTTTTTTCCCCCCTTTTAATAAAAAAAACCCCCCAAAAACCCAAAAACCCTTTTTTTTTAAAAAAAACCAAACCCCCCCTTTTAAAAAAAAACTTTTTAAAAAAAATTTTTTTCCCAAAATTTTTTTTCTTTTTTTAAATAAATTTTTTAAAAAAATTTTTTAAATTTTAAAATTTTTTTTAAAAAAAAAAATAAATTATATAATTAAATTTAAAAAATTTTTTTTTAAAAAAAATTTTTTTTTTAAAATTTTTTTTATAAATTTTTTTTTTTTAAAAAAAAAAGGGGAAAAAAAAAATTTTTTTTTTTTTTTATTTTTTAAAAATTTTTAAAAATTAAAAAAAATTTTTTTTTTTTTTATTTTTTTTGGAAAAAAAAAAAAAAAAAAAAAAATTTTTTAAAAAAAAATTTTCAAATTTTTTTTAAAAAATTTAAAAAAAAAATAAAAAAATTAAAACCTTTTTTAAAAAATTTTTTCCCCCCTTTTTTTTTTTTATTAAAAATTTTAAAAAATAAAAAAAAAAAAATTTTTTTTTTTGGGAAAATTTTAAAAAAAAAAATTTTAAAAAATTTTAAAATTTTTAAAAAAAATTTTTTTTAAAAAATTTTTTAAAAAAATATTTAAATTTTTTAAAAAAAAAAAAAGGTTCCCAATTTTTGGGGAAAAGTTAAAAATTGGAAAAAAACCCCAACCCAAACCCCCCAAAAAAAACCCAAAATTTTGGGGGGTTTTTTTTTTTTGGGGGAAAAAAAAAAGGGGTTTTTTTTTTCCCCCCCCCGGGTTTAAAAAAATTTTAATTTTTTTTTTTAAAATTTTTTTGTTTTTTATTTTTTTTTGGGGGGGGTTTTTTTTTTTGTTTTTTTTTTTTGGTTGGGGGGAAATTTTAACCCTTTTTTTTAAAACCGGGGGGTTTTTTTTGGGGGGGGGGGGGTTTTTTGGGGGGGGGGGTGTTGGGGAAAAACCCCCCCTTTTTTAAAAAAAAAAAAGGGGGAAAAAAAAAACCCAAAGGAAAAAGGGTTCCCCGCCTTTTCCAAAAAAAGGGGGGGAAAAACCCAAAAAATTAATTTTTTTTGGGGGGGGGGCCTAAAGGGGGGTTTTTAAAAAAAGGTTTTGGGAACCCCCTTAATTTTTTGGGAAAAAATGAATCTTATAATTCCACATAAAATAATATTATATTATATATATATATATTATATATTATATATAATATATATTATATATATATATATATATATATATATATTAGTGGTAAAACTTAGCTTCAGCTGCAGGACTGCACATTTCAGCACTTGAGGTGATCAGCTAGCACAAATAGACCATTTAGGTAAACCACTATTTAGCGACATATGTCAGCTCTATAAAGCCACAAACCGCACGATAGTCGTGAGCTCGTGCAGTATGTTGTCCAACTGATCCAAAACCTTGGAAAAGGCCACGGTGGACTCCACACCTTCAGAACCTGCCTTCTGAAATTGTGAACTCGTTCATTTATTTTTATCGTTTTAATTTCCTGTATGTGTAGTAAGTTAAGATTTTACCACTTAAGATCTAGGTTTTATATTCGATTTTCTTTGATTTTTGTAGTCTGAAGATAGAGTAAGAGTTATTGAATGTATGATGCTTCAAGAAGTAGTTCTACATCTTTGTGTGTGTGTGTGTAGTCACCTAATTGTGGTTGCAGGGGTCGATTCATAGCTCGTGTGTGTGTGTGTGTGTGTTTGTGTGTAGGATTGAAGATGACTGAGACAACACTGAGGATAAGAATAAAAGGCGGAAGAAGAACTGGATAAAGAGAGAGAGAGAGAGAAAGAGAGAGAGTGCAAGCATTACCAGGACAAGTGCAAGGCAGGCTGTGTCCTGGCACACACCTCAGACATGTGTCTTCTCTCGTTCGTCGCGCGGCTGTCTCATAAGAGGAGACGCGCCTCCAACGTTATAGCAGTTTGTCTCACGCTCTTCCTTAACTCCCACTTTAAACGAGTATAAAAACTGCGAAAGTTTCTGTTTCAAGTGTTTGGAAATAGCTACAGGGAATCTGTGGCACTAGGTTTGGTGAATTGTGTGGTACAGGGAGTAATGAATTGTGGTACTGGGAGCAATGAATTGTGTGGTACAGGGAGTAATGAATTGTGGTACTGGGTGTAATGAATTGTGTAGTACTGGGAGTAATTAATTGTGTGGTACCGGGAGTAATGAATTTTGTAGTACTGGGTTTTAATTAATATTTTGGCACTTCTAATAATAAATTTTGCGGTATTGATAGTGAAAGTTGGAATACTGGTAGTGAAAGTTGTATACTGGTAGTTACAGTTGGGATACTGGTAGTGAAAGTTGTGTGAAAGCTGTGGTACTTTTAGTTTTGAAATGAGTGGTACTGGAAATGATGAATTTTTTGTTACTGGAACTGTGGTAATGTGGCTGTTAATGAGGAACTGTGGTAATGTGGCTGTTAATGAGGAACTGTAGTTAGACATAAGGTTTTGAGTAAAAACAATTAAGCAACGCTGGGAAGACTGGAGAGAGAGTGCGAAACATTATTAATTTCTCTAGAGAAAGAGATACGTGAGAAGTATTCGGGAACTGCTAACTTTGACAAGACAGGAGGTGTTAGTGCGGAGCTGAGGGATGCCTCAGTTCTTCTGAAAGGTCTTCGCTGTGTGTGTGGCGGTATTGTGATGTGGTGGAGAGTGTGTTGGAGTGTGATTTTGTGATGGAGGGTGATTTTGTTGTGGATGATATGAAGTGTTTGGCATTTATAATGAAGTGTAAATGACGTAAAGAAAGACTGAACAAGATTCACCTCTCGTTTTTGGAAGGGACCTGTTCACGTTGTTATTTTGAATGATCCCTGTACCCGTTCCGTCGTTTTGGTTGGTCGTGTATAAACTTTGATCGTTTTGGTTGGTCCATATATACGTTTCGTTGGCCCAAATACATGTTTCGATAGGGATGAGGAGTGAGAGGAGGGGGGGGGGGAATAGGTGATTCTGTTCAAAATTCAACATTTGGTTTAAACCTTATCATTTATAATTCCGTAGCTTTGGTACGGCATGCATGTGACGGCCATGTTGACTCACAATGTGCTGCCATTTGTCTAGGTTGAGTTTATTGGTAGAATGGATGCGATGGAGTGCTGCAACCATTGCGTTTTCTGCGTGCACTGGTTGCTGAATGTAGTGTTTAGTTAATGGTTGGAATTCTGGCAGTCTTTCTGGTACTCCTGGCTGTTTGTTGTAAAGGTCAATAAGTTCGTCACAGGGGGATTGGGTGCTGACTGACTGACTGTTTGGTTTTTTGATCCTCTCCTTGCTTATTTTGTTGACTGTCTCTCTGTTATAAAACACACAGTTGGTGCGAGTGATATTCACGGCTTTCTACATTGTTGGAAACTGCTCTTTGAGTACAGTAAAACACTACCAGGTATCGATTGCACAGTGACACGCCACGTCAAATGGGTTGACGTAAGGGAAAGCTATACAGTGAAAGCTGTGCCACGGTTAGTCATGTTGATGTCAGGTGTTCACTCCCAATTTTAATAGAAGATATCTCCCACGCTCCTAAAATGCAAACGCTGTCGCTACACCGGAAACAGTCTCGGCGAAATTTATCATTCGTGCGGCGAAATGAAATTCGCAGCTCGCTGAAATTCAACTCGCTGAAATTCGCCGCATAGCTAAAATTCGCCGGCTTGCATTAATTCGCTAGGACCTGGGCATTCGCCAGCTCGCTGAAATTCGCTAGTTTGCATTAATTCGCCAGCTCCTGATCATTCGCCGCTTTGCGCACATTCGCTGAAATTAGCCACCTCGCGGAGACGACTTTTTATCATGCCAGGAACAGTAGCTCAAATGTTTTTTCCTACTGTTACGCTGCTGTCCACGCCGAATATTCTCAGGTACATAAAAAAAGGCTATCCTTCATCAGTTTTACGACACATAAAAACATACATGCGAAGGATCCCTGTTTCGCACAAAAGGGAAAGAGGAAAGCCCAGGGTTGTTGGGTCGCGGGGTGGGATGAGAGACTGCGCCACGGCATGACCCAGGAATATGGGATGGAGCCAAGGGATTGCTGGGCATAGCAGGATGGTATGAGATAGTAACGAGCCTCTGAAGGAATGGGGGTGGAACGGAGGGAAGGAAGGGTGGAGTATGGAGGAAGAGTATAGGCATTGCTATTAAATAATTATAATAATAGAATATTTGTACTGATATTGTGAATATAATACTATTAATAATGCACAAATATTTTGTACTGATAGTGTGAAAATAAAAATAATAATGATGCAGAAATATTTGTGTGAATAGAATTAATATTACCACTAACAACAGTATTAGTAATAGTTCTTTCCTTCAAAGTACAGTACATAGAGATGAACATTTCACTAAAGCTTAAGTACTTTGTAAACACTCATAATTGATAGTCTGGAAGACGTAGTAGACTGAGCCATCATATTTATATGTCCATTTTTTGGTTCACGTTGTTTTGGCCCCTCTGACGCTGGGTCGCCTTAAGGGGCACGTGAGCACCCCAGTCTTCTAATAACATATTCAGGAACCCACCAATACATTTTTTCGGCCTAAAGAGCGGGTAAGTTTCCTCTTTCGTTAAAATTTGTTATGCTTCGTGGTTAGTGGCTTGGAATCAGATGTGGATAAGGTTTAGACTGTAGCTAATGAACTTGAAATTATGATTCTAATGTAATCATACTTGTAATAATATGAGATTAAATTAATCACAGATTGGCACTGATAACAGCAAATTGTTAAGACTGTGAAAATAGGCAGTGATAGCAGCAGATTGTTAAGACTGGTGAAAATTGGTAATGATAGCAGCGTCCTGGTAATGTTGTTGTCGTTTTAATATAAAAAGTCGCTAACACATAGGTGTTAGTATTTTTTTGTAACTCGTATAACAACTTATTTAAACATTGTCTTGTCGATAATGGTGTGTTGTAAGAGAGAGAGAGAGGAGAGGAAGTGTTAGGGATGGGCACGCGCATATACGCAAGTATTACCTCTTGTGAGCGTCGTTCACATTGCGTAAGTTTTGTGCTCGTGTTACTACTAGTGGTTTGGTGTCTTGTCATGGGAAGACATTTATCATGGAAGCCCTTCCCTACATCCGTCACGCACACTGCTGCTAGCGACAACTGACAGCACCAGGGAAGGTTAATACTGTACTGTTATGCTAGTGTTGACGGATCTTAACGCTTTCACAGGCATTCCCACGCCACCCGCTAGTCTTCACGCCATCCCTCCCCATTAGTCCTCCCGACGACTTCCCCAGCAGCCTCTTGCAACCTTCTCACTACCCTCTTCAACGCTTTCAGCCTTTTCACTAGCCTCTTAACACTCTCAGCCTTTTCGCCAGGCTCTCTAATAGCCTCTGCCAGCCTTCACAGTAGTATAGTGGAGTACTTCCAGCTAGCTCCTAATATAATTACTCGCAACATTCGTCTTTCGGACCTTATCTTTTTCAGGAGTTTCTGTTCTCTGTTTACTAGCCTTGGGTCCCTTAGTTAAAGGTTTCAAAAAGGAAACGCTATACAGAACATAAATGTACGATATAACAACTCTACTCCATAAGGCTATGTCAGTGACCTTTGATTTCTCTCTCTCTCTCTCTTCTCTCTCTCCTCTCTCTCTCTCCTTCTCTTCTCTCTCTCTCTCTCTATTATATATATATATATATATATATATATATATATATATATTATATAATATATATATATATATATATATATATAATGTTTGTCATTCAAGCTGTCATAGAGCTGCACTTTTGCCTAGAGTCTGTGTCCTCAGGTTTCACGCTCAGACCCCCCCATACAAAAAAAAAAAAACTGATATTAACTACTCTTCAGATGGATTTGTAACTGTTTAATGGGTGTCTACTTCTCGTATGTGGGAAACTGTGGACCTCCCAAGCACGTAATTGCTACTCACGTCTGTTTCCTGCAGGGTTTCCACGCTCGCTTCCTCGAGGCACTGCTCCTGATGAGACCGGCCACTTGCATAGGTCTGGTTTGTGTCAGATCAACACCTCATAATTACTGTTACGTAGAATAAGTATGGTGATGTGCAGTTAGATCAACCCATGATGGTGGGCGGGTTCTTTGTATATATAACCCATTATCACCATCGTTGTGTGCCATATTTATTCGCCAAAAACGTAATATAACAACTACAAAAAATATAATACCAGCAAATGTGCGAACTTTAAATTCATTTTCTGAAAATAACAGGAGGTGCTTGTATAATTAAGGCATGGTATTACGAAGCGAACCTATGTTATTGGGCCTAGTGCTGTTACCAGCATCCTCACTAGTCAGTTTGGTCAATGGTGGGTTTAAAGCCTATTGAGTACAATAGGTTCATTGATATAGTGTTTAAGCTCTCAGCATATATATTCTGAGAGAAATGCGCCTCTTCGGTGTATAACACTGACCCCCCCCCCCCCCCCCCCCAACTAGTCTGTGGTCCAGGAATGACATCATTACAATTATGTAAATAATGGATTACATAATCATACAGCTCATACTTTTGTAGTTACGTAGTCATTAAAATGTTTTCTGAATTCTGTTCGTGTGGTTGGCACAAAACTTTCCTATAGTGGTTTATAACACTAGGCATTAAAATACTCTTTGTGAGTTGATGAAAAATATTGTAAGTGAAAGCAGTTTCTCTGCTGCATCAATCTTGGTTAACTGAAGTCAATTTTAGTATCAATTATAAGCTGAGCTGAAGAATTCCATGCTGTTTTGCTAATTCCAATGACATGGGGATTTACTAGACTAATGGTATTCTTCTATATATTTTTTATGATTGTGCTATTGAGGGTGTTGAAACAATTATTGGGTTAGTGATATTGTTTTGTTGGGTTTGGGGATGGTAATGGGTTTATTTGGAGTCATGAATGGCTTGTAAGGAAATAATGAGTAACGCGATGGTAAGCAACGAGAGGGAGGCACTAATGACACGGCTGTGACACTTACCCACTTCTCTCACTCTCATTGAGTTCTACGCTCTACTTTCCTTTCCATGGTACCTCCCCCTGGAGCTAGAGGCGGCCTTCCACCTGTTTACTGCCTTACACACACTTGCCGATTTCTCATCACGCACAACCTTCCTTACAAACCTGCTGCTTCCTCTTCACACACTTTCCTCGCACACCCCCCCCACACACACCTTCCTCGCAGATCCCCATACACACCTTCCCCGCAGATCCTCACACACCTTCGCAGGCTCTCTCTCTCTCTCTCTCTCTCTCTCTCTCTCTCTCTCTCTCTCTCTCTCTCTTCTCTCTCTCTCTCTCTCTCTCTCTCTCTCTCTCACTTGCTTCTTGTTCCCTCACACACCTGTTATTACCTGGATGGCAAGATAAAATTTCTTTTTAAATCTTTACACGCGTCTTGCAATTAAGATTAATACCATCTCCCAGCTCCTGGGTTACCACAAAGACACGGTACGCAGAACAAGGTTTTATCAGGACTATGTTTCGTTCAGGCTTGAGCTTTATAAAGCTTGATAAAGCTCAGGCGTTGTCCCAATAAGAGTTTGTTCTAGTTGTCTTTATACATGCACCTGTCCGTATTACACCTGTACATCAGTTTGCCCCTGTCCAAACGTCCGGTTCCCTACTTGCTACTTCTCTTCCCCGTCCATTATGCTTGGTTGGTTAGTTGGATTTAAAGCCTGTCGACTACACGAGGGTCATTGAGGTTGTATGTCACCTGTTAGTCAACAACAGTATATATATATATATATATATATATATATATATATATATAATATATATATATATATATATATATATATATATATAATATACTATAAATGTTTGTAAAATCATTCTATAAAATAATAGTATATTCTATAAAAAACAGTAGTACACTTAAAATTATACAGTACGTCTCAGTGTATTCCAGACTGGTGGTGAACTGCTTTTACAACCTTGATGACGTTGTGTTGTCGGTTTTTAAATCCAGTTCACTAACTAACCTTCAAGATGGTAAATGAATATTAAGAGCAGTAGTAGTTGTTGGTAGTCCGTGGCAACGTCAACATGTGCGTTGACGAGAGGGCGTCGTTAATTACTATGTGTTATTGCTGCGTCATTATTGAGTTCAGCAGCACACCAGGCTGCTGGGAGGACGCGCGCTGCACTCTCTCCTCTCAGTATGCTCATCTTAGGTTTGATACGCATCAGTAACGTGAAGCCTCTCGATTAGTAGACGTAGGATCGAGCCTTTGCCAATTCTTGCATAGAATGTCCCATTCGTGTTTACCGCTTTATGTAAATATCGATAAATAATATGTGTTTGGTCTGTGTTGAATATTTGGATCTGTTTTTGTGCATAGTCTGCTGTGAGGACCTCAAATTTTGTGCATAGTCTGCTGTGAGGACCTCAAATTTTGTGCATAGTCTGCTGTGAAGACCTCAAATTTTGTGCATAGTCTGCTGTGAGAACCTCAAATTTTGTGCATAGTTTGCTG
>NC_069437.1:13277767-13280267 GCF_026875155.1 Cherax quadricarinatus | reverse complement strand
TTGTATGGGTGTATACATGAGCTCCCCATCGTAATCAACTCGTGTATTTTCCACGACATTATCTTCCGCGGAGAGTTGGTCGCAGTCTCTGACGCCCGCACCGCACTTGACATGCTTGTTGTACAACGTGCATCAGAACCAGCAACTTTCCGGAAAATCTCTATGTATTCAGTTTTTGTGTGGAGGGAGAGGAGCGTTGAATTGCCTGACACTATTGCATAGGCATATTTTTCCCGTTTGATAGTTTCTGTCTTTTTGTCAACTGAAATAATGGGCTCCTTGGGCTGTTAGGAGGCGCGAGCAGTGTGTAGCGTGTGTTGGCCAACCCCAGCCTGAGTGTTTGCCTCAGAGCCAGTCAGAGTGGCTGCCTGAGAACCAGTAAGTGACTGCCTGCCAGCTAGCCTCCTATCAGGTAATTTAACATAATAGTAGTATACAATACCGATAGGTTGATAAGTAAGACACATGTGTAACAATTAGGCATCATTATTCCGAAACATTTCGCCTACACAGTAAGCTTCTTCAGTCGAATAAGAGAGGGGCAGCAGCTTTTGACCTAAATAGCAGAGATGTCCCCCTGTCATCAAAATTTTTCACCTCATCCTACGACTAAATACATACGTTTTCGACTGAGTGTTATGAGCTATGCATTATTTATGATTAATATTATCATTGTATCTTTGATGCGATAGTAATTTCATTACAGTAGCAAAAAATATCGTATTGATAATAAAATGTTAAAATAACCAAGTTGGTAAAGGTGACTTAATATATAATGATTAGAACAGCTGCTTGTGTTGAACGCTTTAACATAAGAACATAAGAAAGGAGGAACACTGCAACAGACCTGTTGACCCATACTAGGCAGGTCCTTTACAATCCATCCCGCTAACAAAAGAACATAAGATAACGAAGCAAAGGCTTCTAATGCTTTGTAAATCCTGTAACTCGGAAGAGCTGTAGCTGGTGCCAGACATCACAGGTATCTCATGCAAACTTTCTCACTTTGCGGTAATGAATTGGCAGATAGTTAGATCAGCCGGCCGGTGGTTCCTTCCATGAACTGCGTGAAGCGAGCGCAAACAGCCTGACAGATAGGCCGTCAACTAGCAGGCTTCGTCTGAACTCGGGGCCGCGACGGAAAGTGATTCTCAGAATCATTAGCAGGATAAAACGGAAACTGCATATATAACCAGCACAATATCCCTTAATAACTCTCTCTTCGGTAATCTGGCTGTCTCTTGGTTAGCGAGAGTGCATGTTTTAGTGCTCGGCTGTGGGTCTTACGGTTAGTGAGAGTGCATGCTTTAGTGTTTTGAGTGTGGGCTTTACGGCTGTTCATGGCTTTTATTCTTAGCGAAAATAATTAAAATACTCACAGATTTGTAGGTTTTTGAGTGCATCTCTTATATCAGTCTTTGCTTATGGTCCAGTGACTCGTTAGGAGGACCACAGTCTCAAGGCTGCATTCCACTCCTTTACTGCACTCCGCTACCACCTAACTACTTTGTCACCAGCTACACTTCATTGTCACCAAGACGCACCTCATTGTTACCAAACCACACTCCAATGTCACCAAACTACATTCCATTGTTATCAAATTACATACCAGTGTCACCAAACTTCATACCATTGTCAGCACCAAAAAAAAAAAAGTTTGTGAATATATTCTTAAGATTTGATTTTTCATGCGACCTTCACTTATTCTTGAGCTTAGCATGGTTTCTGTGCCTGGTAGCTGGGTGGTGGTGGTGGTGGTAGTGATGGTGAGCCTGCCTGGGTGGTGGTGGTGGTAGTAATGGTGAGCCTGCCTGGGTGGTAGTGGTGGTGGTGGGCCTGCTTGGCTGGTGGCATGGTGGTGGTGGTGTCTAACTTTGATTTTCTCTGCAGGAACAGAGTACCAGCTCATCCTTCATGCAACGCCTCCATCTCCGTCTAGTGGTGAGTCCACCTTCCTTTCGCCTCACATCTCAAGCCTCAAGTCTCATTCCTTACGTTTCCCTCTCACCGCTAGTCTTACAAATAAAAAAAGAAGCTTCTTTATCCATTCCTCATGCACATTAATGACCCCCATGAATTTAGCTTTTCTCATTGTAAATAATAATAATAATCATAATCCTCTAGCAGTCCTATCTCCTGCACATTTATGTTTTACCGCGTCCCATGTGTCTTTAATATTCTCCACTTTCCATTAGAGTAGACTAGCAACTCCTAGCCTAATCCTGCTTCACTCACCTTCCCTTCAAGCACGTTTGTCAAGAACACAGTGTCATTCATACTGTCACATCAGTGTCACAGCAGACGGTTACCTTGCCTGGTTACTGATGAGCAGAAACAACAAGTGACCACAGAATGTCTACGCAAACTGGTTACTGGTAAGTAGAAACAGCTAAAATATCTACAACATATGTCTGCGTGCCTGGTAAGTAGATACAAGCTAAATGTCTGCAGCATTAGTAAAGGGGTGTGGAATTCTGGATTCAGGTAATTAAATAAAGTT
>NC_069437.1:13262767-13275267 GCF_026875155.1 Cherax quadricarinatus | reverse complement strand
TGCTAGTCCCTGGAGTAGAGGTGTGTTGGCCCTTTCTAGTCCCTGGAGTAGAGGTGTGTTGGCCCTTGCTAGTCCTTGGAGTAGATGTGTGTGGCCCTTGCTAGTCTCTTAAGTAGAGGTGTGTTGGCCCTTGCTAGTCCCTGGAGCAGAGGTGTGTTGGCCCTTGCTAGTCCTTGGAGTACAGGTGTGTGACTCTTGCTAGTCCCTGGAGTAGAGGTGTGTGGCCCTTGCTAGTCCCTGGAGTAGAGGTGTGCGGCTCTTGCTAGTCCCTGGAGTAGAGGTGTGTTGGCCCTTGCTAGTCCCTGGAGTAGAATTGTGTTGGCCCTTGCTAGTCCCTGGAGTAGAAGTGTGTTGGCCCTTGCTAGTCCCTGGAGTAGAGGTGTGTGGCCCTTGCTAGTCCCTGGAGTAAAGGTGTGTGGCCCTTGCTAGTCCTTGGAGTAGAGGTGTGTGGCCCTTGCTAGTCCATGGAGTAGACGTGTGTGGCCCTTGCTAGTCCCTGGAGAAGAGGTGTGTGGCCCTTGCTAGTTCCTGGAGAAGAGGTGTGTGGCCCTTTCTAGTCCCTGGAGTAGAGGTGTGTTGGCCCTTGCTAGTCCCTGGAGTAGAGGTGTGTTGGCCCTTGCTAGTCCCTGGAGTAGAGGTGTGCTGGCCCTTGCTAGTCACTGGAGTAGAGGTGTGTGGCCCTTGCTAGTCCCTGGAGTAGAAGTGTATTGGCCCTTGCTAGTCTCTGGAGTAGAGGTGTATTGGCCCTTGCTAGTCTCTGGAGTAGAGGTATGTTGGCCCTTGCTAGTCCTTGGAGTAGAGGTGTGTGGCCCTTGCTAGTCCCTTGAGTAGAGGTGTGTTGGCCCTTGCTAGTCCCTGGAGTGGAGGTGTTGCCCTTGTTAGTCCCTGGAGCAGAGGTGTGTTGCCCTTGCTAGTCCCTGGAGTAGAGGTGTGTGGCCCTTTCTAGTCCCTGGAGTAGAGGTGTGTTGGCCCTTGCTAGTCCCTTGAGTAGAGGTGTGTTGACCCTTGCTAGTCCCTGGAGTAGAGGTGTGTTGGCCCTTGCTAGTCCCTGGAGTAGAGGTGTGTTGGCCCTTGCTAGTCCCTGGAGTAGAGGTGTGTTGGCCCTTGCTAGTCCCTGGAGTAGAGGTGTGCTGACCCTTGCTAGTCCCTGGAGTAGAGGTGTGTGGCCCTTGGTAGTCCCTTGAGTAGAAGTGTGTTGGCCCTTGCTAGTTCCTGGAGTAGAGGTGTGTTGGCCCTTGCTAGTCCCTAGAGTAGAAGTGTGTTGGCCCTTGCTAGTCCCTGGAGTAGTGTGTGGCCCTTGCTAGTCCCTGGAGTAGAGGTGTGTGGCCCTTGCTAGTCCCTTGAGTAGAGGAGTTTTGGCCCTTGCTAGTCCCTGGAGCAGAGGTGTGTTGGCCCTTGCTAGTCCCTGGAGTAGAGGTGTGTGGCCCTTGCTAGTCCCTGGAGTAGAGGTGTGTGACTCTTGCTAGTCCCTGGAGTAGAGGTGTGTGGCCCTTGCTAGTCCCTGGAGTAGAGGTGTGCAGCTCTTGCTAGTCCCTGGAGTAGAGGTGTGTTGGCCCTTGCTAGTCCCTGGAGTAGAATTGTATTGGCCCTTGCTAGTCCCTGGAGTAGAGGTGTGTGGTCCTTGCTAGTCCCTGGAGTAGAAGTGTGTTGGCCCTTGCTAGTCCCTGGAGTAGAGGTGTGTGGTCCTTGCTAGTCCCTTGAGTAGAGGTATGTGGCCCTTGCTAGTCCCTGGAGTAGAGGTGTGTGGCCCTTGCTAGTCCCTGGAGTAGAGGTGTGTGGCCCTTGCTAGTCCATGGAGTAGAGGTTTGTGGCCCTTGCTAGTCCCTGGAGAAGAGGTGTGTGGCCCTTGCTAGTCCCTGGAGAAGAGGTGTGTGGCCCTTGCTAGTCCCTGGAGTAGAGGTGTGTGGCCCTTGCTGGTCCCTGGAGTAGAGGTGTGTTGCCCTTGCTAGTCCCTGGAGTAGAGGTGTGTTGCCCTTGCTAGTCCCTGGAGTAGAGGTGTGTTGCCCTTGCTAGTCCCTGGAGTAGAGGTGTGTTGGCCCTTGCTAGTCCTTGGAGTAGAGGTGTATTGGCCCTTGCTAGTCTCTGGAGTAGAGGTATGTTGGCCCTTGCTAGTCCTTGGAGTAGAGGTGTGTGGCCCATGCTAGTCCCTTGAGTAGAGGTGTGTTGGCCCTTGCTAGTCCCTGGAGTAGAGGTGTTGCCCTTGTTAGTTCCTGGAGCAGAGGTGTGTTAGCCCTTGCTAGTCCTTGGAGTAGAAGTGTGTTGGCCCTTGCTAGTCCCTGGAATAGAGGTGTGTGGCCCTTGCTAGTCCCTGGAGTAGAGGTGTGTTGGCCCTTGCTAGTCCCTGGAGTAGAGGTGTGTTGGCCCTTGTTAGTCCCTGGAGCGGAGGTGTGTTGCCCTTGCTAGTCCCTGGAGTAGAGGTGTGTGGCCCTTTCAAGTCCCTGGAGTAGAGGTGTGTTGGCCCTTGCAAGTCCCTGGAGTAGAGGTGTGTTGGCCCTTGCTAGTCCCTGGAGTAGAGGTGTGTTGGCCCTTGCTAGTCCCTGGAGTAGAAGTGTGTTGACCCTTGCTAGTCCCTGGAGTAGAGGTGTGTGGCCCTTGCTAGTCCCTGGAGTAGAGATGTGTTGGCCCTTGCTAGTCCCTGGAGTAGAGGTTTGCTGGCCCTTGCTAGTCCCTGGAGTAGAGGTGTGTGGCCCTTGCTAGTCCCTGGAGTAGAAGTGTGTTGGCCCTTGCTAGTCCCTGGAGTAGAGGTGTGTTGGCCCTTGCTTGTCCCTAGAGTAGAAGTGTGTTGGCCCTTGCTAGTCCCTGGAGTAGTGTGTGGCCCTTGCTAGTCCCTGGAGTAGAGGTGTGTGGCCCTTGCTACTCCCTGGAGTAGAGATGTGTTGGCACTTGCTAGTCCCTGGAGTAGAGGTGTGCGACCCTTGCTAGTCCCTGGAGTAGAGGTGTGTTACCCTTGCTAGTCCCTTGAGTAGAAGTGTGTTGGCCCTTGCTAGTCCCTGGAGTAGAGGTGTGTGGCCCTTGCTAGTCCCTGGAGTAGAGGTGTGTGGCCCTTGCTAGTCCCTGGAGTTGAGGTGTGTGGCCCTTGCTAGTCCCTGGAGTAGAGGTGTGTTGGCCCTTGCTAGTCCCTGGAGTAGAGGTGTGTGGCCGTTGCTAGTCCCTGGAGTAGAGGTGTGTTGGCCCTTGCTAGTCCCTGGGATAGAGGTGTGTTGGCCCTTGCTAGTACCTTGAGTAGAGGTGTGTTGGCCCTTGCTAGTCCCTGTTGTAGAGGTGTGTGGCCCTTGCTAGTCTCTGGAGTAGAGGTGTGTTGGCCCTTGCTAGTCCCTGGAGTAGAGGTGTGTTGCCCTTGCTAGTCCCTGGAGTAGAGGTGTGTTGCCCTTGCTAGTCCCTGGAGTAGAGGTGTGTTGGACCATGCTAGTCCCTGGAGTAGAGGTGTCTTGGCCCTTGCTAGTCCCTGGAGTAGAGGTGTGTTGGCCCTTGCTAGTCCCTGGAGTAGAGGTGTGTTGTCCCTTGGTAGTCCCTGTAGTAGAGGTGTGTTGGCCCTTGCTAGTCCCTGGAGTAGAGGTGTGTTTCCCTTGCTAGTCCCTTGAGTAGAGGTGTGTTGCCCTTGCTAGTCCCTGGAGTAGAGGTGTGTGGCCCTTGCTAGTCCCTTAAGTTGAGGTGTGTGGCCCTTGCTAGTCCCTGGAGTGGATGTGTGTTGGCCCTTGCTAGTCCCTGGAGTAGAGGTGTGTGGCCCTTGCTTGTCCCTGGAGTAGAGGTGTGTGGCCCTTGCTAGTCCCTGGAGTAGAGGTGTGTTGGCTCTTGCTAGTCTCTGGAGTAGAGGTGTGTGGCCCTTGCTAGTCCCTTGAATAGAAGTGTGTTGGCCCTTGCTAGTCCCTGGAGTAGAGGTGTGTTGGCCCTTGCTAGTCCCTGGAGTAGAGGTGTGCTGGCCCTTGCTAGTTCCTGGAGTAGAGGTGTGTTGGCCCTTGCTAGTCCCTGGAGTAGAGGTGTGTTGGCCCTTGCTAGTCCCTGGAGTAGAGGTGTGTTGGCCCTTGCTAGTCCCTGGAGTAGAGGTGTGTTGGCCCTTGCTAGTCCCTGGAGTAGAGGTGTGTGGCTCTTGCTAGTTCCTGGAGTAGAAGTGTGTTGGCCCTTGCTAGTCCCTGGAGTAGAAGTGTGTTGGCCCTTGCTAGTCCCTGGAGTAGAAGTGTGTTGGCCCTTGCTAGTCCCTGGAGTAGAGGTGTGTTGGCCCTTGCTACTCCCTGGAGTAGAGGTGTGTTGGCCCTTGCTAGTCCCTGGAGTAGAGGTGTGTGGCTCTTGCTAGTTCCTGGAGTAGAAGTGTGTTGGCCCTTGCTAGTCCCTGGAGTAGAAGTGTGTTGGCCCTTGCTAGTCCCTGGAGTAGAAGTGTGTTGGCCCTTGCTAGTCCCAGGAGTAGAAGTGTGTTGGCTAATCTTGCCCAGGGCTAATCTAAAACTTCAATTACCCTCAGTAAACTATCGATCTCTTGAGATGGAAACGAATCTTCTTTTTGTTGTCGACAAAATAACTCAAGAATAACAGCGGCAGTTTGTGCGCGTTGCACGAGTTTTTGTGGAGCTGCTGCAATCACTGTTGGTGTTAATGTCCCGAGTTACGAACTTTGGTCACTAGGGCGGCGTGCGGTGTTAGCGTGATCATGCGCGGCGTATGGTTGTGTGCGCGAAGTGTAATCGTGTTCTCGCCGTGTGTTTGGTCGTGTTCTCGCCGTGTGGTCGTGTATGGTGCATCTTATAATTTCACTGAGACAAATGTGTAGGTTTTAGGCCTCAGGATGGAGTCATGTCTAGCACTGTTTCACGCCTCTACATCTCTATTGCCAGGCCAGCGCATTTGTGACCCAACGCCTGATATGACATACACATGAGATACTGACCCTTTCTCCATATAGAATCTCGTTCCCTTCTCACTTTAGTATCTGCTGAAGAGGGCTTTTGTTGGGGGTTGAAATATAAATGAAAACTTTATTTCCATATTGCATATATTTATGCATATATATATATATATATATATATATATATTATATATATATATATATATATATATATATATATAATATATATTATATAATATATATATATCGTGCCGAATATGTAAAATTTGTCAATTAGCAAGAAACTCATTTAAAATTAAGTCCTTTCTAAAAATTTCTCTTATACGTTTAAAGATATATTTTTTTTCATTAATGTTAATGTAAAAATTTGTATTTTTGCACCAAAAGAATCTTAGAAAACTTACCTAACCTTATTATAACAAGAACAATTTATTTTAGCCTAACCCAACTATATATATTTTAGATTTGTTTACAATAATTTAATACTAAACAAACACCGTGAAATATATTTTTTTCGTTAGGTTCAGAATGATTTTGGTGAAATTACTGCATACACAAATTTTCGCTTGTCCTATATGGCAAGTTGAACGTTGCTATTTAAGCCAAGATCGCAAGTTCTGCCTATTCGGCACGACATATGTATATATATATATATATATATATATATATATATATATATATATATATATAATATATATATATTAGGCCAGTTTATTTTAATTTTTTGTAAATATTTTTCTTGATATGAAATCCATCTTGTGGTTTCACTGGAAAACTTTACGATTTTCAAGAGCTAAAGTTTGTGAGTTATGAGACAGGAGTAAGACGAGCCACGAGCCAGAGCCAGAGGAAGCTTCATCCCGTGGCCCGACCCTCTCACAGCAGCAGTCTGGCACTCTGATCTGCAGCCCTGCTCTCTCTCTCTCCTCTCTCTCTCCTCTCTCTTCTCTCTCCTCTCTCTCCTCCTATCTCCTCTCTCTCTTCTCTCTCTCTCTTCTCTCTCTCTCTCTCCTCTCCCTCTCTCTCTCTCTCTCTTCTCTCCCCTCATCTCTTCTCTCTCTCTCTCTTCTCTCTCTATTAAACCTTGAAGGATTTTTTTTTTTATTATTTTTTTTGTCCACAGTTTTATGATTTCATATAAAATAATCCTTTAACGGTATTACCGTCAGTACGTTACTTAGCTAAGGCTTGCCTAGCAAATGGAACGTCTAATCTTATTACTCTTCATGGTGCGAGAACTGCAGTACAAGGAAAGGGAACTGTGTTAGGTGTATCTGTCAGTCATCGGGTGTTATCCATTCTCTGTACCGGAGCCAATCCTGAAATGCTCCTGTTGTCCATCCTTAGGTAGAGCCAGTCCTCCAGCACTCCTCTTACCTATCCTCTTCTGGAGCCAATTCTGGAATGCTCCTGTTGTCCATCCTTAGCTAGAGCCAGTCCTCCAGCACTCCTCTTAACCTATTCTCTGCTGGAGCCAATCCTTTGGTGCTGTTATCCATTTTATGTCGAAGCCAGTCCTGCAGCACTCCTTTTATCAATCTATTGGATCCCGTTCTGTTGTTCCTTTGCCGTAGGCACCACCGCTCCTGATCTGTAAATTGAAGGAGCAGTTTTAGTGTGTAACCGTGAAATACAACACCTTGAAAGCTTACTAGTCGTGGATTTCTTCGGCAGCAAGTCAGAAATAAGTTACCACCTTACTGATGTTATACAGTAAAGACAAGTTGACGAAGAACACACACACATGCAAGAATTGATTGTATTTGACTAAAGCCTGCTGTACAGGCGGAACGTTTCGACGGTAGAAATACCTCTGCGTTACAAAGGTGCTTATTCTTCAGAAACAAGGTCTCACCAGTTTAGCTCAGCGGCTCTGAAATATTTACATTCCCTATAGAGGTGTTCTTTTTTTATTTTAACTCCTAGAAGCCTCGGCTTGGTCCAGTTAGTCCTTGTGATCCACAGAACCATCAGAGTAGTGTAAAATGAGCCTCCATTAGCAGTCATATTCAGTACTTCCTACCCACTTTTCCAAGAACTCGTTTCCTATGTAAATAGAGCATAACAGGACGATTTACGCAACACTACACAAATAACCTGCACATAGGAGAGAGGAGCTTACGATATTTTGGTCCGACTTGGACTATATCGGACCGAAACGCCCTCTTAAGCTCCTGTGCAGTTTATTTGTGTATTGTTCCGGTTACAATATTGTGCCTTTTTGTTCTGGATTACATAGCACCTTTGATATAAGGAAAAACTTATTTTTATCGGCTTTCCAGTCCATGGAGGCAGTTGCTGGGATGACCCTCAGCTTCCCCCTGCTCTCTTCCACTCTATCCTCTTAATCTTGGCTTAGTCTAATTCCAGGAATCTTTTTATGCCTTGGAGCCAGATTTTATTTGATGCTCGCACCGTTCCTCAAATTCTGCCGATGGCACGCTTCAGTTTTTGCGTTCTTGATTGTGTAATCAAGCACTGGCGTTATCCTTGCTTGTTTAAAGTACACAGTTACCGCTAGTTCTTCCTCGCTAGGTTAGAATGTACAGTTATTGCTAGTTCTTCCTCGCTAGGTTAGAATGTACAGTTATTGCTAGTTCTTCCTCGCTAGGTTAGAATGTACAGTTATTGCTAGTTCTTCCTCGCTAGGTTAGAATACATAGTTACAGCTAGTTCATCTTTCTTGGTTTTGGGTACATTGTTAAAGCTAGTTATGGGATAGAATAAGAAGAGGGAGATGGGAGAGATCTGAAGGGGTAAATGAATAAGGGTTGAAAAAGGGACACGGCGATAATAAGAGACAGAGGGGGAAAGGGGTAAGAAAGAGAGAGAAGAGGAAGAGGGAAAAGTGAAAGGGAGAAAGAGAGGGAGAAATGAAACGAAGAGAGAATGAAAAATGAAAGGCAAATAGGCGAGAAGAGGAAACGAAGAGAAAGGAAAGAAAGAGAAGGGAAGGAGAGAAAAGGAAAAGAAAGGGAAGGGGTGAGAGAAGAGAAAGATCAGCTTGGTAAGGGGGGGAGAGGGGAAGTTAATAGCACAAGATAGGCCTGGCTTGGCTTCCCCCTGTGTTAGCATGACAATGAAGCCTGGCCCAACTTTTACTGCCTGTAAGACACACAACTCGGCCAGAATAAATTGATTTCTCTCGAACCTTGATGGCCGACTCTAATGTTTTACTCTTCGGCTCCGTTGTTGAGACAACGGTGAGAGTGAGAGATGGTGGGTCACGGCTGGCCTTCTCTTACAAACCTACGCAGTTACACTGATGGTACTCGGGTACTCGTTGAGTGCAACACCAGCATCACAGTTGTGTTGATGGTACTCGGGTACTCGTTGAGTGCAACACCAGCATCACAGTTGTGTTGATGGTACTCGGGTACTCGTTGAGTGCAACACCAGCATCACAGTTGCGTTGATGGTACTCGGGTAGTCGTGAGTCTGATGAAAATGGTTTTGAAAAGCGGCAAGTGAAAGAATGAGACACGTTTCGCCAGCCAGTGGCTTTTTCAGTCCATCAGTCTTGATGGACTTAACACATCGACTCCAGACTGAGGGACTGATTACCTCATACTCCTCATCTTCCTCAGTTATTCTCTGTATTGGACTGAAGAAGCCACTGGCTGGCGAAACGTTTCCTCAATAAAGATTTCCAAATGTTGCACAAGTGTCTCATTCTTCAACTTTGTCAGTTTTCAAGACCATTTTCTTCACAACTTCCTCTAGGTATATAGTCCAAGAGTTTTCATTTTCTTCCTCACGTAAATCCTGAACCAGATTTCACTTCGGTGAGATTATTTGAATTTATTTTTCTTCATAGCACCAGTGAGGTGTGAACTTGTAGGCCTCTTCCTGTTTATTATGTTTTTTTTTTTTATATCTTTATGGTCCACCAGATCGCAACAGAACGCACTAAGTAACGATAAAACGTGGAATAGGGTATACCATGAATGTTCGCAGTACCAGAGATAAGGTCATCATAGAGGTTTATATTGAAGGAATGACGTTGAGAGAGAGAGTCGGGGTCAGGATTTATAACAGATACACTCGCAGTGTGCAGCTACCCTACTCTGTATTAGTTACATTGTGGGGACGAGACCTGGCTGTATTTCCTTATTATACACCATCACACAGCATGAGTTTGTTGCTTACTGTAGTGAAGTCTGCCAACTTGAGTTGGCTGACTTTAGTAAGGGATGTTCGGGTGTGTGGCAATGCTTTCGTTAATTGTTTATTATTATTATTGTTCGAAGCGTGAAACTCATGTGATGCAGTTTTTGGTAAAGACGAAACAGACGTGATAACTATATTCAAGGTCTGTTGTGAGGTGATGGTTCTTACATCACAAGTCACTCACTACTACATGTTTGTGGTCGCTGGTGCTCTCACTGCGACACTTCAGATTTGATTCACTGTACACAAATAACCCGCACATAGGACAGAGAAGCTTATGACGACGTTTCGGTCCGACCTGGACCAGTTACAAGTCCAAGTCGTGAAATATTACAAACTAGTGCACCTTTGGAACAGTTGCTTTAACGTTGGCAAATTACATAACTTGACTATTGTTGAAGATCTCCCCGGAGGAGTCAACACAACAAGCCTTGGGCTTCTCGTCCTCGTGTGTACTCTAGCTGGCCAGACGACCAGTGGTCCGTGTGGGAGGGAGGCATGGGCGGGAAGGATGAGATAGACAGAGGAAGGGTCGGAGGTAGGAAGGCTGCAGAAGCCTCACCCGACGGGTAAACTGGTAGGACGACGCAATAAATCTTGCGTGTAGCGGGCAGATTGGCGCTAATGTCTCAGTGGATTTTCCCGATAAGCCAGCCTCATTTTGTGATCATCCCAGCTAGATTTTCATTCAGATTTCTAGTCGGAATTTGCAATTATGAATGGTGATGGTGTCGATGAATCGTTAAAAGGGATGAAGAGAGACGGGAGGTGCGGTGAGCATCACGTTCAGTTCCCCCGCCATCCTCCTGTACCTAACTTGACTGCGTCACTTTTACCTGTGGTACTCAACGTCAATTTTTCAACGCTTCGAGTTTTTCAAATCCTATTTTCTCTAAGTTAGTAATATTCCAGAAATGCTGTGCGTGCCGTGGGGTTTTCAACTAATATTTGCTTTGTTTAATTTTGGCTAGGTTGGGTTAGTTTAGGTTATATAAACTGTTACAAAAAGCGACATCTATTAAGTGAAGATATCTCCAGAGAATACTAGGTCAATTTATTGATGAAAAAAGTAGCAATATAAAATATATGTAAAAGCAATATATACAATATTCATGGCGTCCTTTTTTCTGAGGTCGCTACAAAACCCATAAGAAAACATTCAACCACAAACAGATTAAAACAAGACCGAGATACATCTGGCAACGAGGTGATCGAGGAAAACATACAACGTTCACATGTGAACGTTTATTATTCTTAGTGCGAGACACTCCAATGATCAATGAAGAGAACGTCAGTGACTTCGCAATATATTCCAGTGACACAGTTCACCAGAAGGATTACTACAACAGTAAACAAAAGGTCTGGTTTTTCTACGAAAGCCTTGAAAATATTGAACATGCACGTGGCACACTGTCTTTTAAACCAGAAGTCCCGAGGGAGTCATAGATTATATAGGTTATAAAGAGGAAAATTCCTTCCATAAATGCAGTGTGAGATGAGTGGGTGGGTGTGTGGGTGGGCCGGCGAGTGGGTGGGTGAGTTACGACCTAGGACTGCCATCTGTCCGTGACGCCGCCCACCCTCTTCCATTACCTTTTACGCTTCTCAAGCTCCGCCTGGCCGCTCCACTACCCTCCCTTCCCTCCCTGGATGCATGTGTAACCCTACTGAAGTCTCCCAGCTCAGATTGACACTACTGAAGTCTCCCAGCTCAGATTGACACTACTGAAGTCTCCCAGCTCAGATTGACACTACTGAAGTCTCCCAGCTCAGATTGACACTACTGAAGTCTCCCAGCTCAGATTGACACTACTGAAGTCTCCCAGCTCAGATTGACACTACTGAAGTCTCCCAGCTTAGATTGATACTACTGAAGCCTCCCAGCTCAGTCTGACACTACTCAAGTTTCCCAGCTTAGACTGACACTACTCAAGTTTCCCACCTCACACTGACACTACTCAAGTTTCTCAGCTTAGACTGACACTACTCAAGTTTCCCAGCTCACACTGACACTACTCAAGTTTCCCAGCTTAGACTGACACTACTCAAGTCTCCCAGCTCAGACTGACACTACTCAAGTCTCCCAGCTCACACTGACACTACTCAAGTCTCCCAGCTTAGACTGACACTACTCAAGTCTCCCAGCTCAGACTGACACTACTCAAGTCTACCAGCTCACACTGACACTACTCAAGTCTCCCAGCTCACACTGACACTACTCAAGTCTCCCAGCTCACACTGACACTACTCAAGTTTCCCAGCTCACACTGACACTACTCAAGTCTCCCAGCTCAGACTGACACACTTCAACACCATGTATAAGCACCGTCCAGCGTGATAGGGTGTGACAGGGAAACATACCTAGCTTTGTTTCCACTGTATAACTAACATATACAATAGGAACACTTGTCTTGTTTCCTGACAAATCTTACCTAACCAAACTAGGGTCGCAGCACAGTGCTGATGTATCCAGTTTGTGCCTAGTGAAAAAAAAGAAGGATCCTAGACCATCAATTCTCAACACATTATTTCCTGCCTAAAAAAAATACCTTTTTTAATTATAATGCGGGAATTTCTGTGATAGAAAAAATAGAATGTATTTTCTTTCTTTTTTTCTTTCTTATTCTTGACATTTTTAGGGTTTGGATTATGCATAATTAACAGTCGTAATGAAAGTGAGGTGCAGTGACAGATGTAATGAAGGTGAGGTGCATTAACAGTCTTAATGAAACTGAGGTGCATTAACAGTCGTAATGAAAGTGAGGTTCATTAACAGATGTAATGAAAGTGAGGTGCATTAACAGATGTAATGAAAGTGAGGTGCATTAACAGACGTAATGAAAGTGAGGTGCATTAACAGACGTAATGAAAGTGAGGTGCATTAACAGATGTAATGAAAGTGAGGTGCATTAATAGATGTAATGAAAGTGAGGTGCATTAACAGTCGTAATGAAAGTGAGGTGCATTAACAGATGTAATGAAAGTGAGGTGCATTAACAGACGCAATGAAAGTGAGGTGCATTAACAGATGTAATAAAAATGAGGTGCATTAACAGATGTAATGAAAGTGAGGTGCATTAACAGACGTAATGAAGGTGAGGTGGATTAACAGTCGTAATGAAAGTGAGGTGCATTGACAGTCGTAATGAAAGTGAGGTGCATTGACAGACGTAATGAAGGTGAGGCGCATTAACAGATGTAATGAAAGTGAGATGCATTAACAGTCGTAATGAAAGTGAGGTGCATTGACAGACGTAATGAAGGTGAGGCGCATTAACAGATGTAATGAAAGTGAGGT
This sequence comes from Cherax quadricarinatus, assembly GCF_026875155.1. NCBI lineage: Eukaryota > Metazoa > Arthropoda > Malacostraca > Decapoda > Parastacidae > Cherax > Cherax quadricarinatus. The sequence continues at coordinate 13,262,962 of NC_069437.1, read as the reverse complement.
GCATTAACAGTCGTAATGAAAGTGAGGTGCATTAACAGTCGTAATGAAAGTGAGGTGCATTAACAGATGTAATGAAAGTGAGGTGCATTAACAGATGTAATGAAAGTGAGGTGCATTAACAGACGTAATGAAAGTGAGGTGCATTAATAGATGTAATGAAAGTGAGGTGCATTAACAGTCGTAATAAAAGTGAGG
>NC_069437.1:13157767-13257767 GCF_026875155.1 Cherax quadricarinatus | reverse complement strand
ACGTTTCCTCAATAAAGATACCCAAGAGTTGCACATGTGTCTAATTTATCAACATGTCGGTTCTCTGAACCATTCATCTACAAAATTCCTGGAATTGATGAACAAAAAATGCTGACTCCTGTAGTATAGTTCCAGTTGATAAAGTCGCAGTGATCGTCACATGAATTACAATGCTTTAACACGGATCTGGGCCTTCGTTGGAATTCCGGGGAAGGATGAATGCAGGCGGAGTTCTGTCGAGTCCGGAGGCGTGCATGCAGGCTGCGTGCGTGTAGAGGCGTGCGTTTAGTCCCCGCTTGCAGGTGTGCAGGTGCGCGGTGCGAAAGCGTCCCAGTGACACGAAATAAAAATGTTAAAAATTTTGGTAGAATTCCCACAATATGGTAGGTAAAAGGACAAAGTGCAGCAAACATTTTTTTTTGGGAAAACTTTTCGCTCTGCAGGACTAAGCTCCGCAGAGGGAAACGTTACCACAATAAAATTTCGCATTAGTTGAAATTTGGAAATTTACGTAAAAAAATAAAACCTTCACTTAGATTAAAATTAAAGATTTTTCCCAGCTGATACAATTTTATAAGGGTACTGATATTTAAATCAAGTAGAGTACGTGTAAGTCTCGTGTGTGTGTGTGGGTGTTTTTTCTCCTAATTTGCGTAAATAGCTAAATTGCTGAGTGATGTACTACAGGCACACGACAATTTTCCCTTTGGGGCCACCTTCCCCCCAATGGGGTCGTTTAGGAAGAGGGGGCGCGTCGCAAAACCTGCCCCGATAACTTGCAATATTAGTCCCCCGCCCCGGGGCCCCGCATTTTAGTAAGTCGGGTCGGCCTCTTCCGGAGTGAGGGGCCGGGTGACGCAGGGTCTGCAGCTACTCCATAGGGCTACCCAGGAAGGGAAGAGGGGGGCGGGAAGGGAGGGGAAAGGGGGGGAGGATTGTAGCTTGGGAAGGGGGGGAGGGGTAGTTAAATAGCTTGGGAAGGGAAGGGGAGGGGCACAGGAGGAGAAGGGGAAATGGGTAAGGAAGTGAAGGGATGTAGAAGATCGGGGAGAAGGGAAAAGACCTCTAAAAGCTAATGGGGTTTTTGTCGCAACATAATAAAATAATAATAATAATAATCTTTATTTTTACATACATGATACAACTATCACTGACCTACGACATCACCGAGTCTGTATAGAAAGCCCCTGGTTTTGCAAACAAATTTTGGGAAGTTAGGTTAAACTTTTCCCCAAAACAGTCGCTAACACCCCGGGACCCATTCTAATAAACGGGGGACAGGTGTAAGGAAACTCCCACGTTCACCTTGCGGGACTGACCCTGACCCCCCCCTGTAACTGAAAACCACCCAATTTACGATTGGGATGTATCTTGTGTATATAAAAACTGTGAAGACACCCTTTTCAGCTCTTTTGGGTAACCAATTTCTCAGAGAACAGACGGGGGGAGAATTGGGGGGGCTGGAGGGGGGTGAGGGGTGGGAGGGAGTGCGGAGGGAGCATTTGAGAAGGAAGAGGGGGCGAGGCACTCTGGTACGGTGGGGGGGTGGGCCCTGTTTAATGTACGCGAGATTGAGTCGTTTCCAATATCCGGGTTTAGAGCGGCAGCAATAAGCAGACTGGGCAACGTGCCCCGCGGGATTAACCCGATTGTGGGAAGGAAAAACTCCATGAATCTGAAAATCTGGAAATTTCTCCTGCTCATGCATCATTTGGCACCAAGATAAAAAGTCCGCTTGTATATTAAAATATATATAAAAATATATATTTATATTATAAAAAATAAAATATTATTATAACGTAATGCAAGGAAATTTGCGAGAGCAGCGAAATATACACAAACACTGATCTCTGGCTGAAGAGACTCGAACCTACGAACCTTAGGACAAGGTACGCAGTGCTTACCAATCTACCCACACTGGACCAATACCTTGGCGTGTAGCATGAGCTACACGTTTGATCCAAGGCAGCCAGCTTGGATCAAACGTGTAGCTCATGCTACACGCCAAGGTATTGGTCCAGTGTGGGTAGATTGGTAAAGCACTGCGTACCTTGTCCTAAGGTTCGTAGGTTCGATTCTCCTTCAGCCAAGATCAGTGTTTGTGTAAATTTCGCATGCTCTCGCGAATTCCTTGCATTGTTCAAATCTCTAGTAAGGCTGATGCATGCAGGGGATGAGATGAAAAGCTGTAAGCCTTCTCCCTGAAAGCTGGCTGCCTTGGATCAAACGTGTAGCTCATGCTACACGCCAAGGTATTGGTCCAGTGTGGGTAGATTGGTAAAGCACTGCGTACCTTGTCCTAAGGTTCGTAGGTTCGAGTCTCCTTCAGCCAGAGATCAGTGTTTATATATAATATATATATATATATATATATATATATATAATATATATTATAATATATATTATTAATTATACACTTGGCCGATTCCCACCAAGGCAGGGTGGCCCGAAAAAGAAAAACTTTCACCATCATTCACTCCATCACTGTCTTGCCAGAAGGGTCTTTACACTACAGTTTTTAAACTGCAACATTAACACCCCTCCTTCAGAGTGCAGGCACTGTACTTTCCATCTCCAGGACTCAAGTCCGCCTGCCGGTTTCCCTGAACCCCTTCATAAATGTTACTTTGCTCACACTCCAACAGCACGTCAAGTATTAAAAACCATTCGTCTCCTTTTTACTCCTATAAAAACCACGCTCACGCACGCCTGCGGGAAGTCCAAGCCCCTCGCACAAAAAACCCTCCTTACCCCCTCCCTCCAACCTTTCCTAGGCCAAACCCCTACCCCGCCTTCCTTCCACTACAGACTGATACACTCTTGAAGTCATTCTGTTTCGCTCCATTCTCTCTACATGTCCGAACCACCTCAACAACCCTTCCTCAGCCCTCGGGACAACAGTTTTGGTAATCCCGCACCTCCTCCTAACTTCCAAACAAACGAATTCTCTGCATTATATTCACACCACACATTGCCCTCAGACATGACATCTCCACTGCCTCCAGCCTTCTCCTCGCTACAACATTCATCACCCATGCTTCACACCCATAAAAGAGTGTTGGAAAAAACTAAAACTCTCATACATTCCCCTCTTTGCCCCCAAAGGGACAAAGTTTTTTTTTTTTGTCTCCACAGACTCCTAAGTGCACCACTCACCCCTTTTCCCTCATCAATTTCTATGATTCACTTCATCCTTCATAGACCCATCCGCTGACACGTCCACTCCCAAATACTGAATACATTCACCTCCTCCATACTCTCTCCCTCCAATCTGATATCCATCTTTCATCACCTAATATTTTTGTATCCTCATAACCTTACTCTTTCCTATATTCATTTTTAATTTTCTTCTTTTGCACACTACCAAAATTCATCCACCAATCTCTGCAACTTCGCTTCAGAATCTCCCAAGAGCACAGTGTCATCAGCAAAGAGCAACTGTAAACAAACTCCCACTTTATGTGTGATTCTTTATCTTTTAACTCCACGCCTCTTGTCAAGACCCCCGCATTTAAATTCTCTTACAACCCCATCTAAAATATATTAAACAACCACGGTGACATCACACATCCTTGTCTAAGGCCTACTTTTACTGGGAAATAATTTCCCTCTTTCCTATGTACTCTAACTTGAGCCTCACTATCCTCGTAAAAACTCTCCACTGCTTTCAGATAACCTACCTCTTACACCATACACCTGCAACATCTGCCACATTGCCCCCTATCCCCCCTGTCATACGCTTTTCCCCAAATTTCCCTAAAAAGCCACAAAGACTCTTATAGCCTTATCTAAATACTGATCACTTATATTTTCACTGTAAACACCTGGTCCACACACCCCCTACCTTTTCCTAAAGCCTCCTGTTCATATGCTATCCTATTCTCCGTCTTACTTTTAATTTTCAATAATAACTCTACCATACACTTTACCAGTACACTCAACAGACTTATCCCCCTAAATTTGCACCTCTTTTGTCCCTTTGCCTTTATACAAAGGAACTATGCATGCTCTCTGCCAATCCCTAGGTACCTTACCCTCTTCCATACATTTATTAAATAATTGCACCAACCACTCCAAAACAATATCCCCACCTGCTTTTAAACATTTCTATCTTTATCCCATCAATCCCGGCTGCCTTACCCCCTTTCATTTTACCTACTGCCTCACGAACTTCCCCCACACTCACAACTGGCTCTTCCTCACTCCTACAAGATGTTATTCCTCCTTGCCCTATACACGAAATCACAGCTTCCCTATCTTCATCAACATTTAACAATTCCTCAAAATATCCTCCATCTTCCCAATACCTCTAACGCTCCATTTAATAACTCTCCTCTCCTATTTTTAACTGACAAATCCATTTGTTCTCTAGGCTTCCTTAACTTGTTAATCTCACTCCAAAACTTTTTCTTATTTTCAACAAAATTTGTTGATAACATCTCACCCCACTCTCTCATTTGCTCTCTTTTACATTGCTTCACCACTCTCTTAACCTCTCTCTTTTTCTCCATATACTCTTCCCTCCTTGCATCACTTCTACTTTGTAAAAACTTCTCATATGCTAACTTTTTCTCCCTTACTACTCTCTTTACATCATCATTCCACCAATCGCTCCTCTTCCCTCCCGCACCCACTTTCCTGTAACCACAAACTTCTGCTGAACACTCTAACACTACATTTTAAACCTACCCCATACCTCTTCGACCCCATTGCCTATGCTCTCATTAGCCCATCTATCCTCCAATAGCTGTTTATATCTTTCCCTAACTGCCTCCTCTTTTAGTTTATAAACCTTCACCTCTCTCTTCCCTGATGCTCTATTCTCCTTGTATCCCATCTACCTTTTACTCTCAGTGTAGCTACAACTAGAAAGTGATCTGATATATCTGTGGCCCCTCTATAAACATGTACATCCTGAAGTCTATTCAACAGTCTTTTATCTACCAATACATAATCCAACAAACTACTGTCATTTCGCCCTACATCATATCTTGTATACTTATTTATCCTCTTTTTCTTAAAATATGTATTACCTATAACTAAACCCCTTTCTATACAAAGTTCAATCAAAGGGCTCCCATTATCATTTACACCTGGCACCCCAAACTTACCTACCACACCCTCTCTAAAAGTTTCTCCTACTTTAGGCATTCAGGTCCCCTACCACAATTACTCTCTCACTTGGTTCAAAGGCTCCTATACATTCACTTAACATCTCCCAAAATCTCTCTCTCTCCTCTGCATCCTCTCTTCTCCAGGTGCATACACGCTTATTATGACCCACTTCTCGCATCCAACCTTTATTTTAATCCACATAATTCTTGCATTCACATCATATTCTCTTTTCTCCTTTCCTAACGTCATTCAATTTTACTGCTACCCCTTCCTTTTGCCTAACTCTTCAATACTCCAGTTTTAATCCCTTTTTATTCCCCCCACCGAAATCCCCCTACCCCCTCGCTTTTTTTTTGCTTAGGCCAGGCATCCAACTTCTTTCCTTTAAACATCAGCAATCTCTTTTTTCTTTCTCCACGACACCCCCGCAATTAAAGCATCCCAGTTTTAAAAAGTTTTTCTTTTTCCTCTTTTTTAGTAAATTCAAAGGAAAAGGGGGGTTACAGCCCATTGCTCCCGGCATTTTGGGTCCCATACGACACGCAGGCTTACGGAGGAAAGATTCTTTCCACTTCCCCTATAATTATTTATATATATAATAAATATATATATATATATATATATATATATTATATGTATATATATATAATAATATAAAATTTTATGTAATATATAATATAATATGATATATATATATATATAATATAATATATATATATATATAATATATATATATATATAATAAAATAATATATAATACCATTTTCATCTTTGGGAGTGAAAAGAGCAGAATTAATGTGGGGAGGTACTGAGGCATTACGTAAATAAAAAGGGGTAAAGCACGGAACTGAGGGGTCATGACAGAAATTTTTTAAAAGCGGGGGGGGATATAGTGTTGGAGGGGTTGGTACTTTTGTTTAATAAATGTATAAAGAGGGAAGGTACCTAGGGATTGGGGGAGACAGATATCCCTTTATAAAAGGGAAAGGGGATAAAAAAGACTGAAAAAAATTTAATGGAATAATTTTACGAGTATCCCAGGAAAGTTACAGTAGGGTTATATTGAAAGAATTAGAGAAAAGACAGAATGTAGGATTTGCGGATGAGAAAGGAGGTTTCAGATGGGTAGGGATGTGTAATCAAGTGTTTCGTTAAAGCATTAGTGAACAGTATTTAGAAAAAGGGTGGGGAAGTTTTATTGCATTTAGGGATTTAGAAAAGGCTATTTAAGTGATAGAGGAGCAATGGGGCAGATTTGCAAGAAATTGGAATAGGTGGTAATTTTATTAAATGCTGAAAAAGATTTTTTTATGAGGATAGTGGGGCCGTTTGGGGTGGAGAAGAGAGGGAGACTACCCCCCGGTTTAAAAGTAGGTCTTAGACGGGGATGGTAATTCACCAGGGTTTGTTTAATAATTTATGAGGGGGTTTGTAAAGGAAGTAAAGCGGGGGTTTTCGGGGAGGGGGGGGGATTAAATTATGGGGAATAAAATTCAAAAGGGGGAATTGAACAGTTACTTTTTGCTGATAAATTTGCTTATGGAGATTCTAAAAAAAAATTCCCAAAGGGTTAGGGGATGATTTTGGGAAAAGTGTGTAAAGGTAAAAATTTGAAAGTGAACATAGAAAAGAGTAAGGTGATAAGGGAAATCAAATGATTTAGAAAAAGAAAAATGGATTCAAATTGGGAGGAGGAGTAGGGGAAGAATGAATTTTTCAATACTTGGAGTTGACGTGTCGGCGGAGGGATTTATAAGGATGAGGTTAATCATTGAATTGATAGGGAAAAAAGGTGAGTGGTGCGTTGAGGTATAGTGGAGTAAAAAAAAGGGTATCTATGGGGGGCAAAGAAGGGAATGTAGAAGTTGTATACCAACCCTTTTATATGGGTTAGCGCGACGGGTGGTTTTTGGACTCTATGCCGCGGTTAAACCCCGGCCGGGGGTATGGTTTTCTGGGTGGTAAATCAGCAGCGAGGAGACGGTTGGGGGCAGTGGAGATGTCCTGTCAAAGGGCAATTGTGGTGAAAATATTATGCAAAAAATTTAGGAGTGGGAAATTAGGAAAAGGTGGAGTTAAAAAAAGTATTAGTCGGGGGGCAAAGGGGTTGTTGGGGTGGTTTGGTCTTTTAGAGAGAAATGGATCAAAGTAGAATGACATGGAAAGCATATAAATCAAAGGGGGGAAGGAAGGCGGGGTAGGGTCGCCCCTCGAAAGGGTTGGGAAGGGGAAAGGGGGTTTTTTGTGGCAAGGGGCTTGGACTTCCGGCAAGCTTTTGCTGAGCGTTTAGTAGGATGAATGGAACGAATGATACTTGGGGACCTGACGATCGTTGGAGTGTGAGCAGGGATATTTTTGAAGGGGTTGGGAAAACCGGGTTTTTTTCAATATCGGTTTCCGGAAAGGTTTTTTTATAAAATTTTAAATTTTTTTTTTAAAAATTTTTAATTTTTTTTTTATTATATAATTTTTTATAAATTTTTTATATATTTAAAATATAAAAAAAAATTTTATATTATTTAAAATATTTATATATAATAATATAATTTATATAATATATTAATTTTTTTTATAATTTTATAAATATATAAAATTTAATTTAAAATAATATAAAATTTAAAATAATATTAAGTAAAAATTTTATAATAATATATTTATAATAAATTTTTATATATATAATATATTATATATTTATATATATATTATAAATTTAAAATATATATTATAATAATATATATATAATTTTATGTAATATTATATATAAATATAAAATATATATATATATTAATTTTAATTATAATTAAAAATAAAATTATATTAAAAAAAAATATATTTTTTTTATATAATTTATATTTAAAAATTTTTATATATATTAAAATTTTTATTTTTTATTTAAAAATAATATTTTAATATTTTAATATATAAATTTTTAAAAATATATATTTAAAAATTTAATAAATATAAAAATTTAAAATTTTTATAAATATTTTTTTATTATATAAAATATTATATTATATGTATATTATAAAAAATTTTTTTTTTTATTTTTTATATTATATATATATTAATATAAATTATATATATATATATATTATTTATTATATAAAAAAATTAAATATATTTTTTTTATATATATTTTTAAAATATTATATTTATTATTTAAAATAAAAAAAATATAATATATATATTTAAAAATATATATTAAAATTTTTTTTTTATAAAATTTTTTTAATTTTTAAATTATAAAAAATAAAAAAATATATATTTTTTTATATATATTTTATAATTTTTATTAATAATTTTTTAAAAAAATATTATATTATATAAAAAATAATTTTAAATTTAAAATATAAAAAAATATATAATTTTATTAATAATTTATTTTTATATATATATAAAATATATATATATATTATAATTATTTTTATATTATATATTTTTTATATATAAAAATTAAAATTTTTAAAAAAAAATTTTATAATTTTATTATTATATAATATATAAATTATTATATTATTTTTAATATTTTAAAAAATATATATATATTAATTTTATTTAAAAAATAAAAAAATTTTAATATAAATAAAATAAAAAATATATTAATATAATTTTTATATATATATATATAAAATTTTTTATATAATTTTATAAATTTAATAATAAAAATATTTTTTATAATAAATAATAATATTATAATATAATAAATTTTAAAATTTAAAAAAAAATAATATAAAAAATATAAATATATATATATATATAAAAATATATATAATATATATATATAATTTTAAATATATATTATTATATTTAAAATAATAAAATAAATATAATTAAAAAATTAAAAAAATTTATATAAATTATTTTAAAAATATATATATATAAAAATTTTTTTAAAAAATTATATATATAAAAGCAAAAAGACAAAAAAGGGATTCAAAATCAAAACAACCCCAAAAAAGAGAAAAAAGCTTTTGTGACTACCACATTATCAAAGGGGAAAAATGTAGTAGTCACGAAAACGCTTGGAATTTCCTTTTTTTCAGATGGTTTTTTGCATATAATTTTAAAAAAATATAATATATAATTTTAATTATATATATATATATATATATATATAAATAATATATAAAAAATTTTATATAAAATTTATATATTAAATATATATAATTTAAAAAAATTTTTAAAAAATTTTTTAATTTTAATATAATATAATACTGACGACAATAAGCACAGACACATACAAAAACAACCCAAATTTTTTTCTCTTTTCCTCGGGGATTTATGGAAAAAAATTTTTAGTAAATAAAGCCAAAAGCCTTTTTCGCGCTTTTTCTGCCCCAAAAATAGAAAAAATCTTTTAAGGGGGGGTTTATATTTTAACGGCAGTTTTTTTTTTTTTTTTTTTTAATGGGGGCGTTTGCGGCAACACTCCGAGTAGAGGGCTATAATTTTTCAGAGATGATTTTTAAAATATTTTGTAAGTACTATTGAAACCTTCCCCCCCTTTCCCCGAATTTTTTTTTGTTTTTTTATTTTTTGTTTTTCCCCTTTAAACTTTTTGTTTTTTATTCCCAAAAAAGAAAAAAGGGGGCCAAAATACCCTTGGGGGGGTTTAACCCCCGGGAAAATTTGGAATTTTTTCTCGGTTTCAAACCCGTGGTTTGGGGTTTTTTGGGTTTATTTCGATTTCTGAGACCTAATTTTTGTTTAGGTAAAAGGGGAACTATGTGGAACCCTGGCTTAAATTTTAGTAATATTTATTTTTAAATTTTAACCCCCCTTACCCAAAATGGGGGGAAAAAAAAAAAAAAAAAAGAAATTTTAAAAACTGTGGGGATTTGGAAAAAATTTCGCTGTTTTGGGAAAAAAATGTGGCCTGGGGTGGTGCCCCCCCTAAGCTGGGGGACCCAACTTTCCCCCTAAAATTTGGGGTGAACTTTAGCGTGTTTTTCACAAGTGGGAAACTCCAGATTCAAAATTAAAAAGGGGTTTTTAAATTTTGGGTTAAATTAATTTTTTTTGGTTTAAAATTTTGGTTGTGAAGGTTTCGGTTACTCTGTTGAATTTTAAAATTTTTTCCCCCCCTTTTTTGAAAAATTTTGATTTTGTTAAATTTCCCCGGGGGTTCCCATTATCTCTCACTTTTTAAGTCGGCTTTTTCTCTCTCTCTCTCCTTTTTCCTCTCTCTCTCTCTCTCTCTCCCTTTTCCCCTCTCTCTCTCTCTCTCTCCCCTCCCTTTCCCCCTTTTTTCTCTCTGGGCCTGGCCCCGTCTCTCATTTTGCCCCCGTAAAATCTCAGTTTCCCCCCCTTCTTTTCCAAAACGGTTTTCTTCCCTAAATCAAAGTCTTTTTGGTTTTAAAAACTTTTGTTTTGAAACTTCCCGGGCAATTTATTGGGGGGCCTGAACCCCCAATTTTTTTTTAAAAGCACCCTTTTACCCTCTTACGATCCTCAACGGCTTTTTACGATCTCTCACAGGGGTTCTTAGATTTCCAAACCCTTTTAAAAAATTTTTGGTTGGTTTTTAGTTGGGTTTTTTTTGTTTCCCCCCCCCCCCCCCCAAATTTTTCAAAATTGGTTTAAATTTTTCACGGTTTAAAAAATTTTTTCCCCAAACCCATCACCCACACACACACACAACACACACACCCCCACACACACCACACACAACACAACACCCAAAAACCCAAAAAAGTTTTGGGGAAAAAAAAACCCTACCCGGGAAAACAAACCCCCCGCGAATTTGGGACTTTCCCCGGGCTAAAAATTAAAAGCCTAACGCGGGGGGGCCCTTAAAATTAAGGGGGGGGAGGGGAACGAAAATTAAGGGGTTTGGAAGAGGGGGGGGGAGGTAAAAAAATGAGGGTTTTTTAGGGGAAAAAATTTTAGTATATATAGTTTAAAAAGTAGGAAGTAAAAGTATAGAGAGTAAAGAAAGGGTTAAAAAAAATTGGGAAAAAAATTTTTTTTAAAAAAAGGGAATTTTTCTTTCCAAAAAAAATTTAAACTTTTAAAAGTAAAAACCCTTTCCAAAATTTTTAAAAAAAAACCCCTTAAATTTTAAAAAAATTAATTTAAAATAAAAAAATTTTTTGGTTAATTGGGGGAAAAATTTTTTAAACCAAATTTTTTTTTCTCGGGTTAATTCTTTTTCCCTTAAGTTTTTTTCTTTTTTTTCCCCCAATTTTTTAAATAAACCCTAAAAAATTTGGCCAAATTTGGGGGGGCCCTTTTTTGGGGTTTGTAAATTTGGGGTTTTTTTATTTTTTATTTATTTTTTGCTGCAAAAAAGTTATTTTTAAGCCTAACCCCCAAAAAAGCTTTTTTTTGAGTGTAAACAGAACCCCCTTAAATACCCTAAAATTTTTGGTCTTATAATTAAACCCCCAAATTTGGGGTTTTTTCTAGCGTAAATTTTTTGGTTTTGCTTCTCTTTTTCGCGTTTTCCCGGGTTTTTTCTGGGGGGCGGGAGGGGAGAACAAGAAGTTAAGGGAATAGAAATGGAAGAGGTAGTGGTGGAGGTAATAAAAATAGTAGTAATTGTAGTAGTAGTAGTAATTGTAGCAGTAGTAGTACTAGTAGTAGCAGCAGTAGTAGTAATAGTAGTAGTAGTAGTAGTAAGTAGTGTAATAGAAACAGAGGTGGTAATAAGAAGGAAGTAGTGGAATTTTCTGTCTTTGAAGATGTTCCAGTATATTTGGTACCTTCTCAAGTGCAAGATATAATTTCTTCATGCACGAACGTTCAAAAAAGCAACATCTTCAAACTTTAATAAAGCTAGTACATTAATTACCAAATACCATTAATTATACGTGTTGCATTAATTAAAGAGCCATTATGCAGACTAATTGCCGGAACTACAAGTGTGTGACGTGTCATTTCTCAGGAAGTTATTTCTGTTAATACTCAGCGTCAATGTCTGATCCTCTTCTCCTTACAGATCTAATATCTTTCCTATCTTAGGTAGGTTTGGGTTACATAAACCTCTACAGACGAGTATTTGACCACAAATAACTTAAACAGTGGACACACGTTTGGCAGCGGGGATCTCTCGGTAGTAATGTGGACCGTAATAATTTGCACTCTTTTCGTTCATGGCGTGATTCCGGGTTGCTGCTGCTGAATAAATAGTTATTATAATGAAAACTAAGCGCTGAACCCACACGAGTAATGCAGTTCTGGCTACATTTGCTGCGTGGTGTTGTAGGTCAGTAAACAGCAACCACCCAGAGAGCTTCATACGACTAACCTCTGACACGAGTGTTACCCAGAAGCCTCTTCAGTGAATTACACTCTGTTAGCATTGATGGTCTTTGTGTCTCATAGCTGTAAGATGTCTGATAAATCTTATAAGCTTCTACTTATCTTCAGCGTACACGTTTCTGGGCTGCTGCTTCTTCTTGTTGATTCGCCGGTATTTTCCCGGCCCGGGCCTTTTCCAAGGGGTGGCCCGGCCTAGGCTCACTGTGGAAGGAGTGTCTGAGACCTAAGTCTCCCATGGGAGGAGGTACAAGTACCCCCTCATCGTTGGGACCAACTGTCCCCAGGCCTAGCCACATTCCCCGCCCTCACGAGGCTCGTAGGGAGAAGCTAGGCCTCTGGTCTGCCATCCTCGCCCCCTGGGAATGGCAGTCTTGTGAGCTGCAAGCTCAGTGGTGACCTGTACTTAACTCAGTGGTGACCTGTACTTAACTCTGTGAAGAAGTGTCTTGTGTGCTCCCTGTGGACTGAACAAGATGCCCTCCATCGAGCAACTTTACCAGCAGCTTAAGGAAGAATTAAGGGTAGCGAAGATGGAGATACGGCGATTGACCGAAGAAAACAAGAGGATTCGTAGTAGTCCTCCTGTTTCGAGTCCTCAGGTCAAGAAGGGATCGTGGTCAGTGGCTGGACAGCAGGGGACGACGAAGTTGACGATCAAGAAGACGAATGGAAAACCAGAAACGATGAAGAAGAAAGAGACTGCTGTGGAAACTCTTGTGGAAACCTCCAACGCATTCTCGGTGCTACCCGACGAATGTGAGTCGACTACTGGGACCGTCACGACGAACGACAACAAGGAAGGTAAGAATATTGTTGTTGTTGGGGATAGCCAGGTTAGATACATGGATAGGGCATTCTGCTTGAAGGACAGGAGTAGGAGACAGAGGGTTTGCTTTCCTGGGGCTGGGATGGAGGACATTCTTAGCCGGCTTGACAACATGAACGGTAATGGGATCAATCCTATTATTTGCCTCAGTGCTGGAGGCAATGATGTAGGCAAGCGTAGAAGTGAGGATTTAGTTAGAAAGTTCAGGACAGCCATAAACATCATTAGGAAGGAGGGGGAGGTGCCCTGTTATATGTGGCATTTTGCAAAGAAGAGGTGTTGGTAATGAACGGTTGTCCAGAGCAATTGGTATTAATTGTTGGCTGGATAAACACTGTAAGGATAATGCAGTACCATTCATTGACAACTGGGACAACTTCTATGGCCGAAATGACATGTATGCCAGGGATGGGGTTCACTTATCCAGGCAGGTGTGGGTTTCTTGCTAACTCAGTTGAGGGGTTGTTAGGACTTTAAACTAGGATTAGTTAGAGGTATGGGTTTAGAAATGATAAATAATGAGTATGGATATACTGACTTATGCTCTTATATTAAGAATCTTAATAGTAACTGTCATGGAGTAACTCTGGGTAATGATAATTCCAGAAATTGTGTAAAAACAAAGATCAATAGGAAAAATGTGCAGAAGAAAAAACATATGATGGTATTTTATGCTAACAGTCGAAGTGCAAGAAATAAAATTAATGAACTACGTTTGGTAGCATGTGCTGGGAACTTTGATATCATTGCATTAACTGAAGCGTGGTATGATTTAAAGAGTCGGGATATGACTGCTGAGTGTAATATTCAGGGATTTAAGTTGTTCAATGTGGATAGATGTAATGGGAAGGGGGAGGAGTTGCATTATATGTTCGAGAAAATATTAATTGTTGCATAAAAACAGGTATAAAAATAGATGGAGCAGTAACAGAATCTGTTTGGGTAGAGTTTGTAGAGGGTCAAGAAAAACTAATTCTAGGTGTAATATACCGACCTCCAGGCTTGGATCACGATAGAGGGAGACTTCTTTGGGACGAAATTGTTAGGGCTTCTAGACACAATAACATAGTCATAGTAGGGGACTTTAACTTTAGTCAAATTGACTGGAATTCTTTAACAGGTAATCTAGAGTCCAGTGACTTTATGAAAACAGTTCAGGACTGTTTTCCGAAGCAGAGCGTGACAGAGCCTACCAGGGGTGATAATTTGCTAGACCTAGTCTTGTCAAATAAGGAAACACTCGTGAATAATCTGGAGATCACTGAAGAGCTTGGCGCAAGTGATCACAAATCCATCACTTTTAGCATTTACTGGGAATGCAAGAATAATGAAAATACAGTAAAAATCCCTGATTTCCGTTCTGCTGACTATAATGGACTTAGGGAACATCTGTCTAATCTTGATTGGGGTTATCTAGCTAATGATTTTATTGGCGATGATCATACTTATGATTATGAAGGGATCTGCTTTTATGATTTTTTTCTTAATAATGTACACCGTGCCCAGAGTATATACATTCCCCAGAGAGATATTAGATCTAATAATAACGATCCCAAATGGGTTAGCAGTAGGTTAAAGCATCTATTAGGGATGAAAAGGGAAATTTATAGGCGCGTCAGAAGAGGAGAGGTTAACCTTACTGACCAATATGTTCAGCTTAAAAGAGAAGTAAAAAAGGGGATTAGAAAGGCTAAACGTGACTATGAAATTAGAGTTGCTAGTGAATCAAAGACTAATCCAAAGGGGTTCTTTCAAGTGTATAGGACGAAGGTGAAGGAAAAAGTAGGAACTCTGAAAATTGGGAATGGACAGCTGACGGATAACGAACTGGAAATGTGTTCCTTATTTAATGACTACTTTTTGTCAGTTTTTACACAGGAAAATGTAAATGAGATTCCAATAATTAAC
This sequence comes from Cherax quadricarinatus, assembly GCF_026875155.1. Classification (NCBI taxonomy): domain Eukaryota; kingdom Metazoa; phylum Arthropoda; class Malacostraca; order Decapoda; family Parastacidae; genus Cherax; species Cherax quadricarinatus. The sequence continues at coordinate 13,242,655 of NC_069437.1, read as the reverse complement.
AATTATTTAGTTCCTGATGAATTTAAATTAACTAATATTACTGTCACGAGGGACATGGTTATTAAACAGATAGACAAACTGAAGCAAAATAAGTCCCCGGGACCCGATGAGTTGTTTTCCAGGGTACTTAAGGAATGCAAGATGGAGCTTAGTCAGCCATTAACGAGTGTGTTTAATGCGTCCATCCTTACTGGTGTTGTGCCAGAGTTGTGGAAGATGGCTAATGTGGTTCCTATATTCAAATCAGGGTATAAGTCCGTTCCTTCAAATTACCGTCCAATAAGCCTGACATCTATAGTGGGCAAGTTATTAGAATCAATTATAGCTGACATTATTAGAAGTCACCTTGAAGAGCATAACTTGATAAATGAATCTCAACATGGATTCACGAGAGGTCGTTCCTGCCTGACAAACTTGCTGACGTTCTTCAATAGAACATTTGAGGCAGTTGACAGTGATGAGAATATGATATTGTTTATTTGGATTTTAGTAAAGCCTTCGATAGAGTACCTCACAGGAGACTTGAAAAAAGTGTTAGCTCATGGTATAGGAAGCAAAATCCTAGCATGGATAGAGGCATGGCTTACCAATAGAAAGCAGAGAGTTACCATTAATGGAGTGAAATCTGAAAGGGATTAGTCATAGTGGCGTTTCCCCAAGGATCAGTTTTAGGCCCTCTCTTGTTCATAATTTACATTATTGACCTTGATGAAGAGATTACGAGTGACATAAGTAAGTTTGCTGATGATACAAAGATAGGCCGTATAATTCACTCTGAGGAGGATAGCAATGAACTCCAGGAGGATTTGGACAAATTAATATCCTGGTCTGAAAAATGGCAGATGAAGTTCAATGTCGATAAGTGTAAGGTACTTGCCCTTGGTAATGAAAATAACCCTCGAAGCTATAATCTACGTGAAGTAGAGCTTGATCATGCAGAATGTGAAAAGGACTTGGGAGTCATGGTGAGCAGAAATCTAAAGCCAAGACAGCAGTGCCTTAGTGTGCGCAACAAGGCCAACAGATTACTAGGATTTATCTCAAGAAGTATAAGTAACAGAAGTTCAAAAGTTATTTTACAGCTCTATACATCACTAGTGAGGCCTCATTTAGATTATGCTGCTCAGTTTTGGTCCCCTTACTACAGGATGGATATAGACTCATTAGAGAACATACAGAGAAGAATGACTAAAATGATTTACTGTGTAAGGAACCTCCCGTATGAAGATAGACTTAAAGCCTTAAATCTCCACTCTCTGGAGAGGCGTAGAATGAGGGGAGATATCATTGAAGTGTATAAGTGGATGACGGGCATAAACAAGGGAGATATTAATAAAGTACTGAGGGTGTCGAACCAGGTAAGAACCAGAAATAATGGATTTAAGTTGGATAAATTTAGATTTAGAAAGGACATAGGTAAGTACTGGTTTTCTAACAGAGTTGTAGATGCGTGGAACAGTCTTTCCAGTGGGGTGATAGAGGCTAGGACCTTGGGTAGCTTTAAGAAGAGACTGGACAAATATATGAGCGTGAGGGGCTGGGTTTGATTGGTGACATTGGGTACGGGAGTAATTTCTTGGGTAGCTTTAGGTAGAGGTCGTTTAGATAAGGACCTGCCTCGCATGGGCCAGTAGGCCTTCTGCAGTGTTCCTACATTCTTATGTTCTTAAGCTCTGGCTCAGGCACCTACCCTACCCTAGAAGAGTTGGGAATGGTGTCGATCACGTTTCTGGGCTTCTTAACAAGTATTGTTTCTGCAATACTTCCCTTTCGTATTGCACCAGGTCGTGGAGACGACCTGGTGCGAGACCGGGTCGTGGAGACGATGCTCCCCACACCGTTCATAATTCTAATAGCTCCTGCTGACAGTAAAATACAGCGTATTCCACAGATTCCTAATGGTTATAATCATTACAGTAATTTTTGGAAGGGATGGACCGGTAAGCCTGTATAAGGCCTCGGTCATATGACCAAAAGCTCCAGTGGGGTCATCATTTGACTGAGACTCACGTCAGGAAACACTTGTCTTGTGTCCTGGCACACCTTACCTAAACTTATTTCACTATGAGTGGAGGATTTTCATTATGAACTGTAGCTCTGTTATGGCGGTGCCTTAGTGTCGGTGAAGGGCTCTTGATCCAAGAAGCTGGAGCTACTCTTCCCTTCCTCAGTGGTGACGTGTACTTAGCTCTGTGAAGACCTGTTTGTGTGTTCTCTGTGAATCTGAACCAGGATGCCCTCTCTTGAGCAACTTTACCAGCAGCTGAGAGAAGAGCTCAGAGTTGCTAAGCTGGAGATACGGCGATTAACGGAGGAGAACAAGAGGATTCGTAGTAATCCTCCTGTTGTGGTCCCCGGGTTAAGGGGGAGTTGGTCAGGGGCGGGCAACATGGAACCAAGCGGGATAAAAAAATGGTTGGGAGAGGCAAAAAGCAACGAAAAACCAGAAGACTACCGGAAACTTCCAACCCATTCCCCGTGCTCCCTGACGAATGTGATGTTTACGGGGAATCCCAAAAACGGCCCAAAGGGAAGCATTGGGCAGACGTGAGTGAGACATCCTAGAAACCCAACGAAGACCATCGAGAACGTCTTGACGTTTCCCAAAAGTGGTGAAATGCTACCGACGAAGTGAGTCACTACGGGAGCATACGAAGGACGAGCCAAGGAAGGTAAAAACATTGTGTTGTTGGGGATAGCCAATTAGGTACATGGATAGGGCTTTCTGCTTGAAGGATGGGAGTAGGGGCAGAGAGTTTTTTTTTGGGGGGCGGGGTAAAGGGTTATTGTTAGCCTTTGGGATGACATCATGAGAGGTAAGGGGAGCAATCCTATTATCTGTTCAGTGCTGGAGGAAACGGTTGGCAGATGAGGATGGGGACCTGATTAGCAGGTATAGGTCAGAAATAAGATAATTGGAGGAAGGGGGGGAAAAACCTGTCTATGTGGCATTTTCCCAAAAAGGGGAGTTGGAATGAATGGTTGTCCAGGAATTGGGTGTAAATTCGGGCTGGACAAATAGTAGGAAAATGCGGAAACTTCTTGAAAACTGGGCCTTTCTAGGCAGAAAGACATGTATGCGGGATGGGGTTCACTTATCTAGGTGTGGGGTGGGAGCATGGCCCAACGCAGTGGGGGGAGCTGTTAGGTCTTTAAACTAGGAATGTTAGTGGTATGGGTTTTTGGGGGAAAAAATGTGAATCCAGGGTGTAATATAGTTCTAGGAGAACTAGTATAGGGAAAATGAGGTGGATATTTGGGAAAACCATGGCATAATTGACAAGGACAGTAATAGGTTTAGTGGAATACAGAAAGGAGCAGGAAGGGTAAAAGAGAGGGGGGGTTTTAAATATTTATTACACTATAGTCGCATGCTAGGGAAAAAGATGGACGAGTTGGACTAGTTGCTTGTGCAGGTAACATTGATGTATTTCCATTACTGAGACGTGGTTTAATTAAAAAAGTCGGGACAGCCCGCAGAATGTCACATTCGGGGTTTTAAAATTTTCAAGTAGATGAAATTCGGAAAGGGGGGGGGGGTGGTTTTTTTTTTGTTTTTTTTTTTTTTTTTTTTTTTTTTTTTTTTTTTTTTTTGGTTTTTTTTTTTGTGGGGGGGGTTTTTGGGGGGTTTTTTTGGGGGTTGTGTTTTTTTTTTTTCCCCCCCTTTTCATTTTTGGTTTCTTTACGGGAATTTAGAATAAAAACTTCTTAGAAGTAGTTCAGGATTGTTTTTTGAAACATTTTGACAGAACCCAAAGGGGGAAATAACCTGCTTACTTAGTTATGGAAAAAATGAATTTCCCCTTTTTAATAATTTAGAAGTTTTTCAGAGGAACTGGGTGCTTTTTCGACCACAAATCAATTACATTTTGCATTGAATGGAAATTGATAGTAGGGAAAAATCAGTAACAGTCCCGATTTTCGCTTTGCAGATTACGTGGGCTTAGGAAAAACTTTTCTGTTGACTGGGGTAAAGAAGAGAGCTTGAATAGACAGTTTTCTGAACCTATACATGCTGCTCAAAGAACGTTTATCCCTTTAAAAAAATTGACAAATAGAAATGACCCAAAAAAGGTGAATAATAGGGTGAAAAATTTTTCCCAGGGATAAAAAGGAATTTATAGGCGTATCAAAAAAGGCGGGGTATCTTATAAAACAGTAATTTACATTAAGGGGGACATTAAAAGGGGATAAAAAAAAGCTAAAAGGGGCTATGAAATTAAAGTTGCAGGGGTTCTAAAATAACCAAAAAAATTTTTTTCCCGGTATATGAACAAAAGTCAGGATAAGAAGGTCCCCTTAAAATAAAGGGGGATTTAAGACAAAGAATGAAATGTGCTGATTTTAAAAAAATTTTTTTCCTCGGTTTTCACAGGAAGCATAATAATTTCCGGGAAATTTAATTTTTTAGTGGGCAGAAAAAGATAAATTATGTAAAATAAGTCACAGTGAAAAGGGTAAGCAGAAGACCGACTGAAGCAAAATAAGTCACCGGGGCCTGATGGGTTTTTTTAAGGGGGGTTTAAAAAATGCAAAATTTGGGAAATCTTTTGAAACCCTTAATAATATTTTTAATTTTCTCTTCAACAGGTTTGGGGTCTAAAATTTTTGGAAGATGGCTAATGTAATTCCTATTTTTTAAAAAAGGGAACAAATCCCTTACCGGGCAAAATTAACCGCCCAATAAACCTGACCTCAATTGTAAAGGGAAATTATTTGAGTTTAATTATAGCTGAGATTATAAGGGAAACCATCTCGAAAAAGCATAGCTTTATTAAAGATATCGCAGGATTCACAAGAGGCCGGTTTGTTTTAACCAAATTTAAATTTAAATTTTTTCAAATAAAGCTTTTGAGGCTGTTTGGCCACGATAAGGGTTTTTATTTTTATTTACTTTTAAATTTTTGTAAGGCCCTTTTATTGAGTTTCCCCACCCCCGACGTTGAAAAAAGTAGCAGCTCATTGGGATTTGGGGGAAAGGGGGCTCTGGTGGATCGAATATGGCTAAAAGACGGAAGCGGGAGTGTCCATAAATTTGGGGTTAAAACCCAGTGGGGGCAGTAACAAGGGCGTTCCACAGGGGTCATCTTGGGCCTTTTTTGTTTATAATATAAATTTAATGATTTTTGAAGAAAGGAAATTTCTAAATGATATGAGCAAATTCGCCGATGACACGAAGATAGGTAGGATAATTGATTCAAACGTAGATGTTAGGGAACTTCAGGAGGATTTAGACAAACTCTACTCTTGGTCAGAAAAGTGGCAGATGCAGTTCAATGTAGACAAATGCAAGGTTCTGAAGCTCGGGAGTGTCCATAACCCTAGCACGTATAAGAACATAAGAAAGGAGGAACACTGCAGCAGGCCTGTTGGCCCATACTAGGCAGGTCCTTTACAATTCATCCCACTAACAAACATTTGACCTACCCAATTTTCAATGCTACCCAAGAAATAAGCTCTGATGTGCAAGTCCCACTCAAATCCAACCCATCCCACTCATGTATTTATCCAACCTAAATTTGAAACTACCCAAAGTCCTAGCCTCAATAACCCAACTAGGTAGACTGTTCCAATCATCTACTACCCTATTTCCAAACCAATACTTTCCTATGTCCTTTCTAAATCTAAACTTATCTAATTTAAATCCATTACTGCGGGTTCTCTCTTGGAGAGATATCCTCAAGACCTTGTTAATATCCCCTTTATTAATACCTATCTTCCACTTATACACTTCGATCAGGTCTCCCCTCATTCTTCGTCTAACAAGTGAATGTAACTTAAGAGTCTTCAATCTTTAAGAGTCTTCAATCTTTTAAGCGTCTTCAATCTTTTAAGAGTCTTCAATCTTTAAATAATGTAGAACTTAGCCATACAGATTGCGAAAAGGACTTGGGGGTTATGGTAAGCAGCAACCTTAAACCAAGACAGCAATGCCTAAGCGTACGTAATAAGGCAAATAGATTACTGGGATTTATATCAAGAAGTGTAAGCAACAGAAGTCCAGAGGTCATACTGCAGCTTTATACATCATTAGTAAGGCCTCACCTAGATTATGCAGCTCAGTTCTGGTCTCCATATTACAGAATGGACATAAATTCGTTAGAAAACATTCAGCGTAGGATGACTAAATTAATACATAGCATTAGAAATCTTCCTTATGAAGAAAGATTGAAGACTCTTAAGTTACATTCACTTGTTAGACGAAGAATGAGGGGAGACCTGATCGAAGTGTATAAGTGGAAGATAGGTATTAATAAAGGGGATATTAACAAGGTCTTGAGGATATCTCTCCAAGAGAGAACCCGCAGTAATGGATTTAAATTAGATAAGTTTAGATTTAGAAAGGACATAGGAAAGTATTGGTTTGGAAATAGGGTAGTAGATGGGTGGAACAATCTACCTAGTTGGGTTATTGAGGCTGGGACTTTGGGTAGTTTCAAATTTAGGTTGGATAAGTACATGAGTGGGAGGGGTTGGATTTGAGTGGGACTTTCACATCAGAGCTTATTTCTTGGGTAGCATTGAAAATTGGGTTGGTCAAATGTTTTGTTAGTGGGATGTTTTGTAAAGGATCTGCCTAGTATGGGCCAACAGACCTGCTGCAGTGTTCCTCCTTTCTTATGTTCTTATGTCACCCATACACCACCAGACAAAAAACTACTCTAATCCCTGAAATAATGATTTAACTCTCGGTGTACATACACACTGAGAAATCCTCACCTCCTGTGCCATCTGTACAAGTTTTTGTCAGGAGCAACACCTGCAGGTTAATCCTCATGTTTACAAATTTCTGCTGCAGAGTTGGGACCAACTTTCCGTGTTAATTTTGCAATTGGTGCTGGTGAACATTGCAGCGGCTCTCATGCTCAGTTATTGGCTCGAGCATTCATAGAGTTTTCTCCAGATCATTGCTTTTGCCGAGGTTGAAAATGAACCTCGACTCAATTTATTTTAACTTGTGAAAAAAATAATTTACAGAAGAGCGTATCTGAGGCCATTGTGTGTAGTGTTGTGTGGTTCAGAGCAATAGTTTACCACAGTGTTTCTGCTTTCATTCGTGAACTTTATGTAACTGTTTTGTTAATACTTTTACTGTGTGCGGGATACATGACGTTCGAGAAAGTCAGAAATATCCCTACTCTGTTGTTGTTGTTATTATTATTATTATTATTATTATTATTATTATTATTATTATTATTATGATGTGAAAATATAAACAAGATAGTTATCTAATATTTCTTGACGTATATTTTATAGAAATTAATTAGTTAGTATTAACTGTTGATCAGTCATAATTAGCATAATTCTTATCGATTTATGTTCCTTATGAAAGAAATTTTGCTTGGCAAAATATTCAATAACTCATCATGTGTATGTGCTCAAGAAAACTATCGTAATGTATTATAAAGAATATATTACGTGTATAATATGAAATTACTCCGTGTGAAAGCAAGAGGCTTGGCAGATAATGCAGAAAATACTTTTGTGAAAATCAGGGTCGCGAGAAGCACACTTAAGAGAGAAGTCAGTAAGAGTAAGGGGACCAAGACTCTTCAGTACGATCTCTTCGTGCATAGAAGGAATTACTAACTGACTAGTCTGTGTCTTCAAGAGTGTACTTGTTAAGTTCCTCAAGTTAGTTCCTGATCAGCCGGGCTGTTGTTGTATACGTTGGAGTACGTGCAGCTGCCACCAACAACCTGGTCGACTCAGGGTAGTACCGTATTTTCCGGCTTACAAGGAACACAAATGTCGGCTGCTTGCTAGCACGATGTTTCCAAGCGGTTGTAACGTAAGGTTAGTAAACGACTGCTAAAAAGTAACCCAAAGCCTACCCTTGACCCTGACCTTGAGCATATTAGGCGCAGACTGGTTTTCCAAGACTTTTCTGAAGGAAAAATGTGCACCTTACATGCAGGAAAATACGGTAATTACACATAGTGACTCCCCCGTGTGTACATTGGTATTTTCTGCGATAGTGGTTCACGTTATCTTACGTTATTTCTCTCCCTTCACATTAAATTAAAGTTACTGTGATGTACCAGCCCGCCCTCGTTAATGTACGAGGCTTTTGGTAATGAAATCACAGTTGCCTGTCTCCGTCTTTTATTACAAAGAGAGAAAACGTTGTAAACTTAGCAGTAGGTGACTGTGGTGTGTCCGACCCAGAGTCCAATTAGCAGCCCGGTGCCTGCGTTTTTTTGGTTCCCTCAAGCCACTTAGGGAAGCTTTGTTGGGCCTCCTGCTTCTCTCATCCTTTTTCTCATTCTCTCTCTCTCTCTCTCTCTCTCTCTCTCTCTCTCTCTCTCTCTCTCTCTCTCTCTCTCTCTCTCTCTTTCGATGCATAGTGGTAAATCAGAGGTATGAGAGACTAATTTAAATATGAAAAAGTTAAAGATGATACATTTTGCATATACAGATACATGAGTTAGTGATTCCAGGGATCATCGCCCCCGCTGCTCCGTCTCTGTACAGAAGTCATCAGTAAAAAAGGAATATTAGGTAAGACACATGTGCAACAGTTAGGTATCTTTATTTCGAAAAGTTTCGCCTACACAGTAGGCTTCTTCAGTCGAGTACAGAAAAGTTGATAGAAGCAGAAGAGACTTGAAGACGATGTAATCAGTCCACCATCCTTAAAGTTTTCAGGTGGTCAGTCCCTCAGTCTGGAGAAGAGCAATGTTCCAAGGTCTGAAACAATATGGAGTTGAAGTGACAGGATGGAGCCTTATATATAGCACTAGGAGGTGAGACGAAGGTCACTAGTAGAAGTAAGAACGCAGATGTTGGGTGGTCAGGTCCCTCTCAAATCCAGCCGTTCTCACTAGTAGTGGTAGTCGAAGTTGATTGCAGGTGTGTACCAAGATACCCTTGTGTTGCAGTGTCTGACAGATTGAACATTAAAATGGTATTTTATACCATTTTAATGTTCATGCTTCATATTTATCTTTTGATTCAACCCCTTAAGCTTTTAAGCGCAAACTTTCATCTTCCAGAATACTAATGTGTGTTTGTGTGTATATATATATATATATATATATATATATATATATATATATATATATATATACGTTTGAAGATATATTTTTTTCGTTTATGCTAATGTAAGAAATAATTTCATACCAAAAGAACCTTACAAAACCTACCTAACCTTATTATAACAAGCGCAATTTAATTTAGCCTAATCTAACTAAATATATTTTACAAAAATTTACAATAATTTAATAATAAACAAACACAGTGAAATACATTTTTTTTTCGTTAGGTTGAGAATGATTTTTGCGAAATTGTTGCATACACAAATTTTTGCTTGACTTAATCGGCAAGAAAAGCGTTGTTATTTAAGCCAAAATGGCAAGTTTTTTTATATTCGGCACGACATTTATTTAAAATATATATATATTATGTATATAAAATATTATATATATATATATTTATATATATATATTATATATATATATATTATATTTTATATATATATATTTTTTTTATTTTATTATCACACCGGCCGATTCCCACCAAGGCAGGGTGGCCCGAAAAAGAAAAACTTTCACCATCATTTTACTCCATCACTGTCTTGCCAGAAGGGTGCTTTACACTACAGTTTTTTTAAAATGCAACATTAACACCCCCCCTTCAGAGTGCAGGCACTGTACTTCCCATCTCCAGGACTCAAGTCCGGCCTGCCCGGGTTTTCCCTGAATCCCTTCTTTAAAAGTTACTTTGCTCCACACTCCAACAGCACGTCAAGTATTAAAAACCATTTGTCTCCATTCACTCTATCAAAACGCTCACGCATGCCTGCTGGAAGTCCAAGCCCCTCGCACACAAAAAACCCCCTTTACCCCCTCCCTCCAACCCTTCCTAGGCCGACCCCTACCCCGCCTTCCCTTTCCCCTACAGACTGATATACTCTTGAAGTCATTTTGTTTCGCTCCATTCTCCTTACATGTCCGAACCACCTCAACAACCCTTCCTCAGCCCCCTGGACAACAGTTTTGGTAATTTCCCCCACCTCCTCCTAACTTCCAAACTACGAATTCTCTGCAATTATATTCACACCACACATTGCTCTCAGACATGACATCTCCACTGCCTCCCGCCTTCTCCTCGCTGCAACATTCATCACCCACGCTTCAACCCATATAAGAGCGTTGGTAAAAATATACTTCTACATTCCCCTCTTTGCCTCCAAGGACAAAGTTCTTTGTCTCCACAGACTCCCAAGTGCACCCCCTCACTCTTTTTCCCCCATCAATTTTTATGATTCACCTCATCTTTCATAGACCCATCCGCTGACACGTTTCCCCTCCAAATATCTGAATACGTTTTACCTCCTCCATACTCTCTCCCTCCAATCTGAATTCAATCTTTCATCACCTAAACTTTTTGTTATCCTCATAACCTTAATCTTTCCTGTATTCACCTTTAAATTTTTTTCTTTTGGCACACCCTACCAAATTCATCCACCAATCTCTGCAACTTCTCTTCAGAATCTCCCAAGAGCACAGTGTCATCAGCAAAGAGCAGCTGTGACAACTCCCACTTTGTGTGTGATTCTTTATCTTTTAACTCCACGCCACTTGCCAAGACCCTCGCATTTACTTCTCTTAAACCCCATCTATAAATATATTAAACAACCACGGTGACATCACACATCCTTGTCTAAGGCCTACTTTTACTGGGAAAAAATTTCCTCTTTCCTACATACTCTAACTTGAGGCCTCACTATCCTCGTAAAAACTCTTCACTGCTTTCAGTAACCTACCTCCTACACCATACACTTGCAAACATCTGCCACATTGCCCCCTATCCACCCTGTCATACGCCTTTTCCAAAATCCATAAATGCACAAAGACCTCTTTAGCCTTATCTAAATACTGTTCACTTATATGTTTCACTGTAAACCCTGGTCCACACACCCCCTACCTTTCCTAAAGCCTCCTTGTTCATCTGCTATCCTATTCTCCGTCTTACTCTTAATTCTTTCAATTATAACTCTACCATACACTTTACCAGGTACACTCAACAGACTTATCCCCCTATAATTTTTGCACTCTCTTTTTATCCCCTTTGCCTTTATACAAAGGAACTATGCATGCTCTCTGCCAATCCCTAGGTACCTTACCCTCTTCCATACATTTATTAAATAATTGCACCAACCACTCCAAAACTATATCCCCACTGCTTTAACATTTCTATCTTTATCCCATCAATCCCGGCTGCCTTACCCCTTTCATTTTACCTACTGCCTCACGAACTTCCCCCACACTCACAACTGGCTCTTCCTCACTCCTACAAGATGTTATTCCTCCTTGCCCTATACACGAAATCACAGCTTCCCTATCTTCATCAACATTTAACAATTCCTCAAAATATTCCTTCCATCTTCCCAATACCTCTAACTCTCCATTTAATAACTTCTCTCTCTATTTTTAACTGACAAATCCATTTGTTCTCTAGGCTTTCTCAACTTGTTATCTCACTCCAAAACTTTTTCTTTTTTTCAACAAAATTTGTTGATAACATCTCACCCCCTCTCTCATTTGCTCTCTTTTTACATTGCTTCACCACTCTCTTAACTTCTCTCTTTTTCTCCATATACTCTTCCCTCCTTGCATCACTTCTACTTTGTAAAAAATTCTCATATGCTAACTTTTTCTCCCTTACTACTCTCTTTACATCATCATTCCACCAAAACGCTCCCCTTCCCTCCTGCACCACTTTCCTGTAACCACAAACTTCTGCTGAACACTCTAAACACTACATTTTTAAACCTAACCCCCTACCTCTTCGACCCCATTGCCTATGCTCTCATTAGCCCATCTATCCTCCAATAGCTGTTTATTTTCTTACCCTAACTGCCTCCTCTTTTAGTTTATAACCTTCACCTCTCTCTTCCCTGATGCTTCTATTTCTTGTATCCCATCTACCTTTTACTCTCAGTGTAGCTACAACTAGAAAGTGATCTGATATATCTGTGGCCCCTCTTAACATGTTACATCCTGAAGTCCTACTCAACGTCTTTTATCTACCAATACATAATCAACAAATACTGTCATTTCGCCCTACATCATATCGTGTATACTTATTTATCCTCTTTTTTTAAAATATGTATTACCTATAACTAAACCCCTTTCTTTTCAAAGTTCAATCAAAGGGCTCCCATTATCATTTACACCTGGCACCCCAAACTTCCCTACCACACCCTCTCTAAAAGTTTCTCCTACTTTAGCATTCAAGTCCCCTACCACAATTACTCTCCACTTGGTTCAAAGGCTCCTATACATTCATTAACATCTCCAAAATCTCTCTTCTCCTTTTCCCATTCCTCTCTTCTCCAGGTGCATACCGCTTATTATGACCCACTTCTCGCATCCAACCTTTACTTTAATCCACATAATTCTTGAATTTCACATTCATATTATCTTTTTCCCTTCCATAACTGATCATTTAACATTACTGCTACCCCTTCCTTTGCTCTAACTCTCTCAGATACTCCAGATTTAATCCCCTTTATTTCCCCCCTGAAACTCTCCCTACCCCCTTCAGCTTTGTTTCGCTTAGGGCCAGGACATCCAACTTCTTTCATTCATAACTTTAGCAATCATCTGTTTCTTGTCATCCGCACTGCATCCACGCACATTTAAGCAACCCCGTTTTATAAAGTTTTTTTTTTTCTCTTTTTTAGTAATTGTATACAGGAGAAGGGGTTACTAGCCCATTGCTCCCCGGGATTTTAGTCGCCTCATACGACACGCATGGCTACGGGGGGAAATTCTTTTCCACTTCCCCATGGACAATAGAAAAAAATAAAAAAGAACAAGAGCTATTTAGAAAAAGGAGAAAAACCTAGATGTATGTATATATATATATGCATGTGCGTGTCTGTGAAGTGTGACCAAAGTGTAAGTTAGGTAGTAGGGAAGATATCCCTGTTATCTTAGCGTGTTTATGAGACAGAAAAAGAAACCAGCAATCCTACCATCATGCAAAACAGTTACAGGTTTTTGTTTCACAGTCATCTGGCAGGACGGTAGTACTTCCCTGGGTGGTTGCTGTCTACCAACCGAATATATATATATATATATATATATATATATTTATATATATATTCGCCTGCTCTTGCGAATTCCTTGCATATATATATATATGTCGTGCCGAATAGGCAGAACTTGCGATCTTGGCTTAAATAGCAACGCTCATCTTGCCATATAGGACAAGCGAAAATTTGTGTATGCAATAATTTCGCCAAAATCATTCTGAACCTAACGAAAAAATATATTTTTACTGTGTTTGTTTAGTATTAAATTATTGTAAACAAATGCAAAATATATTTAGTTGGGTTAGGCTAAAATAAATTGTTCTTGTTATAATAAGGTTAGGCAAGTTTTCTAAAATTCTTTTGGAACAAATTAAAAATTTTTACATTAACATTAATGAAAAAATATATCTTTAAACGTATAAGAGAAAATTTTAGAAAGGAATTAATTTTAAATGAGTTCTTGCTAACCTGACCAGTTTTACATATTCGGCACGACATATATATATATATATATATATATATATTATATATATATAATATATATGTCGTGCCGAATAGGCAGAACTTGCGATCTTGGCTTAAATAGCAACGTTCATCTTGCCATATTAGGACAAGTGAAAATTTGTGTATGCAATAATTTCGCCCAAAATCATTTTGAACCTAACGATAAAAGTATATTTCACTGTGTTTGTTTAGTATTAAATTACTGTAAACAAATTTAAAATATATTTAGTTAGGTTAGGCTAAAATAAATTGCTCTTGTTATAATAAGGTTAGGTAAGTTTTCTAAGATTCTTTTGTTGCAAAATTAAAAATTTTTACATTAGCATTAATGAAAAAAATGTATCTTTAATCGTATAAGAGAAAATTTTCGAAAGGACTTAATTTTAAATGAGTTCTTGCTAATTGACCAGTTTTACATATTCGGCACGACATATATATATATATATTATATATATATATATATATATTATATTATATATTTATATTATATATATATATATATGCGAATTCCTTGCATTGTTAAAATCTCTAGTAAGGCTGATGCATGCAGGGAATGAGATGAAAAGCTGAAAGCTGGGTGCCTTGGATCAACGTCTAGCGCAAGCTGGACGCCAAGGTATTGGTCCAGTGTGGTGAGAATGGTTATAGCACTGCGTACCTTGCTCCAAGGTTCGTAGGTTCGAGTCTCCTTCAGCCAGAGATCAGTGTTTGTGTATATTTCGCCTGCTCTTGCGAATTTTCTTACATATATATATATTATATATATATATATATATATATATATATATAATATATATATATATATATATATGCAAAACAACCACTCTGAAAGAATAGAGAAATTCCAAGCGCTTTCGTGACTACTCACATTATCAAGGAACTATGAAAGTAAAGCATCCAAGGAAGCTATATAAGGGGTCTGGCCAGCACCTCACTATCAGATCCCACAACGGTTAAACACGTGACGCGCGGCGACCCAACTTGGATAGGTCCTTTGCACAACTCACCCACAAACTATTCTACCCAAGAAAATTTAAAAATTATTATTTGTCCAGTGTATTATTAAATTCTTCCCAAATTCTTATTAATTATAAATGGATCTAATTTATATAAACCAAAGGAAATATTCATATTATTGTCAAATCTGCTTTTTATGAAACAGATTCAATTATATTCCTGTCGACCATGGACTTACTTGATACTACTTTCTCACTTTTGAAAATCAATTGGATGGTTTAAAATCTCTTACATGAATAAATAGAGCATTGGAATCTTGTCCAGTTCTAATGCTATATTTATGTTGTTTTAATCTTAGTTCGAGATTTTTACCAGTTTGACCGTAATAAAACTTTATCGCAAATTTTACAAGGAATCTTATAGACACATTCATCAGCATTTTGGGGGGAATTCTTTATCAAAAGTTTTTTTTACTGTATCAAGATTTTTGAATACAACTTTAATATTAAAAGTCTTAAGAAGAGAAGGCATATCAACCAAGTTTTCATGGTAAGGGAGAACCAACATATTTTTAGTGAATAAGGCTGGTTGTCCCTTTTTGGATTATAAAAAGTGTTTCTAGCAACTTTAAAAGATTTATCAATTACATTTCTTGGGTATTTTAAATCATTATCTATTTCATTAAATTTTGGATATTTCTCATCTATGAACTCAGGACTACAAATTCGTAAAGCTCTCAAAAACATTGATGAGAAAACAGACAGTTTGACTCTATCTTGATGCGAGGAATAATAGTGGACATAGGAACAGTTATTTGTAGGTTTTCTGTAATTTTAAATTTGAATTCATTATTACCTTAATAATTAAAACATCTAGAAAAGACAATGAGTTATTTTCTCAAACTCAACAGTAAAGTTTATAGAATGGGCTAAGCTATTTAATTTTCCAAGGAAATGGTGTATATCTACATTTTTGGGCATAAGACACAAAACTATCATCAACATATCTGAAATCACTGTTTACTGTGATCTTATTGCATATATATATATATATTATATATATATATATATATATATATATATATATATATATATATAAATATATATATATATATAAATATATATATATATATATATATATTATATATATATATATATATATATATATATATATATATATATATATATATAAATATATATATATATATATTATATATATATATATATATATATATATATATATATATATATATATATAAATATATATATATAATGTCGTGCCGAATATGTAAAACTGGTCAATTAGCAAGAACTCATTTTAAAATTAAGTCCTTTCTGAAATTTTCTTTTATACGTTTAAAGATATATTTTTTTCATTAATGTAATGTAAAAAATTTTAATTTTGCACCAAAGAATCTTAGAAAACTTACCTAACCTTATTATAACAAGAGCAATTTATTTTAGCCTAACCCAACTAAATATATTTTAGATTTGTTTACAGTAATTTTAATACTAAACAAACACAATGAAATATATTTTTTTCGTTAGGTTCAGAATGATTTTTTGGCGAAATTATTGCATACACAAATTTTCACTTGTCCTATATGGCAAGATGAGCGTTGCTATTTAAGCCAAGATAGCAAGTTCTGCCTATTCGGCACGACATATATATATATATATATATATATATATATATATATATATATATATTAACTTATTTATATAGAAATTCAATTACATTTTAGGGCAGAAACTTACGTTATTGCTCTCGTAAAATTTTTAGCCGTCGTCCGAAAACAATTTTTAAATTAACATTTTTTGCGGGTTTAATTATTATAATTTCATTTCACTATTACACTATTCTAAGTCTTTAAATATTTTTTGTTTATTTTTACTCTTAATTAAGCCATTTAAACACTTCTAATTTAACAGTCACCCATTATTTCTTGTTTAGTGTACCTGGAGTTGTTCCGGGGGTCACCGCCCCCACGGACCGGTCCCAGACCAAGCCTCCTGGTTTCTGGCCCAGTTTAATTATAATGACCAGAAATTTATATTTTCCAGTGTTTTTACTTATTTATAGCCAGACATTTGGTTTATTGGAAAGCCCATTTACTACAGTCACCCACCAGGAATATTTTTATACCTTGAGTAGAGATTAAGGTAGACTCACAGCATATATACAGTGCATATATATCCTGGTGTTAACCCTCGTATATGCGCAGGGACAATAAATGTTTTCAGTGTTTAAATGTAGTGAATATTACTTTTTTATATATTTGTTATGAAGATTGATGGACTGAATGCACCGACCCCAGGCTGAGGGACTGTTTACCTCAAATTACTCGTCTTTCTTTTCATTTTTCTCTTTATTGGACTGAAGAAGCCACTGGCTGGCGAAACGTTTCCAGAATAAAGATTCCCGTTATTATTATTATTATTATTATTATTATTATTATTATTATTATTATATTAAGTATTATAATAGATTCAAACTATTGGTGATTCGTTACAATAATTATATTATCAATATTACATGTGATAGTCAACAGTGACATTATTTTTTCGCCTGTTAATAGAAGATTAATCACTGGTGAATTATTATTATTATTAATATTATTATTTTTATTATTATTATTATTATTATTATTATTATCAAAACTAAACGTTAAACCCACAGGGGTCATACAGAATCGCTGGCGAAGCCTCGTTACAACTATTTAATTACACCTGATTTCCCGTGGCTGAGGAAGAAAAACGAAGACACGAAGGCAGACAAGGTGAACAATTTGACCGAGGTATAAGAGAGTTTTGACGATTAAAATGGTTTTCCTGCAAAGTTCGTGGGAGACTGTGGAGGCAGCGGCTGGGGTCCACCTGACATTAGTATTCACACCCGTGTTGACAACCTCCTCGCCCAGGATTTACATTATTGCTCACCATTTATTTGAGCAAGGAACATAGCGCCATATTAGCGGAATTACCCACTGTGTAAGCAGTATATATGTAGTGTTGGATCATACACTGTGCGTATTAAATGATGGTATAAACCCACAGGCACGCAAACACTGCATTAAGGCGCAACTGTAACATCGGCGGTGTTTGTAGACAAACACACTGCGCTCAACACACTGCCTCTCGCCTTCATTTGTGCGTTTAGCTTTCCTCAAGAATTTCTAAAGGTGTATTTGTGTTGCTTTCTACAGGTACTGAAAGAGCATTATGCAAATAGTAATTCGTTTCGAGACATAACACAGAACACTTCATTATATCAAATAATGCAAGAGTAAGTTGAAAAACCGCGTGTTGACGCGGCAACTTGCTGAGAATACTAAGCTTTTTCCATTATATCGGATTCATATGTTTTTTTTTATTCTCTATTTGCCGTACTCAGATTACTATTATTACAATCAGAACTAAGCTCTAAACCCACAAAGGTGCTGTATTTAGTGCATGATAATAAAGGAAATAACATATGTATTGATCTTTTATATATTTTGATTTTTACGAATCATTAAACCAGAGTATATTATCCAGAAAATGCCATTAGTTATATATATATATATATATATATATATATATATATATTATATATATATATATATATATATTATATTATATATATATATATATATATATATATATATATATATAATAGAAAACAGGTGATAGGTGCAAAGAGAGCAAGTGAGTAATTTAGTGTCATTTTGTCCTTTAATGTAAGATTACTTTCTCGCTGACGTTCCTCGAGACACCGCCTGAAAAATATCCTCTGTTGAATTTCATCGTGGAGAAAATTGGATTCGAGTGACTGGTGGAGGAAAATGAAGCCTGGAGCGGTATCGTGTTGAATGCCACACATGTGGCCGCACTGCCCATTTTATAGGGTGCTAATAATGAAATATTTGTATCTGCGCTGGTTTGTAAGAGATACCACTCAGAGGCCATTTTTATATATATATATAATATAATATATATAATAATATAATATATATAATATATATATATATATATAAAATATATATTATATATAATATATATATAATGTGTGTGTGTGTGTGTTAGGGAGGTACCACCTTCAGAACTGGACTGGGGACCCTCATCCTCAGGGAAGGAAATAAACGTATTCCAAGGAAAACTCAAGGTTCTCCCTGGAGCTGTGTATATATTTATTAACGATTCGCAAACTAGCGAAATTATTTATAAACATTATCTCTCAGTCTACAGCATTATTCGAACCTGCAAACAGCGTGCGCAGGTTCGAAACCTGCTGTGGACTGAGAATAATGGTCACAATAATATATTATATTATATATATATATATATTATAATATATATATATATATATATATATTATATATATATATTATTATTGTGTGTATAAATATGTGTGTGCGCGCGCGCACGCATATCGTCAGCATCACGGGAAATTGAAGACGCTCCCGATAAAATATTTTATTATGTTGTATATCACGTTATTTATTACAGAAATAAAGTTTTTTGTATAAATCTGTTTTGGTGCGTTCAAGACACCAGATAAAACCCGCTTGATGGATGAAAAGGCAGTTGTAAGGAGCAGTAACAGGAAAACCAGTCTCCGCGGATACCTATTGTGTCGGATCAGTTTAAAGTCGCTTCTGAAGATGATAAGTTTAAGGACGGAACTTACTGAAGAGCAGCCGGATCTTAGATATGTTAATCTAGCTGGGTAATTAAAGTTTTGATACTTCACACGGGGGAACTTGCGTACCGGCTGCCATGATGGTGCGGTACCTGTACTGTATAGGCTGCTCTCTGCCAAGTAGTTACAGTGAAGCTGTCCAGGGTTACAGTACTATAGAAACCCTGTACCATACTAACCCTATACTATAGAAACTCTGTACCATACTAACCCTATACTATAGAAACCCTGTACCATAGGTTACATTACCATAGAAACCCCGTACCATAGGTTAGCACCATAGGAACACTGGCCAGGATGTATATCTCTGTATCTCAGTTATAACGGAGTTCACCGGGAATATATCTCCTGTAAATAGCAGTGACCCTGAAAAGTATAAATAGCAGTGACCCTGAAAGCATAAATAGCAGTGACCCTGAAAAATATAAATAGCAGTGACCCTGAAAAATATAAATAGCAGGGACCCTGAAAAGTATTTAATTCTGAAAAGCGCGTGGAAAGCTACGCTGACCAGGTTTAAATTTGCTGTGCCCCTCTGGCAACGAAGCTGAGCACGATTAAATTCCCGGTATACCAAAATGAAAACGGAGCTGGTCAATATTTAATGTCTTGTATATATTAATCAAAACTAAGCTGACCAGGGTAAAATTTCTTGGGTGCCGCGGTTAAACATTGGAACTAAATGCAAACGTGTCATTGCCGACAAGAGTGAAGACTTGTCTCTAAGTGAACTACTATTCAGGCACATTTCTTTTTACCATGTGTGTAAAACCGCACAAAACGAATAGAAGCTTGTTCACCTTGTGTGATTTCTTCACATAAAAATAATGGAAGTGATCAGGATTAAATGTTTACTGTATCTGAGAGGTAGCTTAGTCTGTGATGAACCTATTACTACCTTTCCTCTACCACTACTACTACTTCCACTAGTACTTTAATACTACTTCTACTCCTACTTTACTACTACTACTTTGCTGCTACTACTACTTTGCTACTACTACTTCTTTGCTACTACTACTACTTTGCTACTACTACTTCTTTGCTACTACTACTACTTTGCTACTACTACTTCTTTGCTACTACTACTACTTTGCTACTAAATACTTCTTTGCTACTACTATACTTTGCTACTACTACTTCTTTGCTGCTACTACTACTTTGCTACTACTACTTCTTTGCTGCTACTACTACTTTGCTACTACTACTTCTTTGCTACTACTACTACTTTGCTACTACTACTTCTTTGCTACTACTACTACTTTGCTACTACTACTACTTTGCTACTACTACTTCTTTGCTACTACTACTTCTTTACTACTACTACTACTTTGCTACTACTACTTCTTTGCTACTACTACTACTTTGCTACTACTACTTCTTTGCTACTACTGCTACTTTGCTA
The DNA here is from genome assembly GCF_026875155.1 of Cherax quadricarinatus. Classification (NCBI taxonomy): domain Eukaryota; kingdom Metazoa; phylum Arthropoda; class Malacostraca; order Decapoda; family Parastacidae; genus Cherax; species Cherax quadricarinatus. Next base: position 13,222,067 of record NC_069437.1, on the reverse strand, counting down.
CTACTACTACTTTGCTACTACTACTACTTTGCTACTACTACTGCTTTGCTACTACTACTACTTTGCTACTACTACTTCTTTGCTACTACTACTACTACAACTACTACTATTACTGCTACTACTACTGCTACTATTACTGCTACTATTACTGCTACTACTACTGCTACTATTACTGCTACTACTACTGCTACTATTACTGCTACTACTACTGCTACTATTACTGCTACTACTACTACTATTACTCTTGCTACTATTACTGCTACTACTACTACTACTGCTACTACTACTACTGCTACTACTACTGCTACTATTACTGCTACTACTACTATTACTACTGCTACTATTACTGCTACTACTACTATTACTACTGCTACTACTACTGCTACTACTACTACTGCTACTACTACTACTGCTACTACTACTACTGCTACTACTACTGCTACTGCTACTATTACTGCTACTACTACTGCTACTATTACTGCTACTACTACTATTACTACTGCTACTATTACTGCTACTACTACTACTGCTACTACTACTACTGCTACTACTACTGCTACTATTACTACTACTACTGCTACTATTACTACTACTGCTACTATTACTACTACTACTGCTACTATTACTGCTACTACTACTGCTACTACTACTGCTACTACTACTGCTACTACTACTACTACTGCTACTACTACTACTAAATACTACTATTACTGCTACTACTACTACTACTACTGCTACTGCTGCTGCTGCTGCTTGCTGCTGCTGCTACTACTACTGCTACTACTACTACTGCTACTACTACTGCTACTACTACTGCTACTATTACTGCTACTACTACTGCTACTATTACTGCTACTACTACTACTATTACTATTGCTACTATTACTGCTACTACTACTACTGCTACTACTACTACTGCTACTACTACTGCTACTATTACTACTACTACTGCTACTATTACTACTACTGCTACTTTTACTACTACTACTGCTACTATTACTGCTACTACTACTGCTACTACTACTGCTACTACTACTGCTACTACTACTACTACTGCTACTACTACTACTACTACTACTACTACTATTACTGCTACTACTACTACTACTGCTACTGCTGCTGCTGCTGCTGCTGCTGCTACTGCCACCACCACCACCTTTCCCGTCCCTGCCAGCTGGCTTGTGTATTATGGGTCCTCTCCTTTCTGTTAGTATGACTTTGGCAGTGGTCCAAGTCGGATCGAAACGTCGTCGTAAGCTCCTCTCTCCTATGTGTGGGATATTTGTGTATCTTAATCTATGGAAATAAATGGTATAAAATACCGACACAATGGAAATATAAACACATATGCAGTATAATGTGATCCTTTATTGACTACGTTTCGCCCACACAGTGGGCTTTTTCAAGTCACAAACAGATCTACCTGGGGTGGAAGGGACGCGAGTATTTATAGTCAGGTTCAGAATGCTGAGGTCAGGTGGAGAATGCTGCATCTGACTCTATAACCCCACTCGGTACATCATCAGATGCAGCATTCTCCACCTGACCTCAGCATTCTGAACCTGACTATAAATACTCACGTCCCTTCCACCCCAGGTAGATCTGTTTGTGTGGTAAGACACATATGCAACAGTTAGGTATCTTATTTCGAAACGTTTCGCCTACACAGTAGGCTTCTTCAGTCGAGTACAGAAAAGTTGATAGAAGCAGAAGATACTTGAAGACGATGTAATCAGTCCATCACCCTTAAAGTTTTGAGGTGGTCAGTTCCTCAGTCTGGAGAAGAGCATTGTTCCGTTGTCTGAAACAATATGAAGTTGAAGTGACAGAATGGGGCCTTATATAGTGCCAGGAGGTGAGACGTAGGTTGCTTTGGGAGGGCAGGTCCCTCTCAAACCCAGCCGTTCTCACTAGTAGAGGTTGTCGAAGTTGATGGTCTGTACCAAGATACCCTTGTGTTGCAGTGTCTGACAGAATGAACATTAAAATGGTATAAAATACCGACAGATTGTTAGGTAAGACACATATGCAACAGTTAGGTATCTTTATTTCGAAACGTTTCGCCTACACAGTAGGCTTCTTCAGTCGAGTACAGAAAAGTTGATAGAAGCAGAAGATACTTGAAGACGATGTAATCAGTCCATCACCCTTAAAGTTTTGAGGTGGTCAGTCCCTCAGTCTGGAGAAGAGCATTGTTCCGTTGTCTGAAACAGGAGCTTTGTCAAGCCGATACAGTATGTGGACACAGAGGGTATATAAAGGCTCAGAGTGAGGTGCAATACTAGTGAGGTACCATTTCGATGTTCACTAGTGGTAGTAGTAGTAGTAGTGACAAAAGTTGTAGTAGTAGTAGTAATACAATATGGTAGAGCAATTAATTCGTACATGAGTGAAAGGATATGAAAGCTATTACTTGGGTAACATAAAAATAGGTTGGACAATTATAGACTGGATAGAGAAGGCCTGTTTCAGTGTTCACTCTGTAATGTGCTTTGTGTAGTATAACAGGAGAGACTACGTGATGGCAGGGTTTACTGTTTTCAGGAAGATTCTTGCTAAGACTTCGGAGATGGTGAAGCTGCCGTTGTTTTGTTTAATTGTATTCGAAACAGCGATCAGTGCTGATTCGAGGCACTTGCGTCTGCGGAAATTAGTTTCTCTGATCACTAATTGGGCGTCCCTGAAATTCATGAGATGATTGGTGGAATTTCGGTACAGGCGTTGTTCAAGTTATCGTTCCTACATGCGTAAATTGAGGCGGGTGTCGAGGTTTCTTGCTGTTTCACCTACATAAATCTTGTCACAGCCTCCACAGGGTATAGTGTAAACTCCTGCATTGACTGGTTCGTGGTGCTTTGATTTTGTCCTGGTTAGATCCTTTATTGAAGTGCTAGAAGCGATGGCGACGTGGACGACGTCCTCGTAATAACTCCCAAACGTTTTGATGTACGGAATCTTCAGGCAAGGCTCAACGCAGTTGAACCGGCGATCCAGTTTACACTAGAAGAAGAGTCCAATGACAAGCTACCTTTCCTCGACGTCCTCATTCACAAAGTAGACAACAACCTAAGATTTCAAGTTTATCGGAAACCTACCAATAAAAATGATCTCACACACTTCTATTCCAGTCAAGATACCAAGACCAAAAGAGGCATCATCATCGGGTTTTTCCTAAGAGCATACCGAATTTGTAGTCCTGAGTTTCTTGACGAGGAATGTACATACATTCACCAAACCTTCACTGAGTTACATTTTCCTTCCTTTTTCATCAAAGATTGCAAGAAAAGAGCTCTTCAGATCATTAATTCTCCACGCACCAACACCACTCCTAACAAAGTTATAATTCTTCCCAACAGCCAGGTTGCACTGAACGTTTCCAAAGTACTTTCACAAGCTAACACCAGAGTCGCCATCGCTTCTAGCACTTCAATAAAGGATCTAACCAGGACAAAATCCAAGCACCACGAACCAGTCAATGCAGGGGTTTACACTATACCCTGTGGAGTTAGGTAAGACACATATGCAACAGTTAGGTATCTTTATTTCAAAACGTTTCGCCTACACAGTAGGCTTCTTCAGTCGAGTACAGAAAAGTTGATAGAAGCAGAAGAGACTTTTCTGTACTCGACTGAAGAAGCCTACTGTGTAGGCGAAACGTTTCGAAATAAAGATACCTAACTGTTGCATATGTGTCTTACCTAACAACCTGTCGGTATTTTATACCATTTTAATGTTCATACCCTGTGGAGGCTGTGACAAGATTTATGTAGGTGAAACAGCAAGAAACCTCGTCACCCGCCTCAATGAACGCATTTACGTTGTTGTGACTCGTGGTATTTTGACCTGTTATTCTTTACATCGCTGTTGTGACTCGCGGTATTTTGACCTGTTATTCTTTACATCGCTGTTGGTTTTCATCATAAAGCCGAGGTTGTAAAAAAAAAAAAAAAGCCACGAAATCATGACAATAATTATTACTAGAAAGTTAATTAATGGAAAATATTGACTTGAGTATAAATGTAGATACTATGAACAAATTCATTATGGCTGATGATCCCAGTTTCTCCAGGTGATAGTCCCAGTAAATGATAATATTAACTTCGCTAGATAACCACAGGACATAGGTGTCCCGTAGCTCGGTTGTTAGTGTAGTCAGCTCTTACATTGAGGTCCATGGTTCGATCCCCGGTACGGATGGAAACAGGGCGTGTTTCCTTAAGACACCTGTTGTCCCTGTTCACCTAGCAGTAAAATAGGTACCTGGGTGTGAGTCGACTGGTGTGAGTCGCATCCTGGGGGCAAAACTAACCTAAATTGCCCGAAATGGTCTGCATTTCGGGCAGATTAGGTTAATACACGTTGTACATGTGCTAGTAGAAATAAGTATTATTATTATTATTATTATTAGATTACAGCTGGCAGTTATAACTTCTCTCTAAACATCAGGATACCTAAGTTAGATTAAGACACACAGAGTAAGGCAGCATTTTGGTGCTCTTCTCGTCGCTGCTGCTGCTTTCCATGCTGTTCATGTAGCCGTCGTGGCCGCTGTTGTTATTGCCGTTTCTGTCGTCGTTGTCGTCGTCGTCGTCGTCATTGTCGTCGCCTGAAAGAGTTGATGAAACATGAAATGGAAAAATTCTGAAATGAACCTCAGGGAACGTTAGTTATTTTCAGCCGCCAGTTGAAAATGTAGACAGATTTTTCCTTGAAGGAAAAACAGTTTTTGGTGTTTATTCATTTGCAGATTGTGTGTGTGTGTGTGTGTGTGTGTGTGTGTGTGTGTGTACTCACCTATTTGTACTCACCTATTTGTGGTTGCAGGGGGGCGAGTCATAGCTCCTGGCCCCGCCTCTTCACTGATTGCTACTAGGTCCTCTCTCTCCCTGCTACATGAGCTTTATCATACCTCGCCTTAAAACTATGTATGGTTCCCGCCTCCACTACTTCACTTTCTAGACTATTCCATGACTTGACTACTCTATGACTGAAGAAATACTTCCTAACATCCCTTCGATTCATCTGAGTCTTCAACTTCCAATTGTGACCTCTTGTGTCTGTGTCCCATCTCTGGAACATCCTGTCTTTGTCCACCTTGTCTATTCCGCGCAGTATTTTATATGTCGTTATCATGTCTCCCCTGACCCTCCTGGCCTCCAGTGTCGTCAGGCCGATTTCCCTCAACCTTTCTTCGTAGGACAATCCCCGTAGCTCTGGGACTAGTCTTGTTGCAAACCTTTGCACTTTCTCTAATTTCTTGACGTGCTTGACTAGGTGTGGATTCCAAACTGGTGCTGCATACTCCAGTATGGGCCTGACGTAAATGGTATACAGGGTCTTGAACGACTCCTTACTGAGGTATCGGAACGCTATCCGTAGGTTTGCCAGGCGCCCATATGCTGCAGCAGTTATCTGATTTATGTGCGCCTCAGGAGATATGCTCGGTGTTATACTCACCCCCAGATCTTTTTCCTTGAGTGAGGTTTGCAGTCTTTGGCCATCTAAACTGTATGTGTGTGTGTGTGTGTGTGTGTGTGTGTGTGTGTGTGTGTGTGTGTGTGTGTGTGTGTGTGTGTCTGTTGGCATGTTTGTGCATTGGAGATGTGTGTGTTTGTGAGTGCGTTTGTATGTGTAGGTGGGTGGGTTTGTATTTGTGGTCGGTGTGTTTGTGGGTGGGTTCGTATTTGTATGTGTGGCTGGGTTTGTATTTGTGGGTGGGTGTGTGTGAGTGGGTTTGTATTTGTAGGTTTGTATGTGTTATTGGGTGGATGTGTGTTTGTAGGTCTGTGTGTTTGTGGGTGTGTTGTGTGTTTGTGAGTCTGTGTGCTTGTAGGTGGGCGTGGGTATGTGTGACATACCCGTGATCCGTATCGAGGGTTCTATGTTGCAGTCCGGCGAGGCCAGACTGCTTTTTTGACTGCTTGGTCACCCAGGCTGTTGCTGCTGGTATCCCGCAGGCCTACATGTCCCCAACAAGCTGGCTAATCTAAAAAAAAAAACTAATATTATTGATCAGGAATTTTTGTAATATCTGCTGATAACAGGTTGAAGAGTCTTGGACCTCGGATGTTGTCACGGTGTTCATTAATTGTGCCATTTCACATTTCCAGTCAATTGTTATGATAGTGTTGAGCTTGGAGACCCCGACCTCCGAAGTACTTTCCTTGTATTATCATCATTTGTAGCTCTCATCTTCGCTCTAGAGAGTATATTCCGAATGCTTTGAGGCAGTAAACGACCTTTATGCATTTTCCAGTTCTGATATCTCCTCTGCCTTTAAAGTTGCAGTGAGCACTGAACAATATTCTAGACGTGAGCGCACAAGTGACTGGAGGAGCATCGTGTCACAGCGCAGTTGAATGGTTACATTAACCGTCCCTCATCACAGAGACGTTAGTGCAAGAGTATCATCAATGGCCTGACTTTTTTTTGTGTGTTTTTGAAAATTCTCGTGATCCAACTTGTCATCTTCCCAGCCATTAATGGGTTTTCCTTGTTTTCTCTAAACGAGATGTTATCTGACATGATTTTTTTGAATGTCATTTTCCCTGCATTTCCTGTTATATTTATTGACTTGTTATATAGGCTATCGCTATAGTCACAAATATTATATCACTTCGTAGTCAAACCGTCTCTATTATTTTTTCTCGCCGGTATTGCTACACTTCCTGCTGAAATACGTTTTTCTCTTTATAACATCGGAGGTTATGAAAATGAAACGACAAAAGAAAAGTCTTTACTATGTACGCGAAAGTACCCACCATCAGATGCTAAAAGTCTTTTCTAAACTTGCTAAATTTCCTTGCAAAATCTGTGTACACAACTCACGAAATCGCAATAACACGATGGCAGACAAATCGCAAAACTGGTGGGTGGGGTTCGAACTCATGGCAGGCGAGGGTTCAGACTGCATCCGTTCTGTGATCTGCATCCACAACGTCTGCATTTTTTCCTATCTAAATGGTTTTATCGTAGGTATACTAATAGCTGCGAAAGGTAGCATTTTTCTGCTGTAATACCATGTTGACTTATCTGGAGTCTACCTGGAGGGTGTTCCGGGGGTCAGCGCCCCCGTGGCCTGGTTCGTGACAAGGACTCGCATTGGATCAGGGCCTGATCAACTAGGCTGTTACTGCTGACCGCACGCAAACCGACGTACTTGAATAAGTTCCCGTCACCTATGGTAAGATTGTCATTTAAAGGGCAGGAGTGATGGAGACTTGACCTGGTACAGCACCCACTGTGCTCGTGTGGCACTCAGGTTCTCTACATTGTGAGGGTCACCAGTGGATGGTCACCAACACCTGCGACCCCCCCCCCTTATCATCAGCAACGGCTACGGTTTCAACAACAGTGTCACCAACACCAGACACCATTGTAGATATTATTGTTGAGTTCAAATGTTATTTTATTCATTTCATTTTTCATTTTTCTTTCAGATAGGATATACCTTTCATGTTTTGTTGTTTTATGTTTGATTTAATAAATAGTGTTTATCTTTGTGAATTATTATTTCTTTTTCTATTCATTAATTTTCCTGAGGAGGAGCCAGCCTGAGTAATACTGTCTGAAGTTGTTACAGGGCTGAGTAAGCCTTCACATACATAAAAGTGCATTTAGCAACTCATTAAGGCTACTCACATAGAGATGTATAGTGTATATTGGCTCCCTCACCTTCGTGTGTTCGTGTGACTTGTAAATGATCCAAGTCGGACCGAAACGTCGTTGTAAGTTTCTTATGCGCGGGTTATTTGTGTATTGTGGACCTAAAGTGGTTTGGTCTTGGTCTTGCAGTTGCAAGGATGCCTGCTCAGTGGTTCCCTTCCGCCGGTACGCCTTATGCAGTTTGTTTCCATCTCATCCGAAGTACCGTATTTTCCGGCATATAAGACGCACGACAGACGTATCATAACGGTAACTCAGTAATGCTATTCAAGGGATAATTACCCTCTTACTTTACGCTAAAGCGTAACCCAAAGCCTACCCTTGACCCTGATCTTGAGCATATTAAGCTCAAGCTGATTTTTCAAGAGACTCTGTGGGCAAAATAAGTCGCGCCTTATATGCCAGAAAATACTGTATATGTTTGCAAACGAGGAAGAAAAGGACACAGTTGTATCTTTTGCGAGGTGAAAACTTTAGGAATGCTGTCCTCGACACTTGACACAGCTGGAAGAGTGAGCTAACAGTCATCTCAACCACAGTGCTTACCACCACTCTCCCCTTCTCCACTCATCAGCCTCTCTGCCACTCTCCCTCGCACTTTCTGTCTCCTGCCCTACTCTCGCACCATTGCTCTTTTTCCCCTCTCTCCTATTCACGTCTTTTCTCCCACATTGGACCTTTCAAGCTTCCCATCTTTGATCAGGTGAGTGGGCAGGGTGCAGAGTTTGAGTGTGTGAGTGTGTGTGGGGGGGGGGGTGTAGCGTTAATTCTTCCCATTTTTTTTTAATTTAACACTAAATTTTTTCTACCTGTGTGTTCCTATATTTTAAATTTTTCATTATACTTTTCCAAACGTGTTCTAGTAACTGAATCGCTACTCACTTCTTTAGCCCTCTCTCTCTCTCTCTCTCTCACTCTCTCTCTCTCTCTCTCTCTGTCTGTCTATGTCTGTCTGTCTGTCTCTGTCTCTCTCTCTCTCTGTCTATGTCTGTCTGTCTCTGTCTGTCTGTCTCTATAATATTAAACCTATAATAACTTTATTATAGGTTTAATATTAATATTAAGCATTATGCATAAAAGTTGCAGAGGTTGAAGTTATCTCTGAACCAGGGCTCTGATTTCCTCTGTTTATGTGATGTTTCCGATGTCTCGTTGTGAAAACATACTGTGCATATGAGTTGGACGAGAAATAAATGCTTTGAAAAGTGCCTCCTTTGAGAAACAGTGACTGTTAACCTGATGTCTGCCCGTCTTGTTGATAGCCGTTCTCCTGCTGTCTACGAAGTAGAGAAGGGTGAGGGATCTCGAGAACATTAACTGTTGATATCTCTGCAGTGAAGAGTGTTGAAATGACAGGTCTAATTAACTCAGATAGAGGCCTAAGTCATCTTGGGGAAAGGTAAGCACGTCCAAGACACTGGTGCATATTGAAGGTGAGAAGAGCGAACTTTTGCCTCGCATAGTTTTCCTGCTAATGCTGTCGAGCAATTATGAGGCGCTTAACGCAGTTAATTTCTTTGTTGCTTTAGTCTAAGAATCTTCTTTTCATTTTCATGCTAGTTCTAATATTTATTCCGCGCTGTCTAGAAGTCGCCATCTGTGCTTTTAAACTACGAATGTAACCCATCGTCTTTCTTTGCCCTGGTAGATAAAGCTGTAAAATGGGGCTGTAGTTTAGCATAGTGGGCAGCTCCATTTTTGTCTAAGTAAAGGTTAGGGTGCAGTCATGTGTGTGGGCATAGGTTTCAGAGGCGAGGTTCAGTAGGTCATTGAAGTAGATACTTCATAACAAGGGACTTAAGAGGCTTCCTTCTGATGCGCTGACACCGAGTGACTCACGAACTCTGATACGCTGACACCAAGTTAATCACGGACTCGACCTCACTGCCAAGTACTCTTTGAAATCAGTCTTTAAAGATCATTACTGAGGTACATATTAGAGTCAGGTAGCCGCAGTTCACTACTACTCTGTCAAAGTACTAGCAGTGTCCAGTGCAACAAGGTGAGCTATTTTCTATTCATGCAGTATCTGGTGCTACACAGTAGAGGTTCAGCAAATCACCGGTAGAGCGACCTTTTTACAGATATTTTGATGGTCACGTAGTAACAAGATAGTGTAAAAAGGATTTCATTTATGGTCAGATTACTGCAACAGTTTTGTCAGTGACTGAGAGAAGTGACTTATATCTTGTGGTTGCTATTCGCTGCTCTACATCTTATTTTGTTAACTGGGACAAAATTGGCATTCTTTCTCAGGGAGCAGCAGAGTTGCTCGATGTTAGGTAAGGTTTGTCAGGAAACAGGCCAAGTGCTTTTGTTTATCTGACCGAGACTTTCCGCTGGCTTACTGGTCCACCCCTTTAAAAATTGTGGTTATGATTCAAGGTGAATGATAGTGCCCATTGGTAAGCACTAATCATAATCTTCGTATTTTGTTTTGGTCTCACAACCTTTCCTGTGACCAGGAATTTAAGAAGGATAAGGATGTTCATGTGTTGCAATGTAACTTTCCATAACCTTGAGAGAGTTCTCGCAGCGAGCCATGGAGGCTGTCTTTCTGGCTCTGGGATTTGCACTTTGCCAGCAAGTTAGTATCACCCGCCCGATATCCTCTCTCTCTCTCTCTCTCTCTCTCTCTCTCTCTCTCTCTCTCTCTCTCTTCTCCTCTCTCTCCTCTCTCTCTCTTCTCTCTCTCTCTCTCTCTCTCTCTCTCTCTCTCTTCTTCTTACATTTTCTTGCTTTTTAATGTCATAGTTTCCAATTAAAATTATTTTCCTTTCCCTCTTTTTCGTCGTAACTCAGTCTTCCCTTCCCACCTCCACTACTACTACATTCTTTTTTTCTTTCCCCCTCACCACCTTCCTCCCCTCCATTACCCTCTTCCATTACCTCCAGCACATTTCCTCACTCTTTCCACCCTCTCACAACCACTCTCACTTCTTCCCACTATCACACACGCTCTTTTCCTTCCTGCCTCTCCTGCACCCGCTTCACTTCTACCACTCTTTGTGTGTGTGTGTACCTACCTAATTGTGGTTGCAGGGGGGGTCGATTCATGGCTCCTGGCCCCGCCTCTTCACTGGTCGTTACTCGGTCCACACTCTCCCTGCTCCATGAACTTTATCGTACCTCTTCTTAAAGCTATGTATGGATCCTACCTCCACTACATCACTCTCCAGACTGTTCCACTTCCTGATAACTCTGTAACTGAAGAAAAAGGAGTATTTCCTAACATCATATATATATATATATATATATATATATATATATATATATATATATATATATATATATATATATATATATATATATATGGGGGGGGGGTGGATATTACATTCTGGAGCGTCATTGGAATTGTGATATCTATACGCTGTTGGATGAATGATGATTAATATGTTTCCTTTTTGAAGTCAGCTTACCTAGGTACTTAACTCTCCCTCTCTCGCTCACTTTCCCTCCGACCTCCGTTTTTACCTCTTCCACCACATCCTGGCCCTTTTCCCTCCACTATTACCTCTGGCCAAGCTCCACCTCAACCCTTTCCCCCAGTACTGCTCACTCCACAACCTCCAGCTTTCCTCTTCCCTTCTCACTCACTTTTCATACCTTCCACTCCCGCTCATATAGCATTTTTCCTGCCGTATCTCGCGGATATTCCTACCTCCCCTTCTCCCCTCCCAGCAGCATCCCCTCTCAAAGACCTCTCTCCCTTCAGACACACAGAGGCATAGCTCATTGCTGAGATTCATTCGGCTCACAATCGCAAATTCTCGAGCTCGATTCCCAGGCACAGCGATATGTATTGACCAGTTTTCTTACACCCTTCCTCCCCCTCCCCGGATACCTGGGAGTTAGCAGACTGTTGTCTGGCATTCAGTTAAAAGAAACTATGTCAGTGCATAGGAAGACCCCAGACCTGCTGGAGGTATTGAGGTGTTTGGATACATGTCCACGCGTTGTTGTTTATATACCTGAAAAGGGTTTCGGGGGTCAACGCCCCAGCGGCCCGGTCAGTGACCAGAGCGTTGTTCTTTACCCTACTGGAAGTTTCACCCTGCCTCCCCCACCCTACTAGAAGTCTCACCCTGCCTTCCCAACCCTGCTGGAAGTCTCATCCTGCCTCCCCTACCTTCCTCTTCCTCCTCGTCCTCGTCCTCCTCGTATTCGTCCTCCTCGTCGTCGTCGTCGTCGTCGTCGTCGTCGTCGTCGTCCTCCTCCTCCTCCTCCTCCTCCTCCTCCTCCTCCTCCTCCTCCTCCTCCTCCTCCTCCTCCTCCTCCTCCTCTCCTCCTTCCTCCTCCTTCTCCTCTTCCTCCTCCTCCCTTCTCCTCCTCTTCTCTCCTCCTCTTCCTCTCCTCCTCCTCCTCTTCCTCTTCCTCCTCCTCCTCTTCCTCTTCCTCCTCCTCCTCCTCCTCCTCCTCCTCCTCCTCCTCTGTTTCATCTACTTAGGTGCAGTCTCACCTATCTATTGAAGAAGGTCGTCAGTCTCTGGAGAGGCTGGTCCATCAATCCCTTCCCTCCACCATCTGTCTTTTCCACTCCATCTATCTTCGCCTTGCTTAGCGTAAGAATCCCCTCGACTTTGTTCCAGCCAATAGTTTGACCTAGGATAAACTTGTGTGTGTGTGTACTCACTGAGTTGTTTGCGAGGGGTCGAGTCTCAGCTCCTGACCCTGCCTCCTAAACTACAATCGCTAGAATTATTGGTTCCTTGCCTGATGGGCCTTACCGTACCTACTTTTCAAACTGTGTATTGAATTTGCCTCTGCGACTTCCTCATCTAAATCATTCCACTCATCTACCACTTTGAGACTGAAAAAGTGTTTACTGACATCTCTGTGGCTCGACTGTGACACAGCTTTCCGTCTTTGAGCCCTCGTCCCTGTGTGTATTTTTATCATGCATGTCGTAGTCATGGCTCCCCAGTCCTCTATTCCAGAGTGTCAAGATGAATTCCTTCAGTCACTGCTCATAACTCAATCTGATCAGTTCTGAAACTAGTCTGAACCTTCTAGAGTTGTCGTGCTTGCTTCAGGCTTGACGTTTGTCTTGTAAAGACTCCTAAGATATTTTTTGTTGGTGTTTCTGAAGGCTGGTATGAGATTAGCTAGCCTCACACCTTACGTAGAAGTTATACAATTTTTATTCACTACTGGCGATGTGTCGGTTGGGATGTTTTTACTCCAAGATCCTTCTCTCTGAACGATATTTGTAGTTTCTGGCTTTTCAAGCTGTTTTCCGACTCTGGTCTTCTCTCCCACTCGACCCCCGTAGTTTTCTTGACCTCGTTCGAACTTTTTTTTTATACTCTATCGTAATAACTCGGTAGATTGGATAAAACCGATTTTGTTGCTCAGAAACACAGCTGTTTATCAGTCGATTATTATTATTATTATTATTATTATTATTATTATTATTATTATTATTATTATTATTTCCATAACTAAGCGCTAAACCCACAAGGGTCATACAGGTTTATCAGTCGAACCAAATATTATATACACTGTTCTCTGTCAGTTTTCCCAGCGTGTTGACAACTTTAAGCATTAAAGAGACAGACCTGCATTTTTTAAACTAGTGCAGGCACGCCCCTGGCAAGACAGTGATGGAGTGAGTGATGATGAAAGCGTTTCCTCCTTTTCGGGTCACGCTCCCTCGGTGGGAAACAGCCGATATGTTAATAATAACAAAAATTCCTGTACGTAACAGGGTTAACCTCTGCTCTCAGTTATTAAATATTGACTCATTATTTTTCGTTTTTTAGGTAGTATTTACTAGGAAGTCTCAGAAATAATCAAAGGCTGGTAGCTCGTCTACGCTCGCTTCGAAGTTTTTAGTGAGTTCCGTTTCCTTCAGCTGGTGACGGTGTTAACCAAAGGTTCCAGGTTCATTCCAGGCGAGGCGGGGTGACTGGTAAATAATCTCCTCAAGCCTGTTGCTCTTGTTTACCCAGCAGTCAATAGGTACCTGGGTGTTAGTGGACTGTTATAGGGGGGATGCTGGGGAAGGGGTGGTGGCAGGATAACGGTCTGGGCACATGAGTTGAAGATACCAGCTCTTAGCCTGTGTATTGAAAAGTGTAAAGACAAATTCCCGCTAATTTAAAACACTTTGGTAAATCCACTTTAGAACTTTTAATATCTCAAACATTTCGGGGATTTTATCAACAAACTTTATTCTTTGTATTTTGTCTCTCATATTTGCATTTTATAAAGCGGAAGAAAGAAAAAAATGAATCCGACTTGATTCTTCTTAAAAAAAAATTTTGGGGAAAGTTTTGTCTTCTTGCCTTATCTTTATTTACTCATTTCTTGCTTGTTTGACTCATTGGTAAGTTTGTGGACTGGGACACTTGCTCGCCTCATTGGTTTTTTCCTTTTTCCACAAGTTTTCAGCCTTTTTTGAAATATTTTTTCGATTTTCATCTTTTATTTTTGGTAATGGACTGGTTAAATCAAGCGAATTATACTCCATAAATGAGCAACTTGTGTACAGCGACCGTGTGTGTGTGTGTGATTGTGTGAGCCCGGGTGAGTGAGTTCTTGACCCCAGTGAGCACTCGTGGTCAGCTAATGGTCTGGACCTGCGGTGCCTTTCTGCCTGATTGTATTAAGGTAAGTGGGGAGTGGTTCATTGGCAGTGGCTGTGGTGGTGGTGGTGGTGGTGGTGGCGGCGGCGGCGGCGGCGGCGGTGGTGATGGTGGTGATAGACATCCTAGTGGTGAGTGCTGAAGGTGGTGTTGTCAGTCCTCTTTTTTTTTTTTGAAGAGTAATGCGATGAAAGTATTGGTGGTAGTCCCTGTCTGCCTCTTGACAGCAAAAGTTCAGGTCATGTCACTCCGCGAGGGTGGTGTTCAGACCGCTGTGGTGACCGTTCACAATTCGCTGGAGTAAATGCGGTCGAGAGTACCAGCCGACCTGCTCACTTTCCATTCCTACTTTATTGTTCACGGATTTTTTTTTTTTTTTTGTTCCTGTTTTCAGTTTCACCTCTGGGCAGGTTGCTATATTGCATTTTTGCCTCTGCAGAGGAATTTGTTGTTTCCATGAGGGGGAAAACCAGCCAGTATGGAAGAGCCACGTTTTCAACTAACCGTAGATGTTTTATATATAATGATCAGTTTTTTGAGAGTTTTTATTTCAGACTTTTACGTCAAAATGTGGAATATATTTAGTTTGTTAAAGTTTTGAGGCTGCCACCGAGGTTTCAGTTAACGTGATGTGGAATCCTTTGATGTGTTGTGGTGGTAGTGTGTGTTGTGGTGGTATTGTGTCCTGTGGTGGTAGTGTGTATGCTGTGATGGTAGTGTGTTATGGTGGTAGTGTGTGTGCTGTGATGGTAGTGTGGTTGTGGTGGTAGTGTGTATGTTTTTGGTGGTAGTGTGTGTTGTGGTGGTAGTGTGTGTTATGGTGGTAGTGTGTGTGCTGTGATGGTAGTGTGTTGTGGTGGTAGTGTGTATGTTGTGGTGGTATGTGTGTTATGGTGGTAGTGTGTGTGCTGTGATGGTAGTGTGTGTGTGTTGTGGTGGTAGTGTGTATGTTGTGGTGGTATGTGTGTGTTGTGGTGGTAGTGTGTATGTTTGTGGTGGTAGTGTGTGTGTTGTGGTGGTAGTGTGTGTGTGTTGTGGTGGTAGTGTGTGTTTGTCGTGGTAGTGTGTATGTTGTGGTGGTAGTGTGTGTTTGTGGTGGTAGTGTGTGTGTGTTGTGGTGGTAGTGTGTGTGTGTTGTGGTGGTAGTGTGTGTGTGTTTGTGGTGGTAGTGTGTGTTGTGGTGGTAGTGTGTGTGCTGTGATGGTAGTGTGTTGTGGTGGTAGTGTGTGTTGTGGTGTAGTGTGTGTGTGTGTGTTGTGGTGGTAGTGTGTGTGCTGTGATGGTAGTGTGTTGTGGTGGTAGTGTGTTTGTGGTGGTAGTGTGTGTGTGTGTGTGTTGTGGTGTATGTGTGTGTGTTTTGTGGTGGTAGTTGTGTGTGTGTTGTGGTGGTAGTGTGTGTGTGTGTGTGTTGTGGTGGTAGTGTGTGTGTGTGTTGTGGTGGTAGTGTGTGTGTGTGTTGGGTGTAGTGTGTGTGTGTGTTGTGGTGGTAATGTGTGTGTTGTTACTTGGAGTTACCTGGAGTTGTAGTGGTAATGTGTGTGTGTGTGTGTGTGGTGTGTTGGCAGTGTCAGTGTGTTATGGTGGTAGTGTGTTTTGTGTGGGCAGTGTTGTGACGGCAACCTGACGTTACTCTCATCCGGTTTTCATCTGCATTAGGGATTTCTTTTAATTGACCTGACCAGGTAGATGGTGGATGACCACTCACCTGTCGACTTAGTCTTACACACACACACACACACACACACACACACACACACACACACACACACACACACACACACACACACACACACACACACACACACACACACACACACACATTGACGCTAGACCCTAATACATATATGCTTTTTAGTCTGGCATAAAGACGATTATTCCTGTATCACGAAACTGTATTATTATTATTATTATTATTATTATTATTATTATTATTATTATTATTATTATTATTATGCTTTATTAGATGAAGGGGAGGTAGTTCCAACTCTTCTGATCAAGAGCCCTTCAGGAGAATCAAGTCACGTCTCCTGACGAGTGAGAACGTACGAAGGTGTATTCCTCGTAGTCTTGCAGTGACGCTATTCCTTAGGTGTATTTATGGTTAAGCAGCATCAAGCGTCACTGTCGGCGCGTCAATGACTCCGGGGGCCCACTTCCGCTGCAGTGCGTTCCCGGACCAGGCCTCCTAGTTGCTGTCTAATTCAGTCCAGTTAGATTAGGTAAGGTTTGTCAGGAAACAGGACAAGTGTTTCCTAACGCCGGTCTTAGTCATGTGATGACCCGCAGCTGGAATTTTTGTTCATCTGAGGCCTTCCGCTGGCAACATGTCTAGAGTAAGTACCAGCAGCCTCTCGTCATTACATAAGGGGGATTACCAATAGACCCCTGGTTGTCTTCAACAGGAAACTGGACAGATACCTAATGTCAGTACCCGATCAGCCGGGCTGTGATTCGTACGTTGGATTGCGTGCGGCCAGCAGTAACAGCCTGGTTGATCAGGCTCTGATTTACCGTGAGGCCTGGTCGTGGACCGGGCCATGGGGGCGTTGGTCCCCGGAATATTCTCCAGGTAGACTCCAGGTAAGCCCTAATCCACTGGGAGGCCTGGTTGAGGACCGAGCTGCGGGGGCGTTGACCCCAGGAACGGTATGCAGGTAGACTCCAGGTAGGTAGACAGGCTGGATGATCAGGAACTGTCTAGACCAGACGAACTCTGTCAAGTTTGAACATAAAGACAAATCTATATCATTACTATTAGTCTCAGTAAAACTTTCAAAACAGATGAACATCAACCCTGATATTATTACTCCTGGTATTCCAGACAGTGAGTAGCACCACAACAACAACTAGAAGTAACATCACAGGCCCACATGAGGAGGCTGAAAAGAAGTAGCACAGGCTAACTGAAACTTTGTGAAAAGGTGTAACAAAGACCTGTTACAATTGTATATTTCCCGACGGTGGCTGATTATACCGGCGTGGCGAGGTGTGAGCGGCCTCATTATACCATTTTCTTTTAGGACCAAACTGAGGAGATGTTTTCCTCTCTTCAAAATTTACTCTGGTTCATCACCTGTGACCGTAAGGGATTATAGGCTGCTACTGACACTACCACCGCTGCTCAGTGGCCTACAAGCCTGTTGTAACAGGGTGAACAGGAGCACCACATTCTAAAGGAATAGTGTGAACAGGAGCGCCACAGAACTATAAGCCTCCTGAAAGAGGAGCACCACAGGCCTAGTGACACGACGTAAACAGGAACTACAGTTGTCTGGAAGCTTGGTCACTACACCGGCCCCTCTCTCACTCTCCCAGAGGAAACTGCACCATCCACTACTCCAAATGCTGGACTAGAAGTGTGGTAATCATACGATAGGGCAATCAAAACGAGCATCGGTACGGATGGAATGTGCTTAGGTGGGATCAGAAGAGGATGGACGAGTTAATCAGAGAGTATTAATAGTGGTTGGTGTTGGTGCGGTGCAGTCAAAGGCTCACTCGAAGATACAGCATCCTGGCGGCGGAGGCTTTCGCCAGCGGTGAAGAGACTCCCCTCCTCCCCTGCCTGTTACGACTAATAAAAGCAAAGCCGCTTGATGTTGTCTCGTTAATCCTTAATTATTAGATTATGGAAATGCATCCTGCAGATTGCTTCCACCTTCCGACTGGGGGAAGGTGGCGTGGAAATATTGTGGTGAGTTACTGGTTGATCTACTGACAGGCAGCTGCTGCTGCTGGTGCTCTCTTGTGGGAGCATCATGTATACGCATGCATGCATACACGCACGCGTATATACCAAATACACGTGCGCGCGCACACACACACACGCGCGCGCGCGCGCACTCCTGCACATGACGAAAACAAGGAAGACCTTTTTTATCTGGGGTTCTCTTCAGCAAACAGGAGAGAGAGAGAGAGAGAGTCTCGGTTTAGGCGGAAATATAGAGACAATCATTCTTTCTTGTTTTTGTTGCTATGAGGGATTTTCTCTCCCTTTCTCCGGTATGTTAATATTTATTTTTCATTACTTTATGACTTTTTTTATTAACTTTGCATTTTTTTTTCTGTTACTATCCAAAAATATATTGTAATAATCTTCGGTACCCAGCAGCAGACAAGTTTTATAATTATAGCGTTATTGGCCTATCATTCCCCACCAAATGCAGCAATAAACTGGTGGGTGGCAGTGTGTGGGCGGGTCATTACTGTGGCACATTACCTCGGCCTGGCCACACAATGTGCATAATCAGTGCGTTTTGCAATCATCCACCTCAATAGTGCTCCTGAAAATGTCATCGTGTATTTTTCGAGGATATTGCTTTGTGTGTTCAGACACAATTTTTTTTTTTTAAGTACTGATGGCCTGTCTTCCTGGTGTGCCTAACCTGGTCGTGGGTAAGTGACACTTGTGTACGGGAGATACTTAAATAACTAAAGTGTAACGAACACTTGTCAGTGCTCAATAATAACCCACATGGAGACAGAAACTCAGTCTCCATGTGAGTTATTATTGAGTAGAAGATACTTGTTTCGCTCTGAAGCCTGGTTTACAAGCCATGTTTCTTCCCATTTGAGGTATTTGTGGCCGAGTGGTGTAGAACATCACTTGGGGAACCTTGCCACTCTCCCTGTAGTGGGTTCGAATCCTGCTGACTGCGATCTTTCTCTGTACATACCGGCCTGTTTCTGCGTAGTGCATTGATATAACTACAGTAGGTTCGTAAGGGACGACTTACCGTATCTAAATCTGTGCTGGCTTTCTCTAAATAATCTTCTCCAAACATGGTCAAAAACTCCTTTCCGCCCTACGCATATAAGAACCACATTGGGTTCTTTTCAGTTTTCTGTCAGCTTTCGTGTCTGGAGAGACAGAGTAAAGATCTTTTCTGTAGACTTGTACACTTTTTATGTTCCTTCTCTCAACACCTGTGGGAATATGTTATCTGTTCTGTTGTTGTTGTTGTTGCCGCCTCAGGCTGCTTTGATAGTTTCATCGTCTCTTGATTTTCTTTTGTTAAACCATTATCCTCCATTAGTACAACCATTATCCTCCGTTAGTACATTTGGTCCTTAACAGTGGCGTTCTTACTGTAGTTGTGGAATACTTCTTCAGTTTTGGCCTTTGATGCTATACCTTTTTAAAACTCTTCTTTCCATATCCTCCTTGTACATTCGCTCCTGTCTTCCCTTATTTCCCTCGTTGTCATTTTATATGCATCATATATCTCTGAAACCACCTTGCACCTCCCCACGGGGTGGTGATGTAGGATAATTCGTAATGTGTTAGCGCCTGTGTTTACATTGGTTCGTATATATTACACAGACACCTGTTCGTTCTCGCACGTCGGATTGGTGCCCTGTTTTTCCCGGGTCCATATCTGGTCCTTGTATTCAATCGTGAATAATGTTATCGCTTTGTTGATTCTGGCGTTGATAGCTTTTCACAGCACGAGCCAGCAAGACAATGAACCCGTCCAAATTGCCTGTATATACGCTGAAATAATTACGGTGACTAACTTCTAAACGATTCTTAGATTTATATACATATTAGTTTATTTTTTTTTACAGGAAATAACCATTTTCACACGAATATGGCTGTGATTAACAGTGTAGGGAAAATAAACGTGCGTAAGGTGTAAGCGTATTGGGAAGGTTCACAGTGCTGGAGCAACAGTATAATAAAGCTAATAGTGTAGGGTAATTAACAGTGTATGGAGGTTAAGTGTGCTGGAAGGTAACAGTGTAGTTGTAGTGCAGTAATGCTAACGATGAAGAGCCTAGTAGGTAACATGTTATTTGAGATAAACACAAATGTAGACCATAACTCTTACTGAGATGACGTTTTCCTGTTTGATAGATTTATTCTCAAGTCAGTGACTTGAAAAAGAGTCTGTTGCATAGGCGAAACATAATCTTAGTGAAAAGTTGTGTTTCGCGCAGTTGTCTGTTTTAACCTAGATAAACAGTTGGTAGAATGGAAGATCAACAATGTAGACAACCGTGTAAACTAAAGCTGAATATTAGCAGAGTAGGATGATTAACAGTGTAGGATAATTAACATTATTATTACTATAATCAAAACTAAACGCTAACCCACCAGAGTCAGGAATAATTAACAGTGTAGGATTAACGGAAGGCTGGCATCACAGGGATATTAACTGCGTGTGAAGAAAGTGCAAGAAGATTATTAACCTCGTAGGGAACACAGTTTATGGAGACCATTATTGAGAAAATATTTATGTTATGAACAACTGGGGAGGAAACACAACAATCAGAGATTAACTCTTTAAAGGGAAGTGCAGAGTAATATATCCAGATATTGATACAATTAATCCACTGTTTACTATTCAGCTTTAATCAACGAGGCTTTTGATTATCCTTTATGTTTATTCAAGAATTTTTGTTGACTATAAACTGGGATGTTATAAAGTGGAGTTGCTAGAGTAAACTCACTTATATAGTGTTTTTTTTTTTTTGTTAATGCTTTGAACAAGTTGATTCAAAATTGGATAGCAGCAGGTACCATGAAGGCCTTTCCACTCGCTGTTCTGCTGTGCACGGACCTTTTTCAGTCGCATTTGCAAGATTTCTTTTTTCACTGTGAAAAGGAGGTTGACATAACTAAGTGCTAAACCTACAAGGGTCATACAGCGCTTTTCCCTGTGGAACTACTGTGTTTTTCCTCTCATTTCGTTCGTATAGGATTTATGTCAATAGTTTCCTTAGGTATTATTGTGCTTTAGAGTTTAAAACGTCTCATCCGCATTAGTAAAGTGCGAAACTTGCTCTAAAAGCAGGCACATTGTGTATGCGTTTGTACTCATATATTTGTGGTTACAGGGGTCGAGTCATAGCTCCTGGCCCCGCCTCTTCGCTGGTAGTTACTAGGCCCATTCTCTCCCTGCTCCATGAGCTCTATCGTATCATGTGTACTCACCTGTTTGTGGTTGCAGGGGTCGAACCATAGCAGTGTGTGTGTGTGTGTGTGTGTGTGTGTGTGTGTGTCTAGTTTATATGTGAAACCCATGAGTCACTTATGAACCTGTGGCGAGCCATGGGAGAGAGACTGTGTTAAGCCAGCATAATTATCATGGTGGCATGATGGTGGAGGCGATGCTAGTATCTGAGTGGGAATGAGGATGATCACATCTACCGGGAGGAACTACCAACGATGATGGAGATCATGAGTGAAGGTGCTAGTGTGGGTGACCGCGGTGGTGGTGGTGGTTGTTGCCATGGTGGTAGGTGTCGGTGGCGATGCTGGTAGCTGGAGGGGGTAAGAAATATAATGGTGATCATAGAAGTGATAGCTGGTGAGTGGTTGTGGCGTTGGTTGTGACTGGAGGGAAGATGTCGATTAATTTCTCTTGCATGAACGTCAGTGTAATTGTACGAAAGTTGACTGTAATGTATCTAGGTCCATCTCTCTCTCTCTCTCTCTCTCTCTCTCTCTCTCTCTCTCTCTCTTTTCTCTCTCTCTCCTTCTCTCCTCTCTACTCTCTCTCTTACTACGTATCGTATCTTTCTCTCTCTCTCTCTCGTGGTGTACTTCAGGATGTCTGAAATAGTAGTGTACTCCTGCAGGATGTCTTAGGCAGTGATGTACTTCTGGATTTCTGAGGCAGTGATGTACTACTGCTAGATGTCTGTATCAGTGATGTACTCCTGCTGGATGTCTAAGGCAGTTATGTACTCCTGCTGGATGTCTAAGGTAGTGATGTACTCCTGCTGACTGGTGTCTTCGAGCCATGTCTTGAGACATGATAAATGCCCAACAGACAGGGTAACATGAAAGCTTTTGCCCAGACGTTGGCGTCCTTTGAGGAGAAGTCGCCCTGTCCACCTGAGAAAAATTCATCTCTCAAATCAGCAACACAGTACACGCTGTGATGCTCCCTCCAGCGCCCTACAAAATGGTCCCATCCTCGCCAAGAACTATCCTGGTCAGGGCCAAGAGCTATCCTGGTCAGGGTCAAGAACTATCCTCGTCAGGGCCAAGAATTATCCTGGTCAGGGCCAAGAATTATCCTGGTCTGGGCCAAGAACTATCCTGGTCAGGGCCATGAACCATCTTGATCAAGACCATGAACCATCCTGGTCAGGGCCATGAACTATCCTGGTCAGGGCTATGAACCATCCTGGTCAGAGCCATGAACCCTCCTGGTCAGGACCATGAGCCATCCTGGTCAAGGCCATGAACTATCCTGGTCAGGGCCCCTGAACAAGCTGTTTAATAACTCGTATATCGGCTAGAGAGATTGACTTCGGGTGTTAATGGGCAAGGGGGCCATGGCCTCAGCACCAAGGAAACCATTCCCAGTACCAGCGAACCGTTTCCAGTACCAGGGGAACTGCTGTCAACACCAGGGGACCGTTCCCAGTACCAGAAGACCATTCCCAGCAAGGGAACAGTTCCCAGTACCATGGGACCGTTCCCGGTACCTGAGGACCGTTCCCAGTACTAAGGGACCGTTCCAAGTACCAGCGAACCTTTCACAGTACCAGGGGACCGTTTGAAGTACTAGGTGACGGTTCCCAGTACCAGGGACCGTTCCCAGTATAAGGGAACTGTTTCCAGTACCAGGGAACCGTTCCCAGCACGAGGGGAACTGAGGGTAAGGTTAAGGGACTCGAGGCATCCCGTAAGGAAGGTGAGACCAAACAAACAATTCTTCTGGCACAGTCTGAAAACAATTACCATTCAATTAAATACAGCTTCCCCCGGAGAGCCCCCCGTCTCCCCAGGGATTAAAGTGGCCCTAACAAACCCCATAACCATAACTCAGTGGTCGCCGCCGTCGCCGCCGCCGCCGCCAGAGCCGCCAGAGCCGCCACTGCCGCCACCACGCTCTCCTCCCTTAAAGCTCATACCAGGACAAACTTTGTTAGGTCTTTTCCACTAACTATGACGGTAGATTACCCCGCGACCCGTGGACTGTAGGCCCACTCTGTCGCAACTTCTTGTGCTCCGAGATGCCCTTGTCTCAGCGCCAGGACCCTTGTCTCACCACCCGGGCTCCATGATTCACTATCCGACAGCTGCTCCAGTTGTTACCCAGCGCTTGTCTTGATTTTCTGAATCTACTTAGCAACTCCTTAACACAGTCGTGGATATTAGTCAAGGACTTAAGGAGACGAGCTGCTCTGTGAAGTACACCGGAACTCTGACTTGAGGGGAGAGGTGCCCCCTCTGACCCTGCCACCTCGGGGGATTCTAAAGAATCTTTTGACATTCTTTTCCCTTTTGATGAGGGTTATTTTAAGTTAGTATAGTGTGGAAGTATTTTAAATTAGTGTGATAGTATTGTAATTTAGTGTGGTAATATCATTTAGTGTGATAGCATTTGTCTTGTGTTTTCGTTTGTGAGGGCAGGCTTTGTTCTTTGTTGTTTAGCTCTACCCCGGATGTTGTTATATGCTTTGTATTTTGCAGTGACAAGAAATTGTTCTTCAGATCTCACAACTGAGTGAACAGGCCAAAGTCTTCAAATTTCACAACTTCCCCATCCCCCCTAAATGTTATACTTGTTGAATGTGCTTGCTTGTTGATGTGAGAGGCTGTTTCAGTGCGCATACTGTGCGTAGGTTGCTGCAGTGTGCCTACTGTGCGTAGGTTGCTGCAGTGTGCCTACTGTGTGTAGGTTGCTGCAGTGTGCCTACTGTGCGTAGGTTGCTGCAGTGTGCCTACTGTGTGTAGGTTGCTGCAGTGTGCCTACTGTGCGTAGGTTGCTGCAGTGTGCCTACTGTGCGTAGGTTGCTCCTTGAGTTGTGCCTACGGACTAGTTGCTGCATGTGGCCTACTGTGCGTAGGTTGCTGCAGTGTGCCTACTGTGCGTAGGTTGCTCATTGAGTGGCGTCACCGCTTCGCTCCACCCA
This sequence comes from Cherax quadricarinatus, assembly GCF_026875155.1. Taxonomy (NCBI): domain Eukaryota; kingdom Metazoa; phylum Arthropoda; class Malacostraca; order Decapoda; family Parastacidae; genus Cherax; species Cherax quadricarinatus. Next base: position 13,197,939 of record NC_069437.1, on the reverse strand, counting down.
CTGAATCGTTAGTTAAATCGGGCCAATTAGCAAAGTGTAAAATAAAAACACGTTCACTGGATATTTTTAACTATTTCATAATTTTTTTTCCTTCTGCAAACGTTGCGTCCTCTGGGCTGCGCACGCCGATTACAAAGCACGCACACAGGAAAGTCTCGCCGAATTACTGGTCAGTATCACCGACATTTATACTGTCTAAAGTACTGGAAACTATACCTAGGAAGTGGTGGTTGGAGCGCCTTGGGAGAAGGAACCTCGTTAGAGAAGACCAACAAGGGTCCAGGGAAGGTAATCTCTGCTTCACGTAAATGGTCATATATAGCAGCATATATGTAGATTACCTAGAATAACCCCCGAAAAAATCAGATGACCTTATTTCCACTGAGTTGTTGACAGATAACATTTGAACAATCCAAGCCACGAAAGAAGTTTGGGGAGTCCACTATATATTCTTCGACTCCTGGATGACATTTGAGACAGTCTTCTATCAAAGATGGATTTATAAAGTAGAAGAGGAAGCAGTTGTGTTAAGCAAAGTAGTATCGTGGATCAAGGAACGAACGTAGTGTTGGTGAAGGTGGTCACACACACACACACACACACACACACACACACACACACACACACACACACACACACACACACACACACACACACACACACACGTCACCATGATTTGTGTAATCACAAATCAACAATAAATCTCGGGCCAACTTGTGAAGGTTTGGAACCTGTGCTCCTCATGTCCCTATGCGCATTGAGTCGCCTTAAGAGAGTAACGGTTGTATGCTCAATTTATGTATGGCTTGCTGTCATCTGTGAGTGTCGAGGTACGGAAGTCGATTGATGATAACAACACTACAGCAAACTATATGTAATTGAATTTCCTTGTTCTTCTTGTGTAGTCATTTCTTATAAAAAATGTTTTATATAATTTTGTGTTGTACAGTATATCACACACACACGCACTACACACACACACATTAAAAATATATAAAAATATATATATTTATAAATAAAAATTATAAAATAATATATATCTAATATATCATATATATATATATATATATATATATAAATAAAATATACTTAATATATATTATATAAAAGGTAAAATGTGTGTGTGTGTGTGTTTGTGTTTGTGTGTATGTTTGTAGTGTTGTATATTTCCCTGTATTTAAGTACAATTAATATACTCAACCTAACAGTCGGGTTGCAAGTGTTGTATTAACTCTACAGTGTTCTACTATGAGCTCAACTCAGATATAATATCATGTTGCAAGTTACATAGACCTTGGAAACTTAAGTCAGTGATACCATTAGTTGGGCTAAGTTCTGTATTGTGCAGTGCTTGACGATAGGGAGAGCACGTAGCAATTGACCTCTGATTAAGGTACTGTCATGACATTTGATGTAATCAGGCACAATATTTCACCCTAATTTGACCCTAATCTTTATCAGGACACTGTTTACACCTAATCATTATCCAGTACACTGTTGACCCAAATCGGACATCCAGTTGATCCAGCTCTCAGTGATGGCACTGTATCCCCACCTTTTTATCATAATTCTGAGTTGGTATTAAGTTCAAACTGTCCTTCAATTTCATATACTTTCACTGGTGATCATCTGTCTTTGAAGCAGGGTGAAGCCTGCTGTGTCTGTCGCAATAATCCATCGAAGGTCAATTGGAGATCCCTTCTTCTGTTGTATTATATCGTTGTTATTATTTGTAACCTTTTCCGTTTCTCCATGCGTTGTAAATGTTACACTGATAATAATAATAATCATAAATAAAAATAATAATAATAATAATAATAATAATAATAATAATAATAAAAATGAGAAGGGTAAGGAGAAGGAGGAGGATGAGGAGAGAAGGAGGCAGGAGGAGGGAGGGAGTGGAGGGGGGGTACACATGCCAAAACATGTCCCCCACTGAACATAAATTACTCACTAAGTTTCACCAAATGTTATAGTTAAAGCTTTTTATTTAAAATGTAGCCTCAATAAATACCAGCTGGGTATAATTGGCTGCCTGAGTCTTGCTTAGCTAGTTAGGTTAGAGTGGTTTTACCAAGTGTTTGGCTGCTGCATTCAAGCATCAAGCCTTCAAGGGCGTGCCATGATGACGTTGAGGTATGAGGAGGAAGAGTATTAAGGCATGGTGGTGGTGTTAGGATGAGGACGACACTTCAGGAGAAATTGAAGGCTAAGGATCGAGAGTAGTGGAACGTGAGGTGTCGTGGTGGTCAGTGAAGGGAAGCAGAGGCAGTCATGGACAGGAAGCATGAAGGTGGCTGGAGTCATAACACAGTAGGAAAGCAATTAAGGCATTCAGTTGTGTGGTAATGACGCTGCGAGGGCATTTGGTAGTGACCGCCACCCTGTCACTTCAGTTGTGTCCCACAAGCTGGTTTTCCGCTGGTGTTCGACACCTGTCAATACGTAACCCGAGGTGTAATGGCCCACCTAATTAACCAGCTTAACCATATAGCTTGCCCTGACAGGCTCGTTTGAATACACACGGCTGCTGCCCCTCCCTCGCCTCCCCAACAACGTCCCCAGAGACACATATGCAGTGCTGGTGACCTTTGATTGTGTAACCTGTTACTGAGACATTTTGCCTGCTGTTAGTGTTTATCTATTATCGAGAATAATATTTCGCATGGTGACTTCCCACTGACGTCAAAGTTTGTGTCAATGCCTGCACTAATCTGGCCTGATGGGTAACCTGGGACCTGTTAAATTCAAAACTCTCTATGAAATGACACTTACTAGTGTCAGCTATTACACAGAGAAAGAAACTATTTCTAACAGTTTTAGCTCAGATAAAATCTGAGTCAGGAGATGTATCAGGACTTCTGCGTTTTAATGTGGTGATTAATGAATACCTATATTTATCTCCTTATTATCTGTAACTTGAGAAGGTGGTTGTGAGGTTCTTTCACTACAATAACAGCCGGCAGTGTTCTCTCACGACAGCTACAGCATTACCCGCCAACATACTGCAATAACTACCACTGCCCGTACCACTACCACTAACACAGCTACAGGACAACTTACACATCCCATGATCACGACTGGCACATGCAAAATCCACAATCAACAACCACATCTCCTCCAATACCTACATTTCAGTTATTTAAACAACCAACACAGTATCCAATGAAGTTAGACCATGTACCAACATCTGGTGTATCTTTATTTAAGAAAGATAACCCAAATGTTTGTGTCTAATATGACGAATAGTATACCAAACATGTAGAGCAGTATTAAATACTTTTCACTCAGGCGAGTATAGGTCTTTTCTGTCTCGTAAATATTAATATATATAAATATATATAGTATATATATTGATATATTAAATAAATAATATATATAATATATATATATATATATATAATATATATTTAAAATAAATATAATAAATAAATATATATATATATATATAATATATAATATTATATTGATATATATAAATATATATAATATATATGCAAAACAACCACTCTGAAAGAATAAAGAAATTCCAAGCACTTCGTGAATAACTAACATTAACACTGGAACTAGTTCCTCTGATAATGTGACTACGGAAAGCGCTTGGAATTTCTCTATCCTTTCAGATAGGTTGTTTGGCATATTCAGAAATCACCTGTTTACTGTGATCATATGCATATATATATAAAATATAATATAATATAGTATTAATATATATATAATATATATATATATATATATAAAAAGAAAAAATATATATAATATATATAAGATATAAGAGATACAGTGTTGATATAAAGGTGGCAATAAACGGTACATTGTATGTTTACGTGTGGTATCACTCGATTATAGGGCGAAAATCTCCATCCATCACCTCAAGCTGGGGCGTGTGGCCCCAAATACAGCACATTACCCTTTGAAACAGCCGCACTTAGCCGCTGGACCAGAAAACTACGCCCTGGGATCCCAAGTTACACCTGATGAGTCTTTTTCTCCCTCCTTCCTCCCAGCTCCTTAAGGAATATTAGATGCACTCTTCCCATGACCAAGGGTCCCTCTGAGGCTATGGTAAACAATCATATAATGATGGGCAGAGTTCTCCATATTTTGTAACTTTTGGGACTCCTGAAAAGCTGGCAGCTGCCCCTCCTTCTTCCCCTTGTGTATTGGTGATTAGGTATCATCCAAGGTAGAATGCACAGTAAAGTCCCACACCACCTGCTTCCCATCTTTCCAGGCTGAAAGGGTGATACCATCTGGACGCTTCTGGCTGCCATCAATCTGCATAGTTTGGGGCGGCTCCCTTACTGCTAGGGCATCCAGCAGTTGTATGCTCCTTCCTCTATGATAATGTTATACCCTCCATCATGTCTATGCAATCTTCCCTCGATATTTACGGCACACAAGATCATGGTGCCCCGACTCGTCAGCTGCTTCATTGCCACAAATACACCTGTGTTCGCGAGAAAAGGAGCGGGCATGTCGAAGGCAATACCGAGCGTAAATGTCTGTGGTCGAGGAGGCGTTTGCCAAGGCTGGAGTTGGGAAAAGCCAACAGAAAGTCCCCCAGCAAGATGGCTCTCCACTGCAGGACGGCTCTGTCCTTCCCTGACACACTCTGAAGCAATATTTTCCACAATTGGACCATCCCAGTGCGATTGTTTGTAGTTGTTCGGGGGGAGCAGGTCTGGTTTTCATAGCCCGAAAGATTATCTCCAGATCATGCACCGTCTGATTTTTGGTCCTGGACTCCAATCCTGTCCCTAAGAATGTTCAGGGAGAATCGCTGCACAAGCTCTCTTGATCGCATACACGAAACAGAAAAAGAAGGTAAGCGCAATCTGTGATGACTTGCGTGACACCATGCCTCCTAGTCTACACTTGAAGTGTAGCTTGGTCCACTGCCCGTCTTCTAAGTAAGGTTAAGACTTTCGAAAAAATCTGCCTCAGAAATAATACTGTCAATATTCGTGCCGTATAGGGTTAAACATATGAATTGATCACATCTTATTGAAAAATATATATAATATAGTATATAAATATAAATATATATAAAATATATATAAATATATATATATATATAAATATAATAATATATATATATAAATATAATATAAAAATAATATATATAATATAAAATAATATAATATATATATAAATATAAATATAAAAATTTATATATATAATATATTAATATATATATTAAAATATGATATATATAATATATATAAATATAAAAATTATATAAATATAAAAAAATAAAAAAAATTATATATATATATAATATATATAAATATAATAATATATTAGATATATATATATATTAAATATATTATATATATAAATAATAAATATATATATATATATAATATATAAATATATATATATATAAAAATATATATATATATATTATATATATATATTAATATATATATAAATAATAATATAAAGTATTATATTAAATATATATATATATAATAAATAAATATATGATATATATTATATATATATATATAAATAATATATATATATCTATATATATAATATATATTAAAATATATATTATTATAATATATCAATATTATATATATATAATATATATATATTATATATATATATATTTATATATAATATATTACAATATATATATTATATATATATATAATATTATTATATATATAAATTCTAATATAATATAAATTATATATTAAATATTATATAATATATAAATATATCTATAAATATATATATATATATAAATAGAATATAATATAAATATTAATTATATGATATAATAATATTATAAATATAATATGTATTCAATAAATAAATATTATAAATATATAATATATTAAAAAATTATATATATAATATATATATAATATATATAATTATAATATATATATATATATATAAATATATATATATATATATAATATTTTTTTTTTTTTTCACACTGCCGATTCCCACCAAGCAGGGTGTCCCGAAAAAGCAAAACTTTTACCATCATTCAAATCCATCACTGTCTTGCCAGAAGGGTGCTTTACAACTACAGTTTTAAACTGCAACTTATAACTGCCCCTCCTTCAGAGTGCAGGCAAACTTGTACGTCCCATCTTCCAGGACTCAAAGTCCGTCCTGCCCGGTTCCCTAAACCCCATCATAAAATTTACTTGCTCCACACTTCCAACAGCACGTCAGTATAAAACCATTTGTCTCCATTCACTTCCTACCAAACACGCACATCATGCCTGCTGAAGTCCAAGCCCCTCGCACACAAAACCTCCTTTAGCCCCTCTCTCCAGCAACCTTTCCTAGCGACCCTACCCCGCCTTCCTTTTCCAACTACAGACCGATACAACACCTTGAAGTCATTCTGTTTCTCTCCATTCTCTCTACATGCCAACTGCCACACAACCCTCCTCAGGCCCTCTGGACAACAGTTTGGTAATCCCGCACCTCCTCCTAACTTGCCAAACAGCGATTCTCTGCATTATCTTCACACCACACATTGCCCCTCAGAACATGACATCCCATCTGCTCCAGCCTTCTCCTCGCTGCAAATTCATCACCCATGCTTCACACACCCATATAGAGCGTTGATAAAGACATACTCCAAACATTCCCCATTGCCTCCAAGAACAAGTTCTTTGTCTTCCACGACTCCTAAGTGCCCACTCAGCTCTTTTTCCCTCTCATCATTCTATGATTCACCTCATCATTCATAGACCCATTCCGGCTGACACGTCCACTCCCCAAATATCGAATACATGCACCTCCCTCCATACTCCCCTCCAAACGATTAGTGAGGGAAAGTAGTGAAAGTTGGGTTCAGGTTGTTCGTGCAACCCAGGAATTCATTAGAGAGTTACGTTCGCGCGCACACACCTCCCCCCCTCTCTGCGGCTGGGCAAAACTAGTTTCCTGGTGTCCGATTTGTTAAAGTTTCTACTCCAGGTAATATTACCTTACCTGTGTGGATGGAAGTTATGGAGATTCACTTCGCCTCCACTCTTCTCCTAATCAGGTAGGGTTATCTAACCAGGTAGTATAACTGTTTGTCTTTTCTAGTGTTTGCTGGTTACCCATAATCGATTTTGGCCTTTATTCATTCTTTTTTCTTTCTAGATGTATATTACAATTACAATTGGTAACAATTTATATTTTTCCTCTTATTTGTCCACTCTGTTCTGGGCGTGTTCCTTCCAGGATAGACGCCAGATTAAAGGTCAAGACGTGTGATAATAATACTTATTAACAATATTCTACAACTAACCGCCCTTACCTATATCTACAATGTGCTCCCCATCCAAGTGGTAGAGATTCCCAGAACATCGGATTACCATCGCCCATTAAAACCTACATAAATAACATCATAGAACTCTCTTAGGGCCATAACCTACTCCTACCCAACTTCCTGAATTGAAGGCCATATTTTTTTTATTATATTTAAATTTTAAGTAAAATTCTCAAAAATCATTTTATCTTGTTTTTCCTTAAATCCAATTTCTTTAATTAAATTATTTTTCCATTAGTATCTTTTGATCAGTTGGAAGGCGTTCCACTGACACTGATATACAATCTTTCATCACCTAATCTTTTGTTATCCTCAAAACCTTACTCTTCCTGTATTCACCTTTAAATTTCTTCTTTGCACAACCCTACCAAATCATCCCCAATCTCTGCACTTCTCTTCAGAATCTCCCATAGCACAGTGTCCATCAGCAAAAGCAGCCTGTGACACCTCCCACTTTGTGTGGATTCTTTATCTTTTAACACACACCCTCTTGCCAGACCCTCGCATTTACTTCTCTACAACCCCATCTATAAATAAATTAAACACCCACGGTGACAACACACATCCTTTACAAAGGCCTTACTTTTACTGGGAAATAATTTCCCTCTTTCCTACATACACTAGACTTGACCTCAACAATCCTCGTAAAAAACTCTTCACTGCTTTCAGTAACCTACCTCCTACCCATACACTTGCAACATCTGCCACATGGCCCCCTATCCACCCATTCATACTGCCTTCCCAAATCCCTAAATGCCACAAAGACTCTTTTAGCCTTATCTAAAATACTGATCACGTTATATGTTTCCTGTAAACACCTGGTCCCACACACCCCCCACCTTTCCTAAAGCTCCTTTGTTCATACTGCTATCCTATTCTCCCTCTACTCCTTAATTCTTTCAATTATAACTCTAAAAACTCTATCCATACACTACCAGGTACACTCAACAGACTTAATCCCCCTTAATTTTTGCACTCTCTTTTATCCCCTTTCCTTTATACAAAGAACTATGCATGCTCTCTGCCAATCCCAGTACCTTACACACTTCCTATACATTTATTAAAACATTTGCACCAACCACATCCAACTATATCCAACTGCATTTAACATTTCTATCTTATCCCATCAATCCGGCTGCCTTAACCCCCTTTCAATTTACCAACTGCCTCACGAACTCCCCACACACTCACACTGGCTCTGTCCCACACGATCCTACAAATGTTATTCCTCCAATTCCCTATACACGAAATCACAGCATCCCAATCTTCATCAACATTTTAAAAACAATTCCTCAAAATTATTCCCTCCATCTTCCCAATACCTCTAACTCTCCAATTAATAACTCTCCACTCCTATTTTTAACTGACAAATCCCTTTGTTCTCTAGGCTTTTTATCCTTAACATGTTAATCTCACACCAAAACTTTTACTTATTTTCCAACAAATCTGTTGATAACACTCACCCACTCTCTCATTGCTGCTCTTTTACATTGCTACACACTCCTCTTAACCCTCTTTTATTCTCCATATACACTCCCTCCTTGCATCACTTCTACTTTGTAAAAACTTCTCAAATGCAAACTTTACTCCTTACTACTCACTTTACATCATCATTCCACCAATCGCTTCCTCTGCCCTCCTGCACCCACTTCCTGTAACCACAAACTTCTGCTGAACACTCTAACCTACATTTTTAAACCTATCCCCATACCTCTTCGACCCCATTTAGCCTATGCTCTCATTAGCCCTCATCTATCCTCCCAATATCTGTTTATATCTTAACACCTAACTGCTCCACATTATTAATTAAAAACCTTCACCTCTCCTCTTCCCTATGCTTCTAATCTCCTTGTATCCCATCTACCCTTTTACACTCTCAGTGTAGCTACAACATAAAGAGATCTGATATATCTGTGCCCCTCTATAAACACGTACATCCTGAAGTCTACTCAACAGTCTTTATCTACCAAGACATAAAGTCCCAACAAACTACCCTCAATTCGCCCTACATCAAATCGTGATACTTATTTATCCTCTTTTTCTTAAAATATTATTACCTATAACTAAACACCCTTTCTATACAATGTTCAATCAAAGGGCTCCCATTATCGAACATTACACCTGCACCCCCAAACGTACCTACCACACCCCCCCCTCTCTAAAAGTTTTCTCCTACTTTTAAGCATTCAATGTCCCCTACCACAATTACTCACTCACTTTGGTTCAATGCTCCTATACATTCACTTAACATCTCCAAAATCTCCTCTCATCTCCCTGCATCCTCTCTTCTCCAGGTGCATACACGCTTTATTATGACCCACTTCTCGCATCCAACCTTTACTTTAATCCACATAATTCTTGAATTACATCAAACATATTCTCTTTATCTCCTTCGATAACTGATCATTAAACATTACTGCTACCCCTTCCTTTGCTCTAACACTCTCAAAACCTCCATATTTAATCACATATATTCCCCCCACTGAACTCTCCTACCCCTTACCCCTTCATGCTTTTTATCGCTTAGGGCCAGGACATCCACTTCTTTTCATTTCATAACATCAGCAATCATCTGTATCTTTGTCTTCCGCACTACATCCACGCACATTTAAGCAACCCCAGTTTTTATAAAGTTTTTCTTCTCTCCTTTTTTGTAATTGAATACAGGATAAGGGGTTACTAGCCCATTGCACCCGGCCTTTTAGTCGCCTCATACGACAACCCATTGCTTACTGAGGAAAGATCCTTTTCCACTTCCCCATTGACAATAGAGGAAATAAAAAGAACAAGAAGCCTTATTTAGAAAAGTAGAAAAACCTAATTTATGTATAAAATATATATGCCCATGTGCGTGTCTGTGAAGTGTTACAAAGTGTTAGAAGGAGTATCAAATAACCCTGTATATCTTAGCGTGTTTTATGAGACAGAAAAAGATACCATCAATCCTAACACATCAGCAAAACAATTACAGGTTTTTGTTTTCACAGTCATCTGGCAGGACGGTAGATACCCAGGGTGGTTGCTGTCTACAAACCTACTACCTACCTATATATATATATATAAATATATATATATATATATATATATATTTTATATACTATATAAATATATATTTATTATATATAAATATATTTATATATATATATTTATATATATAATATATATATATAATATTATTATATATAAATATTATATATATATATATATATAAATATATATTATATATATATATATATATATATTAAATATATAAATATTTAAATCTAAAATATATATATATATATTATAAATAATATATATATATATAAATAAAATTATATATATATATATATTATAATATATGATATATATATATATATATATATATATATATAAATATATATATGTTATATAAATATATAATAAATAAGTTATAAAAAATGTACGTAAAAAAAATATATGATAAATATAAAATATATAACAATATATATATATATATATTATATATATATGTTTAAAAGATATTATATATATATATCATATATATGTTCTATAAATATATTATAAATATTATATATAAAATGTAATATATATATAATATATATAATATATATATATGTAATTATAAAAAATAAATATATATAAATATAATGTTATAAAATATAATAAATATATATATAAAAATATATAAATTATATTATAATTAATATATAAATATAAATAGAGAATATAAATATATATATATTTTATATATATATAAAAATCTATTAAATAAAATATTTATAAACAAATATAAATCAAAATAAATATAAATAAATATAGTGAGAGAGATAAAATAAGTAAATGTTTTGTGTGGGACGACAATAGTATCTGTCAGATAATGTTGTGTATGTGAATCCACAAAAGATTGGTAATATTGTAGTAGTATATGGACTCTCAAGGTATCAGGTAGTCCGCCTCATCACTCTTCAGCGTAGGACCATCCCCTTGATCCTAATCGAAATAAAAATTTCAACTACAAGAGACGTCACGAGAAAAACCGACAGCTCTAAAAAAAATTGCGCTGAGGTCCTGTGTTGACCCTTACCATATGAGACACATTCACGTATTATAAATTAATCGCAGAGAAAGTAGTAGCTTTGAAATTAAAGATGGTGTATGGGCACGAAATTGTTATATCACAGGCAGTGGAAGGTTTGTGAATGTGGTTATTTCATTCTGAAGACCTGTACCCCACCACGACAATAAAAAGAGACCAAAAAACGTTAAATCCGGGATGAAGAAGAATGGAAAGTGGACATCCATGAAAGGTAGTAAAAACGGGTGCAGAAGGGTTTTATTAGTAGAGGCTTAGCATCCAACAAGAGTGTGTTAGCACTGCTGTATCAGTTTGAATACAATAGATTGATTTAAGGACGTGTAAGTGTTGCGTGTGGGGCAAGGTAACATTGGATGACGGAATTCAGGGAACTAGTTGTGCTTCAGTCTTGGAGGATAAATACAGTGCAGAACCAGAGGAAGGGTGGAACGTAAGAATGAGTTACGGATGGTCATATGTGATATAAGCGCACAGAGGCAAGCAGTAAATAACCGTAGTGAATGAAGTTGATTGGATTATTTTTTGACGATTTTGGTTTTTTGTTTTTTTGTTTTTTGTTACAATAGCACCTCTCTCTCTCTCTCTCACTTCTCCTCCTCTCTCTCTCTCTTTCTCCCCCAATGGGAAATAATTCACTTTTTCTCTGACTTTTGGTTACCCTAGGTTTCATCAAAGCATATGCTGCATGTTTGAATAATCTAAGTAATTATATTTTTGTTTATACCTGAATAAACTTACTTATCTTACCTTCGTCCCTCTCTTTCGCTTACCTTGATACCTGGATGTTATTCCGGGTTATCAACGCCCTCGCTGCCCGTCCATGACCATCCTTCCGATGGATCATGGCCTGATCACTAGGCTGTTACTGTTTGCCGCACGCAGTCCACTTACGATCCACAGCCCGGCTGAACCGGCCACTGACTTTAGGTATCTGTCCACTCTCATCTTGAAGGCTCCAGGGGTTTATTGCAATCCCCCAAATGCTTGATGGGAGTCTATTGAACAGTTTGGGCCCCGACCCTATGGTTGTTTTCCCTTAGTGTACCAATGGCGCCCTACCTATTTAATTGGGGGGCATTTTGCATTCGCCAGCCCAGGTCTTTTATACTTCGTAGGGAGTGATTTGTGTAATGCAGAATGTGGGACCATTCCTTCCGAGATTTTCCCAAGTGTAATTATGATATATCTCTCCTCCTGCGTTCCAACGAGTACAAGTCAGTACTTCCAAGCGTTCGCCAGTATTTAATAGTGCTTGACAGAACTTATACGTGCAGTAAAGGATCTCAGTACACTCCTAGATCTGGCTATTTCACCTTCTTTGAATGGAATTTTAATGTACATTCATATCCAGCCTATAAGAACAAGAGATTTGAAAAGGATCAACATGGGCTTGGCATCTCTCGTTTTTGAAAGTTCTCATTATCCATCCTATCAATTTTTCTTGCACGTGCGCTCGTGCACGGGGGGGGGGGGGGGGGGGGGGGGTTGGATCCTTGAAAGTGGATCCACAGACAATAACTACTCCCAGGTTCCCTTACATAATTTTTCTCGCTCTCTTGTATGCCGGAGTCATATATATTCTGTTCTAGTTATTATCATCCACCATTTTTTCCATAACGGAGTAGTTGGAATTTGTCCTCATTGAACATCATAATTTTACCGTTGCCCACGGAAAAACTTGTTTATATCTTCACGGAGGTTAACCGCGTCACAGCAGATGACAGCCTCATGCAGATCCTAGTTATCTACCCCCCGCAAAGGATGATATGGTGCTTGTGGTTTATATCACTTTCCTATGCTGATTATGAGGATGAGGAATAAGATGGGGGGGCGAGTACTTTGCCTTGTGGAACAGAGAGCTCTTCACTCTGGCAGCCTCAATTTAACTCTGTTGACCATCATACTCTTGTGTTCGATTTGTTAGGAAGATTAATTCTCCATCTCCCCACTTTCCCAGTTTATCTTTAGCACGTATTATGGGCTATAAACTCCATATCGCATTTGTCAAAGCTTTTGCAGAAGTCTGTGTTAATAATTACATTCGCATTCTGATTTTCTCCAGTGCATCCAAGGGCCATGTCATAGTGATCCAGTATTTTGTGAGAGCAGGAGCGACCTAGCCCTGAACCATGTTGCCGCTGGATGTGGCAGATTTTGAATCCAGGGAGATTTGCAATCCTGCTTCTCACACTCTTTCAAAGATTTTTATGATGTGGGACTTCAGAGCTATTGTCATATTTCTTAGCTAATGCTTTTCTGCCACCTTAATGTAGTGGGGGCTATATCCGTTGTTTTAAGTTACTGTGGAATTTCACAAACCCCATGTCCCAATCTCCTCCTCCAAAGTGTACCTAGGCACGCGAGAGGTTTTCCGCAGTTCTTAATGAAAACAGAAGTTCCACGAGTACTGGCCCGTGTGAGTGTCATAGGCATATTGTCAATGGATTTTTTTCGAAATCTATCGGAGTTAGGAGTAATGATCGGAAATCTGGCATATCATTTATGAGTTTTGAGCTCAATTCATGAAGAAATATCATTTGGGTCGACGACCTCAGACCTGAAAAGTGGTTCACTAACACAGAGTCTACTGGATTTTCAATATTACACATCATATTCCTTGTCATCTGTGTAAGTCCATCCTTTCATAGTACGTGCCCTATACAAGTTAGTGGATTTGCCTTTGATTTTTGCATATGAAAATAAATATTTTGAAAATACATTTCAATTTCACTAATAGCTTTAAGCTCCTCCTGCCACTCTGTTATCCTGAATGAGGTCATTAAGCTTAATTTCGATAGTTTCCCACTGCCCAGGTCAGAGCGTGCCTCCTTTCGTGTAACACTATATTCAATCACACTGAGAGCTCAGTGACTCTTCTCTTCTTCTGTAGAAGGGAGCGACCTTATTCTCTCTCTCCAGTTACACCAGCTCTTCATTTCTTAGGGAATATGTCTAGAGACAAGCTTCGGCTACCAGTAAGTTGATCCTTTCAAGCATGGTTTTGGTCCATGTCATTTAATACATCTTCCCAACATGTTTCGTTTAGACATGGATTTATCACTGGTCCCAGTTGATGTTCTTGTTGTTGAGTTGATTTGTGAATTACACCATCCAGTAAGGCAATCTGCTTAGATCAGGACCCCTATGCATGTACGTCCCCCATGGGACTTTCGATTAGATTGTGATCGGAATTAGTTGTTTTTGATATTACTTATGTCAACTTATCAGGTCCCCCCTCAATTATTTTGTTGAAGATAAGGTACAAGTGAGTTTTCTAGTCCTTGTGGCACCACTATCGCTGGCTTAAGGTGTGTTTTTTATCGCAAAGACATATTAGCTCATGTGTGTGTGTGACCTTTCAACTGCACTACCACCGTGGATTGTTTCAGCTATAACATTATTTGCTACATCCTCCATTTTGTATGCCTTAGGTTGAAATCACCAAGTAGTAAGATGTTTGGGGCTGGAGCTGGAAGGTTTTCCAAACAGTACATCAATTTTCATATGCTGGTCCATGAAACTGTTGTAGGTTTGCATCTGGTGGCTTGTATACAACCACAAGAACTAGGTTTGGTTCTCGATCTTTATTGTATAGAACTTCAACTAACCTCATTTGTGGTGTTCAGCAACTCTCCGTGGCAGATAAAGGGACTCTTTGACATACATGCCAACCCCCACTTGTTGCCTGTTTTTTTCTGTCGCATCTAACAAGGTTGTAACCACTTATCCATATTCAGACACTGTCAAAGGATCTTTTGTGTGGTCACTGTGAAGGCTGCAAACCATTGCCATTAGACTCCTCTAAAAGTCCCACTGAAAAAGGTAATTTGTTTGTTAGGTGGATGGCTTTAAGGCCCTGTATAATAGCAAATAAGAACGATGTTGTATTCTGTGTTTGTTTGGGTGGTATTGTGTTATTGTGCATCAGTATTAGTAATTCAGGAGCCATGGGTTGCCACTGGCTGCGCCTCCATCACAACACTGCTCCAAGGTGGTGGACTGTTTTTTGTTATTTCCTTCCATTTTCCTTTTTGCGTTTCCTGCCACAAAAAAAATTCATCACCCTGAGTTGGGTTGCGTAGCTACTATTGTTTGTCTTGTGGGGGTCTGTGTCCACCTGGACCCTTTTAGGATGGTATTGCAGGTGCACAACGATGTTGAACACCTGCATCTTGAGGCCCGAGGAGTGGCGACATTTTTGGGTGATAGAAAGTACAGAAAAGAACAACACACACCTTAGACGGAGTTCGGCAACATTTTTTGGGAAGGTCAAAGTTGCATGTCCCATTTTTTTACCCCAGTATTCCATTCTTACAGTGAAAATATTGGGGGCCCCAATCATAAAATATGCACAAAATCACGCTTTGTTGAGAATTTTTGGAGGTGTGTTGTCAATTTCCTGCAGGTTCTGGACGTGCACTATAAAACCACAGTATCCAAGCCAGGCCACCCCGTCCAGGATTGCCATCACTTTCCCCAGTAGAGGAAGACGGAGGAGACTCCTCCAACTTCTGGTACTGTGTCCACTGGTCTAGTGCAATGATGGTTGTATTTTACGGTTTTAGATGTGTTTGTATATTTACAGTTTTTGTGGTGGTTTGGTAGTGTCCCTAGGAGAGTCGGGCTGGCAGTAAGGCTGGGGCTAGTCTGGTCACGCTGTGCCTGGCCAGTGTCTGGCCTGCCAGCGCTGTCCAGGGCCTGCACCAAGCAAGTGTGTATTAGTGGCTATGGACAGGGGGAGCCTGGGCTATCACCAACACTGTGGGTTATTAGTGCAAGACTGGGGAACCGGGCCAGCACCAGCCAGTTGTATTAGTTCTATGACTGGGGGAACCTGTGCCAGCACCACACTGTTGGTATTAGTGCTATGACTGGGGGAGCCTGGGACCAGCATCCAGCACTGTGGGTATTAGTGCTATGACTGGGGGATGGTTCTGGCTTAGCACCATGGTGGGTTACTAGATAGATTTCCGAGTCATCTGTTGTGGTAAGGACAAATCCTGCATTTTTTATGATACACTATCTCATTGCTCTCCCATGTTTTATATATTTTTGGTAGACTAGTCCAATGAGGTTCAATCCTAGTTTTCCTTGATTATTTTTTATTATTTATTTTTTATAAACATTTATTACTCTCCTAGTCCTTTCTGATACCTGCCCCCAAAGTTACATCTTTATTGCAAATCAAACCAGAAGCACCTTGCTAGTTTCGAGTCATTCTTGAGGCTGTATTTAGTCTAGTACAAGAGATATGTTGTTTGGAAGAGCATTAGGTTGCATGTTATTCTACTGGTATTTTCCTTCCAAGTATTTTTACATGTCCTACAGATATGCTGTGCTTACATCCTGTTCTGTATCCTACTACAACTCTGTCTGCCCGGAAGAAAACTTAAATCCACTTTACCTTTCTGTTGCTGGTGCCAGTAATACTGCAAGATGTTATTTTACGACTAAGTTTGTCAGTATGTGGGTGGTGGTGTAGATTGGTTGGTGGGTGTAGGGTGGGTGAGAGCTGGCGGACTTGCCGCCACAACTGCCACACATCATAGTATTTTTTTTTTACAATTAATATTATTATTATAATTAATATTATTATTATTTAAATACCTTTTATATAGTGCTGTACACTGTTTAACTCAGTATTTACACTGTAATCTTTCAAAATACCACTTTTCACTGCGCTATACTGGGGATCATTGTTTTATTATTTACACAGCAGCCTAGACAAACGCTAACTTTAATCCCCTACACTTCTAAAAGGAAAGATTATTCCTGTTTAAGAGAGTAACGGTTGTATGCTCAATTTATGTATGGCTTGCTGTCATCTGTGAGTGTCGAGGTACGGAAGTCGATTGATGATAACAACACTACAGCAAACTATATGTAATTGAATTTCCTTGTTCTTCTTGTGTAGTCATTTCTTATAAAAAATGTTTTATATAATTTTGTGTTGTACAGTATATCACACACACACGCACTACACACACACACATTAAAAATATATAAAAATATATATATTTATAAATAAAAATTATAAAATAATATATATCTAATATATCATATATATATATATATATATATATATAAATAAAATATACTTAATATATATTATATAAAAGGTAAAATGTGTGTGTGTGTGTGTTTGTGTTTGTGTGTATGTTTGTAGTGTTGTATATTTCCCTGTATTTAAGTACAATTAATATACTCAACCTAACAGTCGGGTTGCAAGTGTTGTATTAACTCTACAGTGTTCTACTATGAGCTCAACTCAGATATAATATCATGTTGCAAGTTACATAGACCTTGGAAACTTAAGTCAGTGATACCATTAGTTGGGCTAAGTTCTGTATTGTGCAGTGCTTGACGATAGGGAGAGCACGTAGCAATTGACCTCTGATTAAGGTACTGTCATGACATTTGATGTAATCAGGCACAATATTTCACCCTAATTTGACCCTAATCTTTATCAGGACACTGTTTACACCTAATCATTATCCAGTACACTGTTGACCCAAATCGGACATCCAGTTGATCCAGCTCTCAGTGATGGCACTGTATCCCCACCTTTTTATCATAATTCTGAGTTGGTATTAAGTTCAAACTGTCCTTCAATTTCATATACTTTCACTGGTGATCATCTGTCTTTGAAGCAGGGTGAAGCCTGCTGTGTCTGTCGCAATAATCCATCGAAGGTCAATTGGAGATCCCTTCTTCTGTTGTATTATATCGTTGTTATTATTTGTAACCTTTTCCGTTTCTCCATGCGTTGTAAATGTTACACTGATAATAATAATAATCATAAATAAAAATAATAATAATAATAATAATAATAATAATAATAATAATAAAAATGAGAAGGGTAAGGAGAAGGAGGAGGATGAGGAGAGAAGGAGGCAGGAGGAGGGAGGGAGTGGAGGGGGGGTACACATGCCAAAACATGTCCCCCACTGAACATAAATTACTCACTAAGTTTCACCAAATGTTATAGTTAAAGCTTTTTATTTAAAATGTAGCCTCAATAAATACCAGCTGGGTATAATTGGCTGCCTGAGTCTTGCTTAGCTAGTTAGGTTAGAGTGGTTTTACCAAGTGTTTGGCTGCTGCATTCAAGCATCAAGCCTTCAAGGGCGTGCCATGATGACGTTGAGGTATGAGGAGGAAGAGTATTAAGGCATGGTGGTGGTGTTAGGATGAGGACGACACTTCAGGAGAAATTGAAGGCTAAGGATCGAGAGTAGTGGAACGTGAGGTGTCGTGGTGGTCAGTGAAGGGAAGCAGAGGCAGTCATGGACAGGAAGCATGAAGGTGGCTGGAGTCATAACACAGTAGGAAAGCAATTAAGGCATTCAGTTGTGTGGTAATGACGCTGCGAGGGCAGTTGGTAGTGACCGCCACCTGTCACTCAGTGTGTCCCACAATCGGTTTCCGCTGGTGTGCGACACCTGTCAATACGTAACCCGAGGTGTAATGGCCCACCTAATTACCTGCTTCACCATATAGCTGCCTGACTGGCTCGTTGAATACACACGCTGCCCTCCCTCGCTCCCCAACATCGTCCCCAGAGACACATAGGCAGTGCTGGTGACCTGTTGATTGTGTAACCTGTTACTGAGGTCAGTTGCTGCTGTTAGTGTTATCTATTATCGAGATTAATATTTCGCATGGTGACTTCCCACTGACGTCAGATGTTGTCATTGCCTGCACTATCTGGCCTGATGTAACCTGGCCTGTTAAATTCAACTCTCTATGTAATGACGTCTTACTAGTGTCAGCTATTACTCTGAGAAAGTAACTTATTTCTACAGTTTTAGCGCAGATAAATCTGAGGTCAAGGTGATGTATCAGGACTCGCGTTTAATGTGTGATTAATGAATACCTATATTTTTCCTTATGATCTGTAACTTGAGAAGGTTGGTGTAGTGTTCTGTCACTACAATAACAGCCGCAGTGTTCTCTCACGACTGCTACAGCAGTACCCGCCAACATAGCTGCAATAACTACCACTGCCGTACCAACTACCACTACCACAGCTACAGGAACTACTTACACATCCATGATCACGACTGGCACAGCAAATCCACATTCATCATCCTCATCATCCTCCAATACTACATTTCAAGTTATTTATACAACCAACACAGTATCCAATGAAGAATTAGACACATGTACAACATCTGGGTATCTTTATTAAAGATACCCAAATGTTGTGTCTAATTCTTGACGGTATAGTATACCATACATGTAGAGCAGTATTTAATACTTTTCACTCAGGCGGGAGTATTGGTCTTTTCTGTCTCGTAAATATTTTAGACGCTCACAGGTTAAAGCATAATAACTTCTATTTTTTTTATTCACCATACATCTTTATTTTTGTGTTATTCACAAATAACCCGCACATAGGAGAATTAAAGTTATGACTACGTTTCGCTCCGACTTGGACCATTAAGTCACAGTCGGACCAAAACGTCGTGATAAGTTTCATTCTCCTATGCTCGGGTTATTTGTGTATTGTCCCAGACACTGTTGTGCCTTTCTATTTTTCACTTTGTGTTCCTTAATAGTTCTTATTCCTGTAATATTTCTTTTCGGTTTAGGAGGCCAGGTTTGAGACCTTCCCACAGGGCTGATCTCAGAGGTAAAGCAACACATACATATTACTACCACAACCACCATCATAACTTGTACTACCCAGCACCACTAGCAGTTCAGTAACTACCACAACTTAAACCACTTGAGTACAATAATCACAGCCAACACCACCCCAGAACCGCCACTGTTAAAACCACTAGTACACAATATTAACGTATCTAGTGACCCATACACTGACCGTATAGATTAAACATACGAATAACCCGCATGCAATAATAGCATTGAAAAAAACTCGTATATTTTCAGTCTGTTTGAGACCCCTCAGCATCGCCTTTTGAGAGCCCTCAAGTAGACTGAAAAAAAAATGTATATTTGCGTTTCTTCAGTGCTGTTGAATGTGTGTTGTCAGTATAATATTAATGCATATTTTTGGTTGGTACTTAATTGCTTCTCAACACTTCACACACATTTTCTAGTTTATTTAATCCATACTTCGGTATTTCATGTATTTATGATATAGCTTTTGTTATGATGTTAAAGGTGATGTAGAGCTCTCGTATGGTAGTATCATAATCTGTTAGGTAAGATTTACGTTGCATGCAAATGGTGTACTGCCGACGGTAGTGAAGCAAAAGCACATTGTGACCACGTTTCGCGCTGTGTGCATTTTTAACCTCAAGACAGACTGAAACATGAGTGCTGAGGCAGGGTCAGTGTTGGAGAGTGAATGTCGAGGCTGAACACCGACATTTAGAACACTAGACGCTGTATAGCCCTTGTGGCTTAGCGCTTCTTTTTGATTATAATAATAGAACACTAGACGTGAACACTTAAGGGCGAATTCTGAACATGTAGCATTTAGATAAAACACCGAAGGTGAACACTTAAAGCGAATACAGGAGACGTGTGATCAACGGGGACAGAAGTTTCACGGATACATTTCTTGGAGCTCTTCATTAAGGTTGTGTCAAACCTTTTTTCGAGGGGATGACACGCATCCACTCCGAAGGTTAATGGAATCATCTCTTACGGTGAGAGTAAAAATCAGTTACCTCTCAGTTTGTCAGCTGGTAGGCACTTGAAGGAAAAGGCAGGTGTAGGCAAGGGATAGTGGGTGAAGAAGGGGGCAGGGATTTTGAAAGAAAAGGCAGGGAGGTGAAGGTAAGGGGCCAGCGGCACCGTCACCCTTCTCATATTTTTCTTCTTATGATATAAGCTGGGAGTCGGGAGCAGTGCCATTGTTGAGTCAGAGTGCCACAGGCTGCTCATGTTCCTCAGCCACAACCTGGCACCGTCTGGCCAGGCTTTGTTATTTTTCCCTCGTGTGTGTTTGTGTGTGTCTCTGTGACTTCGAGTATTTCTCTTGATATCAGAAAATATATTGACATCCAAAAGAAATGAAAATGAAAGACTTCATGTGTCAGAAACAACGCGCGCGCGCGCGCGCACACACACACACACACACACACACACACACACACACACACACACACACACACACACACACACACACACACACACACACACACACACCTCCAGCCCCAGCGGAGCAAGAACTACATCTCTTGCTTGTTTATAGTGAAGGAAATAGTGTAGCATATTCGAGTAGTGTCCCAGAAAATAAAAAAAAAATAGAAATCTTCAGGAAGAAAATAGAGAAAAAGGGAAAAATGATAAATACAGAAAATAATACCCCATTTTTTTGGCTTACAAAGTGGCAGAGGACACTGAATAAAAATGTGACAGTGCTTCCTCTCAGTGGAAGAGGCAAAGTCAGTGAGGCATTTGTGAGGAAACTGAAAACTGTGAAATTGGTTGAGAATCAATTAACAGGAAAGGGTATCAACAACATACAATTTAAATAGAAAAATTCAAAGGGAAGCTAAAAAATTGGCTTTCTGATTTGAGAAATATGAACTGTGTAGGAACCGGATATTCCGTCTCTAGAAACATTAGGAGACTAGATATACTAAAAATATTATGGAATGTTCCATCGTATTTGAAAGTTTGGTGCTAGCTGTGGTACCCTACCTTTCCCAGGAGGACACTCACAACATTGTTGCTGTGGTACCCTACCTTTCCCAGGAGGACACTCACAACATTGTTGCTGTGGTACCCTACCTTTCTCAGAAGGACACTCACAACATTGTTGCTGTGGTACACTATCTTTCCCAGGAGGACACTCACAACATTGTTGCTGTGGTACCCTACCTTTCCCAGGAGGACACTCACAACATTGTTGCTGTGGTACCCTACCTTTCTCAGAAGGACACTCACAACATTGTTGCTGTGGTACACTATCTTTCCCAGGAGGACACTCACAACATTGTTGCTGTGGTACACTATCTTTCTCAGAAGGACACTCACAACATTGTTGCTGTGGTACCCTACCTTTCCCAGAAGGATACCCACAACACTGGTGTTAGGTACAGTCCCCAACACACTTAAAACACTATCAACACTCGGGTACTTGATAAACGCAGCCACCCTAACAGGTGGATAATACACACAAAAGCGTGAGTATGAATTATACCAACATTTCGCTCAAGGCGAGTCTTTTAAAGTTACGAAGATATTCTTGAGCGAAACGTCGTTTTAATAAACGCTTATTCTGTTTAATGTCCTTTTTATTATCTTCCCAGGTACCTATTTGCCCCTTGGTAAACAAAGGCAGCGAGAGCAGAGATTTTCCAATACGTTTGGCCGTGGGATCGATCCCGAGACCTTTCGGGCGTAAGCTTAATGCTCTAGCTACTGGAGTACATGTCACCCCCTTGTGACAGTAATAGCATCCCTCGAGGGAGGCCTCTTGAAGCCGGTGAGGGACTCCTGACCGACCCTTCCCTTCCTGAGGACTTTCCATTTCCTTCTAGGTGCCGTATAACTTCTGTGGGTTTAGCACTTCCCCAAGAATGTAATAATCGTACGTAAGATGCCACGTAGAAGGGCTATTGAATAGTGGTTAATGGTTGAAATGAAATCAGAGACGAAATGGTGTCTGACGAAGTCATAGATTGTTTTAAGAATTTACACAAAGATCTTTTAGCGGAAGACTGGACACACGAGTATACGCTTTGGTCCTGTAACTTCAAAAAGGTAATAAAACATACACACACACACACCAGAGCCAGGAGCTAGGACTCGACCCCTGCAACCTCAACTAGGTGTGTACACACTTGTCATTCACACACTCATCGCGGCCAGGTACACACGCACTCAGACACGCCTTTCTGATGTAACACAGGGTGATCCTTACGCAAATCCGGTGCCCAGCGTTCCATTGACCGTTATGTGAATGTCGGTACGATATCTGTGGAAACTGACGTGTGAATGTCTGTATGATATCTGTCATGTGGGAGGGTTTTACTCTGCTATCTGAACGTGGCTTCAGGTTCGGTGATGGACACTGAGAATGTATCAGCACAGCTGTGTTACTGCTGATGAAACTTGCAGCAGCTGCTACAGTTACTTCCCAGCTGTGTTGCTGGTGATGAAACACTCTTGCAGCTGCTACGCTAACTTCCGCGTAATGAGTAGCCTCTTTCTTGTCAGTGGTGACTTCCTTCGAGGTTAATCTGAAGAACTTTTGGTTCAACAAATCTAAGTTACCCCTCCCTTACCTCAGTAGGACCTGTATACCCATTACCAGGCAGTTTATGACCCATTGCTTCTCTATTAAGAATAACCCGCTGTGACCTCATAAACCCGATACCCGGCAAAATTTGGGGCCAGATTTCTTTTAAAGTATGTGAGTGTTCGTAAGTAACATTTGTATATATCGAGAATGCAATACTGAAGCGGAAACACTTTAAAAAGTGTGAGCTTTAGTGCTTGTATAAAAATATGAATGTTGTGGTTAAACTATATGCGCAATAATGCACCATTATAATTAACACAAAAAAAATGTATACGAATTTAAGACTACAGGTCAAAATTTAAATACGAAGTTAAGGTTATAATGATTTGAGAGACGGGGGGGGGGGAGACATGTGTGCGTGCTTTGGATCCAATTAGACGGCCTTTTTCTCTTCGATACGATCCTGATCACCTTCCATTCTCAGGGCGCTGTATAGCCTTTTAGATGTAATGGTTCTCTGGCAAATATCACAATGTGATGCCTGGACCTTAGGCTGGTCTCAGAAGGTAGAGGCACTCTTGTAACTGCTAAATTACTGATATAACGACAGCAATTCATACTGCATGCAGTGATTGTTACAAGTGATACAATGACGGCCGTCCGTGAAGGTTAGCTGTGACAACGGGATCACGGTTCATTGGAACACCAGCAGTGATAAACGTTTAGATCTGAACTTCCCTGGACCACCTCGTTACCAGATGCATCGCTCTATTTTTTTTTCTTGTTTTGCTGATTTTTTACAAATGTTTTTATACATTTGTGCAACCTAACCCAAGCTGACCTTAATAAATTAACTTAACCTAACACAGTAAATAAAATCTGATTGGGAGAAAAACAGGAAAATGCAAAATATAAAAAAGAAAGTTTTAGAGTGAGAATGGTACCAGCGGAGGAGAGACTTATCATGGAGCCCTGGACATGAAGACAACACCTTGAAGATTCATAGTGTCTTGGTCCTGAAGATAGTTCTTGAAGATTCATGTTGTCCTGACCATGAAGATAACTCTAAGACATACGTGGACGACGTACGTTCACAGGCTATATTCATCTTTCACACATGATCACACTGCGGTCTAAAAATTGGTAGACAGGCCCACCAAACACTCAGGTACACTCGTAGGCAGGCCCACCAAACACTCAAGACTGCAGGTAAGCACTGTCATTGCTGCCGTGGCCCTCCGTATATCAACAACCCCACCTTCCTGTGTTGACACGGGAAGGTGACCTCCGGTTCAGAGTTGCCGCTACTGAGCGAGACATCTCTTGATAAAGACCCGTGTCAAGACCCATAAACAAAAATACACCAGAAGGGAAGTTATTCTTACGAGAGAGACTGACACAGGATATTAATGATGGTGGAAGAGTAAAGAGGGCGTGGAAAGGCTTAAAGAAGCCGGTAACTGCGGGGTGCATCACACGAGGTGGTGACTGCGAGGTGCATCACACGAGGTGGTCACTACGAGGTGCATCACACGAGGTGGTGACTGCGTGGTGCATGAAACAAGGTGGTGACTGCGAGGTGCATCACACGAGGTGGTGACTGCGAGGTGCATCACACGAGGTGGTGACTGCGAGGTGCATCACACGAGGTGGTGGCTGCGGGGTGCATCACACGGGGTGGTGGCTGCGGGGTGCATCACACGGGGTGGTGGCTGCGGGGTGCATCACACGGGGTGGTGGCTGCGGGGTGCATCACACGGGGTGGTGGCTGCGGGGTGCATCACACGAGGTGGTGGCTGCGGGGTGCATCACACGAGGTGGTGGCTGCGGGGTGCATCACACGAGGTGGTGGCTGCGGGGTGCATCACACGAGGTGGTGGCTGCGGGGTGCATCACACGAGGTGGTGGCTGCGGGGTGCATCACACGAGGTGGTGGCTGCGGGGTGCATCACACGAGGTGGTGGCTGCGGGGTGCATCACACGAGTGGTGGCTGCGGGGTGCATCACACGAGGTGGTGGCTGCGGGGTGCATCACACGAGGTGGTGGCTGCGGGGTGCATCACACGAGGTGGTGACTGCGGGGTGCATCACACGAGGTGGTGACTGCGTGGTGCATGAAACAAGGTGGCGACTGCGGGGTGCATCACAGGAGGTGGCGACTGCTGGGTGCATCACAGGAGGTGGCGACTGCTGGGTGCATCACAGGAGGTGGCGACTGCGGGGTGCATCACAGGAGGTGGCGACTGCGGGGTGCATCACAGGAGGTGGTGACTGCGGGGTGCATCACAGGAGGTGGTGACTGCGGGGTGCATCACAGGAGGTGGGAGGGTGCATCACGGAGGTGGCGATCGGGGTGCATCAGGAGGTGGCGACTGCGGGGTGCATCACAGGAGGTGGTGACTGCGGGGTGCATCACAGGAGGTGGTGACTGCGGGGTGCATCACAGGAGGTGGCGACCGGCGGGGTGCATCACAGGAGGTGGCGACCGGCGGGGTGCATCACAGGAGGTGGCGACCGGCGGGGTGCGTCACAGGAGGTGGCGACCGGCGGGGTGCATCACAGGAGGTGGCGACCGGCGGGGTGCATCACAGGAGGTGGCGACCGGCGGGGTGCATCACAGGAGGTGGCGACCGGCGGGGTGCATCACAGGAGGTGGCGACCGGCGGGGTGCATCACAGGAGGTGGCGACCGGCGGGGTGCATCACAGGAGGTGGCGACCGGCGGGGTGCATCACAGGAGGTGGCGACCGGCGGGGTGCATCACACGGGGTGGCGACCGGCGGGGTGCATCACACGGGGTGGCGACCGGCGGGGTGCATCACACGAGGTGGCGACCGGCGGGGTGCATCACACGGGTGGCGACCGGCGGGGTGCATCACACGGAGGTGGCGACCGGCGGGGTGCATCACACGAGGTGGCGACCGGCGGGGTGCATCACACGAGGTGGCGACCGGCGGGGTGCATCACACGGGTGGCGACCGGCGGGGTGCATCACACGAGGGTGGCGACCGGCGGGGTGCATCACACGAGGTGGCGACCGGCGGGGTGCATCACACGAGGTGGCGACCGGCGGGGTGCATCACACGAGGTGGCGACCGGCGGGGTGCATCACACGAGGTGGCGACCGGCGGGGTGCATCACACGAGGTGGTGACCGGCGGGGTGAAAACCACCATGCCAGGATATCAGTGTTTACGAGCTTCAGGATGGTGGTCGCCATAAAGCCAGCTACGGATTGTGGGCGACCAGGGATAAGGAAGGGTGGTGGGGTGGGTAAGGGGGGGATCAGCCAACACAAGTCACCCCCCGTTCCCCCCTATCCCCCCCGGTCATCCATTCTTTCTACACACACACACACACACACACACACACACACACACACACACACACTAAAGCTTATGGACCACGAAGTGTTCTTAGTAGCGATCAGCGAAGAGGCGGGGCCAGGAGCTGTGAATCGACTCCTGCAACTACAGATAGGCGAGTACAAATAGACGAGTACACACACACATAAGGACCCCAATGGAAATAAATCACTTCGATTTTTGGGTGTATCTTAGGTAATTTACACAAGTTACTATGTATGATAATTTGTGTATTTGTGTGTACCTGTACCTCAATAAACCTACAAAGACAGTCACCTCCTACTCCCCCAACAGAAACACATTCACCAAGGGAACCAAACCTTACATTATTTTAAAAGAAGAAAACTAGGGAGGATGTATAATAGCGACGTACAACATACTCAGTACGACAGACTGTAAAGAGGGTATTAAGAACATGCGTCACAAGGACATCAAGAAGTACTTCTGTCTGAGAGAGAGACTACGAGATGCAATGCTCTGGATGAGGAAGTTTTGGGAAGAGATGGTCATAAACAGTTTCGAGACTAGGTATGATAAAGTCGATGATGCCACGAATGTACTGTGGCCGTTCGTAAGTAATTAGTCGTGGTCAAAGGCTGAACCTCGACCCCTCGTAACCACAGCGAATTATAGTTATCGATATGGGGTTGTAGTGGTCGAGTCTTAGCTCCTGTGTGTGTGTGTGTGTGTGTGTGTGTGTGTGTGTGTGTGTGTGTGTAATCTATTTGTACTCGCCTGTTGGTGATTGCAAGGGTCGAGTCTTGCTCCAAGAGCCTCATCGTATATGTACTTACCTATTTGTACTTGTTTGTGATTATGGGTCGATTATGACATATTTTGGCCCTACTCTTCGCGGTCACACTAGGTCCACACTCGCCCTTGCTCCATTAGCTTTATTCGTGTATGTGTGTGTGTGTGTGTGTGTGTGTGTTTGTGTGTGTGTTTGTTAACATTGTCGTCTTCTGTTTTATAGTGAAGGAAATAGGGCGGTGTATGTGTCTCATAAAAAAGAGATATCAGGAAGGGAAAAGTTGAAGAGGAAAAAAATCATGGAAGAAAACAAGAGTAACGAAAGTCATTGTTTACAAAATGTGTTTTAACAAGAACTTCTTGTTTATGACGGAGAAAATGACAACATTAAGAATGACATTAAAACAAAGTTGGGCAAGACAGCCACAAAAAATATATGTTACATAGATAAAATAAAAGTTTTTTAAATTGTTATAAAATGTTCAACGAAAGAAATAAACGACGGAAGTTGCAGATATGTGAAGAATAAAGGAAAATACAGAGGTACTGACTCATCAACTCATAGTAACACGACTGTTAACAAACCATGGAACGGGTGGGGTTTGTACCCATGGCGAGCGAGTTAACACACTGGCCTACGAATTTCAGGACCTACTTGCCATGGGTTCAAATCCCACCGTTCTGTGTTTTTTTTTATATACAGGAAGTGATAGGTTAAGAGTGTCATTGGTTATCAGATAAGTAAGTTTATCTAGACACAGGTACACATAAGTACGATTATCATACGTAGTAACATGTATAAAATACTTAGCATAGCCCAAAAAATCCGATAAATTGACTTGTATCCATTGTGTTCCTTGATGTTTAAGACTCGTATCAGAAAACGCCTGTCCTGTTTCCCGACACATAAAACAATTCACGAAAGTCGTAGGATATACGCACCGTGTGGCGTATTGCTCTCGGCGTATACGCGCTGAGAGTTTAATCTTCCGAGGTGAGAATCTTGCGTGCAGCCTTAATGACCCTAGTGTAGTCGATAGGCTTGAAACCTCATTAACCATCAGAAGACCCTCAAACTTTTTATATGTGATGTTATGGGAAATTTAACACTAAAATTTGAAATGCCATTTTCTATAATAAGAGATGCATCAAAATAACATAAATTAAGATAGACATCTATCACAAAAACCTATAATTAAAAAAGACATCTATCTGGAAGCATATTATTAAAACAGACATCTCTCGTATAAACATGTAATTAATATAGACATCTATCAAAAGAGCATATCGTTAAAATACTTATTAAAACATTCAATTATAATAGACATAACAATGACGAAGGGACAGAATTATGGAGGGAAAGAAATGTTTTGAGAGAAGCGAATGTTAAATGGCTCATTAACCCACGGGACGAACCTTTAATAACAATGTTAAATGGCTCATTAACCCCACAGGACGAACAATAATAATAACTGGTTCAAGCCACAGAACACTCCCCAGTAATAATATTTGTCCCTATATAAATAAAATTACAAAAAAACTCAAAGAGAAATATACCTTCTAATGATTTTTAGAACTATGACAACTTTGTGTTTACAAAATACAATACAGTTTATAACCGACGTGGAATAACCGACACTTATAAACTGCCTTATAAAAACACTCTTGTTTATATACCATTTCGCTCAGTCTTAAAATGAACTTACAACTACTGAACATAACTGTTTGATTAGGTTAGTTTACTAGACTGCAATGGTTTTAGAAATCTTTGACTTTTTTAAATATATACAGGTGGAATAAACCATACCACGGGTGGGGATAGAACCCGCGATCAGATAATTATAAAGCTCCTGACCGCGGGTTCTATCCCCACCCGTGGTATGGTTTGCAATCGTGTCATTACGATTTCATGAATCAGGTGGAATAATATCTAAAGAACTAGAATGAAGGTGCGTTAGTGGGTCTTGCAATGTAAATATGTTATAAATTTATTTTTCAAGGAATTACGGAGGAGAGATGCAAGTGGATGCCAGGAAGGAGTAAGTTTATTTAGGCACAGGTACATATAAGTCCAATTATCATACATAGTGTAAGTTACCTGGGATAACCCAGGAAAGTCAGATAAAGTGGCTTATTTCCATTGGGGTTTCTTGTGCATTGGCAACACCGGTGAGAACATGGGTCTGAATATTGTAAAATTTAAACGTGTTTAATGCTGGAAGTTTGGCAATAAAATGAAAACTTCAAGATTATAATGATGGGTTTAACCCCTAACCCCATCCACCGTGTTCACTCACCCCAGCCATCAACCTCTCACCCCCTGCCTCCCATACCTCTTACAGCTCTCCTCTCACGGGTCTTTCTCCTCATACAACACATCCCTCCTTTTTTCCCCTTGCCTTTTTATCTTCCCCTCGGGCCTCCCCTCCTTCACACAATTCTTCCCTCCCTCCCTCCCGCCCGCCTGTCCTCACACCCGCCGTTATTTTTCTTTAAAAATTCCTCGCCAGGAAACCAATTGGGAGTATTCGGCTCAACTCTGATTTGCATAAGACACTCAAATCCACATTTTAATTTCCATTCTTGCTACTGTTTGCTTTGTTAATGGAATATTTGCATTTGGGAACGACGCTTTGCGCAATGAACTAGCAACAGGAGACTGCTTGGTGTAAAACAACGAGGCTGAAGACTAGTGCTACGCAGCTTGACAGTAGCAGCTGGCGGCGCTACTGTCAAGTAGCACCGCCAGGTTATTTCCCGCTTGCCACGGCAAGCGGGAAGTAACATTATCTAAGAACAGTGTAGCAGCACATTGCTGATGCGTCCAGTTTTAATAAATAATAAAAAATCTCATCTGCAACTTAAATCATGATGTCTATATACCCAGTTTTAAACCACTTACATAGTGACTTTATTCACTACCTGTTAATTTTTTTAAGATTTTTGTCGCCGAGGGAGCTAACGTGTTTATCCATATCCATCCTCTTCGACGGTAGCGGAAGAGCCTATGGATACACACAAGACTG
The DNA here is from genome assembly GCF_026875155.1 of Cherax quadricarinatus. Lineage (NCBI taxonomy): Eukaryota > Metazoa > Arthropoda > Malacostraca > Decapoda > Parastacidae > Cherax > Cherax quadricarinatus. The sequence goes on along the minus strand of NC_069437.1, from coordinate 13,167,259 downwards.
GGAGGTATACAGGGTCAAGTATCAAGCTACTGTAAACTAGGTAATGTTATTCCACTAATTCGAGAAACATGTTTACCCAGTAATTGAACATTGATGTCTGCAAAACCAGTGGAAACCATCACTAAGGACAAGATCGTAAATTTTCTGGAAAAAAATAGCTAATTAACCGATAATTAACATGGATTTCGTGATTAATGAGGCTGCCTAACGAATTTATTGAGAATTCGTCAATTACGTCGTTGATTAAACCTTGCGTGTTTTATCGCTTTCCGTGAATATAATAATAATAATACCTAATAGTATGTTGAATTAATAAAAAAATTGGAATATTCTATCAAATTATATACCTAGATTTCCAGAAATTTTAGATACTATATCCTAGAAGTGTTAGGCAACTTTAAGTGTCATAGTACTAGAAGTTTATTGTCTCACTGATAGAAACCTGAAAGTTACAGGGAAAATTCCTTTAGGGATTGGTTGTGTGTCCAGTCCTCATCTTGAGGTACATAATCTTGCAACATGGCCAACATAAAGGATTGTAAACAGGCCCACAAAGAATTAGTTACAACACCGTGGCTGTAGCAGCTCGCAAATTTACCCGCACTCTGGAGAGGAAGCTTTAGGCTATATTTCGAGTCGTCCTGTCCCCCTTGTCAAGTTGCAACTTAGCGAGAATGAGAGAAGACATGACGGTTAGAGGGATGGTTAAAAGATTAAAATGCAAGTCTGACGAAAATACTAGAAAACATGTCAGGAGGTTAGTAGTAGTATAGTAATTGTAGTAGTAGCAAACTAGTTGTAAATGGTCCATGTCGGCACCGAAACGTCGTCGTAAGCTTCTCTTTTATGTGCGGGTTATTTGTGTATTGTAGTAGTAATATCCAAGAAGATATAAACAAAGTTTTCCAGTGGGCAACGGTAAACAATATGATGTTCAATGAGGACAAATTCCAACTACTCCGTTATGGAAAACTGGAGGAGATAATAACTAGAACAGAGTATACTACTGACTCCGGCCATACAATAGAGCGGAAAAATAATGTAAGGGACCTGGGAGTAGTAATGTCTGAGGATCTCACTTTCAAGGATCACAACAGTGCCACGATCGCACGTGCAAAGAAAATGATAGGATGGATAATGAGAACTTTCAAAACGAGAGATGCCAAGCCACTGATGATCCTTTTCAAATCACTTGTTCTCTCTTGGCTGGAATACTGCTGTACGTTAACATCTCCATTCAAAGCAGGTGAAATTGCGGATCTAGAGAGTGTACAGAGATCCTTTACTGCACGTATAAGTTCTGTCAAGCACCTTAACTACTGGGAACGCTTGGAAGCACTTGACTTGTACTCGTTGGAACGCAGGAGGGAGAGATATATCATAATCTACACTTGGAAAATCCTGTAAGGAATGGTCCCAAATCTGCACACACAAATCACTCCCTACGAAAGTAAAACACTGGGCAGGCGATGCAAAATGCCCCCAATTAAAAGTAGGGGCGCCATTGGTACACTAAAGGAAAACACCAAAACTGTTCAACAGCCTCCCATCAAGCATTAGGGGAATTGCCAATAAACCCCTGGCTGCCTTCAAGAGAGAGCTGGACAGATACCGGGCTTTGGCTCGTACGTTTGACTGCGTGCGGCCAGCAGTAACAGCCTGGTTGATCAGGCCCTGATCCATCGGGAGGCCTGGTCATGGACCGGGCCGTGGGGGCGTTGATCCCCGGAATAACCTCCAGGTAACCTCCAGGTACTTCGTCAGCTAAAATGTCTTCTAACCTTTTTCTTTCCTATATTTTCGTCCTGTCATCTGATCTTCTCCACATTTTCTCGCTCACTTGTGACTTGATAATGGTTCAGGAGGGACCGAAACTTCGTGAAAAGTTTTCTCTGTGAACTTTGCTGAGGACACGAAGGAAAACATGACTCATCCGTGATCGACTGTACAGGCATTAGGAAGGAAACCTGGAATGTTAATGTAGAGAAATGTAAAGTGATGCGCATTAGCCACAACATTATTAAAATGATTGGAAATCTATGCCAGAGACAACAGAGACCCCCGCAGGGGTCTCTTTTTTTTATTCTTTTTGGTACAGATTTCAGTCTGCTGTGTAGTGGGACACTGATATGAAGTTAAACTACATTGGGCAATGGGCTGACCTAAACGTCAGGCAGCCTTGCACACCAGAGGTCACTAGTAACATCTTCAACGTAACCTGATACGAAGACAATTACCAATTGTAAATACCAGTAAAAGATTTCTGGCTGCTCCATACATTTTGTTTTTGTAAATTAGGTCTTTATAGCAAAGAAAGCAGGGTTAATCGCAAGATATACACCACTGCAGGGTCTGTCTCTCTATGCCCCTATACGGGGCATAGAAAAGGTTTCCAACCTTTTATATGCCCCGCATCCCTTGATGGACAATTTGAATTAAAAAAAAATAAGTTTTTAATTCAGTGCATAAAATGCAAATATAAATTGAGCAATTAGAAAGGTTTCTGGTAAAATAAACAGAATTGTGCTTTTCATTAGGACTCTCTCGCACCCCCTGAAGTGCCATTTCGCACCCCTGGGGGTCTATGCACCCCAGGTTAGGAACCCCTACCCTACAGCTAGTAATATCAGTGAGCTTAATTCGGGTACACAAAATATCTAGCTAACAGCAGTTAACAATATCCCGGAGACAATACTGACAACCTACAGTGCGCTTGTCAGGTTACCCCTTGAATGTATTGTCCACTTTTTGGTTACTAAATTGGGTAAAAGAGAAGACTAACTGAAGAGGGTGCAGAAAAGGGAGATTTTGCTTTAAAAAAAATAAACCCAGTGAAGAAAGGTTCATAACACGAAATTATTTTGTCTTCGAGATACAGAGACTACAAAGATATCTCATTGTAACCTTTTAAGATAATTAACTCAATTTCACAATCAGTGAGCTGTTTGAAGTGTAAGGCTTTATACAGACGCAAACTAAATCTATGAAATTCATGGGTAGATGTAAACGTAGGTACATTCTTTTATGTTACCTGTGTTGTAGGTACGACTTTTTTACGGTACCTGAGTTGTCGAACATGAGCACTGATGCACAAGTAACCCGCATATAAGAGAAACTTGTGGCATCGTTTCGGTCCAACTTTGACAATTAACAAATGCTGTAGTTAATGTTCCAAGTCGGACCGAAACGTAGTCAAAAGTTTTTCTCCTATATGCAGGATATTTGTGTATTCCAGCACGGTACTATCTTTTTTATTCTTTTTGGTACAGATTTCCGTCTGTGTAGTGGAACACTGAAATGAAGTTAAACTACATTGGGCAATGGGCTCACCTAAACGTCAGGCAGCCTTGCACACCAGAGGTCACTAGTAACATCTTCAACGTAACCTGACACGAAGACCGTTACCAATTGTAAATACCAGTAAAAGATTTCTGGCTGCTCCATACATTCTGTTTTTGTAAATTAGGTCTTTATAGCAAAAACAAAACATGGTTAATCTCAAGATTTATACAACGGTGAAAACAGTTGTTTAACCCCACAGGTGTTTTAACCCAACAGGTGTATTAACTTTAAACAAAAATAGGGGTGGTGGTAATAGCAGTACAAATATTAGTAATGTTTGGTTACAAATGGATACTATGACGGAGGTGCGAAAGATACCCGGTGTGTAACCTGTTTACAAAACGGGAGACAGAAGCTTCGAAGTAATTACTGCCCTGTCAGTGTCCAAATTATTGCAATAAAGATAGCGCTAGAACCAGACAGTGCAGTGAGAAGTCTGAATAGATCTATAACTCAATATTTTGAGAACATAAAGTGAAAATAGCTAATCTCCAATTTTTGTCTCGATTTAGATCACTGGGGAATTGACGCACATACGTGGGTGCGTTAGCAAACGCAAGTGAAATGGGTGCGTTAACAAACGCTTGATGGATTCAGAAGACGTTGCAGTGGTGGGTGCATGGAAACTCTCCATGGTAAACACTCAGAAATGGACAAAGGGAAGCCATTTGAATTTATTTTAATGGAAGGCTTAAGACGTTTCATATACAGAGCGGGAAGCCATTTTCTTGTTAGCTAGGCTCTTAAGCTTCTTAGCAGTGATTGTGTTAAGAGGCAAGCCGGGAGGCGACACACGGCTTCTCTGCTCTCTGCACTCTTACCTTCAATCTTCACTTCTTTCATTGGCATCTCTTGAAAATGGGTTCCTTGATGCTGGCGGAAAGTCTCTCGGCCCAAGGGACTGGAGCCACTCTTCCCCTTTCTGGGAACAAACCTGATTTTCCCCATTAATCGTAGTTTAAATGATCACTTGTGAATATAAATGTCTAGACTCATCTGTAGTAAAGAGAGATACATGTGTTACTAGACTGTTATGGGTGGGATCCTGCAGGGTGGTGATCAATCTTTCAGAACTGACTGATAAAAGTTGAGGCGAGGGTACACCAGTTCCCTGTAAGCACTGCTGAGTAAAGCAGATTTGTCCTAGTTTACGTAAGGCATCATGATATGTAAACATGATCACTGGTGTTAATACAGTGAAGGAAAATAGTACCGACAAGGAATTAGACACAATTATCTTTATTTGAAGACGTTTCGCCAACCAGTGACACTGTCGATTCAATACAGAGGGGATGGGCTGTTGGTGAAAAGTCTACAAATAAAGATACCCGGGTGTCGTACCAGTGTCTGGTTCCTCAAGCTCCCTTGTGCACGATCCAAGGCATTTGTTATTATTGGTGCTTGAGCGACTAGTTTCCTGTGTGCCCCGTACACATCATGTGAGGTAGTACATTATCTTGCCATGTACATCCCCACGAGTGACTGTTGTTCACGGCTTGATCACTCTTTGAGCGGCTTGTGCATCGTGTGAGTAGTTTATTTTTGTCCTTTGAGCGGAAGGTCAGAAAGAATTACAGGGATGAGAGATGATGTTCGTCAGGCGCTGCAATGACAGTTGTTACGTATTTGAAACGCACAGTTGTGATTTCGTATATTTGAGGCTCGTAGTGGTTGCCTTGTCTAATTAAGTTTGCCAGCGAAGCTGCTAATTTATTGTATAGCTCGGGTTAGTTGCATGTACAGATGGTGATAAGATACAGGTCCAGAACAAGGTTTTGTTGTGACAACGTTTCGCACAGGTTTATCAGGCTCCCCCATTCTCGTGTGTTAGTGTGACTTGTAAATGGTCCAAGCCGGACCGAAACGCCGTCACAAGCTTCTATCTCCTATGTGCGGGTTATTTGTGTATTCCAGTCACGGTATTGTGATTTTTTTGTTATTTATCAAGCTTGCTCTGCACCTGTCTCATCACTAGTGTCGGTAGTACGCTGCTCTGTCCAGTTTGCCACAAGCTGCAGTAGCATAGAACTAATATCCAGAGGATATGATCGACTTTATAAAGCTCTTCATACAACAGCACTGTCACAAAGCTTTTTCTTCAGCACTCATGCAGCTAAATTTGCCTTGTAACTGCACAACACGCGTTCATTAACGCTAGTGTGGCAACGTACGCATGCAGCAGTAGCAGCTGCTGGTGGCGTTAGTGTGGAGTAATGCAGACAGGCAGAAGCACCACGCCAAGGTATATCTAGTGCTCGCTTTGTTAATGTCTAGTGAAGCAGCTGGCACTGTACCATCTGGTGCTCCCAGTCCCAGTGAGTGACAGGTGGCCCATCCACTCTTGTTATTCTCATCAGGTAAATCAGGTACTCTCAACACACAACACCGGTACTATCACACAAGAATTGTAACATGTAACATGTAACAACGAGGATGCGGGTAACCCCATCAGAATATAAACCATAGTTCCCTGGCTGGCGATGAAGAATATGATCACCGGGATGCTGTTGGTTGAGATTATCAGACGGTGATGCTGACTATATATAGCACGCTCAATGCGTTACCAACACCCACCACTTTTCTTTTCCTGGCCCACTAACACAACAAATATCACTTGGACTAAGTCTTGATACCGATATTGGAAGAGTTCACAACTTTCCCACAAATTGGAAATAGAAACTAGATGTTTTTGTCCATCTTGGAGCATTATCAAGTGATGAGTTGGTGTTCAGTATCGGTTCCGGGCGGAGAGAAACATCGCTTAGTTCCCATTTCCAGTTTGTTTAGTAGTTGAATATGAGAATGGGATACAATACCGACAAGTTGATAATGATATGTATAACAGTTATGTATCTTTAGACCAAAACGTTTCACGTACACAGTAGGATTCTTCAGTCGATTACGGAGGAGAATGCATAGTCTTCAAGGGTGATGGACTGATTATATCGTCATTACAGCTCTACCGCTTCTTCGTCCTCTGTACTCGACTGAAGAAGCCTACTGCGTAGGCGGAACTTTTCGGTATAAAGATATCTAGCTGTTGCACATGTCTTGCTTATCATCATGTTGAGTAGTTGTTAAAATATCACGTAACAGTGGCGGGGAAGCTAGAGTGAGGCGACAGTGGGCCAACAAGAGCACCCGACAATTTCGGCGTCCGAGGGCTAACAGGTGGTTCATCTCTGCCCGGCTGGCAGAGGCCGCTGGGAGGCAACAGCAGCTATAAATCTTAAATCGAGGGAGGAGTGTGGAAGGGTCCTGAGGTGAAGGTGGTGGTTGTTGGAAGGAGCACGACCACGATCTATAATGGCCCCCGGGGGGACCCTGGCCCCCCTTCCCCCCCGGCACTGGGACCAACCCCAACACAAACGAGTCACCCTTGCCGCCCCCCCGCCCTGTACTTTATCTTTTTTATCTCCTTCTCCCACTGAAGGGGCAAAAAGCTCGAAGTTTTTCATGTTAAATTTTCTTTTCCTGCTTAATTAAAGGGGCTTCAAATGTCGGGGGTCTTAAAGCAGCAGGGGTCCTCACTTTCATTATCACACAATCTCGTAGGTCTATAATACCCGCTATTCTAGTTCATTTAGTTGTAAGTATTAGGCTTCCTGGAAACCCAGTTAATGTGTGGTTTTCCCGGGGAAAAGGGGGGGTTTTATACCTACCCAGGGCCCGTTTTTGAAAAGTATTTAGGTTGGTTACTGGAGGTTTTTCCCGGGGTTTTCAACGCCCCCGGGCCCGGTCCATGCCCCAGGCCCCCGATGGATCGGGGGCTGATCAACTAGGCTGTTATGTGGCCCCCGCGTCAAGTACGACCCACAGCCGGCTGACCCGCACGATTTTAGGTATCTGTCCAGCTCTTCTTGAAGGCACCCAGGGGTTTTTTGGCATTCCCCAAATGCTTGATGGGGGGGTTTTGACATTTTTGGGCCCCCGGCACTTATGGTGTTTTCTCTTAGTGTACTAATGGGGCCCCCCATTTTTATGGCGGCATTTTGATCCCCTCCCCAGTTTTTTTATTTTCGTTAGGGAGTGATTTCTGTGGCGATTTGGGACATTTTTCCCAAAGATTTCCAAGTGGATTATGATTATTTTCCCCGCTTTAAAACGGTAAAGTCAAGTGTTCCCAAAGCGTTCCCAGTATTTGAGGTGTTTGACAAAAATTTAAATAGGCAGTAAAGGTCTCTGTACCTTTAGATCTGCGATTTCCCCTGCTTTGAATGAAGATGTTAATGTACAGCAGTTTTCCCGCCTAGAGGAAAACAAGTGATTAAAAAAGGATCATCATGGGCTTGGTTCTCGTTTGAAAGTTCTCATTACCCACCTATTTTTTCTTTGCAGTGCATCGTGGCATGTTGTGACCCTTAAAAGTGGATCCTCAGAATTACTACTCCAGGTCCCTTACATTATTTTTCGCTCTATTTTTGGGCCCGGAGTCAGTAGTATACTTTTAGTTATTATCCCCTCCGTTTTCCAAAAAGGAGTGTTGGAATTTGTCCCATTAAACATCATTTGTTTCCGTTGCCCACTGGAAAACTTTTTTTATCTTCTTGGAGGTTAAACCCCCGTCTCGAGATGACCCCTCATGCAAATCCTAGTATCATCCGAAAAGGATGATCGGGCTGGGTGTATATTGTTTATGTTGTATGAGGATAAAGGAAAAAAGTGGGGGGGATACGTGCCTTGTGGAACGAGCTCTTCCTATGGCAGCCTCCGTTTTAAATTGTTGACCCCTATCTTTGTGTTCGATTTGTTAGGAAGTTGAAGATCATCCCCCACTTTTCCCGTTTTCCCTTTTGCACGTTTTTATGGGGGTATTTCGCCTGATGATTTGTCAAAGTTTTGCAAAGTCGTGTTTTTAAATCTGCTTTTATTTTCTTCCCGTGCATCAAAGGGCCCTGTATAGTGATCAGTAGGTTTTGAGAGGGGAGCGACCTGCCCTGAACCATGTTGCCTGGATTTTGCAGATTTTTGGGAATCCGGTGATTGCTCCTGCTTTTTAGACTCTTTCAAGATTTTTTGGTGTGGGACGTCAAGTATTGGGTTTTTGTTCTTGCTAAAGCTTTGCGCACCTTTATGGGTGGGGCTATACGTTGTTTTTAAATGACTGTGGAAATTTTACCCCTGTCCCGCTCCTCTCCATAGTGTACTTAGGGCAGCGAGAGGGGTTTCTTGCTTCTTAAAGAAAATAGATTTCCAGGCCCGGGCCCGGGGCTGGTGAAGGTGTTGTCAATGGCTTTTTCGAAAAACTATCGGGGTTGGGTAATTTTGGAAAAATTTGGGATAAAAATTTTTGGAGTTTTGAGGCTCATTCTGAAGAAACATTTGGGTCGCATCCCCAGACCTTTTGTGGTTCACTAAACACGGTCGTACTGGGATTTCCCGTTTTAGCTGTGAAGTTTAACTGGTTTTAAAAAAAAAGTGACTCGGGCGAAAAAAAAAAAAAATGGGTAACATTTGCCTAGCTTTTTAATATTTAAGAAAAAAAAGGTTTGGGCACTGAGCAGGCCTTCTGGCCATGTAAGTAGGTTTAACTCCCCACTCGTTATGTGCTTGTGTAACCTATTTTAAAGCTACACAGTGATGCAACTTTATCTCTTTTGTTTGTTGTGTTTTGTGTGTGGTGTGTACTACCCGGTATCACTGTTGAGGTTGGGGGGGGTCGAGTCGGCTCCCGGCCCCCCCTCTTCACTGTCGCTACTGGTCACTCTCCCCGAGCCGTGAGCTTTTTCTACTTGCTTAAAGTATGTTGGATTGCCTCCACTACATCGCTTCCCAAAAATATTCCCCTTACGACTATCTGTGGGTGAAAAATACTTCCCAACATCCCTGTGATTCTCGGGGTCTTTAGTTCCAAAATGTTCCCCTTTTTACTGTGTCCAAATTTTGGAACATCCTGTCTTTGTCCAAACCCTTTTCAAATTTCCCCTCAGTATTTTGTATGTCGTTATCTGTCCCCCCTATCTTCCCCGTCCTCCGTGTCGTCAGGTTGATTTCCTTAACCTCCCTGTAGGACATATTTGTCTGGGATGTCTTGTTTCAAACCTTTGCCCTTTTTCAGTTTTTTTCGTGCTTGGGAGGTGTGGGTTCCAAACTGGGGCCCCCAAATTCCAATTGGGCCTAAGTATACGGTGTACAGGGTCCCGAAAGATT
>NC_069437.1:13107263-13157267 GCF_026875155.1 Cherax quadricarinatus | reverse complement strand
GCGGGGGTGGTGCAACAGGAAAGGTGGCGACTGCGTGGGCATCACAGGAGGGGCGACTGTGGGTGCACACAGGGGTGGCGATGGGGTGCATCACGGGAAAGGTGGCGTGCGGTTGACCCACAGGAGGTGGCGACTGCGGGGTGCATCACAGGGGGGGTGGCGACTGCGGGGTGCATCACAGGAGGTGGCGACTGCGGGGTGCATCACAGGAGGTGGCGAGGGGGGTGCATCACAGGAGGTGGCGACTGGGGGGGTGCATCACAGGAGGTGGCGACTGCGGGGTGCATCACAGGAGGGGGGCGACTGCGGGGTGCATACGGAGGTGGCGACTGCGGGGTGCATCACAGGAGGGTGGCGACCGGCGGGTGCATCACAGGAGGTTTGGCGACCGGCGGGGTGCATCACAGGAGGTGGCGACCGGGGGGGTGCATCACAGGAGGTGGCGACCGGCGGGGTGCATCACAGGAGGTGGCGCCGGGCGGGGTGCATCACAGGAGGTGGCGACCGGCGGGGTGCATCACAGGAGGTGGCAAACCGGCGGGGTGCATCACAGGGGGTTTGGCGACCGGCGGGGTGCATCACAGGAGGTGGCGACCGGCGGGGTGCATCACAGGAGGTGGCGACCGGCGGGGTGCATCACAGGAGGTGGCGACCGGCGGGGTTGCATCACACGGGGTGGCGCCCGGCGGGGGGGCATCACACGGGGTGGCGACCGGCGGGGTTGCATCACACGGGGTGGCGACCGGCGGGGTGCATCACACGGGGTGGCGACCGGCGGGGTGCATCACACGGGCGGTGGCGCCCGGCGGGGTGCATCCAACGGGGGTGGCGACCGGCGGGGGATCACCCCGGGGGGCGACCGGCGGGGTGCATCACACTGGGTTGGCGACCGGCGGGGTGCATCACACGGGGTGGCGACCGGCGGGGTGCATCACACGAGGTGGCGACCGGCGGGGTGAAATTCACACGAGGTGGCGACGGCGGGGGCATCACACGAGTGGCGCCCGGCGGGGTGCATCACACGAGGGGGGCGCCCGGCGGGGTGCATCACACGAGGTGGTGACCGGCGGGGTGAAAACCACCATGCCAGGATATCAGTGTTTACGAGCTTCAGGATGGTGGTCGCCATAAAGCCAGCTACGGATTGTGGGCGACCAGGGATAAGGAAGGGTGGTGGGGTGGGTAAGGGGGGGATCAGCCAACACAAGTCACCCCCCGGTCATCCATTCTTCCTACACACACACACACACACACACACACACTAAAGCTTATGGACCACGAAGTGTTCTTAGTAGCGATCAGCGAAGAGGCGGGGCCAGGAGCTGTGAATCGACCCCTGCAACTAAGATAGGCGAAGTACAAATATGACGAGTACACACACACATAAGGACCCCAATGGAAATAAATCACTTCGATTTTTGGGTGTTCTTAGGTAATTTACCAAGTTACTATGTAGGGAATTTGTGTATTTGTGTGTACCCGTACCTCAATAAACCTACAAAGACAGTCACCTCCTACTCCCCCAACAGAAAAAACATTCCCAAGGGAACCAAACCTTACATTATTTTAGAAGAAAAAACTAGGGAGGATGTATAATAACGACGTTTCAACATACTCGTCGCAACTGTAAAAGAGGGTATTAAAACATGCGGGCACAAGGACATCAAGAAGTACTTCTGTCTGAGAGAGGACACGAAAGCAATGCTCTGGATTTAGGAAGTTTTGGGAAAGGGGGATGGTCATAAACAGTTTCGAGACTAGGTATGACAAAATCGATGAGCCACGAATGTATGTGGCCGTTCGTAAGTAATTATCGTGGTCAAAGGCTGAACCTCGACCCCTCGTAACCACAGCGAATTATAGTTATCGATATGGGGTTGTAGTGGTCGAGTCTTAGCTCCTGTGTTTTTGTGTGTGTGTGTGTGTGTGTGTGTGTGTGTGTGGTGTGTAATCTATTTGTTACTCGCCTGTTGGTGATTGCAAGGGTCGAGTCTTGCTCCAAGAGCCTCATCGTATATGTACTTACCTATTTGTACTTGTTTGTGATTATGGGTCGATTATGACATATTTTGGCCCTACCTCTTCGCTGGTCACTACTAGGTCCACACTCGCCCTGCTCCATTAGCTTTATCGTGTATGTGTGTGTGTGTGTGTGTGTGTGTGTGTGTGTGTGTTTGTTAACATTGTCGTCTTTTGTTTTATAGTGGGAAAGGGAAAAAGGGCGGTGTATTTTGTCTCATAAAAAAGGATATCAGGAAGGGAAAAGTTGAAGAGGAAAAAAAATCATGGAAGAAAACAAGGTAACGAAAGTCATTGTTTACAAAATGTGTTTTAACAAGAACTTCTTGTTTATGACGGAGAAAATGACAACATTAAGAATGACATTAAAACAAAGTTGGGCAAGACAGCCACAAAAAAATTAATGTTACATAGATAAAATAAAAGTTTTTTAAATTGTTATAAAATGTTCAACGAAAGAAATAAACGACGGAAGTTGCAGATATGTGAAGAATAAAGGAAAATACAGAGGTACTGACTCATCAACTCATAGTAACACGACTGTTAACAAACCATGGAAGGGGTGGGTTTGTACCATGGCGAGCGAGTTAACACACTGGCCTACGAATTTCAGGACCTACTTGCCATGGGTTCAAATCCCACCGTTCTTGTTTTTTTTTTATATACAGGAAGTGATAGGTTAAGAGTGTCATTGGTTATCAGATAAGTAAGTTTATCTAGACACAGGTACACATAAGTACGATTATCATACGTAGTAACATGTATAAAATACTTAGCATAGCCCAAAAAATCCGATAAATTGATTGTATCCATTGTGTTCCTTGATGTTTAAGACTCGTATCAGAAAACGCCTGTCCTGTTTCCCGACACATAAAACAATTCACGAAAGTCGTAGGATATACGCACCGTGTGGCGTATTGCTCTCGGCGTATAAGCGCTGAGAGTTTAATCTTCCGAGGTGAGAATCTTGCGTGCACCCTTTAAATGACCCTAGTGTAGTCGATAGGCTTGAAACCTCATTAACCATCAGAAGACCCTCAAACTTTTTATATGGTGATGTTATGGGAAATTTAACATAAAATTTGAAATGCCATTTTCTATAACAAGAGATGCATCAAAAAAACATAAATTAAGATAGACATCTATCACAAAAAACCTATAATTAAAAAAGACATCTATCGGGAAGCATATTATTAAAACAGAATCTCTCGTATAAACATGTAATTAATATAGACATCTATCAAAAGAGCATATCGTTAAAAACTTATTAAAACATTCAATTTAAAAATAGACATAACAATGACGATGGGACAGATTATGGAGGGAAAGAAATGTTTTGAGAGAAGCGAATGTTAAATGGCTCATTAACCCACGGGACGAACCTTTAATAACAATGTTAAATGGCTCATTAACCCCACAGGACGAACAATAATAATAACTGGTTCTTCAAGCCACAGAACACTCCCCAGTAATAATATTTGTCCCTATATAAATAAAATTACAAAAACTCAAAGAGAAATATACCTTCTAATGATTTTTAGAACTATGACAACTTTGCGTTTACAAAATACAATACAGTTTATAACCGACGTGGAATAACCGACACTTATAAACTCCCTTATAAAAACACTCTTTTTTTATATACCATTTCGCTCGTCTTTAAAATGAAACTTACAACTACTGAACATAACTGTTTGATTAGGTAAGTTACTAGACTGCATGGTTTTTAGAAATCTTTGACTTTTTTAAATATATCAGTGGAATAAAACCATACCACGGGTGGGGATAGAACCCGCGATAGATAATTATAAAGCTCCTGACCGCGGGTTCTATCCCCACCCGTGGTATGGTTGCAATCGTGTCATTACGATTTCATGAATCAGGTGGAATAATATCTAAAGAACTAGAATGAAGGTGCGTTAGTGGGTCTTGCAATGTAAATATGTTATAATTTATTTTTCAAGGAATTACGGAGGAGAGATGCAAGTGGATGCCAGGAAGGAGTAAGTTTATTTAGGCACAGGTACATATAAGTCCAATTATCTTTACATAGTGTAAGTTACCTGGGATAACCCAGGAAAGTCGGGATAAAGTTGGGCTTATTTCCATTGGGGTTTCTTGTGCAGTGGCAACCCCGGTGAGAACTTGGGTCTGAATATTGTAAAATTTAAACGGTTTAATGCTGGAAGTTTGGCAATAAAATGAAAACTTCAAGTTATAATGATGGGTTTAACCCCTAACCCCATCCCACCGTGTTCACTCACCCCAGCCATCAACCTCTCACCCCTGCCTCCCATACCTCTTAAGCTCTCCTCTCACGGGTCTTTCTCCTCATACAACACATCCTCCTTTTTTCCCCTTGCCTTTTTATCTTCCCCTCGGGCCTCTCCTCCTTCACAAAAATTCTTCCCTCCCTCCCTCCCGCCCGCCTGTCCTCACACCCGCGTTATTTTTCTTTAAAATTCCTCCCCGGGGAAACCAATTGGGATTTTATTCGGCTCAACTTCTGATTTGCATAGACACTCAAATCCACATTTTAATTTCCATTCTTGTACTGTTTGCTTTGTTAATGGAATATTTGCTTTTGGGAACGACGCTTTGCGCAATGAACTAGCAACAGGAGACTGCTTGGTGTAAAACAACGAGGCTGAAGACTAGTGCTACGCAGCTTGACAGTGGGCAGCTGCGGCGCTACTGTAAAGTACACCGCCAGGTTATTTCCCGCTTGCACGGCAAGCGGGAAGAAACATTTCTAAGAACAGTGGTAGCAGCACATTGCTGATGCGTCCAGTTTTAATAAATAATAAAAATCTCATCTGCAAACTTAAATCATGATGCTATATACCCAGTTTTAAACCACTTACTAGTGACTTTATTCACTACCTGTTAATTTTTTTAAGATTTTTGTCGCGAGGGAGCTAACGTGTTTATCCATATCCATCCTCTTCGACGGTGCGGAAGGCCTATGGATACCAAAAGACTGGGAGGTATACAGGGTCAAGTATCAGGCTACTGTAAACTAGGTAATGTTATTCCACTAATTCGAGAAACATTTTTCCCCAGTAATTGAACATTGATGTCTGCAAACCAGTTGGAAAACCATCACTAAGGACAAGATCGTAAATTTTCTGGAAAAAAAAATAGCAAAATTAACCGATAATTAACATGGATTTCGTGATTAATGAGGCTGCCTAACGAATTTATTGAAAATTCGTCAATTACGTCGTTGATTAAACCTTGCGTGTTTTATCGCTTTCCGTGAATATAATAATAATAATACCTAATAGTATGTTAATTAATAAAAAAATTGGAATATTCTATCAAATTATATACCTAGATTTCCAGAAATTTAGATACTGTACCCTTTAGAAGTGTTAGGCAATTTTTAAGTGTCATAGTACTAGAATTTTATTGTCTCACTGATAAAAACCCTGAAAGTTACAGGGAAAATTCCTTTAGGGATTGGTTGTGTGTCCAGTCCTCATCTTGAGGTACATAATCTTGCAACATGGCCAACATAAAGGATTGTAAAACAGGCCCACAAAGAATTAGTTAAAACCCCGTGGCTTGTAGCAGCTCGCAAAATTTTACCGCACTCTGAGAGAAGCTTTGGCTATATTTCGAGTCGTCCTGCCCCCCTTGTCAAGTTGCAACTTAGCGAGAAGAGAGAAGACAGGGAGGGTTTAGAGGGATGGTTAAAAGATTAAAATGCAAGTCTGACGAAAATACTAGAAAACATGTCAGGGGGTTAGTAGTAGTAGTAGTAATTGTGTAGAAAGCAAACTAGTTGTAAAATGGTCCAAGTCGCACCAAAAACGTCGTCGTAAGCTTCTCTTTTATGTGCGGGTTATTTGTGTATTGTAGTAGTAATATCCCAAGAAGATATAAACAAAGTTTTCCAGTGGGCAACGGTAAAAAATATGAGTTCAATGAGGACAATTCCCAAATACTCCCTTATGGAAAACTGGAGGAGATAATAACTAGAACAGAGTATACTAATGACTCCGGCCATACAATAGAGCGGAAAAATAATGTTTAAGGGACCTGGGAGTAGTAATGTCTGAGGATCTCACTTTCAAGGATCCACAACAGTGCCATGACACAGTGCAAAAAAAATGATAGGATGGATAATGAGAACGTTCAAAACGAGAGTGCCAAGGCCCCTGATGATCCTTTTCAAATCACTTGTTCTCTCTGGGGTGGGGAAAACTGTGTGTACGTTAACATCTCCATTCAAAGCAGGTGAAATTGCGGATCTAGAGAGTGTACAGAGATCCTTTACTGCATGTATAAGTTCTGTCAAGCACCTTAACTACTGGGAACGCTTGGAAGCACTTGACTTGTACTCGTTGGAACGCAGGAGGTTACCTGGAGATTATTCCGGGGATCAACGCCCCCGCGGCCCGGTCCATGACCAGGTCTCCCGATGGATCAGGGCCTGATCAACTAGGCTGTTACTGCTGACCGCACGCAGTCCAACGTACGAGCCACAGCCCGGCTGATCCGGCACTGACTTTAGGTATCTGTCCAGCTCTCTTGAAGGCAGCCAGGGGTTTATTGGCAATTCTCCTAATGCTTGATGGGAGGCTGTTGAACAGTTTTGGGCCCCGGACACTTATGGTGTTTTCCCTTAGTGTACCAATGGCGCCCCTACTTTTTATTGGGGGCATTTTGCATCGCCTGCCCAGTCTTTTACTTTCGTAGGGAGTGATTTCTGTGTGCAGATTTGGGACCATTCCTTCCAAGATTTTCCAAGTGTAGATTATGATATATCTCTCCCTCCTGCGTTCCAACGAGTACAAGTCAAGTGCTTCCAAGCGTTCCCAGTAGTTAAGGTGCTTGATTGAGAGATATATCATAATCTACACTTGGAAAATCCTGTAAGGAATGGTCCCAAATCTGCACACACAAATCACTCCCTACGAAAGTAAAAGACTGGGCAGGCGATGCAAAATGCCCCCAATTAAAAGTAGGGGCGCCATTGGTACACTAAAGGAAAACACCAAAACTGTTCAACAGCCTCCCATCAAGCATTAGGGGAATTGCCAATAAACCCCTGGCTGCCTTCAAGAGAGCTGGACAGATACCTAAAGTCAGTGCCGGATCAGCCGGGATGTGGCTCGTACGTTTGACTGCGTGCGGCCAGCAGTAACAGCCTGGTTGATCAGGCCCTGATCCATCGGGAGGCCTGGTCATGGACCGGGCCGCGGGGGCGTTGATCCCCGGAATAACCTCCAGGTACTTCGTCAGCTAAAATGTCTTCTAACCTTTTTCTTTCCTATTTTTTCGTCCTGTCATCTGATCTTCTCCACATTTTCTCGCTCACTTGTGACTTGATAATGGTTCAGGAGGGACCGAAACTTCGTGAAAAGTTTTCTCTGTGAACTTTGCTGAGGACACGAAGACAGGAAAACATGACTCATCCGTGATCGACTGTACAGGCATTAGGAAGGACCTGAATAAGTGTGCACCGTGTTCGGAAACCTGGAATGTTAATGTAGAGAAATGTAAAGTGATGCGCATTAGCCACAACATTATTAAAATGATTGGAAATCTATGCCAGAGACAACAGAGACCCCCGCAGGGGTCTTTTTTTATTCTTTTTGGTACAGATTTCAGTCTGCTGTGTAGTGGGACACTGATATGAAGTTAAACTACATTGGGCAATGGGCTGACCTAAACGTCAGGCAGCCTTGCACACCAGAGGTCACTAGTAACATCTTCAACGTAACCTGACACGAAGACAATTACCAATTGTAAATACCAGTAAAAGATTTCTGGCTGCTCCATACATTTTGTTTTTGTAAATTAGGTCTTTATAGCAAAGAAAGCAGGGTTAATCGCAAGATATACACCACTGCAGGGTCTGTCTCTCTATGCCCCTATACGGGCATAGAAAAGGTTTCCAACCTTTATATGCCCCGCATCCTTGATGGACAATTTGAATTAAAAAAAATAAGTTTTTAATTCAGTGCATAAAATGCAAATATAAATTGAGCAATTAGAAAGGTTTCTGGTAAAATAAACAGAATTGTGCTTTTCATTAGGAC
Organism: Cherax quadricarinatus; assembly: GCF_026875155.1. NCBI lineage: Eukaryota > Metazoa > Arthropoda > Malacostraca > Decapoda > Parastacidae > Cherax > Cherax quadricarinatus. The sequence continues at coordinate 13,149,198 of NC_069437.1, read as the reverse complement.
TCTCTCGCACCCCCTGAAGTGCCATTTCGCACCCCTGGGGGTCTATGCACCCCAGGTTAGGAACCCCTACCCTACAGCTAGTAATATCAGTGAGCTTAATTCGGGTACACAAAATATCTAGCTAACAGCAGTTAACAATATCCCGGAGACAATACTGACAACCTACAGTGCGCTTGTCAGGTTACCCCTTGAATGTATTGTCCACTTTTTGGTTACTAAATTGGGTAAAAGAGAAGACTAACTGAAGAGGGTGCAGAAAAGGGAGATTTTGCTTTAAAAAAAATAAACCCAGTGAAGAAAGGTTCATAACACGAAATTTTTTTGTCTTCGAGATACAGAGACTACAAAGATATCTCATTGTAACCTTTTGAGATATTAACACAATTTCACAATCAGTGAGCTGTTTGAAGTGTAAGGCTTTATACAGACGCAAACTAAATCTATGAAATTCATGGGTAGAAGTCAGTGCCGGATCAGCCGGGCTGTGGCTCGTACGTCGGACTGCGTGCGGCCAGCAGTAACAGCCTAGTTGATCAGGCCCTGATCCATCGGGAGGCCTGGTCATGGACCGGGCCGCGGGGGCGTTGATCCCCGGAATAACCTCCAGGTATGTAAACGTAGGTACATTCTTTTATGTTACCTGTGTCGTAGGTACGACTTTTTTACGGTACCTGAGTTGTCGAACATGAGCACTGATGCACAAGTAACCCGCATATAAGAGAAACTTGTGGCATCGTTTCGGTCCAACTTTGACAATTAACAAATGCTGCTAGTTAATGTTCCAAGTCGGACCGAAACGTAGTCAAAAGTTTTTCTCCTATATGCAGGATATTTGTGTATTCCAGCACGGTACTATCTTTTTTATTCTTTTTGGTACAGATTTCCGTCTGTGTAGTGGAACACTGAAATGAAGTTAAACTACATTGGGCAATGGGCTGACCTAAACGTCAGGCAGCCTTGCACACCAGAGGTCACTAGTAACATCTTCAACGTAACCTGTCACGAAGACAGTTACCAATTGTAAATACCAGTAAAAGATTTCTGGCTGCTCCATACATTTTGTTTTTGCAAATTAGTTCTTTATAGCAAAAACAAAACATGGTTAATCTCAAGATGTATACAACGGTGAAAACAGTTGTTTAACCCCACAGATATATTAACCCAACAGGTGTATTAACTTTAAACAAAAATAGGGGTGGTGGTAATAGCAGTACAAATATTAGTAATGTTTGGTTACAAATGGATACTATGACGGAGGTGCGAAAAATACCCGGTGTGTAACCTGTTTACAAAACGGGAGATAGAAGCTTCGAAGTAATTACTGCCCTGTCAGTGTCCAAATTATTGCAATAAAGATAGCGCTAGAACCAGACAGTGCAGTGAGAAGTCTGAATAGATCTATAACTCAATATTTTGAGAACATAGGTGAAAATAGCTAATCTCCAATTTTTGTCTCGATTTAGATCACTGGGGAATTGACGCACATACGTGGGTGCGTTAGCAAACGCAAGTGCATGGGTGCGTTAACAAACGCTTGATGGATTCAGAAGACGTTGCAGTGGTGGGTGCATGGAAACTCTCCATGGTAAACACTCAGAAATGAACAAAGGGAAGCCATTTGAATTTATTTTAATGGAAGGCTTAAGACGTTTCATATACAGAGCGGGAAGCCATTTTCTTGTTAGCTAGGCTCTTAAGCTTCTTAGCAGTGATTGTGTTAAGAGGCAAGCCGGGAGGCGACACACGGCTTCTCTGCTCTCTGCACTCTTACCTTCAATCTTCACTTCTTTCATTGGCATCTCTTGAAAATGGGTTCCTTGATGCTGGCGGAAAGTCTCTCGGCCCAAGGGACTGGAGCCACTCTTCCCCTTTCTGGGAACAAACCTGATTTTCCCCATTAATCGTAGTTTAGATGAATGGTTTGAAAAACCGACAAGTTGAAGATTGAGACACTTATGCAGCATATGGGAATCTTTATTCAGGAAACGTTTCGCCACACAGTGGCTTCATCAGTCCAATACAAAGAGGAAGGCGTAAGGAGAGGAGGAGAATGAGGTAATCAGTCCCTCAACCTGGAGTCGGCGTGGCTTATATACTGTAGTGAGGTGAGGTGATGGTACCACTATGACCCCGCCTCCCCCTGCTTCACCTCACCTCACTACAGTATATAAGCCACGTCTACGGCCCTATGCTGTACATTCTACAAGATTGATGGACTGAACACATCGACTCCAGGTTGAGGGACTGATTACCTCATTCTCCTCCTCTCCTTACGCCTTCCTCTTTGTATTGGACTGATGAAGCCACTGTGTGGCGAAACGTTTCCTGAATAAAGATTCCCATATGCTGCATAAGTGTCTCAATCTTCAATCGTAGTTTAAATGATCACTTGTGAATATAAATGTCTAGACTCATCTGTAGTAAAGAGATATACATGTGTTACTAGACTGTTATGGGTGGGATCCTGCAGGGTGGTGATCAATCTTTCAGAACTGACTGAAAAAAGTTGAGGCGAGGGTACACCAGTTCCCTGTAAGCACTGCTGAGTAAAGCAGATTTCTCCTAGCTTACGTAAGGCATCATGATATGTAAACATGATCACTGGTGTTAATACAGTGAAGGAAAATAGTGCCGACAAGGAATTAGACACAATTATCTTTATTTGAAGACGTTTCGCCAACCAGTGACACTGTCGATTCAATACAGAGGGGATGTGCTGTTGGTGAAAGGTCTACAAATAAAGATACCCGGGTGTCGTACCAGTGTCTGGTTCCTCAAGCTCCCTTGTGCACGATCCAAGGCATTTATTATTGGTGCTTGAGCGACTAGTTTCCTGTGCGCCCCGTGCACATCATGTGAGCTAGTAGTTCATTATCTTGCCATGTACATCCCCACGAGTGACTGTTTTTCACGGCTTGATCACTCTTTGAGCGGCTTGTGCATCGTGCGAGTAGTTTATTTTTGTCCTTTGAGCGGAAGGTCAGAAAGAATTACAGGGATGAGAGATGATGTTCGTCAGGCGCTGCTATGACAGTTGTTACGTATTTGAAACACAGTTGTGATTTCGTATATTTGAGGCTCGTAGTGGTTGCCTTGTCTGATTAAGTTTGCCAGCGAAGCGGCTAATTTATTGTATAGCTCGGGTTAGTTGCATGTAAGATACAGGTCCAGAACAAGGTTTTGTTGTGACAACGTTTCGCACAGGTTTATCAGGCTCCCCCATTCTCGTGTGTTAGTGTGACTTGTAAATGGTCCAAGCCGGACCGAAACGTCGTCACAAGCTTCTATCTCCTATGTGCGGGTTATTTGTGTATTCCAGTCACGGTATTGTGATTTTTTTTGTTATTTATCAAGCTTGCTCTGCACCTGTCTCTTCACTAGTGTCGGTAGTACGCTGCTCTGTCCAGTTTGCCACAAGCTGCAGTAGCATAGAACTTATATCCAGAGGATATGATCGACTTTATAAAGCTCTTCATACAACAGCACTGTCACAAAGCTTTTTCTTCAGCACTCGTGCAGCTAAATTTGCCTTGTAACTGCACAACACGCGTTCATTAACGCTAGTGTGGCAACGTACGCATGCAGCAGTAGCAGCTGCTGGTGGCGTTAGTGTGGAGTAATGCAGACAGGCAGAAGCACCACGCCAAGGTATATCTAGTGCTCGCTTTGTTAATGTCTAGTGAAGCAGCTGGCACTGTACCATCTGGTGCTCCCAGTCCCAGGTAGTGACAGGTGGCCCATCCACTCTTGTTATTCTCATCAGGTAAATCAGGTACTCTCAACACATAACACCGGTACTATCACACAGATCACACAAGAATTGTTGCGGGTAACACAGCTGTTGCCTTCACACATGTAACAACGAGGATGCGGGTAACCCCATCAGAATATAAACCATAGTTCCCTGGCTGGCGATGAAGAATATGATCACCGGGATGCTGTTGGTTGAGATTATCAGACGGTGATGCTGACTATATATAGCACGCTCAATGCGTTACCAACACCCACCACTTTTCTTTTCCTGGCCCACTAACACAACAAATAACAATTGGACTAAGTCTCGATACCGATATTGGAAGAGTTCACAACTTTCCCACAAATTGGAAATAGAAACTAGATGTTTTTGTCCATCTTGGAGCATTATCAAGTGATGAGTTGGTGTTCAGTATCGGTTCCGGGCGGAGAGAAACATCGCTTAGTTCCCATTTCCAGTTTGCTTAGTAGTTGAATATGAGAATGGGATACAATACCGACAAGTTGATAATGTATAACAGTTATGTATCTTTAGACCAAAACGTTTCACGTACACAGTAGGATTCTTCAGTCGATTACGGAGGAGAATGCAGTCTTCAATTGTGATGGACTGATTATATCGTCATTACAGCTCTACCGCTTCTTCGTCCTCTGTACTCGACTGAAGAAGCCTACTGCGTAGGCGGAACTTTTCGGTATAAAGATATCTAGCTGTTGCACATGTCTTGCTTATCATCATGTTGAGTAGTTGTTAAAATATCACGTAACAGTGGCGGGGAAGCTAGAGTGAGGCGACAGTGGGCCAACAAGAGCACCCGACAATTTCGGCGTCCGAGGGCTAACAGGTGGTTCATCTCTGCCCGGCTGGCAGAGGCCGCTGGGAGGCAACAGCAGCTATAAATCTTAAATCGAGGGAGGAGTGTGGAAGGGTCCTGAGGTGAAGGTGGTGGTTGTTGGAAGGAGCACGACCACGATCTATAATGGTCACCCAGGGGACCACCTGGCCATCCCTTCACCCCCGGCACTGGGACCAACACCCGCAACACTAACGAGTCAGCCTTGCCCGACCCCCGACCTGTACATTTATCTTTCTTTATCTCCTTCATCCTCCACTGAAGAGGGCACTAAGTCATCAGAAGTCTTCACTGCTTAATCATCTTCCTGCTTAATTAAGGTGCTTCGACTGTCAGGGTCATTAGCAGCAGTGGTCCTCACATTTCATTACTCACACAATCTCGCTAGGTCTATACATATCCGCTATTCTAGTTCACTTAGTTGTAAGTATTAGGCTTCCTGGCAACCAGTTAATATTTGTGGATAGTATCCTGGGAAAGGGGTGTTATACCTTAGCCAGGGCCACGCTTTGAAAAGTATTCTAGGTAGGATAACGTTTTAGCCTGTGAACATAAGAACATAAGAACGAAGGAACACTGCAGAAGGCCTACTGGCCCATGCAAGGCAGGTCCAAGTCTCCTACCGGCTTAAGCCAATGCACCCAACCTAGTCAGGTCAGGTCACATTGACTTAAGGGAGGAACACGGCAACCGACCTGGTAGCACAAGCTATCAGGTCTAACTCACACCCACCCACATCTACTCATGTATTTATCCAACCTATTTTTAAAGCTACACAACGTTCTGGCCTCTATAACGGTATTTGGGAGTTTGTTCCACTCATCCACAACTCTATTACCAAACAGTACTTTCCTATATCCTTCCTGAATCTGAATTTTTCCAACTTAAAACCATTGCTGCGAGTCCTGTCTAGGCTAGATATTTTCAGCACACTATTTACATCCCCTTTATTTATTCCTGTCTTCCATTTATACACCTCAATCATATCCCCCTAATTCTACGTCTTTCTAGAGAGTGCAGTTTCAGGGCCCTTAGTCTATCCTCATAGGGAAGGTTTCTGATACATGGGATCAACTTTGTCATCCTCCTTTGTACATTTTCCAGAGAATTTATATCCATTCTGTAATACGGTGACCAAAACTGTGCAGCATAATCTAAATGAGGCCTAACCAAGGATGTATAGAGTTGAAGAACAACTGAGGACTCCTATTATTTATGCTTCTTGATATGAAGCCAAGGATTCTATTAGCTTTATTGCGAACACTTATGCACTGTTGTCTTGGTTTCAGATTACTGCTAACCAGAACTCCTAAATCTTTTTCGCAATCCGTAATATTAAGATCTACATTATTTAGTTTATATGTGGCATGGTTATTGTCCTGTCCAACATTTAGAACTTTGCATTTGTCTATATTAAACTGCATCTGCCACTTCTCCGACCACTGCATCAGTCTATTCAAATCTTCCTGGAGTGCTCGAATGTCCTCGTCAGAATGAATTCGACGGCCTATTTTGGTGTCATCGGCAAACTTGCCGATGTCGCTCTTTATGCCCTCATCTATGTCGTTTATGTAGATTGTGAACAGCAGGGGGCCCAACACTGACCCCTGTGGAACACCTCTCGTGACGCTTCCCCACTCTGATTTCTCCCCATTTATGCAAACTCTCTGCTGCCTATTTGTCAACCATGCCTCTATCCAGGAAAAAATTTCTCCTCCTATTCCATGTGCTTTAATTTTCCTCAATAGTCTCTGATGTGGGACCCTGTCAAAAGCCTTACTGAAGTCCATATACACAATATCATATTCATTACCATGATCTACCTCCTCAAATACCTTAGTGAAAAAAGTTAATAAATTCGTAAGGCAGGAACGAAGTTTAACTGGTTTAAAAAAAAAGTAGACTCGGGACGAAAAAAAAAAAACTGGGTAAACATTACGCCTAGCATTGTAATATTTAAGAACATAAGGTTGGAGCACTGAGCAGGCCTACTGGCCCATGGTAAGTAGGTTCAACTTACCCACTCGCTTATGTGCTTGTGTAACCTATTTTAAAAGCTACACAGTGATGCAACTCTTATCTCTTATGATTTGTGTGTGTGTGTGTGTGTGTGAGTGTGTGTGTGTCAGAGAGAGAGAGAGAGAGAGAGAGAGAGAGAGATTGCATCCAGTGAAGATTTAAAATCAAAACATCTTGCAGAAATGGGAAAAAATGATTGTAAAAGCTTTTCAGAATTTCTACGGATCCTCCATTAGTGCCAAATGAGGAAGAAAACAGGAAGATGTGCAAAGGACTTAGCTGCTGCAGAAGCTCCAGGTCTGCAGTAGTCGATGATGCAGCCTCATAATGTGAAGAATTAGACATGTGTGCAACATCTGGGTATCTTTATTTGTAGACGTTTCGCCAACCAGTGGCTTTATCAATACAACACAAGGACATAGTGTGAAGAATGTAGAACTGCATGAAAAAGACAAGTTAATCAGTTCCTCAGTCTTGAAGTTAGTGAAGAGCACCATAGTCTTGAAGAATGTGAAGCACAGACACAGGCTACGGTGCTCTTCACCAACTTCAAAGATAAGGGACTGATTATCTCATTTGCATACAGTTCTACATTCTTCGCATTATGTCCTTGTATTGATAAAGCTACTGGATGGCGAAACGTCTACAAATAAAGATACTCAGATGTTGGACATTAAAATGGAATAAAATACCGACAGATTGTTGCATATGTGTCTTACCTAACAATCTGTCGGTATTTTGTACCATTTTAATGTCCAATCTGTCAGACACTGCAACACAAGGGTATCTTGGTACAGACCTGAAATCAACTTCGACTACCTCTACTAGTGAGAACGGCTGGATTTGAGAGGGACCTGACCTTCCAACATCTGCGTTCTTACTTCTACTAGTGACCTTCGTCTCACCTCCTGGCGCTATATAAGGCTCCATCCTGTCACTTCAACTCCATATTGTTTCAGACCTTGGAACAATGCTCCTCTCCAGACTGTAGGACTGACCACCTCAAAACTTTAAGGATGATGGACTGATTACATCGTCTTCAAGTCTTTTCTGCTTCTATCAACTTTTCTGTACTCGACTGAAGAAGCCTACTGTGTAGGCGAAACGTTTCGAAATAGATACCTAACTGTTGCATATGTGTCTTACCTAACAACATACTCAGATGTTGCAAATGTGTCTAATTCTTTATCTTGTCGCTGTTATATACCATTCATATACAGCCTCATAATATATTTAATCACAGTACTGTGCTGTACTTGCTTCAGGAGTGGTGTAGTTTAAGACCTCGCTCATTTTTCTGTAATGTAAACTTGGTCAGTAGTTCCTCTGGAGCGAGCCTCGCACAATTTCCTATGGGAGAGGAGGACAAATGACAGCTATTTGACACTGTCACTGTTCCCCAGTTGGAATCCGAAATGACCGCTGCCTGGGTCCCCTCCTCTCTTTATGGTCTTCAGAGCTCGGGTGCAAATGGGGGTAAAAAGAAAACGGAATACATTGTTGTCAAGAATTAAATGGCGCTCAGGAACCAAGTTGTTAAAATTATTGCGTTGTTTACTTGTTACAGTATGTAAGTAGTTGAGGGAAGATGTGACCATGTAATGACTTATCTCCGGAAGTGTGCCTTAAGGGCTGCCCTCCTGTTATTGTTAGGTAAAATGACATGAGTGCAACTAATGTGATATTTTCTTGTGGCAACGTTTCGCTCTCCAGGAGCTTGTCAAGCCGTTGAACGGCTTGACAAGCTCCTGGACAGGTAACCTAGCCTTCCACTAGGTTACCTGTCCACCCCTGTAAAAAATCAACTTAATTTTTTTTTCCTCAACTCTGTTAGCTTTCTCTCTCACATCATCCCGTCTCTTCGATATTCTCCACAACTCTAGATAAGTGAATCATGCGCGTGCGCACATGATTCACTTCACATTTTATTTATGATCACAAATTTGTGGTTACAAGAGCACAGCTTCGCTAGTAATATTTTGTCTAGAACATTAGGTTCTGACATATAATTTATGTAGGCTCGCTTGTTTACCTGTGGCACACTATCTTGAATTTCTTTTCTGTTCTCTACTATAAAGGATTTTTTCCAGTAAATCTTTTTTCACTGCTTTTATTAAAATAACAGCAGTGAAGATGGAAAAAAAACTTTTGTCCATTTGTATGTCTTGTGAATCTCCTGGTTTGATTTAGTAATCTTGTATGTCATATTTATGTATAGATGTGTGTATTTACCAAGTTTATTTTGCGGTGTTGAGCCCTGAGGACCTCCTCGTGAAATGTTTATCTGACGTGATCCATATGTCATGCCTGTTTTACAAACTGTCTCAGCGCTGTATATTATTATTATTATAATCAAAAAAGAAGCGCTAAGCCACAAGGGCTATACAGCCAGCGCTGTATAGCCCTTGTGGTTTAGCGCTTCTTTTTGATTATAATAATAATTTACAAACTGTGAAATGTTTAGCGTTTGATGTTATTTCTTAGTACATACCATTATAAAATTGTTTCCTGACGTCTCTGGCTCGTGTAGACAGCCTGTACTGTCAGAACACACAGCCTAGCCGTCTGCTCTGACTAGTTCATATTTCGCGGCATTTTAGGTGCTGCCCTCTGTAGGCTCGCCCACGTCAGTGGGAGGCTGAGCCCATCGGCCCTCACTCCTAGGCCGACCGACTTGAGAGACACAAGTGCTCCCCCTCCACGGACTGGCTTGCGGTCACTCCCTCACACTGCCCGTTGTGTACTCACTCCTACCCAATTAAAGCCAAACTAGTCCACGGCCGTATCATTGCTACCTACGCTACCTTCATCGGCACTAAACCGCTGTTCAGCAGTAAGAACAGCAATAACACTTGCACTCAGCTCACACACTGAGGTCCGGGGATAGATCCCCGGTACACATGGAAACATAAGGACGTGTTTCCTAAAGACACTTGCTGTCCATGTTCACCTATCAGTGTAATAGGTACATGGGTGTTAGTCGACTGGTGTGGGTCGCATCCTGGGGACAAAATTGATCTAATTTGTCCGAAATGCTCTGCATAACAAGGAGCTTTCTCTATATTAGTATGTTATTGATGTCAGCTAGGCCTGTATACATATACTTGGAGAAATAAAGATTTATTATTATTATTATTATTATTATTATTATTATTATTATTTACTTTTATTAACGCAACCTCTCTCCCTCGTTCTGATGCTTCTCACGGTAAACCACGTCTTAACCGATCTGCATACCCCTGAGTATTTTGTACGTAATGAAAATATCTCTTCACGTTCTTCTTGTTTCCAGTATCAATAGACTCTGTTAGTGCATTTCTTTTGTATAGGACAAAAATTAAATTAATCATTTTTTTTCGTTTACTGTATGTGTACTGCACGTAGGTGCCGTATATTCAAGGACTATACGGATAATACGTAGAATGAGTCCGTGTTAAGAGTTCGTATGAGCATTCGTTTGTTTGCCTCCTTGACATACTCCGCTGATGCTGCATCCAGATGACGTACGTGTACTGAGGTTAATCTCCAGCAACACTTTCCCTGTTCTTGTAGCATGTGTAGATTGTCTTGTAATTTCTTTTATTGCTTATCCATCTTTACACCTGTCTGTCTGGTGGTGGTGCAAGGGTGTCTTGGTTGGTGGTGGTGCAAGAGTGTCTTGGTTGGTGGTGGTGCAAGAGTATCTTGGTTGGTGGTGGTGGTGCAAGAGTGTCTTGGTTGGTGGTGGTGGTTGCAAGAGTGTCTTGGTTGGTGGTGGTGGTGCAAGAGTGTCTTGGTTGGTGGTGGTGGTGCAAGAGTGTCTTGGTTGGTGGTGGTGGTGCAAGAGTGTCTTGGTTGGTGGTGGTGGTGCAAGAGTGTCTTGGTTGGTGGTGGTGGTGCAAGAGTGTCTTGGTTGGTGGTGGTGGTGCAAGAGTGTCTTGGTTGGTGGTGGTGGTGCAAGAGTGTCTTGGTTGGTGGTGGTGGTGCAAGAGTGTCTTGGTTGGTGGTGGTGGTGCAAGAGTGTCTTGGTTGGTGGTGGTGGTGCAAGAGTGTCTTGGTTGGTGGTGGTGGTGCAAGAGTGTCTTGGTTGGTGGTGGTGGTGCAAGAGTGTCTTGGTTGGTGGTGGTGGTGCAAGAGTGTCTTGGTTGGTGGTGGTGGTGCAAGAGTGTCTTGGTTGGTGGTGGTGGTGCAAGAGTGTCTTGGTTGGTGGTGGTGGTGCAAGAGCGTCTTGGTTGGTGGTGGTGGTGCAAGAGCGTCTTGGTTGGTGGTGGTGGTGCAAGAGCGTCTTGGTTGGTGGTGGTGGTGCAAGAGCGTCTTGGTTGGTGGTGGTGGTTTGCAAGAGCGTCTTGGTTGGTGGTGGTGGTGCAAGAGCGTCTTGGTTGGTGGTGGTGGTGCAAGAGCGTCTTGGTTGGTGGTGGTGGTGCAAGAGCGTCTTGGTTGGTGGTGGTGGTGCAAGAGCGTCTTGGTTGGTGGTGGTGGTGCAAGAGCGTCTTGGTTGGTGGCGGTGCAAGGGTGTCTTGGTTGGTGGTGGTGCAAGAGTGTCTTGGTTGGTGGTGCAAGAGTGTCTTGGTTGGTGGTGGTGGAAGGAAGAGTGCCATTTGGTGGTGTTGGAAGTGTGTCATGGTAGTGGTGGTGGTAGAAGGTTGTCATGGCAGTAGTGGTGGGAAGGTGTCATGGTGATGGTGGTGGAAGACAGATGCCACAAAGAAAGAGGTTAATGGAAAAGCCTGGTGCCCCAGCAGCTTAGGTATTTGGAAAAAATCTAAAAAAAAAATAAGTATCGGAAGGGTTCAGAAGCTGCTGGTTCTGTTCTCAGTGTGTGTGTGTGTGTGTGTGTGGTGGTGTGTGTGTGTGTGCGTGCGTGTGTGCGTGCGTGTGTGCGTGCGTGTGTGTGCGTGCGTGTGCGTGTGTGCGTGCGTGTGTGTGTGCGTGTGTGTGTGTGTGTGTGTGTGTGTGTGTGTGTGCGTGTGTGCGCGCGTGTGTGTGTGCGTGTGTGCGTGTGTGCGCGCGTGTGTGTGTGCGTGTGTGCGCGCGCGCGTGTGTGTGTGTGTGTGTGTGTGTGTGTGTGTGTGTGTGTGTGTAGGCGCAGATAAGGTGGTATTTTTTCATTAACGCTGGTAACGTTATCAATACGCAGTTCACATTATTCAGAATATTTTCCTGAGAAACGGACTTGTCTTGGATGGTTACACGGGGTGGATGGTTACACGGGGTGGATGGTTACACGGGGTGGGTGGTTACACGGGGTGGATGGTTACACGGGGTGGGTGGTTACACGGGGTGGATGGTTACACGGGTGGGTGGTTACACGGGGTGGATGGTTACACGGGGTGGATGGTTACACGGGGTGGATGGTTACACGGGGTGGATGGTTACACGGGGTGGGTGGTTACACGGGGTGGATGGTTACACGGGGTGGGTGGTTACACGGGGTGGATGGTTACACGGGGTGGGTGGTTACACGGGGTGGATGGTTACACGGGGTGGATGGTTACACGGGGTGGATGGTTACACGGGGTGGATGGTTACACGGGGTGGGTGGTTACACGGGGTGGATGGTTACACGGGTGGGTGGTTACACGGGGTGGATGGTTTACACGGGGTGGGTGGTTACACGGGGTGGATGGTTACACAGGGTGGGTGGTTACACGGGGTGGATGGTCACACGGGGTGGATGGTCACACGGGGTGGATGGTCACACGGGGTGGGTGGTTACACGGGGTGGATGGTTACACGGGGTGGATGGTCACACGGGGTGGATGGTCACACGGGGTGGATGGTCACACGGGGTGGATGGTCACACGGGGTGGGTGGTTACACGGGGTGGATGGTCACACGGGTGGATGGTTTACACGGGGTGGATGGTCACACGGGGTGGATGGTCACACGGGGTGGATGGTCACACGGGGTGGGTGGTTACACAGGGTGGTTGGTTACACGGGGTTACCTGGAGGTTATTCCGGGGATCAACGCCCCCGCGGCCCTGTCCATGACCAGGCCTCCTGATGGATCAGGGCCTGATCAACTAGGCTGTTACTGCTGGCCGCACGCAGTCCAACGTACGAGCCACAGCCCGGCTGATCCGGCACTGACTTTAGGTATCTGTCCAGCTCTCTCTTGAAGGCAGCCAGGGGTTTATTGGCAATTCCCCTAATGCTTGATGGGAAGCTGTTGAACAGTTTTGGGCCCCGGACACTTACGGTGTTTTCTCTTAGTGTACCAATGGCGCCCCTACTTTTTATTGGCGGCATTTTGCATCGCCTGCCCAGTCTTTTACTTTCGTAGGGAGTGATTTCTGTGTGCAGATTTGGGATCATTCCTTCCAAGATTTTCCAAGTGTAGATTATGATATATATGTCCCTCCTGCATTCCAACGAGTACAAGTCAAGTGCTTCCAAGCGTTCCCAGTAGTTAAGGTGCTTGACAGAACTTATACGTGCAGTAAAGGATCTCTGTACACTCTCTAGATCTGCGAGTTCACCTGCTTTGTATGGAGATGTTAATGTACAGCAGTATTCCAGCCTAGAGAGAACAAGTGATTTGAAAAGGATCATCATGGGCTTGGCATCTCTCGTTTTGAAAGTTCTCATTATCCATCCTATCATTTTCTTTGCACGTGCGATCGTGGCACTGTTGTGATCCTTAAAAGTGAGATCCTCAGATTTACAAACCCCATCCGTTACATTATTTTCCGCCTTATTTATGGCCGGGGTCAGTAGTATACCTGTTTAGTTATTATCTCCTCCAGTTTTCCATAAGGGGGAGAGTTGGAATTTTCCTCATTGAACATTATTGTTTCCGTTGCCCCTGGAAAACTTTGTTTATATCTTTTGGAGTTAACCGCGTCCTCAGCAGATGACAGCCTCATGCAGTCCAGTATCATCCGCAAAGGATGATCCGGGCTGGGGGTGATATCTTGTTTATGTCGATTGAGGAAAAGGGAAAAGATGGGGGCGGTACTGTGCCTTTGGGTGGGTGGTTATCAGGGTGGTTGGGTTACACGGGGTGGATGGTCAACGGGGTGTCCTCGGTAGCCTCATAACCCTCCCTCTGGACCCGGGGGAAAACCCCTCGTGCCACAATCCAAGACTGCATAAGATGGTGGGGGGGGGGGGAACACGAAACGCTTCTCCCAGCGTCTTCAGCCCTCCACAATTTTTCCCCTTTTAATGGGAAATTGAAAAAACCAATTTTTGTGCGACGGGTTATTTTAGCGTTCACCCCTCCTCTCCCCTCTCTCGTTCCCCTCCCCTTCCCCCTTTCCCCCTCTCCTCTCCCCCCTGCTAAACGGGGGAGATTTTACCAACCTCTTTCCCCCAGGAAGTGTTGTCAGGTTCCCCCCTCTGGTGTGTACGTTCCCACGCTCCCTTAGGGGTGTTGTGGGGTTCCCACGTTCATTGTGTTGTCAGGTTCCCGCGCCACTGTTTATGGGGTTGGTTCCCCGGGCCTGGCGAGGACCGGGCCGCGGGGGGTTTTTCCCCCGAATACCCTCCGGCGGTAGACCCAGGTTTATTGTCGGTTCCATACCCCTTGGGTTTTGTTGTCGGTTCCCATGCCCTTTGGGTTTTGTTGTCAGGTTCCCACGCCCATTGGTGTGTTGTCAGGTTCTCATTCCCCCTTTGTAGAGGATTTAAAACCCCCCACATGTAAAAAGGAAGATCAGTGTTATCACCAGAAACGTTCGTGAGGCACCCTGGTTCAAAAATACTCACCAGGGGGGGCTGATGGGATTATAAAAAACCCTTCTTTGAAAAAAAAGTTCAAATCTCCTGTAGATAAGAATACACGAATTGATTTTACAAACAACGAGGCTAGTCAGACATAAACGTCACAAACAATATACCGCTCAAACATAGAATACAGACGGTTAGACTCAGGAGTGGGGGTTCTCAGTGATAATATGAAAAGGGGTTTCAAAATTTAAAATCAACAATCATATAAGAAAAGGGGCTAAATTAACAAAAAAAAATGTCAGAATAACTGGCAACAGTCATGAGCACCCTGGGGACCCATAAAAAACTTTGTTCAAAATCCGGGTCCCGACCTTTTACATCTTGCAAGAAGATGATACATATGGGGGCAAATGTAAGGTATTAAAGAAAAAATGGGGCAATTTTCTCCCCCAAATGTCATACTAATCAAGATGTGATGAATACAACAACAGCCAGGTTGACAAGATAAGCACCAGACAAGACTGGACCAGGGCCGGGCTCCGAGAGTAGAAAAACTCTGGAAACTAATCACGGGTATCCCACGCCCATTCTGGAGATATTGTGGTGCACGCCCTAACGCCAGAGTTGCTGGCTCATACTTGTACCTGTGTGTGGGAAGCACCTTCCCATTGACCACTTTCTTTCCTATTGAAAACTATTATGGTTATGACCACTCATCTCTCTCCCTCACCCTAACCCATACACACATATAGCCACTCATCCTCGTTACACACACACACACTCATACACACTCATACACACACTGGAGGACAGGAGGGTTAGGGGAGCCATGTTAACGACATACAAATTACTGCATGGAATAGATAAGGTGGACAGAGACAGGATGTTCCAGAGATGGGACAAAGAAACTAGGAGTCACAATTGGAAGCTGAAGACTCGCATGAGTCAAAGGGATGTTAGGAAGTATTTCTTCGGCAACAGAGTTGTTAAGAAGTGGAATAGTCTGGCAAGCGATGTAGTGGAGGCAGGAACCATACATAGTTTTAAGACGAGGTATGACAAAACTCAGGGAGCAGAGAGAGAGAGAGAGAGAGAGAGAGAGAGAGGACCTAGTAGCGATCAGTGAAGAGGCGGGGCCAGGAGCCGAGTCTCGACCCCTGCAACCACAATTAGGTGAGCACAGACACTCATACACATACGCATATACAACAACAGGCCTAGTGTCTAATCGACATGTGCCAAGGACAAAATGGTAACTAACACACACGCAGGACACTACCGACGTAGCTTTTACCTTGTAGTCACAAATAGTAATGCTACAAACGCGGGAGCGAGCACACACCAATTTGCGAAAACAGTCGTGGAACCTAAGTGTACAGAAATATGGGAGAGACGAAAATAATTAAACCTAATGACTTTAGAGGATAGAAAATCCACGGGATATATGATGATATAAGGACCAGTGGATATATGATGGTGTTATTTGTTTACAGGGTTGTGGTGTTAAAGTAGCTTTATGGTGGTATTAATGGTGCTTTGGTAATAATATTGAGGTATTGATGCTGGTATTGTGGTGTTCAGTATAGTATTGTGGTAATGGTACAGTGACACTCTTGTTCTGGTGTTGTGGTGTCGATGCCCCACACTTTTGATCACCCAGGCACCAGTGGCACTCTTGCTCACCCTGACTCCACTATAGTGGCACCTAGAGCTCTCACTCTTGGGCTCTTATATTGGATGCAGTGGTGTCTGGCACCTGATGTTTGCACCTTCGTTGAAAATGATTGTGACCCACTGAATCGCTTCTTATATCAAAGGAAGAATCATCCATGCAGTTAAGGTCATTAAAGTGTGTATTTTTACTTGTCACTCGGTCTTCTTGAGTTGAAGTTACGGATTGTACAAAGAAATGACGTTTCAAGTATCTATATAAGATATCAAAGTGCGTATTGTAGCAGTGAGATCGTGAGATTACACGAGACATTAAAGCATATAGTGAAGCAGTGAGATCTACACGAGACATTAAAGCATATAGTGAAGCAGTGAGATCTACACGAGACATTAAAGCATATAGTGAAGCATTGAGATCTACACGAGACATTAAAGAATATAGTGAAGCAGTGAGATCTACACGAGACATTAAAGCATATAGTGAAGCAGTGAGATCTACACGAGACATTAAAGCATATAGTGAAGCATTGAGATCTACACGAGACATTAAAGAATATAGTGAAGCAGTGAGATCTACATGAGACATCAAAGCACGTAGTGAAGCAGTGAGATCTACATGAGACATCAAAGCACGTAGTGAAGCAGTGAGATCTACATGAGACATCAAAGTACGTAGTGAAGCAGTGAGATCTACATGAGACATCAAAGCACGTAGTGAAGCAGTGGGCCGGAAAGCTGATATCACTAAGAAACTGCTTTCACAGACATACGACCTTCAGGGAGTAATATAGCCTGTGAAGGTATTGCTCACTTGGAAGTAAGATATATATTTGGGAGATACTGCCCAAAGGAGAGTAATGTAGCCTCCTGGAGATACGGCTTATGCAGTATAGTATAACATGGAGAGAGTAATATAACCTGGGAGATACTGCCAATAATATAACTTAGGAGATACTGCTAGTAATATATCTTGGGAGATACTGCCTGCTGAGGAATAATATACCGATACTAAACTCGGCTGTTAGGTATGATTGGGAAGTAATACATATATAAAGATAATCTTGCTACCCAGTTTTATAATATTTATCGTAAAGTAGCTTCGTCTGTGCAATATGTAGCGTACATAGTTTCTATTATTGTATATTCACCGGTAATGTATATGGCTTCTAATTTAATGTCATAATTTTATGAGAGCATATGTTACTCTCGCTGCCACTCGCAGCTCTGTGCATGCTTGCTATGAATTTCTAAATATCCAACTGTTTAATTTTTGGGGAAATGATTTTTTGTTAGAAATTCTCTGGCTGAGGTGCCTTCATAATGGTAATGTACACAACAGCTGTCCCAGGCACACGCCGCCCTCCACAACACTCTCCTGCCTTCATTATTGTTCCCCCCTTCACCCACCCTTACTCTGTGTGTCTCTCTCTCTCTCTCTCTCCTCTCTCTCTCTCTCTCTCTCTCTCTCTCTCTCTGGGAGAATTGGGAGAAGTGGGGATGTTCAGAATGGTGAGAAGATAGGGGGAATTCAGTGGTGGGGAGGTGAGAGATGAGCTGAGGGTAAAGGTGAGGGTATTGCCTGAAGGTGAGGGAGAGGGGAAAGAGGTGATGGAAGGTGTTAGAAGCGGGAGATAATCAAGCTTGGGGAGCATGATGAATGAGAGATGCTAATTCAAAATTTCAGCTCTTAAAATTAGACTTTTTTTTCCTCGTTTTGAGGGCGGGTGACTCGTGGAAATCTGGGCATTTTGGCCAAATTGCAGCTCTCCCTTTAAAATGGCTGCCGAGCCATTGGGAAAACCAGCTTTCGACTTCTTCCTCAGGAAAATGGCGTTCCATCATACTATATGTGTGTGTGTGTGTGTGTACTCACCTAGTTGTACTCACCTAGTTGAGGTTGCGGGGGTCGAGTCCGAGCTCCTGGCCCCGCCTCTTCACTGATCGCTACTAGGTCACTCTCCCTGAGCCGTGAGCTTTATCATACCTCTGCTTAAAGCTATGTATGGATCCTGCCTCCACTACATCGCTTCCCAAACTATTCCACTTACTGACTACTCTGTGGCTGAAGAAATACTTCCTAACATCCCTGTGATTCATCTGTGTCTTCAGCTTCCAACTGTGTCCCCTTGTTACTGTGTCCAATCTCTGGAACATCCTGTCTTTGTCCACCTTGTCAATTCCTCTCAGTATTTTGTATGTCGTTATCATGTCCCCCTATCTCTCCTGTCCTCCAGTGTCGTCAGGTTGATTTCCCTTAACCTCTCCTCGTAGGACATACCTCTTAGCTCTGGGACTAGTCTTGTTGCAAACCTTTGTACTTTCTCTAGTTTCTTCACGTGCTTGGCTAGGTGTGGGTTCCAAACTGGTGCCGCATACTCCAATATGGGCCTAACGTACACGGTGTACAGGGTCCTGAATGATTCCTTATTAAGATGTCGGAATGCTGTTCTGAGGTTTGCTAGGCGCCCGTATGCTGCAGCAGTTATTTGGTTGATGTGCGCTTCAGGAGATGTGCCTGGTGTTATACTCACCCCAAGATCTTTTTCCTTGAGTGAGGTTTGTAGTCTCTGACCCCCCAGACTGTACTCCGTCTGCGGCCTTCTTTTCCCTTCCCCAATCTTCATGACTTTGCACTTGGTGGGATTGAACTCCAGGAGCCAATTGCTGGACCAGGTCTGCAGCCTGTCCAGATCCCTTTGTAGTTCTGCCTGGTCTTCGATCGAGTGAATTCTTCTCATCAACTTCGTCATCTGCAAACAGGGACACCTCAGAGTCTATTCCTTCCGTCATGTCGTTCACAAATACCAGAAACAGCACTGGTCCTAGGACTGACCCCTGCGGGACCCCGCTGGTCACAGGTGCCCACTCTGACACCTCGCCACGTACCATGACTCGCTGCTGTCTTCCTGACAAGTATTCCCTGATCCATTGTAGTGCCTTCCCTGTTATCCCTGCTTGGTCCTCCAGTTTTTGCACCAATCTCTTGTGTGGAACTGTGTCAAACGCCTTCTTGCAGTCCAAGAAAATGCAATCCACCCACCCCTCTCTCTTGTCTTACTGCTGTCACCATGTCATAGAACTCCAGTAGGTTTGTGACACAGGATTTCCCGTCCCTGAAACCATGTTGGCTGCTGTTGATGAGATCATTCCTTTCTAGGTGTTCCACCACTCTTCTCCTGATAATCTCCATGATTTTGCATACTATACATGTCAGTGACACTGGTCTGTAGTTTAATGCTTCATGTCTGTCTCCTTTTTTAATGATTGGGACTACATTTGCTGTGTGTGTGTGTGTGTGTGTGTGGGTGTGTGTACTCACCTAGCTGTACTCAACTAGTTGTGGTTGCAGGGGTCGATTCAAGGGTGTGTGTGTGTATAAACACGCGCGCCCATAGAAGCATAGAAAATACATTCACTAATCTTACAAACTTGTAATAGCTTCGTGAACCATAGAAACTGTATTCCATAATATTACAGAGCTGTAACAACTTCAGTAATCCTTGAGAGGTCATGATAACAGGTTTCTTAACACCTGGGATGTGAAAATATGCAAAAGTGATATACATTTGCAACTAAACTAAGACCACTGAATGAGTGTTGAGGAACAGAAAGGATGGTGGGCAGGAGGGAGGGAGATTTCTGAACATAGGACGATGGAAATAGTACTTCCATCTCTACTTATTTTTTTCTCTCTTCTTTACTTCCTTCTCTTCAGTTTCATCCCCCTCAACTCAATCACTTTCCTTCCTTTTCCTTTTCCGTCATTTCTACCTCCTCTCTTTACTATCTCCCTCACTACTATCACCTCTCATTACCATCTCCTCTCACTACCATCTGCCTCAGTACCATTTCCACTCGCTTTCATTCGCCTTTGCTTCCATCATTTTTGTTACCTCCATCTCGCCTTCACTTCCCTCACATCTTTCGGTGCCACAAAATCACTCATACAGAAAATGAGGGATTTTCCTGGGAATCAGACTTGCCCCTCCCGTCAGTTCCTCCTACACTTCTCTCTCTCTCTCTCTCTCTCTCTCTCTCTCTCTCTCACTCTCACTCTCACTCTCTCTTTATACAGCTCTCTACCCTTCAATTCTCCCTTCATCCACCCACTCATCTCCCTAACCTTCCTCCCTCCCTTCCACCCAGGAACTGTGACTCGACCCTGCAACCACAGATAGGTGAGCACTGCCTGTGGTATTCTCCATCCATCTACTGTCCGTCCCTCCCATCCATTAACCTATGTAAACCCCTTCTTCCTCTGTCCATTTGTCCATCCCCTCCATCCTTCCACGACTTCATCCACTTGCCTTCTCCTTTCTCCTGTGTCACCCCTCTCCATCCTTCAGTCCTCCCCATCCCTCTCTCCGTCCCCTCATCCATGCCCCTGGTTAACGCTTACAAAGCCTAGCAGAGATTGTAGCTGAATGTAGAGGTTGGCAGGCACAGTTCTCGGTGTTGTAGCACTTACACTATCTGGGTTAAGTCCCGCGTTAGTTACCCCTTAACATATATTCTATGTTTGCTTCAGAATGTGGTCGTCTTTAGTGACCGTCCCTTTTTCCAGCGAGCCACGAGCCCCTTTTCCAGCGAGCCCTTTTTTCCAGCGAGCCCTTTTTCCAGCGAGCCCCTTTCAAACGAGCCGAGCCCCTTTCCAGCAAGCTGCGAGCACCAGCACATGGTGTGCAGAAAACCTGTTCAACAGGCTGTTCAGCATGCTTCTTCAGGCTCTTGCTATGAGTGTCTGAGTCTTGATCTGGATCGCTGCCTACTTCTGATGCCCGCCTACAAACGTCCATCAATTTACTTATTTTTCCGCTCTAGCAAGTATCCCAAATTCGCTTGTAACAAATGAAATGTGAATTTGTAAATATATATACCCAAATTTTCTCCTGTTAACTTCTTTAGCTCCAGTTTCTAGACGATTAAGGGCTAGTTTCGTCTGGTCCACACTAAAAAGGTATATTATTTCATTAAAGTGGAAGGGGTGGTAAACCTCCAGGAATGTGGACCATGTTCCAGGAATGTTCCACGAGTATTAACGCTGTTCCAGGAATGTTCCAGGTGTGTGAACGTTATTCCAAGAATGTGGAAGCTGTTCCAGGAATGTTCCAGAAGTTGGGACGTTGTTCCAGGAGTGTTCCAGGCAGCGGTGAGGGTCGTTAACAATCATTCTCTTGCTTCGTCATCCCTCGGGTAAGACCCTCGCTGATGAAACAAAATTAAATGTTAATATCCGCCGTAAAATCTTTAAAAGTCGAGGCTGGCAAACTTCACCCATATCTGTGGGCTAATGAGTCATCGTGCGGACCATCTGGGGCCAGCTGCGCCTGGGCTCCTCACAGGCTGCCGGGAAAGCAAGACTTGTTCTCCCCAGCTGCATGTTCAACCGAGATGCTCGCCCACCTTGTAGGTTCACATGGGGTCTTCACCAAGCTTGTCTGTTCACTTGGGGTGTACAGTCGCCACGGATTTTCATCTAGGATGTTCTTGCATCTTGTGTCCACTAACCTCGCGATTTCACCCGTGCTCACCTACCAGCCTGTAGTTTACTACTAGGCTTCAGGTCCTTCAACCACACGAGGGTCGCTAAGGCTTCATGTGACCTGTGCACCACCAGTCACGGATTCTTGAGCCCATAAAATAGGATTCACATCTGTGTTGAAAATAGTATAAAATACCGACAGGTTGATTAAGTCACATGTGCAACAGGATTTGACTGAAGAAGCCTACTGTGTAGGCGAAACGTTTCAACAATAAAGATACCCAACTGTTGCATATATGTCTTAACCATCAGGATACACATCTCTGTGTATGTAACCTTATCCAGCCTGCAGTGTCCACCCCCCCCCTTTCCCCTCGAAATATCCCTGCAGTTCTTCATCCCCTTAACCTATCATCATATTGTCCAGCCCTTTGACTTATCCCTACAGTGCACATTCTGTTGACGTAACCTCAGTGCCCAACTCCAAGATTCGTGGTGCTCATAACGGAGGTCGTTTTCTTCCTGTGTTCTACTTAATGCTGTGGATATGTCTGTAGGCAGTGAATAATGACCTATAAGTTCCTGGTACCAATAATGACCCTGTCCTACTTCTTGAGGCATGAATCTATTAAGCTTCGATGCCCAAAGTCTTTATTGCTTGGTTGAAGAGCAATAGTGGATTGGGTTTTGAGGTGATCATTGTCACAGACTTTTATCGTGTCCAGTTACTGTATGAGAGTACACGCTGTTCATTGCAAAGCAGTTCCATTTATTATCTTCATGAAAAACGAGAGGTCATAAACCCCAGTTCACAGTGTTCTGACACTCGCAGAATGCTCTGCCCAGACACAGCATGTTCCAGTTTACCGCGTGGCGCAGAAACTCCAGGAATGGCTCTCCCGTATATTTCTGGTGGACATAGAGTTCTCTTAGTTCCGGGTTATGTTTAATGCTGAAGCAAGAGCTGGTACATCAAGCACCTTTACGAGCACATGTCATCTGTTTGTCCGAAGAAAGTGACTAGCTCGCTGGATCTTACAGACAAGCAGCATGTTATACAAGATTCAGTAGGATATAGGTATTTGATTATGTTCTTTCTATAAGAGTCCTCACTATGAAACTGTTCTCTATAGGTATATGACAGACCACACGCACCAGCTCACACCTAGTCACCTGCTGGTTGGTGCTACTGGCCACATGCTAACTAGTGCTACTGGCCACATGCTAACTGGTGCTCTTGGCCACCTGCTGACCGGTGCTCTTGGCCACCTGCTGACTGGTGCTCTTGGCCACCTGCTGACTGGTGCTCTTGGCCACCTGCTGACTGGTGCTCTTGGCCACCTGCTGGCTGGTGCTCTTGGCCACCTGCTGGCTGGTGCTCTTGGCCACCTGCTGGCTGGTGCTCTTGGCCACCTGCTGGCTGGTGCTCTTGGCCACCTGCTGGCTGGTGCTCTTGGCCACCTGCTGGCTGGTGCTCTTAGCCACCTGCTGGCTGGTGCTCTTGGCCACCTGCTGGCTGGTGCTCTTGGCCACCTGCTGGCTGGTGCTCTTAGCCACCTGCTGGCTGGTGCTCTTGGCCACCTGCTGGCTGGTGCTCTTGGCCACCTGCTGGCTGGTGCTCTTGGCCACCTGCTGGCTGGTGCTCTTGGCCACCTGCTGGCTGGTGCTCTTGGCCACCTGCTGGCTGGTGCTCTTAGGCCACCTGCTGAGCTGGTGCTCTTGGCACCTGCTGGACTGGTGCTCTTGGCCACCTGCTGCTGGTGCTCTTGGCCACCTGCTGGCTGGTGCTCTTGGCCACCTGCTGGCTGGTGCTCTTGGCCACCTGCTGGCTGGTGCTCTTGGCCACCTGCTGGCTGGTGCTCTTGGCCACCTGCTGGCTGGTGCTCTTGGCCACCTGCTGGCTGGTGCTCTTGGCCACCTGCTGGACTGGTGCTCTTGGCACCTGCTGACTGGTGCTCTTGGCCACCTGCTGGCTGGTGCTCTTGGCCACCTGCTGGCTGGTGCTCTTGGCCACCTGCTGGCGGTGACTCTTGGCCACTGCTGGTGTGCTCTTGGCCATCTTTAGTGGTCTACTTAGCACCTGCTGTGTGTTCTTCTTGGTACTGCTGGCTGGTGCTTTGGCACCTGCAGTGGTGATATTGGCACACTGGTGGTGCTTGGATTGGTGGTGCTTCTTTGGCACTGCTGGCTGTTGTCTGGCCACTGCTGGCTGTGCTCAATGGGCACAGTGGTGGTGCTTTGGGTCTCTCCCTGCGTGCCTTGTAGATGTTGCTCTGTCATATATAAGTGTCCTACTAAGACTGCATTTTTTTTCTTGTAAGTAGTTTAACGACAGTTGAAAATGAGACACTTGCATATTTGGGTTCTTTCTGGAACGTTTCGCCACGCAGTGGCTTTCTCCAAGTTGTGAATGGAGATTTGAGTATAGCCTTTGCCTGGTATCGTGTGTTCAGTACTCACCAGGTCCTCGATCTGTGGGAGACAGGGAATTTTGAGCCTCTCTCTCTAGTCTATCCCCCCTCCGTCTCCCTGTATTGTTTTGTAAGGCGAGTATTTAAGCTTGCTGTTATGCTGTTCTAGGTAGAATTCTTTTGTGGAAGGGTTTTCCCTCTCAGCTTGTAAATTATGCCATCGTACTTCCTGTATGTGTTGCAGGGCGAGACTTGCTGCTGTGTGCTGGCTGTGGATGCTGGTAATTTTATTGGCATACTCGCTTGATGACCTTGTAATTTTAGGATCTCCTTCTTATTACCCCAGCTCGTTACCTACCTCTATATTTTACCCCAGGGCGTCCGGACCCTGACTATTGTCCCCTAGGAACCCCAGAGCTCTGTACCTGACCCCTACTACTACCCGCAGCAGCTCTGCTGCCCGGGACTACCTCCGGGCAGCTGCTGGAGCTGGAGGAGTATCGATTGGTGATTGGAGTCGTAGCTGGGTTTGGGTAGCGTCAGCTGCGCCACGCTCGCGGGGCCTCCGACGCGCCGCTCTTATCCACACTTTTCCCTCTGTTGAAGTTTCAACACTCGCTACTTCCCTTCCCTTCCCCCGTCCCTTCCCCGGAAGCCCTTCCGGTGGACGTATCAGCCAGGAGGTTGCTTGATGCGGAGATGAAAATCTTCCGGGGTTGTCAGGGCGGATGGACCGGAAACCTTCAGCATTGACCTTTGTGACCGGCAGCACGCGCATCTTTGCGACCGCTGCCGTGCGCACCTTTGTTTGTGACCGCTACCACGCGCACCTTTCTTTGTGACCGCTATCACGCCCACCTTTCTTTGTGACCGCCACCACGCGCAACTTTGTTACCTCCAGTATCCACACCTTTGTAACCATCAAAACCTCCGTAACCACCAGCGCGCACACCTTAGTGTGTATGTATTCTTGACATGGGAGAGATTAAGGTGGACCAAGATGACTCAGAGAGACTTCAAAAGTCACTTGTAGTAGAGATGACTTCATACTTAACCTCAAAAGTGACATCCCCAAGTATCTCCTTAGTCGAAATTTAAAAAGCTGTCTTTATTAATCAAAAAAATAAGTGCATATAGAGAAAGAGAGATGAAGAGGAAATTGAAAATATAAATGGTGGACTGCACATTACTATATAATAGAATTATTTATCTAAAGTGGCCATGAAGAAAACAAAAGTCTTTGGTATCAGATTCCTCAATGTAATGATGGTTGTTTATGCATCAGCACCTTGAAGATCCTACCTGAGTGAGAGGAGACGACACACACAGTATCAGACATATTATTGACCCGAGAAGTAGAGAACTTCAGTATCAGTTGTTTGAAACTCGCTTAAGAAAGTGATCATAATCTGTTATAAACCAACTTAATAATAAAATAATAAAGATATTATTGTATTATAATATAAAAAATATAATCTTTATTTCTACATGTACATGTACAAGGTATACAGACCATAGCTGACATCAATGACATACTACTATATAGAAAGCCGCTTGTTATGCAGAGCATTTCGGACAAATTAGGTCGGTTTTTGCCTCAGGATGAGACCCACGCCAGTTGACTAACACCCAGGTTCCCATTTTACTGATGGGGAACATAGACAACTGGTGTGAAGAAACACGCCCAATGTTTCTATCCTTGCTGGGAATCGAACCCAGACCCTCTCCGTGTGAAGCGAGAGCTTTAGCCACCAGGCCACGGGCCACCATGGTTTATAACAGAATGTGATCACTTTCCTAAGTGATCACATTCTGTTAAAGAAAACTTATGTTGGAAGGAATAACTTGAAGGATGTAAAGGTAAATCAGGAATGAGATCAGTGTGACATCCTGGGCTATATCCACATATATGGTGGGTCCTACAGACTAGGAAGGAGTTATACAAGGTTCGGTAGGACGTGAGTGTTGTGTACCTTAATCGCAAGGCTCAAGCCTTTCCACCTTCGTCATGGTTTTTATAATTGCCGAGGTGACTGTAGGGACCTCGGGTAACTCTTAGAATTCGTTTGATATTGATAATTTATCCTGGATTTCAGTTGATGCTGGTTATTTTGACTTGATATGATAGAATTTATTTCTGTTGATTGTTTATGTTCGTTGCTTTGATTGTTGATTTTACCTTTGTTTTCATTGTGTTCTGTATATTTTTTTTGTCTGTAATCGCTGAGTGACTTACTCTATCAATAACAGCTACAGTACTACTACTACTACTGCTGCTTTTGATGTTACTATTACTACTACTATTAGTACTGCTACTATTACTGGTGCTGCTAGTACTACTGCTGCTGCTACTACTACTATTATTGTTAACATGACTCACGAAATCGTAATGACACGATTGCAAACAAACCATACCACGGGCGGGGATAGAACCCGCGATCAGAGAGTCTCAAAACTCCAGACCGTCGTGTTAGCCACTGGACCAACTAGCCACAATAAGATTCGTCCAACTAGGTATATTTCTACACCATTTGTGGTCACAATGGTGCGTATGCTAACCTTCCTATGGTGTAGAAATATACCTAGTTGGACGAATCTTATTGTGGCTAACTGGTCCAGTGGCTAACGCGAAGGTCTGGAGTTTTGAGACTCTGATCGCGGGTTCTATCCCCGCCCGTGGTATGGTTTATTGTTGTTACTGTTGCTTCTACTAACTCCAAATGAGATCAACTAAAATACAAGACTGACAAGTGTGCTGGTGTGAGACGGTTTATGAGAAATACAAAATGGAATAAAATCTTGCAAACAAGAGTATATAAAACAAGAAGAGCTCTGCAACATGTATAAAAATGGAAGAAAATTAAAATTTATTCCAAAAATGAGAAGTAAGAGAAAATAAGGAATGATGCAATGTGTGGTCCCGGAAAGTCATAAAAATATGATGCGAGACCAATAGAGGAACCCGGAGACTTACCACATTAGGGAAGCGCTAAACCCGTAAGAGGGGCGTATAGCGTCTGAGGGAATGGAAGGTGATCAGACTGCTCGATCCAAGGGAAAAATAACTCTCAGTTCCACGATCCCTTTCCCCCTGTGTCGAGGTCATAGACTGGCCAGGGATTTGGACATGGCAAGAATACACGTGCTTATGTTGGGAGATCAAGACCTTTGAAAAAAGAAATAATTGAGGATGACAAGACGGAAGAACATCCCCTGTTTGTGTCTGGGATAAAGAAACCAAATGGAAATAAATGGTATAAAATACCGACACAATGGAAATATAAACACATAAGCAGTACAGTGTCACCCTTTATTGACAACGTTTCGCCCACATAGTGGGCTTTACTAAGTCGCAAACAGATCTTATGACTTGATAAAGCCCACTGTGTGTGCGAAACGTTGTTGTCAATAAAGGATCACACTGTACTGCTTATATGTTCATATTTCCAAGAAAACCAAATGTTTTAATGATTGGTTTAGCGCTTCCTTTTGATTATTATAATAATAATAATAATAATAATTTAATGATGACACACACACAAACACACACACACACACACACACACACACACACACACTGGAAGAATGACGAAGTCGTCGAGTCTGGAGAGGAAGTGTGTGAAGCAGTAAATATGAACTCTGAGTTTGTTAATATTAGGAGGGGAAATAAAAAATTAAGATAAAGGAAATGTTAACTCTCCCCTCCCATGAAGGGAATGTTAACTCTCCCCTCCCATGAAGGGAATGTTAACTCTCCCCTCCCATGAAGGGAATGTTAACTCTCCCCTCCCATGAAGGGAATGTTAACTCTCCCCTCCCATGAAGGGAATGTTAACTCTCCCCTCCCATGAAGGGAATGTTAACTCTCCCCTCCCATGAAGGGAATGTTAACTCTCCCCTCCCATGAAGGGAATGTTAACTCTCCCCTCCCATGAAGGGAATGTTAACTCTCCCCTCCCATGAAGGGAATGTTAACTCTCCCCTCCCATGAAGGGAATGTTAACTCTCCCCTCCCATGAAGGGAATGTTAACTCTCCCCTCCCATGAAGGGAATGTTAACTCTCCCCTCCCATACAGGGAATGTTAACTCTCCCCTCCCATAAAGGGAATGTTAACTCTCCCCCTATAGGGAATGTTAACTCTCCCCTCCCATGAAGGGAATGTTAACTCTCCCCCTAAAGGGAATGTTAACTCTCCCCTCCCATGAAGGGAATGTTAACTCTCCCCTCCCATGAAGGGAATGTTAACTCTCCCCTCCCATGAAGGGAATGTTAACTCTCCCCTCCCATGAAGGGAATGTTAACTCTCCCCTCCCATGAAGGGAATGTTAACTCTCCCCTCCCATGAAGGGAATGTTAACTCTCCCCTCCATGAAGGGAATGTTAACTCTCCCCTCCCATGAAGGGAATGTTAACTCTCCCCTCCCATGAAGGGAATGTTAACTCTCCCCTCCCATGAAGGGAATGTTAACTCCCCTCCCATGAAGGGAATGTTAACTCTCCCCTCCCATGAAGGGAATGTTAACTCTCCCCCTAAAGGGAATGTTAACTCTCCCCTCCCATGAAGGGAATGTTAACTCTCCCCTCCCATGAAGGGAATGTTAACTCTCCCCTCCCATGAAGGGAATGTTAACTCTCCCCTCCCATGAAGGGAATGTTAACTCTCCCCTCCCATGAAGGGAATGTTAACTCTCCCCTCCCATGAAGGGAATGTTAACTCTCCCCTCCCATGAAGGGAATGTTAACTCTCCCCTCCCATGAAGGGAATGTTAACTCTCCCCCCCCATGAAGGGAATGTTAACTCTCCCCTCCCATGAAGGGAATGTTAACTCTCCCCTCCCATGAAGGGAATGTTAACTCTCCCCTCCCATGAAGGGAATGTTAACTCTCCCCTCCCATGAAGGGAATGTTAACTCTCCCCTCCCATGAAGGGAATGTTAACTCTCCCCTCCCATGAAGGGAATGTTAACTCTCCCCTCCCATGAAGGGAATGTTAACTCTCCCCTCCCATGAAGGGAATGTTAACTCTCCCCTCCCATAAAGGGAATGTTAACTCTCCCCTCCATGAAGGGAATGTTAACTCTCCCCTCCCATGAAGGGAATGTTAACTCTCCCCTCCCATGAAGGGAATGTTAACTCTCCCCTCCCATGAAGGGAATGTTAACTCTCCCCCTCCCATGAAGGGAATGTTAACTCTCCCCTCCCATGAAGGGAATGTTAACTCTCCCTCCCATGAAGGGAATGTTAACTCTCCCCTCCCATGAAGGGAATGTTAACTCTCCCCTCCCATGAAGGGAATGTTAACTCTCCCCTCCCATGAAGGGAATGTTAACTCTCCCCTCCCATGAAGGGAATGTTAACTCTCCCCTCCATGAAGGGAATGTTAACTCCCCTCCCATGAAGGGAATGTTAACTCTCCCCTCCCATGAAGGGAATGTTAACTCTCCCCTCCCATGAAGGGAATGTTAACTCTCCCCTCCCATGAAGGGAATGTTAACTCTCCCCTCCCATGAAGGGAATGTTAACTCTCCCCTCCCATAAAGGGAATGTTAACTCTCCCCCTAAAGGGAATGTTAACTCTCCCCTCCCATGAAGGGAATGTTAACTCTCCCCTCCCATGAAGGGAATGTTAACTCTCCCCCTAAAGGGAATTTTAAACTTCCTCTCCTCTGCAACAAGTTAACATGGAAAATATTAACATTACCAAGGATGTGAAATAGTCTTAGATATTTGTACATAATGTTTTTATACGTTTTTGTCGCTCAGTTTACCATTACTAGTATCAAAAGAATGTTTAGTAACACTAAGATATTCTTTTATTATTTAGAATTTCGTTAACACACACACACACACACACACACACACACACACACACACACACACACACACACACACATCAGTGTAGAGGCGGGACCAGGAGCTGTGACCCGACTCCTGCAACCACAACTAGGTGAGTACACAGAGAGAGAGAGAGAGAGAGAGAGAGAGAGAGAGAGAGTCAGCATCTGGACACCGTGGTAAAATCTAGCAACTAAACCGCAGAAGTAAGACTCCAAACTTCCAGGACCAAGTTCACTCCACAATATTTTTGCTATCAGCATTTCCAGTAGCCAAGTCCAGAAATGGAGGAGCTGGCATATTTTGTAAATAACACCAGCGTAGGCAGAGAGGGCGGGGGTGGAGTGGGTGTAGATGGTGGGGGTAGAGAGTGTGGTGGAGTGGGTGTAGATGGTGGTAGTAGAGTGTGGTGGAGTGGGTGTAGATGGTGGTAGTAGAGAGTGTGGTGGAGTGGGTGTAAATGGTGGGGTAGTGTGTGGTGGAGGGGGTGTAAATGGTGGGGGTAGAGAGAGTGGTGGAGTGGGTGTAAATGGGGGGGGTTAAGTGTGTGGGGGTGAGTGGGTGTAAATTGTGGGGGTAGAGGAGGAATATAGTGTATGTGAAAAGGGTGTGTGTGTGTGTGTGTGTGTGTGTGTGTGTGTGTGTGTGTGTGTGTGTGTGTGTGTGTGTGTGTGTGTGTGTGTCAGATGTTTGATAAAATATACAGAAGATGAAACAACCTGACCGCCAGAAGAGAGGTTGAAAAGGACATATTTAGGTGTCCCATAGCTCGATTGGTAGTGCACTAAGCTCGCACATTGATGTCCGGGGTCGATCCCCGGTACGGGTGGAAACATTAAGACGTTTCCTTAAGACACCTGCTGTCCATGTTCACCTATCAGTAAAATTATTATTATATACAAGTGAACCACCACTACTGCTATCACTAATGTCTACTACCACCACTGCTGTCTCACTACTACCACCACTACTGTCCCTACTACCACCACTACTGTCCCTACTACCACTACTGTCCCTACTACCACCACTACTGTCCCTACTACCACCACTACTGTCCCTACTACCACCACTACTGTCCCTACTACCACCACTACTGTTCCTACAACCACCTCTACTGCCCCTACTACCACCACTGCTATCTCTACTACCACCACTATTGACCCTATACTACCACCATTAATGTTCTTCCTCCACCACTGCTACTGTCCGGCTGCCACTACCGCTAGTGTCCAGCCACCACCAGCACAGAGTTCCTCCCGAGTTTCTGTAAGATGGAATTTAAGTTGGGTCCTGTGGAGTTTATGGTGTGTGAGAGACAGTAGTAGCATGCTAGCAGGTGGAATTGGCCCTTCCCCAGCAACATGTTTTCGGCAAATTGGTCTATATTATGTGATATTGTACGTCATGGTGGGGTGAGAGGGGGGAACTGTTGTACGTGGTGTGGGGTGAGACAAATCTAGAGGTGTAGGGTGAGTGAGGGAAGTCTAAGGGTGTATATAGCTGGTGTGGGGGAAGGGAGAGGAGCTGTAACGTGTTGGGGTTGGTATTGGGGTGTGTGGAGATAAGGAGAACGGTAGTTTACAATATTCGTCCTGTACTCACCTAAAAGTTTTTCCATTTTACAAGTTCAAATACTAATTTACCATCTTTTTAACGAGCCTCAAAAATGATGTGATTCTGAAAGCACCAGCGTAACATATTTTGCAACCAAAAGTATTTTTATTCTGATATAGTGCTTATGCACTAGTGGTACTGCACTAGAGGGGCTGTAGTAGGACTAGTGTAATAGCACTAGTTCTACACTGAGCTACTAAACTTCCTCAGATGGTTTGCCTCTAGACAAAACCTACTCATCACTTACGATTAATATCATGTTCATTTATATCAATTATAAGTCAATAAATTTTCTTCAAGTGACATTAAACGTCAATTTTTGTCCGTTGTGTGGAAAGTAGCTGGTGGTTGGTGGTGGTGATGTAGGTGAGGTGGTTGTTGGTGGTGATGTAGGTGAGCTGGTTGGTGGTGGTTGTGGGGATGTAGGTGAGCTGGTGATGGTGGGGATGTAGGTGGACTGGTAGTTCCTGGCGTGTTGTGCAGACTCCTCTGGCCTCACCTTAAAAAACATCTCTGGGGTCATCAAAGGGGCCCCCGCTGATGAACCAGACATCTGACGCTTTGGCTCAGCCAGTGGTGAAGTGCTCCATGAAGTCAATTTATCTGTCGTAATTCATAATGCGGAAGTCGAGACTGATGGCGCTAGTTCAAGCGTAAGTGTATTGAGGCGGCCGCCAACCAGCTGTGTCAAGATGAGGGTTAGCCTCCAACGACCCCACAAATCATCGTCTTCGGGAATCGGGGCAGATATGTCGAAGGCAATTATTGGTGATTTAGGACAGCGTCGCAATGAATGTTGCGGTGGATGAGGTTGATGGTTGTGTACCGGGGAGAGTCACTTCCATCGCGTTGCGGTGGATGTTGCGATGGATGAGGTTGACGGTTGTGGCGCGGGTAGAGGCACTCGACGCCTCTGTCATCTGGTGCCTATACCAGTATACCACCTACATTAATCGCATCAACTGCAGGTTGTTTAAACCAGTATATCACACTAATCAACACAGTTCCTCTGTTTACACCGGTATACCACCCGCACTAATCTCGTCTCTCATTTTAGTCAAATACAACAATATCGCAAGGTTAGACAAAAAATCCGGGAATGGTGGAGAGTTACGAACTCACTAACAGTAGCCACTCGGCTAAGCACAAAAACCTTATCAACCAAATGCTTAGTCCTTTTCTCAATCCAGTGCTCTTTATCGCTGTGAAATTACGTCTTCCTGAGTACTCTACCACTCTGGTTCTCTTCTCCGTTACCTTGCATGGTTTGTGTTAACACCGAAAACTGGCCTCTAGTTCAATGCTTCCTATCTCCTTTCTTCAAAAGAATGTCCGTACATTAGTTGGTGAGGGGGTTCCTCCAGCTGGCACTCTCCCAGCCTCCAGGTGGTATATAGTCCCTGTGGGTTTAGTGCTTCACCATAAATATAATAATAAGCTGATGGTCAGCTGCCTGTTTTTAACAGATGCAGATTATTATTATTATAATCAAGGGGGAAGCGCTAAACCCGGAGGATTATACAGCGCCTGGGGGGGGGATGTGGAAGGCATTCAGGCTTAATTCGGGGAACTGGGCACAGATCCAATTCCCTAAATCAAGAGCCCCTCACCAACATAAGGAACCTTCCTTGAGGGGAACAGATGCAGAGACACACAAACCTCTCGACTTCATACTTACGAAGTGTTGATGCTGTACATGCAGCCAGTATTGTACTGTGTACTTTGTCCCGAAGTTCGTTAGTTCGAATCTCGTCCGCTCTGAGATTAATGTTTGTAAATATTCCACTTGTTCTGCGAAGTATAAACACACACACACACACATATATATAATATATATATAATATATATATATATATATATATATATATATATATATATATATATATATATATATATATATATAGCAATAAGATCACAGTAAATGGATGATTTTACTATATGCAGAAAAACCACCGTGAAAAAAGTGAAATTCCAAGCGCTTTCGTGATTTCTCACATTTTCAAGGAACTGTAAAAATATATATATAAATCGATATGGAAGAGACAATGAAAATTCCAGTCACTTTAAGAAAGCCTGGGTGGTGATCGTGGACGGCGGAGAGGTAACTTGTCTTACTGTCAGCCAGCAACACTGGATTCCAGCACTGCAAACCTTGCCTCCAGTTGTGTGTGGCGAGTGTACTGGAGTGATATGGTGGAGTGCGGTGTTAGTGTTGGACAAAAGCTGGTCCAGTACTGTCGTCTTGGCGATCATTCTACTGCGGTAGTTTTCTTCCGAAATTCTTCACAATGTAAGTTTGTTTTAACGTTTCCTTTTGACTTACAAATACTGTACTATCTCCTGTATTTTGAGTTTGCTTAGAGTGCGTTGGATTAGTTTAATTTGGGTTAGGATAACAAAAAGATTAGGTGATGAAAGATTGAATATCAGATTGGAGGGAGAGAGTATGGAGGAGGTGAACGTATTCAGATATTTGGGAGTGGACGTGTCAGCGGATGGGTCTATGAAAGATGAGGTGAATCATAGAATTGATGAGGGAAAAAGAGTGAGTGGTGCACTTAGGAGTCTGTGGAGACAAAGAACTTTGTCCTTGGAGGCAAAGAGGGGAATGTATGAGAGTATAGTTTTACCAACGCTCTTATATGGGTGTGAAGCGTGGGTGATGAATGTTGCAGCGAGGAGAAGGCTGGAGGCAGTGGAGATGTCATGTCTGAGGGCAATGTGTGGTGTGAATATAATGCAGAGAATTCGTAGTTTGGAAGTTAGGAGGAGGTGCGGGATTGCCAAAACTGTTGTCCAGAGGGCTGAGGAAGGGTTGTTGAGGTGGTTCGGACATGTAGAGAGAATGGAGCGAAACAGAATGACTTCAAGAGTGTATCAGTCTGTAGTGGAAGGAAGGCGGGGTAGGGGTCGGCCTAGGAAGGGTTGGAGGGAGGGGGTAAAGGAGGTTTTGTGTGCGAGGGGCTTGGACTTCCAGCAGGCATGCGTGAGCGTGTTTGATAGGAGTGAATGGAGACAAATGGTTTTTAATACTTGACGTGCTGTTGGGGTGTGAGCAAAGTAACATTTATGAAGGGATTCAGGGAAACCGGCAGGCCGGACTTGAGTCCTGGAGATGGGAAGTACAGTGCCTGCACTCTGAAGGAGGGGTGTTAATGTTGCAGTTTAAAAACTGTAGTGTAAAGCACCCTTCTGGCAAGACAGTGATGGAGTGAATGATGGTGAAAGTTTTTCTTTTTCGGGCCACCCTGCCTTGGTGGGAATCGGCCGGTGTGATAATAAATAAAATAAATAGCTTATAATACCCTATAAAAAAATAACCACTAATATATAGATGTGAAAGACTGTCACGGTACATCTAGCAACGCATTGACTGGGCAGTACCCAGGAATAAAACGTTTAATTCTGCACGCTTATGAGTCATGCTGTTAGAATGGGTTATAATCTCATTGCTACAACGTCATTTTAACATTCCAACTCCTATAAAATTCACTGGTGATAAACTAATTAGCATATAAGAATTATGATGATAAATGATTGTAGTGTCCGGGGCCCAAGGCTGTTCACCAGCCACCCACCAGGCATAAGGGAAATTACCAATAGACCCCTGGCTGCCTTCAATAGGGAGCTGGACAGATACCAAAAGTCAGTACCCTATCAGTCGGCCTGTGGTTCGTACGTTGCACTTGCGGCCAGCAGTAACAGCCTGGTTGATCAGGCCTGATCCACCTGGAGGCCTGGTCAGGGACTGGGCCGCGGGGGCGTTGACCCCCGGAACCCCCTCCAGGTAGCATATAAGATTTGTGGTTGTAAACGGAGCAAGCTTAGCGGGGTAGGCCGGACAGAGGGAGAAGTGTAGGCTTAGTGAAGTTTTCAGGTCCGGGGATGGGTGGGTCAGGGGAATGGTGCAGTAGGCCAGGGAAAGTGAGGGTCATAGGAGCGGGGAGGTTTAGATCCGGTGGGGGAGGGGGCCAGGTTTAGGTCCGGGTGGGGGAGGGGGAAGGTTTAGGTCCGGGTGGTGGAGGGGGAAGAAGGTTTAGGTCCGGGTGGTGGAGGGGGAAGGTTTAGGTCCAGGTGGGGGAGCGAGTTGCTTTCATATATCCGAGTAGATAGTGAAAGGAATTCCAGGCTTCACAACCGTGAATGGGAAGATATTTTTATACCCGTTTCTTTTTTGCATGAATTGCATCATTTTTCGCATGTATTTAATAAAGATGTAGAACAATTTTATATATATTATATATATATATTATATATATATATATATATATATATATATATAATATATATATATATATATATTATATATATATATATATATATATATATATATATATATATATATATATATATGTATATTTTGTCGTTGCATAAAGTCCGTGAGACTACAGGAATACAGTGACCTGACCTTCAAGACCTTTACGAAATTTGGCATTGACTTGAGCGCAAATTATCCTTGAAATTAAACTGGTCTTCAGTTAAATTAGAGTTTGATGCAATGAGGTAAAATTCCAAACTCCAACTTTTTGTAAGGTGATCAAACTTACGGATTAATTTCCAGTGATCTGTCAAAATCTGTTGTGAATGTAGTCACGTATATAAGAAAAAAAACACTGTTGTCTTTTGCTGTTCTGATATTTTTTTCGTATACAAGGCTATCCTTCTCCACATAAATTATTCTTGATCGACTTTATGTATTTTGCCTATTAAGTTATTTTGACAGCGTTGTGTGTCGAGGCTACATTTATATCCGGTCTTCAACTCAAGTTTTTCAGATATTATAATTTTCATTAGAATGTTGATCTTTGTGTTAAGGTATTAAAATAAAACATCTGGCAGAACAATAAGGCTGTATAATGAACCATTCAGATATATGGAAATATTCTTGAAAACATACTTAGGACTATTTTTTTCACATGAGATGTTTATTTATACGTTTGAATGTCTTTTCTTAATATTATCAATAATATGATTAATTGAAACTTCAAGGAAGGGAAGCCTTTTGTGAAATTTCCCATGAACACACTTTCATATATACCACTAATAGGAGTAGAAAAAAATTTGCAGTACAATTGATGTTTATATTAGCATATTGTGTCATCCAGGGTATCTTAGTATATTGTGTCATCCAAGATATTTTAACATATTGTGTCATCCAAGGTATTTTAACATATTGTGTCATCCAAGGTATTTTAACATATTGTGTCATCCAAGATATTTTAACATATTGTGTCATCCAAGGTATTTTAACATATTGTGTCATCCAAGGTATTTTAACATATTGTGTCATCCAAGATATTTTAACATATTGTGTCATCCAAGGTATTTTAACATATTGTGTCATCCAAGATATTTTAACATATTGGGTCATCCAAGGTATTTTAACATATTGTGTCATCCAAGGTATTTTAACATATTGTGTCATCCAAGGTATTTTAACATAGTGTCACCCATAGCTTTGTCAGGTGACGTGTGCTATTCCATCTTAAGGTATTTTTCTTGTGTACCGTATTCATCCCCGCTCTTGTTACAGCGTCACTTCTCCACCGTCATTCCCAAATGTTAAAAATCGTGGTGGCTGTATATCACACTCTCCTGTTTTACATATTTACCTGTAGTTTGTGGAATGGAATATGTTAGTTCTGCCTCGGTTAATATCGTAATTCATGCAGTGGATATGTGCAGAGAGAAAAAAGTTAAGAATATTAGAACATATCCCACTGATCCTTGATGTTGAGTCTGCAGGGTTTTCAAATGTTTACCTCTGAATGCAATGTGCAAATTGAGAATGCTCTTTGAGAGGTGTTGTATGAGTTTCTTATTTACTTTTCTTTTCGGGCTGATATTAATAACATTAACATTTCTTACCTCCGTTTGATGGTATTTATTTTCTTTCGTACTTTTTATTATGTAATTGGCTCTTGCTCTTTGAGGAATTGCCTGATAATATAGATAGTTATATAATATGTAATATAAACACTTAAAAGCCCTGAATGGGGAATGAGAAACTTTCGAGTTTGATTTGAGGAAGAAGATAAGCTCGAATTCCTTGGATCAAGAGCTCTTTACTGGCATCGAGACACCATGAAGGGTCTGTCTGTACGACAACTTTTTCTTCCTTTCTTCCAGTAGCTCTTAAATGTTTCTCACTATCTAGTAGCTTGAGTTTTAGCGCACTCACCTCACACACTGAGGCCCTTGGTTCGATCCCCGGTAGGGGTCGAAACATTAGGACATGTTTCCTTAAGACACCTGCTGTCCCTGTTTACCTATCAGTAAAATAGGTACCTGGGTCGCATCCTGGGGACAAAACCTAATTTGCCTTAAATTAAATAACAAAAAAGGCACGATACCGTGACTGGAACGATACACAAATAACCCGCACATAAAAGAGAGAAGCTTACGACGACGTTTCGGTCCGACTTGGACCATTGACAAAGTACAGTGTGACTTTGTCAATGGTCCAAGTCGGACCGAAACGTAGTCGTAAGCTTCTCTCTTTTATGTGTGGGTTATTTGTATATTGCCTTAAATTCTCTGCATAACAAGGGGTTTTCTATATAGTAGTATGTCACTGACGTTAGCTATGGTCTGTAAACCTTGTACTTGTAGAAATAAAGATGATTATTATTATAATAATATTATTATTATTACTATTCAGTGCATAAACTTTCGCTTGTCTTCTGTTCACTGACACTACTATCCATTATACCTCACCTTCCCCACCTTATACCTCTTCTTCCTCTTTTTCTTGATATCAGTAAACAATAATCTGACTTAACAGCCACTAAAAACATGAGCGTCCACAGTTTTACCCTTCCATATTCTGTCCATTAATACTGGATGTTAAGCAAACTGTTTTTTTTTTTATCGGTCACTACCCATCACAGATTACTCCACCAGTTAACTAAACTACAGCTGGCTCCACCAGTTAACTCCACTACAGCTGGTACCACCAGTTAACTCGCTGCAACTGGCGTCAACAGTTAACCCCACTACAGCTGACACTTCCAAAGGTGTATCTCCACATATCTGACACCACCAGTTACCACAAAGTACTCGAGGATCTGATCCCAAATCTGCACACTGTCATAACAACATACAAGATCGAGAGAAATGGGAGGAAGTGCAAAATAAACCCAGTGAGGAGGAGCAGGGGTGCGGTGGGAACAATAAGGGAACACTGTATCAACATTCGTGGCCCCAGACTATTCAACATCTTACCAGAAGATATCAGAAACACGGCTGGAACAAGTGTAGAAGTCTTTAAGAGTAAACTAGACAAGTATCTTTACCAGATCAACCAGGCTGTGATGGGTATGTGAGCCAGCTGGCCTCCAGCAGCAACAGCCTGGTTGACCAGAGTAGCACCAGATGAAAATAATAAGACTCGAAATTCATCAAAGGTATATACCACCGCCATAGCTGACACCACCAGTTCCGACCGGTATAGCTGACACCACCAGTTCCGACCGGTATAGCTGACACCACCAGTTCCGACCGGTATAGCTGACACCACCAGTTCCGACCGGTATAGCTGACACCACCAGTTCCGACCGCTATAGCTGACACCACCAGTTCCGACCGCTATAGCTGACACCACCAGTTCCGACCGCTATAGCTGACACCACCAGTTCCGACCGCTATAGCTGACACCACCAATCAAAACCTCCATAGCTGACAATAGCAATCACCACCGCCATAGCTAACACCAGTTGACACCACCAGTCGACACCACCAGTCAACGCTGCCATATTTGACACCACCAGTCAACACCGCCATAGCTGACACCACCAATCAACACCGCCATAGTTGACACCAATCAACACCGCCATAGCTGACACCACCAATCAACACCGCCATAGTTGACACCACCAATCAACACCGCCATAGTTGACACCACCAGTCAACACCGCCATAGTTGACACCACCAGTCAACACCGCCATAGTTGACACCACCAGTCAACACCGCCATAGTTGACACCACCAGTCAACACCGCCATAGTTGACACCACCAGTCAACACCGCCATAGTTGACACCACCAGTCAACACCGCCATAGTTGACACCATCATTCACGCTGTTGCTAACACCAGCTCCTCGCGTCTTATCTCTTGAGAACAACGTGTAAGTAACCTCACCAACACGAAGGTTTGGCAGAACTTTTATATTGAGTGATCTACCAGGCGTTGCTCTCATCAAACGTCTTTCTGCCGCGCTTGATCCCCACTCGCGCGTGAAATTTTGCAGTGATTCCATCCATTTTTAGAATTCGTCTCTCCATGCTGGTACAGGAACACCCAGATTTTTGAGAGAGCTTTCTGTGTTTCTTTCCAATCTTTCATGTGTACAGATCCATTTTGAGTAAATTTGAATTCACTCCTCATCTGGCGCCACCGTCTTCATGCTATATCATAACATCTTTACGTGGTAGTTATTGTGTGATATATGGTGTACCGCGGAATCTTACTGAGCAAGATTCGCTGTACTCCACTCAGACACCTCAGGTATCCTGGATTGAACTCTCAGCTACTGGAAATATTCCCATAGACGCACAATGAAGTTGGCTACGTAGTTACTGGTGATATAACTGGAGAAGCCCTAAAGGGTCTTCCAAACTCGGTTAATTTCGCTTAATAATTTCGAAACTGGAGTGAAGTACTTTGAAAGGACAATGATCAAAGTCACCTTTTCATTGTATTTATATACTGTAACTTGATTGCAAAAGATCATCATTCCTCCTCCTTCATGCTACAGTAATATCATTATAGTTTGTATTGGTTTCTTGTATCACGCATAAAAATAAACAAGGGCAGTATACATTACACGGGCTTCATTAGATCAGTCCTGAAGAGATTTATTACTCGTAGTTATTGAATAAGTGGAGTAAGTGGTGCAGCTCCCCTGATAAATTGTCTGGGGTACTGCAATTACTGTGACCAGCCAGGCAGGGGTGAACCTAATGTGTTCAGTCTTACACACCATCAACGGTTAAAACGTCGTCTTGTATCTATAAATGTTTACCTTTCACAATCCCTAAAATTCACAGTAAAGCCGCTTGTTGATGCAGTTCGATTTTGTTATATTTTGATTTTATTGCATCTTGCGATTATTATTTTTAACTGCATTGGTAGAAGGCATTTAATTTCTAGTGTCTTGCAGTTACGTAATTATATTAATGCCTGACATTTCAAGTTAACGAACTTTTTAACTTTAGTAACTGCGTGAGCGCTCAACAGCTCCACGAAACGAGGCCAATCAAGGAAGCCAGCAAACAGAAACTCGGCGACAATGAAGCCTGGCAGTTCCTCCCGCCTGCGCCCTGACAGTTAATTATGACTCACAAGTGTGTCATGTTTTTCTTCTCTGCTGCAGCACTCAAGTCAAGTACCAGTTGCCTCATTACCCTCGTGATGGTCGACCTGCTCAACACTCCTCCCTCATCTCTCATCATCTCCTGACAACACATGTCATGTAAGCTCCTGCTGGAGCACTGTTGTCACCCCTCTTCTTGTGCTCTCCTTATCCTGGTCGGCAGCGGCTGAAGGTTAGGTTGGCTAATAGATCCGGCGATCATTACCTGCACGCGCAAGTCATAGATCAGAATTGTTGCGGGGATAACAACTACGAAGATACGCAGGAAAGCAGAGAAAGGGAGTTCCGAATGTTAGTAAACGTGTATATGTTTACCCACTCTTCAATCCTCTCACCCTCCCCACTAACTCTTTGCCCTCCCCACTATTTAGTCACCCCTCCAGCCCTCCCTACTGTTCAGTCACTCGTTCCGTCCTCCCCAACCACGCTCTGCCCTCCCCAATAAAATCACTTCTCTCCTCACTAAATTCTTCCAATAAGACAAAATTCTCAGTTTTTGGGAGCCATTGACAGTGACGCTTCTGGATGATGTGATGAATAAATTCTTCGACAGTAACCATGACCCGTATAGTATTTGCTCACACACACACGTGAGGCAGACTAACGTAACAGGGATAATGAAATCAACCTGTTTTTATGCTTGATGTTCGGCTGACACATACTGTCAGCTCACCGCTTGACTCAGGTCCACACATCCACATTTCATGAGAAACAAAACACGGCAATTCATTACACATTTCACTATCTGCATTATTCGGTATTATTGCGAAATATATGACATATGACATTACAGAGACAAACATTTAATTATGGTGATGTAATCACACACACACACACACCACACACACTCGCAGACAGGCGATCTTAACTATGCAAGACAAACCAAAGAATGTAGAAATCTTTAGCTCAAGCACTTTCATACTTCTCAGTGCGTCATCAGGAGCTATGCAATGTTGCAAGGTAGGAACTGAAGCAGGGGAAGTTTTCTTAGAGTAGCGCAGTGTGGGACTGTCACCGGCCACAGGTTCTCTCAGAATGTGGACCAACTATCGATGGCAACCCCACATCACCACCATCCCCCTCCTCCCCATATGGGGTAGGAGGGTTTTTGAGATATCAAGCATTATGAAATTAGAAGATATAGCCAGCCACAAGCTTTTTCTAGCTGCTTAGAACAGGTCATGAGAAACGTATTTTCTCAAGTCACATGACCTGTTCTAAGTGGCTTGAAAAAGCTTGGGGCTGGCTATTATATCTTCTAATTTCAT
>NC_069437.1:13052263-13102263 GCF_026875155.1 Cherax quadricarinatus | reverse complement strand
CACACTCCTCGGGCACTCCTGCTGCTGTCACACTCCTCGGGTACTCCTGCTGCTGTCACACTCCTCGGGGCCACTCCTGATCTGCTGCTGTCACACTCCTCGGGCACTCCTGCTGCTGCTGTCACACTCCTCGGGCACTCCTGCTGCTGTCACACTCCTCGGGTACTCCTGCTGCTGTCACACTCCTCGGGCACTCCTGCTGCTGCTGTCACACTCCTCGGGCACTCCTGCTGCTGCTGTCACACTCCTCGGGCACTCCTGCTGCTGTCACACTCCTCGGGTACTCCTGCTGCTGTCACACTCCTCGAGCACTCCTGCTGCTGCTGTCACACTCCTCGGGCACTCCTGCTGCTGCTGTCATACTCGTGCACTCCTGCTGCTCTCACACTCCTCGTGCACTCCTGCTGCTGTCACACTTCTCGTGCACTCCTGGTGCTGCTGCTGCTGTCACACTCCTCGTGCACTCCTGCTGCTGCTGTCACACTCCTCGTGCACTCCTGCTGCTGTCACACTCCTCGTGCACTCCTGCTGCTGCTGTCACACTCCTCGTGCACTCCTGCTGCTGTCACACTCCTCGTGCACTCCTGCTGCTGCTGCCACACTCCTGCTGCTCTCACACTCGTGCACTCCTGCTGCTGCTGCTCTCACACTCGTGCACTCCTGCTGCTGCTCTCACACTCCTCGTGCACTCCTGGTGCTGCTGTCACACTCCTCGTGCACTCCTGCTGCTGTCACACTACTCGTGCACTCCTGCTGCTGCTGTTGTCACTCCTCGTGCACTCCTGCTGCTGTCACACTCCTCGTGCACTCCTGCTGCTGCTGTTGTCACTCCTCGTGCACTCCTGCTGCTGTCACACTCCTCGTGCACTCCTGCTGCTGCTGTTGTCACTCCTCGTGCACTCCTGCTGCTGTCACACTACTCGTGCACTCCTGCTGCTGCTATCACACTCGTGCACTCCTGGTGCTGCTGCTGCTGTCACACTCCTCGTGCACTCCTGCTGCTGCTGTCACACTCCTCGTGCACTCCTGGTGCTGCTGCTGTCACACTCCTCGTGCACTCCTGCTGCTGCTGTCGCACTCCTCGTGCACTCCTGCTGCTGCTGTTGTCACTCCTCGTGCACTCCTGCTGCTGTCACACTCCTCGTGCACTCCTGCTGCTGTCAGACTCCTCGTGCACTCCTGCTGCTGCTGCCACACTCCTGCTGCTCTCACACTCGTGCACTCCTGCTGCTGCTGCTCTCACACTCGTGCACTCCTGCTGCTGCTCTCACACTCCTCGTGCACTCCTGGTGCTGCTGTCACACTCCTCGTGCACTCCTGCTGCTGTCACACTACTCGTGCACTCCTGCTGCTGCTATCACACTCGTGCACTCCTGGTGCTGCTGCTGCTGTCACACTCCTCGTGCACTCCTGCTGCTGCTGTCACCTCGTGCACTCCTGCTGCTGCTGTCACACTCCTCGTGCACTCCTGGTGCTGTCACACTCCTCGTGCACTCC
This sequence comes from Cherax quadricarinatus, assembly GCF_026875155.1. Lineage (NCBI taxonomy): Eukaryota > Metazoa > Arthropoda > Malacostraca > Decapoda > Parastacidae > Cherax > Cherax quadricarinatus. The sequence continues at coordinate 13,100,766 of NC_069437.1, read as the reverse complement.
TGGTGCTGTCACACTCCTCGTGCACTCCTGGTGCTGTCACACTCCTCGTGCACTCCTGCTGCTGTTGTCACACTCCTGCACTCCTGCTGATGCTTGTACCACCCTCGTCCTCCAGCCTCCAGCTACTTCTGTTGCTGTTGTCACACTCCCCTACTGCTGCTGCTGTTGTTGTCACACTCCCCTACTGCTGCTGCTGTTGTTGTCACACTCCTTCACTGCTGATGCTGTTGTCACGCTCCTCCTTCACTGCTGCTGTTGTTTTCACACTCCTGCTGCTTTTACCACCCTCCTCCTCCAGCCCCTTGCTGCTTCTCTTGCTGTTGCTGCTGTCACACTCTACTGCTGCTGCTGCTGTTGTCACACTCTGTTGCTGTTGTTGTCACACTCTACTGCTGTTGCTGTTGTTGTCACACTCTACTGCTGTTGCTGTTGTTGTCACACTCTACCGCTGCTGCTGTTGTTGTCACACACTACCAGCCCAGCACCCTGCCTGTCACAGCTGCGGTTGCTGCTTTTTTTGCTGCTGATGCTGTTATTGCTAATATTGCTACTCTTGCTGTCAGTGCTGATTTTACTGCTGTTGTCACACTTCTTACTGGTGTATGAGGTGTTGAAGTTTCGCACAGCTGAATGGTATGAATTATTGTGGCTTCATAGAGGTGAGAGGTGTTTCAAGTGTTGAAGGGGGCAGGGGGAGGGGTAAGGTTGAGGGCAGTGGTGTGAGTGCTGTGTCGTGTCATGCTGTTCCTGGGATGAATAGCTTCCATTGCTGGCCTCCTGCTCCCTCACTCACTACTGGTTGCCACTCCAGCGTGATGCACTCTACCTGTTATACCACCACTACCACCACCACTACCACCACCACCCCCCACAACCACCCCCCACCTCCACCATCACCCCGATCTTCGCCACCGCCACAACTACCATCCCTTGGCCCATCACTACTACAGATTCAACTATGATGTTAAATTCTTTGTAGATAGTTGTTCGTCAGGGAAGCTGGGCAGACGCTGGTCTCTCCCAGATGATGCCTCAGACACTCGCACTTGATGCTGGTAAATCAGATTTCCAGTCAGCAACTGCATTTCTAAAGAATTTACCAGCAGTACAACAGTAAGCATTACCTGGGAACTTTTTCTTCCTTCTGTTCAAGTACAGTTGAACTATTTTGAGAGTGAAATGGTGAGGATAGGAAGGAGGTGCTTGGATATCTGAGGGATTCTTCTTGGGGTCAATGCCCCCGCGGCCCGGTCTCAAACCAGTCCTACCGGTGTATCAAGACCTGATCAGTCAGGATTTTGCTCCTGGCCGCATACAGTGCCACGTACGATTCACAGCCCTACTGTGGGAGAGAAGGTGAGTTTTTTTTTTTTTTTTTTGGCCTGTTACCTAGCGGTGCAATTTTCGGATCACAGCCGAGAGGATCTGGATTCGATTCTCGGGAAGAGCGAGACGTAGAAGCATACCTCATACTTAGGAGTATGTTAGGAATACTATGGATACTGAGCTCGGAGTATAGCAGTAGTGCTCTATAGTACTGTGGACACAGAGCTCGGAGCATACCAGTAGTGCTCTACAATACTGTGGACACAGAGCTCGGAGCATACCAGTAGTGCTCTACAATACTGTGGACACAGAGCTCGGAGTATACCAGTAGTGCTCTACAATACTGTGGACACGGAGCTCAGAGCATACCAGTAGTGCTCTACAATACTGTGGACACAGAGCTCGGAGTATAGCAGTAGTGCTCTGCAATACGTTTCTTTCTCTCGTAATTATCAGTAATGCATGCCATCTGACTTCTAACACCTTCACTCCATGGACACAAATGGAATAAAATACCGACACAATGGAAATATAAACACTTAAGTAATATAATATGACCCTTTATTGACAACGTTTCGCCCATGCAGAGCGCTTTATCAAGTCACAAGCAGGTCTGTTTATGACTTGAGAATGTCCACTGTTTCGCCCACACAGTGTCAATAAAGGATTACATTATACTGCTTAAGTGTTTATATTTCCACGATCATTCCATATTCACCTACCCGCAGAATACTTAAGTGTTAATCACCTGTTGTGTGTAACATCCTAGGGAATACCGTAGTGGAAATATGTCACGATGTGACTCTTGGATAAAAATTTTTTTATCCAGTCTTTAAGAAAAAAAGTTTTTTTTTTTATACTGGTAAACAAGAAGCCACCAGAAGCTAGTATACTTCCCTGCCAGTTACTCACTGAACCAGTCAAGTTAAGAACTATTTGTAAAAAAATGTAGTACATACCTTTGGGTAGCAATAACCAAATAACTGACGGTATGAAGAAGCAATTTTGTGAAAGTCTTGGGAGCTCTTGAAGCGTCGCCTCAGATATTCAAGTCTTGCAGATAAAATCTTGAAACTTAATTCAGAATCTGTATGACATTCGCTAGTGAAATTTGTATATTAGCATTTTATTGAATTCAGGTGGCAACTTGCATGTTCATGGACTTTCCAAAATGTAGTTAATTTGTTTTTTTTATCTTGTTCTTCTTGTCTCTCTAATCTCTCGCTATATTTTTGCCCCCTTATCTGTTTTTTATGTCCTCTGCTATTGTCTTTTCGCATTTTTTCTTACTCTGACATTCTCTCTCACTCTCTCTCTCTGTCCTCCCTCTCTCTCTCTCTCTCTCTCTCTCTCTCTCTTTCTCCCTCTCTCTCTCTCTCTCTCTCCTCTGTTCTCCCCCCCTCTCTCTCTCTCTCTCTCCTCTCTCTCCTCTCTCTCTCTCTCTCTCATCTCTCTCTCTCTCTCCTCTCTCTCTCTCTCTCTCTCCTCTCACACACACACACACACACACACACACACACACACACACACACACACACACACACACACACACACACACACATTCTCTTGTATTCGATCTGTAAGATTATCTTCTCCAGGTTCGTTCTGGGATCTGGAGAAGCTACGGTAGCACTGTTTCAGTGTAAAAGAGTGTTATGTAATGTACCTTGGTTACAATGTTGTTGAATCTAAATACACAATTTTGGAAACCAACTCGTCGAGATTGAGAATGACCTTCAAGTGGTCACCATTATCTCCCTCACTTGAACAAAACATGCCTCATAGCAACTAACAAACATGAAGCTTAGTGTTAGGCTTCGTAGATAGAAATTGTGGATATAAAACAAACTGATTAACCACTAATAATTATAATTATAACTACAGATTTTTAAAGGGGTGGACAGGTAAGCCAGCGGAAGGCTTCGGTCAAATGACCAAAAGATCCAGCTGTGGGTCATCATACGACTAAGACCCGCGTCAGGAAACGCGTGTCCTGTTTCCTGACAAATCTACCTAACCTAACCTCACCTAATTACAAAAAATAATAAAGGCAAGATAGACAGAGTACAAGGAAGAGCGGACTAAGAATAACATTGAGAAATTGCTACAAAGAACTAAATTTGCACTTTCTCTCGAAGAGAAGAGAGACTACGAGACCTAATTCACATCTTTAAAATATTGAAGAAATTGGTTACTCGCAAACACAAAGCGTTATTTAAAAATGAAAGGCGATTCAGCAGCGAGAAATGACAAGAAATAAGAGTATTGGAATTTTCAAGATGGCGTATTGAAAGATGGAGAAGTGTTACTTTGCCTTCACTCAGAATATTGCAGTTGCCTTCCAATTATGTAAAGACCAATTCATTGAAGACTTCCGAGAAGTTTACCGGTGAAGACTTCCGAGAAGTTTACCGGTGAAGACTTCCGAGAAGTTTACCGGTGAAGACTTCCGAGAAGTTTACCGGTGAAGACTTCCGAGAAGTTTACCGGTGAAGACTTCCGAGAAGTTTACCGGTGAAGACTTCCGAGAAGTTTACCGGTGAAGACTTCCGAGAAGTTTACCGGTGAAGACTTCCGAGAAGTTTACCGGTGAAGACTTCCGAGAAGTTTACCGGTGAAGACTTCCGAGAAGTTTACCGGTGAAGACTTCCGAGAAGTTTACCGGTGAAGACTTCCGAGATGTTTACCGGTGAAGACTTCCGAGAAGTTTACCGGTGAAGACTTCCGAGAAGTTTACCGGTGAAGACTTCCGAGAAGTTTACCGGTGAAGACTTCCGAGATGTTTACCGGTGAAGACTTCCGAGAAGTTTACCGGTGAAGACTTCCGAGAAGTTTCCCGGTGAAGACTTCCGAGAAGTTTCCCGGTGAAGACTTCCGAGAAGTTTCCCGGTGAAGACTTCCGAGAAGTTTCCCGGTGAAGACTTCCGAGAAGTTTCCCGGTGAAGACTTCCGAGAAGTTTCCCGGTGAAGACTTCCGAGATGTTTCCCGGTGAAGACTTCCGAGAAGTTTCCCGGTGAAGACTTCGAGATGTTTCCCGGTGAAGACTTCCGAGAGTTTTCCCGGTGAAGATTTCCCGAGAAGTTTCCCGGTGAAGACTTCGGAGAAGTTTCCCGGTGAAGACTTCCCGGAGAAGTTTCCCGGTGAAGACTTCGGAGAAGTTTCCCGGTGAAGATTTCCCGGAGAAGTTTCCCGGTGAAGACTTCGGAGAAGTTTCCCGGTGAAGACTTCCCGGAGAAGTTTCCCGGTGAAGACTTCCGAGAAGTTTCCCGGTGAAGACTTCGAGAAGTTTCCCGGTGAAGACTTCCGAGAAGTTTCCCGGTGAAGACTTCCGAGAAGTTTCCCGGTGAAGACTTCCGAGAAGTTTCCCGGTGAAGACTTCCGAGATGTTTCCCGGTGAAGACTTCCGAGAAGTTTCCCGGTGAAGACTTCCGAGATGTTTCCCGGTGAAGACTTCCGAGAAGTTTCCCGGTGAAGACTTCCTGATTTATGTTAAAAAAAATAATGGTCAACCTTACATAAACATTTATCTCAGGCCAGAACCTTAGTAATCTTGAACTTAAGACCTTTGGGACAAAGTACATAACACAATAGAACTTAGGACTTTTGGGACAAATTACGCAGTATTATACACACCTTTTCCTTAGTTTGCAAAAGAGGTTAATTTTAATGCACCTTTTGTTATGGCGAATTTCCTTGCACTTTTTCAATAGTGTACGGCAGAATACTGACCAGTTCATTCCTACTTCCAATGTGATCTGATGTGGTGGGTGTCCATAAAGCCCTCCGTTTAACTACACTGACCTCTCATCCAGCCAGGATCTCTTGTCGGACCACTGACAAGCGTTAAGTAATCCGGGTGGATATCCTTGTGTAGATAACGGTCTTTTGTTATCTGTTTTTTTTTCTCTCTGCACACTCCAATGCCACTATTATTTCCACCAGGTACTAGGGGTCGAGTGTGTTGTTTAAACCTGGTTCCAGGGCTCGAGTGTATTATTTCCAGCTGATACCAGGGCTCGAGTGTATTATTTCCATCTGGTGCTAGGGCTTGAGTGTATTATTTCCAGCTGATACCAAGAGTCGAGTGTATTCTTTCCACCTGGTACTAGGGCTTGAGTGTATTATTTCCAGATGGTACCAGGCATCGAGCGTGTTGTTTCCAGCTGGTATCGGACTCCTAGTGTATTATTTTCAGCTGGTACCGGGAATCTCTCATCCAACCTCTCATTCCTCTTGGCTGGCAACCGGAGTCACTGGAGGCGAAACCGAGAGTGGAGGAGGTGAGTTATGAGATTGTGATGGGGTCCTCCGCGGCCGTCGCTCTCCTGCCAGCACCCAGGGCCCCTGTCTCCTGCTGGACCCTCACACCACCACCCAGGGCCCCTGTCTTCTGCTGGACCCTCACACCACCTCCCAGGGCCCCTGTCTCCTGCTGGACCCTCACAACACCTTCCAGGGCCCCTTTCTCCTGGTGGACCCTCACTTTACCATTACACAGGACTCCTTGTTCCTGGCGGCTCTGTCATCTATACATAATTCTGCAGTAGTTGACTATGGGGCACATTCAGGCTTCTCGTGGTTTTTATAATTACTGAGGTGCCCGTAGGGACCTCTGGGAAGTTTAAGGAAGTCTTTTAGTGTTAAATACTTAATAAGCTTTTTAATTGAGAGAGATTATTTTGTGGTTTTTAATTAAGAGAGAATAAAAGCAATGTTTATTTTGTGCGATTGTTGTATACCTGAGTGTTAATTGTACCTTGTGAATGTTGGTAGGTGTGTGTTGACGAGACTGTTGACTCGCCTCTTAGGTTCAGCTGCTCAGTAAATATTAAAAGATTATTTCCCTGTCTTATTTCTCTTCCCTCCCAGACATTGCCCTGGTCTCTCGTTTTGTTATTCTCCGTATCTCCTCTTCCTCTTTACTGTCTCCTCTTATCTCTTTCTCCTTCTATATTACGCTTCAAATTCCTTCATCCTCCCATCTCTCCCACCACTTCTCTCTCAAACCTCCATTTTCTCTCACCCATTTCCTCTCTTCATTCTCCCTCCTCTTCACTTTCCGTTTCACAATCCTCCATCCTCCCTCCTCTCCCACCTTCCCACGTCTCACCAACATCTTTCATAGTTGACATCCTTTGCAGTCATCTCGAACCCTTGCTAGTATTTTTAAGTCATATTTAGTGTTCATCAAGTCTCTCCTCCCTCTTCTCTGTTTTAACGGGCAACAGCCTTTTCTTGGCTATACTGGAATGGGCAACCCATCTCCTCCCTTGTAAATTTTACAAAGGGGATAGACTGAGATGTCATGATAGAAGTTGCTCATTTTTCGTCAGCTGTGACGGAGGAAGAATGATGTGGTCTACCCTGTGTTCGTCGCGGCTCCAGACCTACACGTTCTACGTTTTCTTTCAGCTGAAGTTTTACGTACCTGTTGGCGTGCGAACCAATTCCCCCGATGGGGGGGGGGGGGGGGGGAAATGATATAGCTATACTGTGGTATCTGATGGTTGTATTTATGACCATAATTTTTAAAGGGGTGGACCGGTAAGCCTCGGTCAGACGATCAAAAGCTCCAGTTACGAGTCATCGTATGACTATGACCCGCGTCAGGAAACATTGTACTGTTTCCTGACAAATGTTGCCTAACCTAATCTAACGTAACCTAATAATTACGTCTGCTTAACAGGTTTTGGAGTTGTCAAACACGAATTAAAAGTTACTTGTGCTGTACGTGTAAATTGTGTCAGACTTGAGTTGTTACCTGGAGGTTATTCCGGGGATCAACGCCCCCGCGGCCCGGTCCATGACCAGGCCTCCCGATGGATCAGGGCCTGATCAACTAGGCTGTTACTGCTGGCCGCACGCAGTCCAACGTATGAGCCACAGCCCGGCTGATCCGGCACTGACTTTAGGTATCTGTCCAGCTCTCTCTTGAAGGCAGCCAGGGGTTTATTGGCAATTCCCCTAATGCTTGATGGGAGGCTGTTGAACAGTTTTGGGCCCCGGACACTTATGGTGTTTTCCCTTAGTGTACCAATGGCGCCCCTACTTTTTATTGGGCATTTTGCATCGCCTTCCCAGTCTTTTACTTTCGTAGGGAGTGATTTCTGTGTGCAGATTTGGGACCATTCCTTCCAAGATTTTCCAAGTGTAGATTATGATATATCTCTCCCTCCTGCGTTCCAACGAGTACAAGTCAAGTGCTTCCAAGCGTTCCCAGTAGTTAAGGTGCTTGACAGAACTTATACGTGCAGTAAAGGATCTCTGTACACTCTCTAGATCTGCGATTTCACCTGCTTTGAATGGAGATGTTAATGTACAGCAGTATTCCAGCCTAGAGAGAACAAGTGATTTGAAAAGGATCATCATTGGCTTGGCATCTCTCGTTTTGAACGTTCTCATTATCCATCCTATCATTTTGTTTGCACGTGCGATCGTGGCACTGTTGTGATCCTTGAAAGTGAGATCCTCAGACATTACTACTCCCAGGTCCCTTACATTATTTTTCCGCTCTATTGTATGGCCAGAGTCTGTAGTATAATCTGTTCTAGTTATTATCTCCTCCAGTGTTCCCATAACGGAGTAGTTGGAATTTGTCCTCATTGAACATCATATTGTTTACCGTTGCCCACTGGAAAACTTTGTTTATATCTTCTTGGAGGTTAGCTGCGTCCTCAGCAGATGACAGCCTCATACAGATCCTAGTATTATCCGCAAAGGATGATACGGTGCTGTGATGTATATCTCTGTCTATGTCTGATATGAGGATAAGGAATAAGATGGGGGCGAGTACTGTGCCTTGTGGAACAGAGCTCTTCACTATGGCAGCCTCCGATTTAACTCTGTTGACCACTACTCTTTGTGTTCGATTTGTTAGGAAGTTGACGATCCATCTCCCCACTTTCCCAATTATTCCTTTAGTACGTATTTTATGGGCTATTACGCCATGATCGCATTTATCAAATGCTTTTGCAAAGTCTGTGTATATTACATCTGCATACTGATTTTCTTCCAGTGCATCCAAGGCCATATCATAGTGATCCAGTAGTTGTGAGAGGCAGGAGCGACCTGCCCTGAACCCATGTTGCCCTGGATTGTGCAGATTTTGGCCCCTCAAGGAAGGTTCCTTGATGTTGGTGAGGGGCTCTTGATTTAGGGAATTGGATCTGTGCTCCAGTTCCCCAAATTAAGCCTGAATGCCTTCCACATCCCCCCCCAGGCGCTGTATAATCCTCCGGGTTTAGCGCTTCCCCCTTGATTGTAATAATAATAATGTGCAGATTTTGGGAATCCAGGTGATTTGCAATCCTGCTTCTTAGCACTCTTTCAAAGATTTTTATGATGTGGGACGTCAGAGCTATTGGTCTATAGTTCTTAGCTAATGCTTTGCTGCCACCTTTATGGAGTGGGGCTATATCCGTTGTTTTAAGTGACTGTGGAATTTCACCCATGTCCAAGCTCCTCCTCCATAGTGTACTTAGGGCACGCGAGAGGGGTTTCTTGCAGTTCTTAATGAAAACAAAGTTCCACGAGTCTGGGCCCGGGGCTGAGTGCATGGGCATGCTGTCAATGGCTTTTTCGAAATCTATCGGAGTTAGGGTAATGTCGGAAATCTGGCATACATTTATGGAGTTTTGAGGCTTATTCATGAAGAAATCATTTGGGTCGTCAATCCTCAGACCGATTAGTGCTGGTGCTGGCCCAGGCTCAGCCCCCAGCCCCAGTGCTGACTCAGACCCAGCCCCCAGCCTTACTGCCAGCCCAGACTCGACTAGGGACCCTACCACAGCCACCACTAAAACCGTAAATATACAACCATCATTGCACAAGACCGTGGCCCACAGTACAGATGTTGGAGAGGAGTCTCCTCCTTCTTCCTCTACTGAGGAAAGTAGATGGAATCCAGGACGTGGTGGCCCTGGCTTGGATACTGAGGATTATAGTGCAGTCCCAGAACCTGCAGAAATTGACAACACACCTCCCAACAATTCTCAACCAAAGGTGAATTTGTGCAAATATTATGCTTGGGGCATCTGTAAGCACGGAATATCAGGAAAAAAATGGGACATGCAACTTTGAGCCTCCCAAAAAATGTAGCGACCTCCTGTCTAAAGGAGTGTGTCGTTCTACTTCCTGTACTTTCTTTCACCCAAAAATGTGTCACTCCTCTGTCCTCCAGAAGCAGTGTTACAACATCGACTGCCCTGCATACCATCTAAAAGGGACCAGGAGGCACAGACCCCACAAGACAAACAATAGTAGCTACGACAACCCAACTCCAGGTGATTTTTTAGTGGCAGGAAACGAAAAAAGAAAATGGAAGGAAATAACAAAAATAGTTCACCACCTTGGAGCCTTGTTGGACTGGAGGCGCAGCCAGTGGCCACCCATGGCCCTCCAGAATTACAACTACTGATGCCACTAACAAAATCCCCCCAACAAACACAGAATACAACCTCGTTCATATTTGCTAATATACAGGGCCTTAAGCCATCCACCAACAACAAAATACCTTTTATCAGTGGACTTCTAGAGGAGTCTAATGCAATGTTTGCAGCCTTCACAGAGACACAAAAGATCACTTTGACAGTGAAATATGGATAAGTGGTTACAACCTTTTTAGATGCGACAGACGTTACGGTCCTGGGACCTTGAACACTTCTGACATACAGAGGTTAAAAAGACAGTGTATATATAGGTGATGTGCGAGTGACACATGGTGATCTGAAGGTCATATTGGGATGAGGACAAGTAGACAATGTGGTCATGTGGTGAGTTTATTGTAAACCTGGCTTATAGGTAGAATGCTCTGGTTACGCTCAGAAGATCCCACGGTGGGGTTCCCACCCTGGGATCCCACTCTGGCCTTGTTCACCTAGCAGTAAATAGATGGGCGGGTGTTCGTTGAGTGTTGTGGGTCGCTCTAGGAAGGGACCACGAGGATCTCAACACCAGTAAGTTTTGTTTTTCTTAGGTTATCCTTGTAACTGAGTTTGTCTTTTATTATATTAACTATTATTTTAATCATAAATATAAGTAGGCTTTGAATAATATCCCTGGATGCAGTAAGAAAGATGGTCATATATATATATATATATATATATATATATATATATATATATATATATATATATATTATTATATATATATATATAATGTCGTGCCGAATAGGCAGAACTTGCGATCTTGGCTTAAATAGCAACGCTCATCTTGCCATATAGGACAAGTGAAAATTTGTATATGCAATAATTTCGCCAAAATAATTCTGAACCTAACGAAAAAAATATATTTCACTGGGTTTGTTTAGTATTAAATTATTATAAACAAATCTAAAATATATTTAGTTGGGTTAAGCTAAAATAAATTGTTCTTGTTATAATAAGGTTAGGTAAGTTTTCTAAGATTCTTTTGGAGCAAAATTAAAAATTTTTACATTAACATTAATGAAAAAAATATATCTTTAAACGTATAAGAGAAAATTTTAGAAAGGACTTAATTTTAATTGAGTTCTTGCTAATCGACCAGTTTTAGATATTCGGCACGACATTATATATATATATAATTTAGCAAGTCGGCCGTTCCCCACCGAGGCAGGGTGACCCAAAAAGAAAGAAAATCCCCCCCCCCCAAAAAAAAATACTTTAATCATTCAACACTTTCACCTCACTCACACATAATCTCTGTTTTTGCAGAGGTGCTCAGAACACAACAGTTTAGAAGCACATACGTATAAAGATACACAACATATCCCTCCAAACTGCCAATATCCCGAACCCCTCCTTTAAAGTGCAGGCATTGTACTTCCCATTTCCAGGACTCGAGTCCGGCTATATAAAAATAACCGGTTTCCCTGAATCCCTTCACTAAATATTACCCTGCTCACACTCCAACAGATCGTCAGGTCCCAAATACCATTCGTCTCTATTCACTCCTATCGAACACGCTCACGCACGCCTGCTGGAAGTCCAAGCCCCTCGCCCACAAAACCTCCCTTACTCCTTCCTTCCAAACTTTTCGAGGACGACCCCTACCCCGCCTTCCTTCCCCTACACATTTAAACGCTCTCCATGTCATTCTACTTTGATCCATTCTCTCTAAATGACCAAACCACCTCAACAACCCATCTTCAGCCCTCTGACTAATACTTTTATAAACTCCACACCTCCTAATTTCCACACTCCGAACTTTCTGCATAATATTTACACCACACATTGCCCTTAAACAGGACATCTCCACTGCCTCCAACCGCCTCCTCGCTGCTGCATTCACAACCCAAGCTTCACACCCATATAAGAGTGTTGGTACTACTATACTTTCATACATTCCCTTCTTTGCCTCCATAGATAACGTTTTTTGTCTCCACATATACCTCAACGCACCACTCGCCTTTTTTCCCTCATCAATTCTATGATTAACCTCATCCTTCATAAATCCATCCGCCGACACGTCAACTCCCAAATATCTGAAAACATTCACTTCTTCCATACTCCTCTTCCCCAATTTGATATCCAATTTTTCTTTATCTAAATCATTTGAAACCCTCATCACCTTACTCTTTTCTATGTTCACTTTCAACTTTCTACCTTTACACACACACTATATAAATGACGTTTATATATCTTTAATGGCTATGCATTACGATACAAATGTGAATAATACCTCTGATGCTCTCCCAGAATATTGTACGAGCTGTCTTGGTGCTGTGGCTGGGCTGAGACTCTCTGGTCTGATGGTTACATGTGTATACTTTCCTGCTGTCCCTGGGGCCTTTAGTGTACCAGCCCTTGCCTGAAGACCTCGTGTAAGGCTCCTTGGAATATTGGTAAAGGGACGCGTGACAGTTAAGTCTTTAAGTAGACCCTGATCCACCGGGGGCTTGGTCGAAGACTGGGCAGCGGGGACGTTGATCCTCGGAACGACCTCCAGGTAGAATGTCCGTCCCACCTTCAACTTTGTCATTTTGATCGTCAGAACGAGGATCAGTGTGTGACTCAGGAAGCCTCCCAGTCTTCGTTATCCTATCATCCCTCACTAGGCTTCACCTGTCTCTCGGCAAGCCTTATCAATTCTTACTTCCCTAATTCCTTGCAACCCTCACCAGCCCTTAAGAAATTCCGCCTTCTTAACTACTTACAGCCCTTAGCAGCTAGACTTTACAGTCTCCCACCATTCCTCAATGGCTCTCACCTCAACATAAAATGGCTACAACTTTCCACACCACTTAGAAACTTTCAATACCCTCACAAACCAAAAAAAAAAAAAGTCTTAGCAAACATTTTGACAGTCCTTTCCAGCCTTTATAAACTTTCGAAGAAATTACATAAAGCCTTTTGCCAGCCCTCAAAACCTTCGCTATGTCTGTCTTCTCTCAGAGGAAACAACCCTTAAGTTCCATCAGCCTCCACGAAGCTTTAATTTCGGAATGAACCTTCAACAAAATTTACCAGCCCTTGGCAACGTTTTTTAGTGTGTGTTAGCCACCTTACCAGCCGTCTTCAGCGTTTGCTAGCCACTGGTAGCCCTTTCATCCCCACAGCAACGTTTTCTAATCTTTGGTCAACTTCCTCACCCTGAAGCAACGTTTACTGGCCAGTAATTAATAACCTTAACAATCCCCAGTAACTTTCAACAGCTCTTACCAAACCTCAGCATCCCTCACCATTACTCAGTAGCCCCTCACCAGCCCCCAGTAGCCCTCACTAGCCCCCCAAAAGCCCTCACCAAACCTCAACAGCCTTCAGAAACTCCTCGCAAGTCCTCTCATACTCTTACGCCCACTTCGCCTAAGAAAAATGATCTCGGCCAATTTTTATTTCATTTTGCCAAAAGACGATTTTCGCCATTCCAAGTTTGAAGTTTTTATCATAGTTCATGTGTACACAAACAGGTGGTGGGGATCTGTTGGAGTTTATCCCATGGCAGGACGGCATGGTATCATGAAGTATTTTCTGAAGATCTTGAAGCGGAGGAATATCTTGGTCCTGCAGTGGTGGTCTTCCTAGGTCTTGCTGTGGTGATGCTCCTAGGTCCTGCTATGGTGATGCTCCTAGGTCCTGCCATGGTGGTGGTCTTAGGTCCTGCCATGGTGGTGCTCCTAGGCTCTCCATGGTGGTGCTCCTAGGTCCTGCCATGGTGGTGGTCCTAGGTCCTGCCATGGTGGTGGTCCTAGGTCCTGCCATGGTGGTGCTTCTAGGTCCTGCCATGGTGGTGCTTCTAGGTCCTGCCATGGTGGTGCTCCTAGGTCCTGCCATGGTGGCGCTCCTAGGTCCTGCCATGGTGGCGCTCCTAGGTCCTGCCATGGTGGTGCTCCTAGGTCCTGCCATGGTGGTGTTCCTAGGTCCTGTTATGGTGGTGGTCCTAGGTTCTGCTATGGTGGTGCTCCTAGATCCTGCCAGTGTAGAGTTCTTCCTAGGTCCTGCCATGACGGTACTCCTAGGTCCTGCCAGTGTAGAGTTCTTCCTAGGTCCTGCCATGGTGGTGCTCCTAGGTCCTGCCATGGTGATGTTGCACCTAGGTCCTGCCATGGTGGTGTTGCACCTAGGTCCTGCCATGGTGGTGTTGCACCTAGGTCTTGCCATGGTGTTGCTGCACCTAGGTCCTGCCATGGAGGAATGTTGTCTGATATATCAAGGAAACCAGGTTGGCTCGTACACCTACCGAGGTGTGTATGGCTTTGTGTATCTCAATACCCGCACTACGCCGCGGGGGCGGGGGACGCAGTTTTCACCTCGTCGCACCGTTCGTGTGTCTGTCTTGGCTGTCTTAATTTCTCTACTGAACAATGTGAGCGTATGGTAGATGGTGTTTGGAGTGATCGCGAATTAATATTATTTTTATTTGTGGAGGAGCATGGGAAGCAATGTAAGGAGGCCAACAGAAGGTTGAGTTTATGTTCTTTGAGTCATTTTAAAGTCTGGGCTCGAGTAAATACCTGTATTATTTAATATCTGCTAATTGTTCCCTGGATCATCGCCTCCGCGGCCCGGTCTCTGACCAGGCCTCGTGAATTGAAAGGAAATATCACAGGATTACGAACTACAAAAAATACACAAGTTTAAACTCTGTAATAAATGTAAACAGAAGCTTCTAAGATTTACCTGCCATCTTAAAATTTTAAATGACAGCCCCCTCAGAGTGCAAAAACTTCAGTTTCCTCACTGGTATAGCAGGATGGTAGTACCTCCCTGGGTTGATATGGAACAAAGGGTCAACAAGAATTATTTGGTGTTGTGATCAGTACCAGATATACAAAGTCAGACTTCTTCATCGAGGTATTTCTTACGGACCATTGCCAGCACGAAAAAAGAAAAGAAAAACACGACTTACTCCCTGTGATTATGTGGTCATCATGTAGATATGTATTGCAACATTAGCGTGCGAATATCTAGTATACGAGTTGCTTGGTGCAAACAAAAGTTAGATATGTTCCCCTTATATATTCCATCACACAGGATTAGTTTCCTACATGATATAACAAAATATGTCATTCTGAACCAACATATTTCAGAAAAAAAGCTGTATTAAACTTGATTCATTAAGGTCTCGTGAAAATAAACAGTGAAAACAATAGCCTTGATATCTTTCATACGGGAGTAATTCAGTCAATTACACGAGTAATGCAATCACTTACGTGGCTTATCAGTCCCAATGTTAAAATATATCAGTAGGAAATGAAAAAAAATGGTTAAAATAAATGTCTGACCTCTTTTTCATCATCGTATGTTGTCCCGATATTCCACATCGTAATTTGTAAAATCAATAGTCTTGAAGGCGCTTTGTCATACAAGTTGTGGTGCGCTCCCTCAGGATGGGCTGTGAGGGCTTCACTCTCAAAATGTTCTGTGATGGTACACTCTCACTGGATTCTGATGGTGCACTCTCACTGTGGATTCTGATGGTGCACTCTCACTGTGGATTCTGATGGTGCACTCTCACTGTGGATACTGATTGTGCACTTTCACTGTGGATTTTGATGGTGCACTCTCATAGTGGACTGGGGTGATTCACTGTCTCAGAATGTATTGTGATGTTAAATTCTTCATGTAGGATTTCGTACATTTTTGTGTGAATGCTTCGCCTACACAGTAGGCTTCTTCAGTCAGTTACAATGAAAGCTGGTGTAGTATTGAAGATAATGTAATCACCTCATCAACCTTGGAGAAATAGTATTTGAGGTGGTCCGTCCCTCTACATGTTGAGTGGCTGAGGGAATGCAAGAATAAGTGCATACTTGTGTCCAGTCTACGACCACCAGACATTGTATCTACTGAATTACCATACCGAGTCGATGACTGTTGTATGTTTGTTCTCAAGTTTTGGGTGAAAATGGTAAAACCAGGATGAGGGTTTGTGGTTTTTAGTTATCATATGAAAGAAAAATAGAAGTACTAGAGCAACTTCCACTACACACTATAATTACTACTGCTGCTGCTACCGTAATACTACTGCCACTGCATCTTTAAGTACCGCAGTATTACTGCTTCTACGCCTACAACTACCGCAATACTGCCACTGCTACCACCATGACTGCCACGAATAGTTTCTTCTATATTTTGTACAGCTACTACTGTTACTACTAGAATTTTAATTATTACTCCTTTAAGTACAACAACAATAAGAATTACAGCAACAGTAAGAATTACTACTACTACTACTACTACTACTACTACTACTACTGTTGCTGTTGCTGCTGCTGCTGCTGCTGCTGCTACTGTTAGTACTAATACTATACCCCCTACTAATAACAATAGTAATAATAATTATTATAAAACAATATTCACAAAGCATCAACATTTTGACTGGATATTATCAACTTGACGGTGTTGGAAGCGCCGCTGGGAATATCACAGCAGTAATAAAATACTACATGGCTTTGCCAGGAATATTTTACTCTGCAGAAATGTGAGATATTATTTTTCCATCTTTTTCCAGATATGTGTAAATAAGCGGCGTCTTTTATGTGCGCGGAAGTGTGAGGCTGGAGGTATTTTGTGCCCTCGCCCGCACTGGGGGAATTAGTTTTATGGACTCTCCACCACCTCCTCTGGGACCCTACACACCCACACGTGTACATACGTGCTTGTACACACACACACACACACACACATAAGGTCATGAAAGTTGGGGGTAGGGATTGGGGAGAAGATCAGAGACGGAGTACAGCTTGAGAGACGAAAATTTGCTATTTCTCGTGGTGAACAGGTACATCTAGGAGAGTACAAATAGGAAGCGCCTCTACCTGACGCTCAGCAGACAGAGGATCAAGCAAGGATCTTACGCTGAATGACCCACATGGGTTAAGCGCTTAACATGAATTATATAAATATCGTGGTGGCCCTCACACTTGAACATATCGCCAGAAGAGTGCATGAATCACATAACTTCTGCAGGATATTCGAGGTTAGGTAATCTCAGAACTGCTTTCAGGAGCCTTAACAGACGATCTTTTTGAAGTCTATTCATGACATATGTCCTATTTTGGATTGCGTGCGGCCGGCAGTAGCAGCCTGGTTGATCAGGCCCGGGTCCACCGCGAGGTCTGGTCAAGGACCGGGCCTCGGGGGCGTTGACCCCCCCGGAGCACCCTCCAGGTAGACTCCAGGTAGCAGGATAGGCCTATCATGGATTATGCAACAACAATATTCTCTCTCTCTCTCTTTTTTCTTTCTCTTTCTTTCTCTTTCTCTTTCTCTCTTTCTCTCTCTCCTCTTCTTTCTCTCTCTCTCTCTCCTCTCTCCCTCTCTCTCTCTCTCTTCTTTTTCCTCTTCTCTTCTCTCTCTTCTCTTTCTTTCTCTTCTCTCTTCTCTTTTTTCTCTTTCTCTCTTTTCTCTCTTTCTCTCTTTCTTTCTTTCTCTCTTTCTCTCTTTCTTCTCTTTCTCTTTTCTCTCTTTCTCTTTTCTCTCTTCTTTTCTCTTCTTTATCTCTCTTCTTTATCTCTTCTTTCTCTTTTCTCTCTCTTTTCTCTCTCTCTTTCTCTTTCTCTCTCTTTCCTCTCTTCTCTCTCTTTCTCTTCTTCTCTCTCTCTCTCTCTCTCTCTCTCTCTCTCTCTCCTCTCTCTCTCTCTCTCTCTCTCTCTCTCTCTCCCCCCCTTTCGGTACGTTTGTTTTTGGACGTACTTAACATTTTTAGCCTGCATACAATATTACCTATTTTTTCAACTGTAAGTTTCACGTTCTAAAACGCAAGTTTTGTGCATAGCGTTCGTTATATTTTTTTATGACGCTTGTACGTGGACGGGTTGTGATAGGTGATGCCAAGGTATGATTTTTTTTTTAGGGGGGAGGTCGAGTACGCTGTATCAAGTGTTTTTAACCCGTCTTGTCTCTAGTAACATAAGATGGAAAACATAAGCGAATGTCGTTGAGATGTTGCGAGGAAGAGTGTTTCCTGCAGTTATTGTCCTTGAAGTTAATGCTGGAGCCACGAACGTTTCCTGCAGTTATTGTCCTTGAAGTTAATGCTGGAGCCACGAACGTTTCCTGCAGTTATTGTCCTTGAAGTTAATGCTGGAGCCACGAACGTTCCCTGCAGTTATTGTCCTTGAAGTTAATGCTAGAGCCACGAACGTTTCCTGCAGTTATTGTCCTTGAAGTTAATGCTGGAGCCACGGACGCTTCCCAACAGGTTTTTAGAGCCAACGAACACGACCAAGCACTCGCACAGGTATAGGGGGAGAGGGGTGCAAGCAGGGCGTGGGAAGGAGCACTGGCCGTGGAGGGGAGAGAGGGAGGAAGGGGAACTGACTCCAACACCTTCCCTTTGTATCACAGTACTGAATAAAGAGAGTGGACAGACACATTCCTCAGTTCTTCTAGTGTCGTGAGTTTGAGTTCGTTGAGTGCCTTCCTGGCTTACGTTCCTGAGTCTCGGTGCTGGCTGTGTTACAAAATCTTGGGACCAATTGCGCGAAATGCTTTGCATAACACTAGGCTTTCTGCGTGCATAACTAAAATATCACCCATCTCTGTACAAACATTGTGTAATGCTGAAATAAATTATTATTATTATCATATATTATTATTATTACTTTCAAGTCTGTTTACATGTTTGTAAATTTGGTGTACACTGGCAACGTTATTAGGTACTCGAAGGAATATACCTTTAAGTTTCTGCCCTCTTCAGGTTTTCAGTTTATAATATGAGAACGTCTCATTCAGTCGGTTTCAAATTTCCATTGTTGTCGTGCTGTAACTTGGGGAAATGGTTTATGTAACTATTAGTATGTGCTGGTGCCCTCTGCTCAGTCTTATATAGCTAGGTCATCCTTGGTTTTGGTTGCCATGAAGTATCTCGAGAACGATTCTTCTGGTCGGCTTCAGAGTTTTAGCACCTCAAAGATGCTAAAACGTGTAAGACGTAGTTTGCCAGTTATCGTAGACAAGTTGGTTTCCGTGCTATAGCTAAAGAACAGATTGACCGCTTGGCTTCAAATCTTAAATATTGAAGTATTGTAATTAGATAAAAGTTTCGGTTGATTTTTGGCTGTTTAGGTACACAAATCTGTAAATTTTATTGAGTAAATTCAGAAAAAATTAAATATTGGTTTTTATGTAATTTGGTGAGTAACTCATTTAAGCGCACAGGATAGGTATGGGGTGCATAATAAAGATGTTTAACTAACTCATTTCATCGTCGTTAAGCCTTCTGCAGCAATAACTTGACAATGTAATGACTTGATGGGTTACAACTTAAGAGGCTAGTGTATTTTGAGGGTCTGCGAGATGGCTAACCTACGTCTCTTCTAACCGGCTTTAAATGTTTAAGACTTGTGTATCTTAGTGAAAAGTTTGAGTTGGTGTTGCACCGTGTTAAGTGTCTAGCTTAGCCATTTTTATTGAAGAAATTGGGATATTAATCTCCATGTGATAACCTGTGAATGCCTTTTTTATACTGCCTTCATATCTTCATCGCTGATGTTATACGTTTAATGATATATTTTTTTAATTTATGTTAATGTAAAAATTAATTTTGTACCAAAAGAATCTTAGAAAACTTAAATAACCTTATTATAACAAGCGCAGTTTAATTTAGCCTAATCCAACTAAATATATTTTAGATAAGTTTACAATAATTTAATAAACACAATGAAGTATATTTTTTCGTTAGGTTCAGAATGATTTTTGCGAAATTATTGCATACACAAATTTTCGCTTGCCTTATACGGCAGGAAGAGTGTTGCTATTAAAGCCAAAATCGCAAGTTTTACCTATATGGCACGACATATATATATATTCTTCTGACAGGTTTGTTACGCTGAGACCCAATCTATTCTGAGGCACTCACTACCCATGTAGTACACTCTGGCTAGTCTCCTTCTATCCTCACCCATTTTTACTGCTTCCCTATTGCTCCTTTTGCCGGACCAGGTTGTTGCAGTTTTTTTTTTTTTTTTTGGCTGTCCTAATTTGTCTCGAGTCTGCTCCCTTATCTTAGCCACGTCTGGCTGCGGACAGTGCTGTGTATATCTTAGCCTCGTCTGGGGAGAGTGCTGTGTATATCTTAGCCTCGTCTGGGGGTAGTGCTGTGTATATCTTAGCCTTGTCTGGGGACAGTGCTGTGTATATCTTAGCCTCGTCTGGGGACAGTGCTGTGTATATCTTAGCCTCGTCTGGGGACAGTGCTGTGTATATCTTAGCCTTGTCTGGGGGCAGTGCTCTGTATATCTTAGCCTCGTCTGGGGACAGTGCTGTGCATATCTTAGCCTCGTCTGGGGACAGTGTTGTGTATATCTTAGACTCGTCTGGGGACAGTGCTGTGTGTATCTTAGCCTTGTCTGGGGGCAGTGCTGTGTATATCTTAGCCTCGTCTGGGGACAGTGCTGTGTATATCTTAGCCTCGTCTGGGGACAGTGCTGTGTATATCTTAGCCTTGTCTGGGGGTAGTGCTCTGTATATCTTAGCCTCGTCTGGGGACAGTGCTGTGTGTATCTTAGCCTTGTCTGGGGGTAGTGCTCTGTATATCTTAGCCTCGTCTGGGACAGTGCTGTGTATATCTTAGCCTTGTCTGGGGGCAGTGCTCTGTATATCTTAGCCTCGTCTGGGGACAGTGCTCTGTATATCTTAGCCTTGTCTGGGGGTAGTGCTCTGTATATCTTAGCCTCGTCTGGGGACAGTGCTGTGTATATCTTAGCCTTGTCTGGGGGCAGTGCTCTGTATATCTTAGCCTCGTCTGGGGACAGTGCTGTGTGTATCTTAGCCTCGTCTGGGGACAGTGCTGTGTGTATCTTAGCCTCGTCTGGGGACAGTGCTGTGTGTATCTTAGCCTCGTCTGGGGACAGTGCTGTGTGTATCTTAGCCTCGTCTGGGGACAGTGCTGTGTGTATCTTAGCCTCGTCTGGGGACAGTGCTGTGTGTATCTTAGCCTCGTCTGGGGACAGTGCTGTGTGTATCTTAGCCTCGTCTGGGGACAGTGCTGTGTAGGATTCTTGGCCTCGTTGATAGTGTTTAACGTATCAGGGATGGTATTGGTTGGGGGACGAACCCTTGTGTTAACGTTAATTATTGCTAACACTTCATCTCTCTCAATGACTGTCTTAGGTATTCCTTTATCCATTGTTTCATCTTTTCCATTATCTTAGCTCGGTTTTCATGCTTATGAATTGGTCTTTTTCGCGGCGCGGTGTCGAAGACCTTTTTTGTGGTGCATGAATATGCAGTTGTTCCATGTTTGTGTTTCCTGTCTTATGCTTGTGTGTCTGTTGTATATGTCTGTGTGTGTCTGTCGTGCATGTCTGTGTGTGTCTGTCGTGCATGTCTGTGTGTGTCTGTCGTATATGCCTAGCTTTTGAGGCATCTGTGGCCGAGTAATCTTGAGCATTACTTGGGGATCCTTGCCAGCCTCCCCTGACGTAGTTTCGAATCTGTCTTTGTTGTATCTAGATCAGATCGGTATCGTTGTGATACCTTAGCTGTTCTTTATAAGATTACTAGATGTACTTGCTAGTTGTCAAAGGCGCTTGTCGATAGATACTGGGCCTATTGAGATATGTGTGTACTAACCTATTTGTACTCGCCTATTTGTGGTTGTAGGATCGACTCATAACTCCTGGCCACGCCTCTTCGCTAGTCGCTACTAGGTTCAGTCTCTCCCTGCTCCCAGAGCCTTACCGTACCTCATCTTAAAGCTATGTATGGATCCTGCCTCCACTACTATGTGTGTCTGTTTGTGTGCGTGTGTGAAAGATAGTAACAAAGATGTTTGTAGGAAAGAGAGAGAGAGAGAGAAAGTGTTTGTGTGTGTGCAAATGAAACATATGTGTGCTCGAGAGAGAGAGAAAGAGTGTGAAAGTGAAAGAGTGACAGTGAGAGAGAATGAGTGTGTAGCACTGGCTTCGTCAATCCTCCTGACAAATGTGACTGTATGACCAACTCACCAAAATTGGATTTCTGGTCTTTAAATCTGCCCTCCCATCGGTGACATATGCGGTACAATCCAACCTGAGCCAGCCTGACACATGTATCGGGTTACACCTGTCGGGCACCTGTAACATATCTGTGACCAGTTTCCAGAGTTCTAGAGGGCTTCCTGTTCACTGGTGATGCTAATGCGATCAAGTTCCCCTTAACTGTTTTAACGCCTAGAATGTAGCGCCATGGGACAGTAGGAGTAGCATGATCCACTAGACTTTGGGGTATATAAGAACCTGGTAATAAGGAACTGTGCACTTCCCTTCTGGAAGTGCACAGCGCCTTTGTTATTCATCGTTACACGCCCAACACCACGTGGATTGTCCCAGGACTAGTCAAGAGTGTAAAAAGGAGAAATGGAGGAAATCCCTTCAATCTGTCCTTATACATACCATGAACACTATCATTGACTCGCATGCTTCCCATCACACACCGCCCTCTTCACCTCATACCCCGTCACGTTATTTCTCTGCCTCTAATATATAATATTACATGCCCCTATGCTGTACTTAAGAAAACTTGGTCTCCAGGCAAAACGTTGTCTTAGTAACGTTTCTATTGTTACAATTTTTTTTAACGAATTTGTGAGTTGTATGATCTCTTCGTTCCACACTTGTGCTGTTACACCAGCTCGTGTGGTAACTTCTCTCTTTTGAAGGTTCTTATAACTCGCTTATCATTCCTCTGGTCTTGGGTGCGAGTACTTTACTTGTGTTCTCTGACCCCTCAAGGGAGACTTCTTAATGGAAGTGAGGGGCTTTTAATCCAAGAAAATGGAGCTGCCCTCTCCCTTACTTGGATTGAATCTGTCTCCCATTCCTTCCAAGCGCTGTGTGGCCCCTACGGGTTTAGCGTTTCTCTCATGAATGTAATAGTGTGTTCCTCGATCAGCAGTTCTCGGGTCACACGTCAGATTACAAATGTCGGGTCGCATCTGTCAGGTCACGAGTTTCGGGTAATGGGTCTTATATCTCAGGTCACGAGTCTCGGGTAATGGGTCTTATATCTCAGGTCACGAGTCTCGGGTAATGGGTGTTATCTCTCAGGTCACGAGTCTCGGGTAATGGGTGTTATGTCTCAG
Source organism: Cherax quadricarinatus (assembly GCF_026875155.1). Lineage (NCBI taxonomy): Eukaryota > Metazoa > Arthropoda > Malacostraca > Decapoda > Parastacidae > Cherax > Cherax quadricarinatus. Next base: position 13,077,953 of record NC_069437.1, on the reverse strand, counting down.
GTCACGAGTCTTGGGTAATGGGTCTTATCTCTCAGGTCACGAGTCTCGGGTAATGGGTGTTATCTCAGGTCACGAGTCTTGGGTAATGGGTCTTATCTCTCAGGTCACGAGTCTCGGGTAATGGGTCTTATCTCTCAGGCCACGAGTCTTGGGTAATGGGTCTTATCTCTCAGGTCACGAGTCTTGGGTAATGGGTCTTATCTCTCAGGTCACGAGTCTCGGGTAATGGGTCTTATCTCTCAGGCCACGAGTCTTGGGTAATGGGTCTTATCTCTCAGGCCACGAGTCTCGGCCAATGGGTCTTATCTCTCAGGTCACGAGTCTCGAGGTCTTATCTCTCAGGTCACGAGTCTTGGGTAATGGGTGTTATCTCTCAGGTCACGAGTCTCGGGTAATGGGTCGCATCTGTCAGGTCAAGAGTCTCAGGTAGTGTGTGTCGGGCCGCAACACTAAAACTTGGATAATCTAGTTTTTTGTACACTCTTAGAATCTTTCTGGTGTACGAACTATTAGTAACACAGTCAGTTAACGTTCTATTGATTGTGTTGTCTATCAGGGTAATTTTGTAAAGGAAATTCTAAATGTATGGCCAGCAGCTTTAACGAGTTTGTCTGCGATAGAAACTTTAACAAGTATTTCAGATCTTGTAAACTGTCCAGATAAAACTTCTTTCAGAAGGCATTAGTGAATTTACGAAAGATGAGAGAAAAAAATATGATACACTGACACAACCATGGTACACTGACTCGACCATGGTACACTGACACAACCATGGTACACTGACACAACTATGGTACACTGACTCGACCATGGTACACTGACACAACCATGGTACACTGACTCGACCATGGTACACTGACTCAACCATGGTACACTGACACAACCGTGGTACAGTGACACAGTTATGGTACACTGACACAGCCATGGTACACTGACACAGCCATGGTACACTGACTCGACCATGGTACACTGACTCGACCATGGTACACTGACACAACCATGGTACACTGACACAACTATGGTACACTGACTCGACCATGGTACACTGACACAACCATGGTACACTGACTCGACCATGGTACACCGACACAGTTATGGTACACTGACAGTTATGGTACACTGACACAGCCATGGTACACTGACTCGACCATGGTACACCGACACAGTTATGGTACACTGATGCAGCCATGGTACACTGACGCAATCATGGTACATTGACTCAACCATGGTACACTGACGCAATCATGGTACATTGACTCAACCATGGTACACTGACAGTTATGGTACACTGATGCAGCCATGGTACACTGACACAGCCATGGTACACTGACACAGCCATGGTACACTGACTCGGCCATGGTACACTGACACAACCATGGTACAGTGACTCGACCATGGTACACTGACAGTTATGGTACACTGATGCAGCCATGGTACACTGACTCAACCCTGGTACACTGACAGTTATGGTACACTGACACAACCATGGTACACTGACACAGCCATGGTACACTGACTCGACCATGGTACACTGACAGCCATGGTACACTGACACTGCCATATTACACTGACACAGTTATGGTACATTGTTATAATCATAGTGTCCCGTGGCCTGGTAGGCAACATTCTTGCCTCACACGTTGAACGTCCGTGGTTCAATCCCCGCCCGGGTGGAAACAGGCGTATTTCCTTACACCTGTTTCCCCCGTTCACCTAGCAAGCAAGTAGGTACATGGGTGTTAGTCGACTGGTGTGAGTCGCATCCTGGGGAACAAGACTGAAGGACCACAGTGGAAATAAGACAGATAGTCCTTGATGACGCACTTACTGTCTTGGGATGTCATGGATGCTTAACCCTCCGGGGTTAAAACTTAACACCATGGAATGTGGGTACTGAGGAAATCTACAACTTCATTGCTGACCTCTGACCCAGCCCTTGCACTTGACCTGCTTCTACTAGGGCGCCCCCGCCAATGTGTGACCATGTCTTCAATTGTTGCACTTCTACTTTGGCTCCAGTATGTATAACCTTTAGATTTATGCAGTCAAGGCTGAGGACTGATCACCTAAAACTGACTTCTGACTCCAACATTATATTCGCCTGCATTATACTAAAGAAGCCTGCTGTGCAGGCGATATGTTTCGGCAATAAAAATACCTATGTTTTACACATGTGTCTTATCAATCCACATTGAAGTTGCATTTTTCTTCCTTAAGAGTAGTAGTGTGTACCTGGATACATAACACAGGTACTGCTTTCCGGAAGTGTCTCTCCCTTCCTCCTCCCATTTAAATTGTCTCACCTTCTTTCATCCCATTGGACTCCAAACCGCCGGAATATTCGGTACATTTGCCTGCGTGTTTTCCTGGCAACTTCTCAGGACAAAGCTCAGGAAACTACAGCAAGAGGACAGTGCTAGTGGGAGGACAGTGGTACTCTGCTAGTGGGAGGACAGTGGTACTCTGCTAGTGGGAGGATTGTGTTACTCTGCTAGTGGGAGGATTGTGTTTCTCTGTGGGAGGACTCTGTTACTCTGCTAGTGGGAAAAACTTTTGACAAATGCTGGGTAGGTACCAGCACACCTCTGTTATTACCCCACACACCTTGTTATCACCCAGCACACCTCTGTTATCACTAAACATGAGTCTTTTATCACTCCATAAGCCAGTTATCACCACCCACGCCAGTAATCAGCCCACAAACAAATATTATCACCCACACACCACTATTATCATCCCACAAACCAGTTATCACCCACACACACCGCTGTTATCACCACCCAAACTAGTAATCACCCCACAAGCCAGTTACGACCCCACACACCACTATTATCACCCCACAAGCCAGTTACAACCCCACACACCGCTATTATCGCCCCACAAGCCAGTTACAACCCCACACACCGCTATTATCGCCCCCACAAGCCAGTTACAACCCCACACACCGCTATTATCACCCCACAAGCCAGTTACAACCCCACACACCGCTATTATCACCCCACAAGCCAGTTACAACCCCACACACCGCTATTATCGCCCCACAAGCCAGTTACAGCCCCACACACCACTATTATCGCCCCACAAGCCAGTTACAACCCCACACACCACTATCGCCCCACAAGCCAGTTATCACACCACATAGTACTGGTAGTGTCTCCGCCACCTCCACACGTTCTCAGAAGCGCTGGATCTCGCCTTAATAAGCCTTTGATTCTCGATCACCAAACTTGTGAGATGAAATAACTTTGTCTGCTGGAAATATGAGAGTGTAGCGGCCGTCCCTTGTGCCTCGCTACCACCACTCCTCGCCACAACCAGGCCTCCCCACCATCAGGCGTCGCCACCACCAGACCTCCCAAACACCAGGCGTCCCCACCTCCAGTCCTCCCCATTACCAGTCCTCCTCACCACCGCCAGTCCTTCCCCAACCACCAGTCCTCTCCACCATCGTCCTCCCCATCATCAGTCCTCCTCACTACCACCAAGCCTCCCCATTATCAGGTTTCCCCTCCACCAGTCCTCCCCACCACCAGTCCTCCCCACCACCAGTCCTCCCACCACCAGTCCTCCCCACCCAGTCCTTTCCACCACCAGTCCTTTCCACCACCAGTCCTTTCCACCACCAGTCCTTTCCACCACCAGCCTCCCCACCACCAGTCCTCCCCACCACCAGTCCTTCCCAATACTAGTCTTTCCCACCACCACCAGTCCTCCCCACCACCACCAGTCCTCCCTACCACAACCAGTCCTCACCATTACCCAGTCCTCCCCACCACCACCCAGTCCTCCCCACCACCACCAGTCTTCCCCATCACCAGCAGTCCTCCCCACCACCAGGTCTTACCTCCTGGAGTTGATTCCGGTAAAGATATTTGAATCTAAAACGAAGGAAATGGTTGGAGAGAGAGTGGGGGGGGGGAGGGTAGGTAGGTAGGGAGATAGAAGTTTTATTTATCTGCAGTTCCTAATCAATCTTTCCTAGTCCCGGATTGACTGCTGAACTTTATTTTTATTTAGAAATGTGTGTGTGTGTGTGTGTGTGTGTGTGTGTGTGTGTGTGTGTGTGTGTGTGTGTGTGTGTGTGTGTGTGTGTGTGTGTGCGCAGGTGTGTGAATGTCTCGCGTACATATTTGTGTTGGCAGGGTCGAGTCACCACTCCTAGCACTGCTACATGATCGTTGGCGAGTTCACTGCCTGCCTCGTGGGCTCTGTCATACTTATTCTTAAGGCTCTGTAAAGAACCTTTAATTAAGTTGGAATTGTTTCCATTATATTGTAATTATATCAGTAATATGAGGGCAAATTAATCCCGATAACAAGAAACTGGTAGTTGCTAATTGGTAGTTGTTAATTGGTGAGATAACTGATTATTGCAAATGATGGCAGAGAATTAATACGATAGCAATTATTTTTAATATGATGCGCAAAAACAGTCGGTAAATCAGCACAATAATGGAAACTCGATCCTCCGTCCGCTTAGTACAAGTCAGGTGCGCAACTTGACTCAATTCTCATATTTTTTTTTAGCATTGAATAACAATGCGGTATTACTGCGTTGTAGATCCTGGGGTGTGTCTGGAAGTTGTTTTGGGGGTCAGCGCCCCCGCGGTCCGGTTCTCGACCAGGTCTCCCGTTGAATTTGGACCTGATCAACCAGGTTGTTAATGCTAGTCAAACGTAATCCACCGTATGAGCCACAGCCCAGGTGAACGGGTACTGACTTTAGGTATCCTGTACAGTTCCATCTTGAAGACAGCTAGACTCTATTGGCAATTTCCCTTATATATGATGGGAGGCTGTTAAACAGTCTTGGGCTTCGGACTTTTATCTTTGTGCACTCATGGTACTTTTTCTTTTCAGTGGGAGGATGTTGCACCGCCTTCTGAGTCTTTCTTTCATAGGGAATGATTTCTGTGTGTAGATTTGTTACTTATCCCTCTAGGATTTTCCAGGTGTAGATTATGATGTATCTTTCTTGCCTGTGCTCCAGGGAGTACAGGTCAAGGAACTTTAAAAGTTTCCAGTAATTAAGGAGCTTGACTAAATTAATACGTGCAGTGAAGGTTCTCTGTACATTCTCTAGATCCGCAGTTCCGCCTGTCTTAAGTGGGGCTGTGAGTATACAGCGGTAATTCTGCCTAGAAAGAACAAGTGACTTAAGAGGATCATCATTGGCTTGATCCCTTGTTTTGAAAGTTCCCATTATCCATCCTATCATTTTTCTTGTAAATTTGATAATGACATTGTTGTGCTCTTTGAAGGTGAGATGACATGATAGCACTCAGTTAACAGTGTAGATGATGGTACTCAGTTAACAGTGTAGATGATGGTACTCAGTTAACAGCGATGACCAGGGCGCGTGTCCCTGGGAGAGTGTTAGGAGAGGCTGGGGTGTTTGGGAGAAGGTCGAGAGAGGGAGGGGAAGGGAGATGGAGGAAGGATGATGAGGAAAAAGATTAAGAGGAGGAGGAGGAGGAAAGGGAAGTCCTAAGATGAAGATGACATACGAATTGTGGATGCGTAAACATCTTTAGCGAAGCATTTAAATGGAAATAACCACACGCCGGCCTGTAGTTTTTCAGTTTGAGAAATGGAGGGGGCGGGGAGAGGCAGGGCTGCGGGGAGCGTTAATACTCGCCCCAATATCGAAAAATGGATAGGGAACAATAGTTTATCAAGGTAGTGGAGATAGTTTATATCATCTTTTATTCCTATAACACTTCTGTTACTGAGAGAGAGAGAGAGGGAGAGGGAGGAGAGGAGAGGAAAGAGGGATTGATACAGACCAAGGCTTACAGACTGAACAGCAGTCAGGTTAGGTTAGGTAAGATTTGTCAGGAAACGGAACAAGTGTTTCCTGACGCGGGTCATAATCATATGATGACCCGCAGACAGACGGACAAACAGAAATAAGAGAGCACACAACATATCAACAGGCATACAAGAGCTCTACGTTTCCAGCACTTAAGCTGGTAGAGCACCTTAAGTGTTAGCAAGACACGCAGTACCTGGTAGAGCACCTCAAGTGTTAGCAAGACACGCAGTACCTGGTAGAGCACCTCAAGTGTTAGCAAGACACGCAGTACCTGGTAGAGCACCTCAAGTGTTAGCAAGACACGCAGTACCTGGTAGAGCACCTCAAGTGTTAGCAAGACACGCAGTACCTGGTAGAGCACCTCAAGTGTTAGCAAGACACGCAGTACCTGGTAGAGCACCTCAAGTGTTAGCAAGACACGCAGTACCTGGTAGAGCACCTCAAGTGTTAGCAAGACACGCAGTACCTGGTAGAGCACCTCAAGTGTTAGCAAGACACGCAGTACCTGGTAGAGCACCTCAAGTGTTAGCAAGACACGCAGTACCTGGTAGAGCACCTCAAGTGTTAGCAAGACACGCAGTACCTGGTAGAGCACCTCAAGTGTTAGCAAGACACGCAGTACCTGGTAGAGCACCTCAAGTGTTAGCAAGACACGCAGTACCTGGTAGAGCACCTCAAGTGTTAGCAAGACACGCAGTACCTGGTAGAGCACCTCAAGTGTTAGCAAGACACGCAGTACCTGGTAGAGCACCTCAAGTGTTAGCAAGACACGCAGTACCTGGTAGAGCACCTCAAGTGTTAGCAAGACACGCAGTACCTGGTAGAGCACCTCAAGTGTTAGCAAGACACGCAGTACCTGGTAGAGCACCTCAAGTGTTAGCAAGACACGCAGTACCGGGTAGAGCACCTCAAGTGTTAGCAAGACACGCAGTACCTGGTAGAGCACCTCAAGTGTTAGCAAGACACGCAGTACCTGGTAGAGCACCTCAAGTGTTAGCAAGACACGCAGTACCTGGTAGAGCACCTCAAGTGTTAGCAAGACACGCAGTACCTGGTAGAGCACCTCAAGTGTTAGCAAGACACGCATTACCTTTCCTTCTGAACATATCTACTACAACTCTTGTAGACAATATAGCGATCTACCAAAAAAAAAAAAAAAAAAAAAAAAAGAAACATAGAAAATGGAAGCACGTGTCTCGCTGGTTCAACTTTGCGGGTTCGAGAGGAGAGACTTCTATATACTTTTTATTCCTGAATTTATCTGATGGCTTCCACCAAATGCTAATAGGGAATTTTTTTTTTTGCCAGTTTTGTTTTTTCTCTCCATTCCGCATTCACCTAGCAGCAAGTAGCAAACTGTTTAATTTCCTGTTGGAGTAGGTGACTGCTGTGGGTCCGACAGACTGGGATATTGATCCGACCTGGTTCCTACTGACTCAGAAACCTCTCTTCTCTCCTGTTTGAGTTTGAAATTCCCGTTCATACATCTCAACTTTTCATTAAAGGGAGATCTCCACAGATGTTTAGAGATAGTTTTTTTTTTTTTTCAAATTCTAAACTCCCTGGCGTTTGCTATTGTCGTTGTTTCCCCTGACAGTGTCGTTGCCCCCTTTACACTGTCGTTGTTCTCTTGACAGTATCGTTGTCCTTCTGACAGTGTCGTTGTACCCCCGACAGTGTCGTTGTCTCCCTGGCAGTAGTTGTCCCCCTAACAGCGGCGTTGTCTTCCTGACAATGGGTGCCCTATAAAAGTTAAGTGTACCAAGGTCCTCTGCGTACCTAATGGAGCCCCTTCTGGTGGCAGTTGGGGTTCCTTTTGCACTTAGTGGGGCTTCCTTAGACAACGAGTGAAGCCCTTCTCTCAGCTATCGGGACGAATCTGATGATTTGTGGGATTCCCTTGGTAAGTAATGGACCTTTATGGTAGCTAGTGGTCCTCCTCTGACAGGTAGTGGGATTCTGGCAGCTAGTGGGATTCTGGCAGCTAGTGGGACTCTGGTATCTGATGAGAATCCGGCAGCCAGTGGGACTGCAGCAACTGGAAGGACCCTGGGACTCTGGCAGCTGGTGGGAGTGTGGCAGTTAGTGAGACTATGGCAGTTAATGAGTTCCTTTAAGCAGGGCTTCACATTTTACAAAGACCCCAATGGAAATAAGTCTGACTTTTTTTCTGGGCTATGCTAAGTAATTTACACCATATATGATAATTGTATTTATGTGTACCTGTGCCTAAATCAACTTAATATCTTGTATAGAAGCTTGTATATATACTTTTTCAAATGGCTTCAAGAAGAAATCAAAATATTTTTCCTCAAAGCCTTATTATCCACTTCTCCGAGGTTATGGGTCCCACAACTTGCACTAGAGGTTTACCCAATATATTTATTTTTAAGCGATGTGTAACACGTTCCTTTTGCTGGCCACAAAGTACAGTAACGTAAGTTAGTACACAGTAATAATCAAGAATAAGAAAAATGTAATGAATAAAAATCACAGACGTAAAAATTGAGGAAGTGACAAATATTTTAACGTAAGAATTATAAAGAAAAAGACCAACTTATCTTAATTCAACACAAATAAAGATTTTGCAAGTAGAATGCCTAAACTTTTTTCTTTCAGCTTAAAATGCATCTGATCACTCCCATGGTAAACAGCCTAACGCAGCCATACTGGCTGTCAGTCAGCATGACTGACTGTCGTTATTACGAAGACACTAAAGAGCATACTAGTCGCAAGCATGGCTGACAGCTCTCCTTACTCGTCCTCTCAACCCAGAAACACGGTTTCTAATATCTGCTGAGGCTCTCTTAGTGAAAGTTGAATGGCCCTAACATAAACAACCCCCTGACAGCCTCTGTCACCTCTACAAGCTTATCTCATGCCTTTCTTAATTATTTAAACACAAATGCAAATAGAATATTTGTCTTGTATCATACATCAGTTAGACTAGTAGCTAGTAATGCTTCTCGGACACCTAGTGGGACATCAAAGTGTTGTTAATAGGATCCCTATTGCGGTTAACAGGATCCCCACTGATAACTAGTAGGATCCTCAGCAGCAGGAGGGTCTCCACTGATAAGGAAGCCTATCAGAGTGATTGAACTTTCTTTATTGCTGTTTATGTATCAAATAAAAGGTTCTTTGTCTATCTCTGATTATTGGTGTTGGTGTAAGTGCTAGAGGCTGGAGCGTGCGCAACCGGGATAGCGAGGGAGGCAGGCAACATTAGCGCACACTCATGACCGTAATGGTCTCCGTGACTTACACAATGTTTGTCTGTCTCTAGCTGGAGCTTCACACGCTTGCAACCCCCCACCCCCACACCCCCATTAACTTCATCCTCTCTCTCTCTCTCTCTCTCTCTCTCTCTCCTCTCTCTCCTCTCTCTCTCCTCTCTCTCTCTCTCTCTCTCTCTCTCTCTCTCTCCTCTCTCTCTCACCTCTCTCTCCTCTCGACCTCTCTCTCCCTCGACCTCTCTCTCCCTCGACCTCTCTCTCGACCTCTCTCTCTCGACCTCTCTCTCCCTCGACCTCTCTCTCCCTCGACCTCTCTCTCTCTCGACCTCTCTCTCCTCGACCTCTCTCTCTCTCGACCTCTCTCTCGACCTCCCTCTCTCGACCTCTCTCCTCGACCTCTCTCCTCGACTCTCTCGACCTCTCTCCTCTCTCTTCTCTCTCGACCTCTCTCTCTCGACCTCTCTCTCTCTCTCGACCTCTCTCTCTCGACCTCCACCAGATTTAAACCTAACACAAGCTAGATTATAATTACTTTAGCTCTCTCTACAGAGTTAGTCATCAACATCACTGTAAACCAGCAGCGCCATTAATAACTAGGTGGTGCTTAGCTGTCACAGTTTAAGTGAGGGCAGGAGCGCCAAGCGCCTGTCTTAATAAAACCATCTTAGGTCCATGTGATTGTTCCCCTCACAACCATCTTCAGAATAAGACAGATGTAATTAAACTTTTTAGGTCATCTTTATACCGTTAAGTATTGTGGTTAGTTTATTAGGTTTAAAAACCTGTCGACTACATGACGGTCATTGCTGTCAGTGGCTCTATAAATCCCAACAACACGAGAGTCATCGGGGCTGCATGTTGCCTGTATACCTGGAGAAGGTTTCGGGGGTCAACGCCCTCGCCGCCCGGTCTGTGACCAGGGCTTGTGGTGGATCAGGGTCTGATCAACCAGGCCATTACTGCTGGCCCACGTAAACTGACGTACGAGCCAAAGCCCGGCAGATCAGGTACTGACTTTAGGTACCTGTCCAGTGCCGTCTTGAAGACAGCCAGGGGTCTATTGGTAGTCCCCCTTATGTATGCTGGGAGGCAGTTGAACAAGTCTTGGCGCCCCTGCTGTTCATTGGAGGAATGTTGTATCTCCTGCCGAGTCTTTTGCTTTTACAATTTTAAAATGCTTTTACTTATAGCGGTTGAGGTGAATTTATTAAGTATACGCTTACCAAGATCTGAAAGTGTATACGTATATAACTAACCACAGTATGCCGTGCCGAATAAGTAAAATTTGCTATTTTGCCTTAAATAGCAAAGCACTTCTTTCCGAATAGAGCAAGCGAAAATTTGTGTATGCAATAATTTCGCAAAAATCATTCTGAACCTAACGAAAAAGTATATTTCATTGTGTTTGTTTAATATTAAATAATCGTAAACTTACATAAAATATTTTTAGCTGCATTAGGCTAAATTAAATTGCGCTTGTTATTATAAGATCAGGTAAGTTTCCTAAGGTTATTTTGGTACAAAATCATTAATTTTTATATTAACATAAATGAAAAAATATATTTTTAAATTATAAGATAAAATTTTAGAAAGGACTTAATTTTAAATTAGTTATTGCTAATTGACCAGTTTTATCTGTTCGGCACGATATATATATATATATGTATATATATATATATATATATATATATATATATATATATATATATAAACTAGTATTAATGCTACATTGATCTAGTTAGCAGTAATATTACTGTCATCTGACTAGTAGGGCTACTGCAGTAAGTGTGACCAGCCAGCCTGGCTTCATCCTGCCCTGGACATTCTGCCGCCAGGGATCACGCCTATTTCACGTTCGATTGGTCGGCAAATAATGGGATTGGAATATCAAATTCCAGCTTGGCCTTACAGATCCTCGCAGTGTAACCTCAATCCAAGCCTGCGTGAAAATCATATTTGAGCTGCTGGTAGGGTCGGTGTGTGAGTTGGGAGGCTGATGTGGTGTGTGGGAGGCTGATGTGGTGTGTGGGAGGCTAGTATGGTGTGCGGGAGGCTGGTGTGGCGTGTATGGGAGGCTGGTATGGTGTGTGGGAGGCTGATGTGTTGTGTGGGAGGCTGGTGTGGTGTGTGGAAGGCTGATGTGGTGTGTGGGAGGCTGATGTGGTGTGTGGTAGGCTGGTGTGGTGTGTGGAAGCTGGTCTATCGTGTGTGGGTAACTGGTCTCTGGTTTATGGGTAAGTTTATTTAGGCACAGGTACATATAAATACAATTACACAAATCATCATACAAAGTAACATATGTGTAAATTACTTAGAATAACCTCCCCAAAAAAAGTATAAAATGACTTATTGCCATTAGGATCTTGAGTTAACAGGTCTCTGGTTTGTGGCAGTGTTAGACTATTGACGTTTAGGGAATCACTCCGTTCTGTGTTTTTTTTCGGGTACTCTATTTTTTGCAGGTATTTGTCAGAACATTTCTTCCTGCCTTGTAATATTACTGAGCAATGTGTGCTGATGTTATGAGGATTCTGTCCGATTTACTGTATCCCTTCCTTAAAGGCGGTTGTATCCATTTCTTTGTGTCCTCCATCATTCTTCCAGTGTTTCTTTGTCACTTTGTGTAATAAAGAACTCTCGGGGAGATCGTAAATTGGAAAACCTTGGCCGGGCGTGAAGAATGTTTTCTCTCTCCTTTTAACAGTTCCATTATTTGGCTCTCTTCGATGCTGCCTCTTTGGGGGCCTTCCCCACCTTCCTGAGGCTTCAGAGAACATCCACATTTTTTATTAAACACTTTTTGCGATCTTTCACAAGGCTACCTTAGGCATTTTCTGTTTTAATCTACAAGATGAAATTCATTTACTACTGCTATGATTGCGGGATTCAGTCTGCCAAACTCTGTCAAGAATGCGAGAGATAACGAGGTGCCAGCGGCTCGCACATACCGACCCTCATGTCTACGTTGAAGTTCGGGTCTTCCTCTGAAGTCTCGTCTAAGACCTTTGGCTGAAAGATCACATCCAGACCTGCTTTCAAGATAATATGGAGGCCTACCTCCAGGCCTGTCAAGTACAACACGTGGAGGTCCAGCAGAGGAGGAGCCACAACACAGGAGTCAGACAGCTGGGAGGGCCCCAGGCTGGTGAGTGCTGAGGCAGGGACGGCTGGTGGCGGCGGCCACAATGGCTTGGAGTGGGCTCCTGCTGCCCTGTTTATCCCTCCTTTGTGTGTTTGTCTCGCCTCTCTCAACCACCACCTTTGTTTTTCTGAAGTCTCCTGCAAATTGCACCGCCACTAACGTTTATTGGTGTGTATGCGTGTTGTATTATAGCTGGACACGATGTTCACCTCCTACTACTACTAGTAGTATTACACACACACACACACACACACACACACACACACACACACACACACACACACACACACACACACACACACACACACACACACACAGGAGAATAAGGAGAACAGTCGTAGAGCCAGAAACGAATATGCACAGATAAGAAGGGAGGCCCAAAGACAATATGAAAATGACATAGCAGCGAAAGCCAAATCTGACCCGAAACTGTTGTACAGCCACATCAGGAGGAAAACAACAGTCAAGGACCAGGTAATCAGGCTAAGGAAGGAAGGAGGAGAGACAACAAGAAATGACCGTGAAGTATGTGAAGAACTCAACAAGAGATTCAAAGAAGTGTTCACAGAGGAGACAGAAGGGACTCCAGAAAGACGGAGAGGTGGGGCACACCACCAAGTGCTGGACACAGTGCACACAACCGAGGAAGAAGTGAAGAGGCTTTTGAGTGAGCTAGATACCTCAAAGGCAATGGGGCCAGATAACATCTCCCCATGGGTATTGAGAGAGGGAGCAGAGGCACTATGCGTACCCCTAACAACAATATTCAATACATCTATCGAAACAGGGAGATTGCCTGAGGCATGGAAGACAGCAAATGTAGTCCCAATCTTTAAAAAAGGAGACAGACATGAAGCATTAAACTACAGACCAGTGTCCCTGGTTTCAGGGACGGGAAATCCTGTGTCACAAACCTACTGGAGTTCTATGACATGGTGACAGCAGTAAGACAAGAGAGAGGGGTGGGTGGATTGCATTTTCTTGGACTGCAAGAAGGCGTTTGACACAGTTCCACACAAGAGATTGGTGCAAAAACTGGAGGACCAAGCAGGGATAACAGGGAAGGCACTACAATGGATCAGGGAATACTTGTCAGGAAGACAGCAGCGAGTCATGGTACGTGGCGAGGTGTCAGAGTGGGCACCTGTGACCAGCGGGGTCCCGCAGGGGTCAGTCCTAGGACCAGTGCTGTTTCTGGTATTTGTGAACGACATGACGGAAGGAATAGACTCTGAGGTGTCCCTGTTTGCAGATGACGTGAAGTTGATGAGAAGAATTCACTCGATCGAAGACCAGGCAGAACTACAGGGATCTGGACAGGCTGCAGACCTGGTCCAGCAATTGGCTCCTGGAGTTCAATCCCACCAAGTGCAAAGTCATGAAGATTGGGGAAGGGCAAAGAAGGCCGCAGACGGAGTACAGTCTAGGGGGTCAGAGACTACAAACCTCACTCAAGGAAAAAGATCTTGGGGTGAGTATAACACCAGGCACATCTCCTGAAGCGCACATCAACCAAATAACTGCTGCAGCATATGGGCGCCTAGCAAACCTCAGAACAGCATTCCGACATCTTAATAAGGAATCATTCAGGACCCTGTACACCGTGTACGTTAGGCCCATATTGGAGTATGCGGCACCAGTTTGGAACCCACACCTAGCCAAGCACGTGAAGAAACTAGAGAAAGTGCAAAGGTTTGCAACAAGACTAGTCCCAGAGCTAAGAGGTATGTCCTACGAGGAGAGGTTAAGGGAAATCAACCTGACGACACTGGAGGACAGGAGAGATAGGGGGGACATGATAACGACATACAAAATACTGAGAGGAATTGACAAGGTGGACAAAGACAGGATGTTCCAGAGATTGGACACAGTAACAAGGGGACACAGTTGGAAGCTGAAGAGACAGATGAATCACAGGGATGTTAGGAAGTATTTCTTCAGCCACAGAGTAGTCAGTAAGTGGAATAGTTTGGGAAGCGATGTAGTGGAGGCAGGATCCATACATAGCTTTAAGCAGAGGTATGATAAAGCTCACGGCTCAGGGAGAGTGACCTAGTAGCGATCAGTGAAGAGGCGGGGCCAGGAGCTCGGACTCGACCCCCGCAACCTCAACTAGGTGAGTACAACTAGGTGAGTACACACACACACACACACACACACACACACACACACACACACAGCTGACCCATGAACAACACTGGTTTGAACTGCGTGGGTCCACTTATACGCGGATTTTTTTTTTTTCAATAAATGTATTGGAATATTTTTTGGAGATTTACGACCGAAAAAATTAAGAAAAAGTTAGGTAAGTCATGAATGCACAGACACAAATAAATAAAAGTGGATAAAATAAAATGTATTTGACCTGCTTAGCGTGGGCCGGTAGGCTTACTTTCCTGCATTTTGATTTTATAAGAATCGTAATATTTCGGCCTACAATTAAGGCCTTCTTCAGCAGATTTATCACGTGTATAAGGGACACAAAATATAGAGAATGCGAAGGACTCTTGATTAATGTCACGTGATGTAAGTCATGTGAAATAACAAGGTCTGGTGGATAAACAAGAAAGGACAAGATTAACTTCAGGAGGAAGAAGTAACTTCAGGCTAAGGGTAGTGAGGTTACAGCAGCATCATGAGTGGGCTCTGATTCCTTCATCACCAAATTTCAGCATCTTTAAGTGCCAATGAAAAAATCTGATGTTATACCTACCCTTTTCCTGAAGTCGTTCCTTCCTTCATTTAACTTTTTTTCTGTACCTGACCTTATTCCTGAACGTGACCTTGATCCTGGAACTGGCTTACATCATGCAACTGAGATCAGGTAACCTATACCTGGAGGTTACCTGGAGGTTATTCCGGGGATCAACGCCCCCGCGGCCCGGTCCATGACCAGGCATCCCGATGGATCAGGGCCTGATCAACTAGGCTGTTACTGCTGGCCGCACGCAGTCCAACGTACGAGCCACAGCCCGGCTGATCCGGCACTGACTTTAGGTATCTGTCCAGCTCTCTCTTGAAGGCTATATGTATATTCTGCATCCCTTGTCCACTGGGTCACCAGTAAAGCAGCTGTCGCTGCAGCATTTGGCTCTCCATGAGGTTGTCGAGGTCAAAGTTCTTAAAATATCACAACTACTACTGCTACCCCATGAGGCTATCGGCTACCCCACCGTTACGTGTCCTTAAAATTACTGTCATGCCACGCACCTGATCAGGTCAACACTGATCAGGTGCACCATTTAGTTTACTGAAGAGAGGTTCAGTTGTGGGTCGAAATATACAGTGCTCTTCTGATTTGTTTTTTTTCCTCCATGTTGGTTGACTCGTGTCGTATAAAACCATACTCAGAAGTAGAACTTGATGACTTGGATTATTCGACATTGATATGACCATATCAATGGTCATATCAATGTTGATATGACCATATCAATGTTACCAATATCACCATATTAATGAGTAGTAACACTAAAATAAGGCTGGTCTTACCAGTGTTAAACACTATTAATTTGTACGAGTTGTAGTAATGTTAGGTTGCTAAATGTGTTGTGGATAAGTACTTAAAGTATATATTTTAGTTAATGTATATATTAGAACCTAAGTGCTGGGATAGGACAGGGATCACAGAACATGTATACCGACGTGTCTCTCTCTCTGTGTTTATATTTAACAGAGTCCACTATAATCTCTGGTTGAGGAATCATAATGTTGTTGAGTGGTGGTGTAGAGGGGAAATGTATCATTAGCATGGGGGAGCTCTAAACCCGTAGGGATTATACAGCGCCTATGGTAGGTATGGAAGGCATTCAGGCTCAATTCAGGGAATTGGAGCAAATAAATAAATAAATAAATAAATAACAAAAAGGCACAATACCGTGACTGGAACGATACACAAATAACCCGCACATAAGAGAGAGAAGTTTATGACGACGTTTCGGTCCGACTTGGACCATTGACAAAGTGTGTGTGTAATTGGAGCAAAGACCTAATTCCCTAGATCAAGGCTACACTGTCCCTTGAGGGACAGTGTAGCCTTGAGGGACAGTGTAGCCTTGAGGGACAGTGTAGCCCTTGAGGGACCTTGTAGCCTTTATGACCCTCGAGTAGTGTTGATGTACCCAGGTTCTCAGAGACGAGTGGCGACCGCCCGCCGCCGCCACATCAGTAATGTAGTGAAGACATTCTCACTTCTGCTTATTGTCAGCTTCATGATAGGGTATGTCACTGCTCTTTTACAAGTATGTAAATTATTCCCAATTTTCTTGAAAAATGTAATATTGTTGGCATTCTTGCACGACCAGGCAAGGTGGCAGGGTTGGTGTGATCAAACTTGACACAACTCAAGAAGTTTTAGCAGCGGTCAAGTTCTGACAAGTGACTTTTATCTGACGCTTTATTGTTTAAGCATCATCGTATTATATATATATATATATAATATATATATATATATATATATATATATATATATATATAATATATATATATATATATATATAATATATATATATATATTATATATTCTTATGGAATTTTATAAAGCTGTCATTTTTCAACTTTTCTGGTTGAATACAGCACCTAAGGCATTTTTTCAGGTAAGTTTAGAAAAAAGAATGAAGAGTTTTATAAATAAATGTTCATATTTTCTTATCTAGAATTTCACACGAACAGATATTTTTTCTTGTCCACGCTGTCGATTTCTCAGAGTATTTTGTATGTAATGATTATGTCTAACCTAATCCAAATATTGTGTGTCTTATTAGCTTGCCGGTAGATTCTCCCAGTGATGGACACGCATGGAGAGGATTGTAGGGGTCATTCCACCCCCCGCCCCCCGCGGCTCGGTCTGTGACCAGGCCTGATCATTTTGTGCAACATATGCAACAGGTCTGTCTAAGGAAGTAATGCTTTAAGTATATGACGGGTACACTTTAGAGGTCCAAGTGTGCTTGAATTCAAGTGTCTGATCGATGCGAAGTGAGAAGTCACTTAGACACAGATACGAACACAGGTTAGAGAGATTTGTATGTTTTGGTAATAGCTGAGAATAGTGAATTGTAGCGTGAGTGGATGAACCGTGACCCGCTGGGGTGACCAGTGACCCGCCAGAGTGACAAGAGGTTAATATAAGTGAACAAGTTAGACCTGCTATAAACCATACCCCCGGCCGGGATTGAACCCGCGGTCATGTAGACCTGCTATGCTTGTAGGCTTGGGCAGCCTCTTCCCTACCCATCCCCAGAGGCGTCGCTAGGGTTGGTGTCACCCGGGGTGGCATCTTTGGTGTCACCCGGGCTGGCATCTTTGGTGTCACCCGGGGTGGCATCTTTGGTGTCACCCGAGGTGGCATCTTTGGTGTCACCCGGGGTGGCATCTTTGGTGTCACCCGGGGTGGCATCTTTGGTGTCACCCGGGGTGGCATCTTTGGTGTCACCCGAGGTGGCATCTTTGGTGTCACCCGGGGTGGCATCTTTGGTGTCACCCGGGGTGGCATCTTTGGTGTCACCCGGGTGGCATCTTTGGTGTCACCCGGGGTGGCATCTTTGGTGTCACCCGGGGTGGCATCTTTGGTGTCACCCGGGGTGGCATCTTTGGTGTCACCCGGGGTGGCATCTTTGGTGTCACCCGGGGTGGCATCTTTGGTGTCACCCGGGATGGCATCTTTGGTGTCACCCGGGGTGGCATCTTTGGTGTCATCCCCATGAAATCCAAGGGCGGGGGGATAGGGGTAGTAAACTCCAGTTACATCACTGCTGCATGACCAGTTACATCACTGCTGCATGATCAGTTACATCACTGCTGCATGACCAGTTACATCACTGCTGCATGACCAGTTACATCACTGCTGCATGACCAGTTACATCACTGCTGCATGACCAGTTACATCACTGCTGCATGACCAGTTACATCACTGCTGCTTGACCAGTTACATCACTGCTGCTTGACCAGTTACATCACTGCTGCTTGACCAGTTACATCACTGCTGCTTGACCAGTTACATCACTGCTGCATGACCAGTTACATCACTGCTGCATGACCAGTTACATCACTGCTGCTTGACCAGTTACATCACTGCTGCATGACCAGTTACATCACTGCTGCTTGACCAGTTACATCACTGCTGCTTGACCAGTTACATCACTGCTGCTTGACCAGTGACATCACTGCTGCTTGACCAGTGACATCACTGCTGCATGACCAGTTACATCACTGCTGCATGACCAGTTACATCACTGCTGCATGACCAGTTACATCACAGCTGCATGACCAGTTACATCACAGCTGCATGACCAGTTACATCACTGCTGCATGACCAGTTACATCATTTCTGCATGACCAGTTACATCACTGCTGCATGACCAGTTACATCACTGCTGCATGACCAGTTACATCACTGCTGCATGACCAGTTACATCACTGCTGCATGACCAGTTACATCACTGCTGCTTGACCAGTTACATCACTGCTGCTTGACCAGTTACATCACTGCTGCATGACCAGTGACATCACTGCTGCATGACCAGTTACATCACAGCTGCATGACCAGTTACATCACTGCTGCATGACCAGTTACATCACAGCTGCATGACCAGTTACATCACTGCTGCATGACCAGTTACATCACTGCTGCATGACCAGTGACATCACTGCTGCATGACCAGTTACATCACTGCTGCATGACCAGTGACATCACTGCTGCATGACCAGTTACATCACTGCTGCTTGACCAGTTACATCACTGCTGCTTGACCAGTTACATCACTGCTGCTTGACCAGTTACATCACTGCTGCTTGACCAGTGACATCACTGCTGCATGACCAGTGACATCACTGCTGCATGACCAGTTACATCACTGCTGCTTGACCAGTTACATCACTGCTGCATGACCAGTTACATCACTGCTGCATGACCAGTGACATCACTTCTGCATGACCAGTTACATCACAGCTGCATGACCAGTTACATCACTGCTGCATGACCAGTTACATCACTGCTGCTTGACCAGTTACATCACTGCTGCATGACCAGTTACATCACTGCTGCAGGACCAGTTACATCACTGCTGCATGACCAGTTACATCACTGCTGCATGACCAGTTACATCACTGCTGCATGACCAGTTACATCACTGCTGCATGACCAGTTACATCACTGCTGCATGACCAGTTACATCACTGCTGCATGACCAGTGACATCACTGCTGCATGACCAGTGACATCACTGCTGCATGACCAGTTACATCACAGCTGCATGACCAGTGACTAATGTTTAACAATGAGAACGTTTAAGGGCCATAAACTAAACTTTATTAATGATAAAATAAATAATCAAATACCATTTTGAATATAGGCAACAGATCCTACATTTATTCATCTTCAACAATGAAAAAAAAACTTGAAAAATAAAGATAAATATTAGTTCGGATTTCACCTTGAGTACAGGTAACATCTCAATGAATCTGATATTTCATTTCCTTGCCTTCAATCCTGCAAAATTATCTATCGCATCATCAAAATCAATGATTTTCTCTATATAGGCCTATTTGTACTCTGTAATCCTATAATAGGCTATATAGAAACGAAGGATTTTTCTCTTAGGTTGCTGCAGCAGTTTTGGTCATTAGTATCACCGTCTTTAGAGGCTCTATGGTGTCACCCCCTAAATGGTGCCACCCGGGGCGGCCCTCCCCCTTACGACGCTACTGAGTCCATTCCTTATTCCTCAGTTACTTCATCCCATTTAATCATATCCTTGTCACCCCCAACCACCTATCTCCCACCCCCTATCCTAATCCCTCCATCCTCACCATTATCCTTGTCCCCTAATCTTCCAATCCCTCACCCCTGTCCCACACTCTCCTATCCCAGTCCATCCATTATCCTTGTCCCATAGCCTTTCAATCCCCCCTATCCCACAATCTCCTATTCCCGTACCTCCCAGTCCTCCCATCTTTCCCCTTCCTACCGGGAGCTCAAGTTTATAACAATTTCAACGACTCTTCCCCAAAACACCAAACTTTACCCAAAACGCTATTCACAACTTTTAATGCGGTAAAGAGCTTGCCAGGATTCCTTGCATATTCACCTTTCGTCTTATTGGGTTACGAGTCTCCGCTTAACCCAGTTCAAGTGTGTTCATAAGTTAAAGGAATATCAAAGAATCTACGTCTCAGTTTTTTTTTTTTTTTTTATGCTTCCCCCTGTCTGTTGTTTCTGTTTTCATTTGGGTTTCTTGGATCAGTTTGTCCGAGTGTTTATAACATTGTGGTTATGACTCACGAAATCGTAAGAACATGATTGTAAACCACGGAACGGGTGGGGTTTGAAACCATGGCTCAGTGACTTACGCATTGGCCTACAGTTTTAAGATTTACTCGCGATGAGTTAACCCCTTCCGTTCGGTGACTGTGGTTATGGTAGGAATGTGGTTCGTGCGCTTCAGTCTTTAGTGTTTGCTGATCCCAGAAAGGGGGAAACAAAAGTGGTTAGTTTGGTTTTCACCTCAGATGTTAGTGCTGGCTGTGTTGCGGCTCAGCACCGTCTTTTCTCTATTGTTATTGGTGTAGGAGGTCGAGCAGTCCGGGAAGGTTGGTGTCAGTTTATTGGATTTGCCTCTTCCTGCTCCATCGTATCCGTGTCTTGTTTGAACAGTAACAATATAGTGTGCTGCAACAACGGCGTGGCTGTGTGTCGCATGAGTGTGTGGTCGTGTGCCGTCTGAATGTGTGGTGAGGTGTGAGTGTGAATCACTAGGTGTGGGGCGGTGTGAGGCATCTCTACGAGCGTCACGTCTGATGAGGCAGCTGGACAAGAAGACCCTCACTGAGATTTGCGGAGGAGACGTGTCCAGCGTGGCCAACACAGTGTCGGCTACCCTGGCCGCTGCCACCACACACAAGAGACAAACTTTGCCCTATCTGTTGCTTCAAGTCTTGAGACGTGTCTCACTGTTGACCTGATCCCGACCTTCTTCCTCTCAGTGTCTCCTTCAGTCCGCCCCTGCGTCTGATCCTTGCTCTTATCTCTCCCTGTCTCCCTCGGCTCGCCCCTGTCTCTGATCCCTGCTCTTATCCTTCATTATCTCCCTCAACTCCGTTGCTCCACATTGTGCTATGCATATTCTCCCTCATTCTTATCTCCTCTTCCACGACTTCACACACACACACACACACACACACACACACACACACACACACACACACACACACACACACACACACACACACACACACACACACTCCTGTCTACCGCTAATCACGTATCTGTTTTATATTATTTGTGTCTCAAGAGTCAGCCTGCTCCTCCACTGTGTAACATGCTGCAGAATCTGCCTTCCATACATTTCAAAGCACCCCAGTGGAAATAAGTCACTCTGTCTGACTTTTTTGGGTTATCCTAGGCTCTTTACACTTACGCTGCTATGTATGATAATCTATGTAACTGTACCCCTCAAGGAAGGTTCCTTGATGTTGGTGAGGGGCTCTTGATTTAGGGAATTGGATATGTGCTCCAGTTCCCCGAATTAAGCCTGAATGCCTTCCACATCCCCCCCCCCCCAGGCGCTGTATAATCCTCCGGGTTTAGCGCTTCCCCCTTGATTATAATAATAATAATATGTAACTGTATTTGTGTATACCTGAATCAACTTACGACAGCAAGCCTGCGGCACATCCGGGTACCCACACAGCCATCACTGCGCCCATACGGCCACCCTCCTGTTCCCTGACCAGACCAAATAGCAGCCAATCCGAGTTACCGACTACATTCTCCAGGGCACCGCTGAACATTAAGGACACCACGGTTGGCAAGCTTTTAGCGCAACCAGCAATTCCTTTACTGATCCCAGGGCTTGTAGAAAACCCAAAATAAGAACATTAACTCGTCTGAGCAGATTCTCACGACGAAGAGATTGTTTCAATAATTGATGTGAGCAGAGGTCAGCATATCGCCCGGGACGGATATTCCTCAAAAATGTCTCCCCAGATGGATCAGATAGATATAATTCAATTGATACACAAAGTAATCGCAGACCTGTGACGGTTATTCAAGAGATGAATCTCTCTGAGGGTTAAGTCAGATTATGCAAAGGAGACAGTTATATTTTTTCTACACAGATCAATTATATTTGGGGCGTAAGGGAAAAAAGAGATTTCTTTTGATAAGCAAAACAAGTAAGAGGTTTATTTTTTTTGATAAGCAAAATAAGTAACTAAACTTAACCATATCTAATCTAGATTAGGAGTTAAATTCTAGGTTAGGTAGGGGGGATTACTGTTTTTTTTTCTTTCCAGGGGAAAAAAAAAAGGCAAGTTTTCCCACAGAGCCATAAAGATGGGTCCATTACATAACCAAATTAATATTGAAGAATTTGCATGAAAAAAACACGAGGAGCTCATCTCTGCATTTACCAAGGTAAGTAGCGTTGTACACGTCAGTTATGCAAAATATTCTGTAATTAGATGATAATTTTTGAAGATCGGGATAACTGAATGTTGCAATAGTCAGTAATAAAGTTGATATTGATTCTTACAAGTCTGTCAGTTTGGCTGAAATGTATTTTGTCTCTCATATGTTCACTCGAATGATGAGTGATACCAGTCTTCTTTCATATTGTATGTTGTCTTAGTACTGTTGTGGCGGTGCTTTGGTACTGTGGTGGCGGTGCTTTGGTACTGTGGTGGCGGTGCCTTAGTACTGTTGTGGCGGTGCTTTGGTACTGTGGTGGCGGTGCTTTGTACTGTGGTGGCGGTGCTTTGGTACTGTGGTGGCGGTGCCTTAGTACTGTTGTGGCGGTGCTTTGGTACTGTGGTGGCGGTGCTTTGGTACTGTGGTGGCGGTGCCTTAGTACTGTTGTGGCGGTGCTTTGGTACTGTGGTGGCGGTGCTTTGGTACTGTGGTGGCGGTGCCTTAGTACTGTTGTGGCGGTGCTTTGGTACTGTGGTGGCGGTGCTTTGGTACTGTGGTGGCGGTGCTTTGGTACTGTGGTGGCGGTGCCTTAGTACTGTTGTGGCGGTGCTTTGGTACTGTGGTGGCGGTGCTTTGGTACTGTGGTGGCGGTGCTTTGGTACTGTGGTGGCGGTGCCTTAGTACTGTTGTGGCGGTGCTTTGGTACTGTGGTGGCGGTGCTTTGGTACTGTGGTGGCGGTGCCTTAGTACTGTTGTGGCGGTGCTTTGGTACTGTGGTGGCGGTGCTTTGGTACTGTGGTGGCGGTGCTTTGGTACTGTGGTGGCGGTGCCTTAGTACTGTTGTGGCGGTGCTTTGGTACTGTGGTGGCGGTGCTTTGGTACTGTGGTGGCGGTGCTTTGGTACTGTGGTGGCGGTGCCTTAGTACTGTTGTGGCGGTGCTTTGGTACTGTGGTGGCGGTGCTTTGGTACTATGGTGGCGGTGCTTTGGTACTGTGGTGGCGGTGCCTTAGTACTGTTGTGGCGGTGCTTTGGTACTGTGGTGGCGGTGCTTTGGTACTGTGGTGGCGGTGCCTTAGTACTGTTGTGGCGGTGCTTTGGTACTGTGGTGGCGGTGCTTTGGTACTGTGGTGGCGGTGCTTTGGTACTGTGGTGGCGGTGCCTTAGTACTGTTGTGGCGGTGCTTTGGTACTGTGGTGGCGGTGCTTTGGTACTGTGGTGGCGGTGCTTTGGTACTGTGGTGGCGGTGCCTTAGTACTGTTGTGGCGGTGCTTGGTACTGTGGTGGCGGTGCTTTGGTACTGTGGTGGCGGTGCCTTAGTACTATTGTGGCGGTGCTTTGGTACTGTGGTGGCGGTGCTTTGGTACTGTGGTGGCGGTGCTTTGGTACTGTGGTGGCGGTGCCTTAGTACTGTTGTGGCGGTGCTTTGGTACTGTGGTGGCGGTGCTTTGTACTGTGGTGGCGGTGCCTTAGTACTGTTGTGGCGGTGCTTTGGTACTGTGGTGGCGGTGCTTTGGTACTGTGGTGGCAGTGCCTTAGTACTGTGGTGGCGGTGCTTTAGTACTGTGGTGGCGGTGCTTTAGTACTGTGGTGGCGGTGCCTTAGTACTGTGGTGGCGGTGCTTTAGTACTGTGGTGGCGGTGCTTTAGTACTGTGGTGGCGGTGCTTTAGTACTGTGGTGGCGGTGCCTTAGTACTGTGGTGGCGGTGCTTTAGTACTGTGGTGGCGGTGCTTTAGTACTGTGGTGGCGGTGCTTTGGTACTGTTGTGGCGGTGCCTTCTACTGTGGTGGCGGTGCTTTAGTACTGTGGTGGCGGTGCTTTAGTACTGTGTGTGGCGTGCTTTGGTACTGTTGTGGCGGTGCCTTCTACTGTGGTGGCGGTGCTTTAGTACTGTGGTGGCGGTGCTTTAGTACTGTGGTGGCGGTGCTTTAGTACCGTTGTGGCGGTGCTTTGGTACTGTTGTGGCGGTGCCTTCTACTGTGGTGGCGGTGCTTTAGTACTGTGGTGGCGGTGCTTTAGTACTGTTGTGGCGGTGCTTTGGTACTGTTGTGGCGGTGCCTTCTACTGTGGTGGCGGTGCTTTAGTACTGTGGTGGCGGTGCTTTAGTACCGTTGTGGCGGTGCTTTGGTACTGTTGTGGCGGTGCCTTCTACTGTGGTGGCGGTGCTTTAGTACTGTGGTGGCGGTGCTTTAGTACCGTTGTGGCGGTGCTTTGGTACTGTTGTGGCGGTGCCTTAGTACTGTTGTGGCGGTGCTTTAGTACTGTGGTGGCGGTGCCTTAGTACTGTGGTGGCGGTGCTTTAGTACTGTGGTGGCGGTGCTTTAGTACTGTGGTGGCGGTGCTTTAGTACTGTGGTGGCGGTGCTTTAGTACTGTGGTGGCGGTGCCTTAGTACTGTGGTGGCGGTGCTTTAGTACTGTGGTGGCGGTGCTTTAGTACTGTTGTGGCGGTGCTTTAGTACTGTGGTGGCGGTGCTTTAGTACTGTGGTGGCGGTGCTTTAGTACTGTGGTGGCGGTGCTTTAGTACTGTTGTGGCGGTGCCTTAGTACTGTGGTGGCGGTGCTTTAGTACTGTGTGGGCAGTGCCAGTACTGTGGTGGCGGTGCCTTAGTACTGTGGTGGCGGTGCCTTAGTACTGTAATGGCGGTGCCTTAGTACTGTGGTGGCGGTGCTTTAGTACTGTGTGGGCAGTGCCAGTACTGTGGTGGCGGTGCCTTAGTACTGTAGTGGCGGTGCTTTAGTACTGTGGTGGCGATGCTTTAGTACTGTGGTGGCGGTGCTTTAGTACTGTGGGGGCAATGCCAGTACTGTGGTGGCGGTGCCTTAGTACTGTGGTGGCGGTGCCTTAGTACTGTGGTGGCGGTGCCTTAGTACTGTGGTGGCGGTGCTTTAGTATTGTGGTGGCGGTGCTTCAGTACTGTGGGGGCAATGCCAGTACTGTGGTGGCGGTGCCTTAGTACTGTGGGGGCGGTGCCTTAGTACTGTGGGGGCAGTGCCAGTACTGTGGTGGCGGTGCCCCAGTACTGTGGTGGCGGTGGCTTAGTATTGTGGGGGCAATAGTCAGTACTGTAGTGCCAGTGCCTTAGTACTGTTGGG
>NC_069437.1:13037263-13049763 GCF_026875155.1 Cherax quadricarinatus | reverse complement strand
CCATCAGTAAATAGGCAACTGTTAATTGGCTCTTAATTGATTGTCAATTGTCTGTTAATTGACTCATAATTGACTGTCAGTTATCTGTTATTGACTTAATTGTGTTAATTAAATCTTAATTGACTGTCAGTTGTCTGTTAACTGACTCTTAATTGACTATTGTCTGTTAAGTGGCTGTTAATTACCTGTTAATTGAGTATTGTAGGTCTCAGTCTGGTAGTGGTAATATACCTTAACCAGGACAAGGTTATAAAATTAACTGAGGTAAGATAACAGTTCGTAGCCTCTCAGTTCAACCTTGTAAACAACAGCTTCCTCTAAGATTAACTTAAAGGTCTGAACGGCATCAATCTATAATGGCTGAGACATCTTATGAAATCGGTCAGACTTTTTTTTGGTTGGGTT
This sequence comes from Cherax quadricarinatus, assembly GCF_026875155.1. Classification (NCBI taxonomy): domain Eukaryota; kingdom Metazoa; phylum Arthropoda; class Malacostraca; order Decapoda; family Parastacidae; genus Cherax; species Cherax quadricarinatus. Next base: position 13,049,358 of record NC_069437.1, on the reverse strand, counting down.
TAGGCTGCGTAAATGCAATTTGCTCTATTGAAAAACACTTAATAAATATGAGGGTGTTTGATTCGTAAGATTGATGAGGTAATCAGTCCCTCAGCCTTGGAGTTGGTGAAGGACACCGTAGTCTTAAAGAGTACGGTGAAAAGATTCATGGACTGATTATATCGACTACAGGCTGAGGGACCGATTACCTCTAACTCCTTCTGATCTTCACCCTTCTTCTTTGTCTAGGACTGATGAAGCCACTGTTTGGCGAAACTTTTACGTCAGTAAAGATACCCAAATGTTGCACATGTATCTAATTTATCAACTTGTCGGTTCTATAAATCATTTATCTACAGTATTGCAATTATAATATTAAATGTCCATGTTGAGTGCCAGTGAGGACCCGAGACTGTTTCTCCCTGATGTTAACAACTTCCTGACGGATTATCGACAACTTGACGGAAGATGGTTGATGGTTATTTGGAAAAGTATTGACAGACGGAAGGAAGGGAGGCTCTAAAACTGATAGAGCGACTGGAGGGAGGCTCTAAAATTGATAGAATGATTGGAGGGATGCTCTAAAATTGATAGAATGACTGGAAGGAGGCTGTAAGACTGAAAGAGGAAAATGAAGGAAGAATAGAGAGGAAGGGAAGGGAGGCTCTAATAATGACAGATAAAAGGAGAAGGGGAGCTCTTAAATTGACAGGAAGGGGAAGGTGGCTCTGTAATCCTTTGGGTCGGATACTTTAATATTGACAAAGGAATAAGAGATAGGCTCTAAGTTTGTTAACTAATATTGACAGAGGTAAGAGACGAAGACTATAAGATTGACAGAGGAAAGGTGAGGTAGGCTGTTAGCTTAGCAGGGGGAGGGAAAGATGCTTTTATGACTGATAGTGATTTTAAGAAGGCTGAATGAGTGACAGGAAGAAGGAGAAGGCTATTGAGGACTTTAATAATAGCCAGAGAACTTACGGCAGTTGTAAGATTTCTGGAAGTTGAGTACAAAGTTACTGGCAGTACTGAAAACAACTCCAAGCAGCTGTCAGCCAAGTGTACCTCTCCACTTAACCTGCACATTATCATCTGGAAGCCTCATTAAATATTTCCCTGTTATCTGTCAGAGGCGCTCATTCATTTTATCGCTTACATAAAGATTATAACCTCTATTACTACACTTGTACATGTGGCCAAGCAATAAAGTTCTTGTATCGAAAGTATTAGCAGTATTTGCTGGAATTTCTGGAGTTTTTTTCTTGTTTTAACAGGGAATTTAGCCAGTAGGTTAATGAGACATTTTGATGCCGGTTAAATATATCCATAATATCTTTAGTGTCATGTTTTTACGACTTCTAATCTTTCTTCAGCTCGATATATTGCCGCAATTGGTCTTATTTGTAGAATAACACACACACACACACAGATATATATATATATTTAGGCAGGAATCACCATATTTTGAATGTTGTTTTGGAAGAACCTTGGACGAGGTTGACCAATTTGTGTGTTCTTACAGTCCACCAGAACGTCAGTTTCACTGAAATTAAATTTATGATTGTACTTGTGTTGAAATACATCATATTAACATTCATAGTGTGTATGTAGAGTATATATGTGTGGTATGTTGCACCTAGGATAGAACACTTTAACTGGAGTTTCTGGAGTTTATCTGGAGAGAGTTCCGGGGGTCAACGCCCCCGCGGCCCGGTCTGTGACCAGGCCTCCTTAGGTCAGTGTCCCAGGATGCGACCCACACCAGTCGATTAACACCCAGGTACCCATTTTACTGATGGGGAACATAGACAACAGGTGGAAAGAAACACGTCCAATGTTTCTACTCTGGCACCAGGCCACCAGAGCCCCTCATCATAATACGCAACAAAAAGGCACAATACCGTGACTGGAACAATACATAAATAACCCCGCACATAGGAGAGAGAAGCTTAAGACAATGTTTCGGTCTGACTTGGATTTAAACATTCAAGTCGGATCGAAACGTCGTCTTAAGCTTCTCTCTCCTATGTGCACGTTATTGGTACATCATAATAACAATAACAGTGTTCTTTAACAGCGTTCCTTAACATCTAAAGCAACAACACCAAGAATTCAGTTCCATAAAGGTATAAATTATTACTGTAAAACGAATATTTGCGTTTATGTGGGAGTGAGACATAAATTCTGGCCGCGTTCGTCTTCTGCTCCAGTGAGCACTGCAGACCATCGTGGGCATCTTTTATAGAGTCTGCTGCAAGTTCCCCAGAGATTGATGATGCCTCTCCGGAGGCTATTTGTTGCTGGGGAACTACCACAGCACTCTGGTGACGAGTACTGGCCACCCGGGCCAGGTTTTCTTCAGTCTCCCCGCGCTGTCGCTTGGGTATACTGAGCTCGATGTACTTTACAATGATAGATTCCAGAACAGTGTTGAATAATTAATTGATCAGAGTCGAGTCACAGCACATGGCGGGGCCATGTGCTGTGACTCGATCCCGGCAATCACAGTTGGGCGAGCGTAGTTAGGTGCGTACACACACACACACACACACACACACACACACACACACACACACACACACACACACACACACACACACACACACACACACACACACACACACACACACAGTGTAATGCGCTAAAAAATAAAAAATCCATCCAATATTGTATAATATTCATAAAGACTAAATTGTATGGATAAAATGTTGATACTTTATCAGTAGAGCCTCGCGAATTAGCCTTTAAATAAAGCTTCGCAATGAAACTAAATATAAAGCCTCGCGAATAAGCTTTCGTACGGTGGGTCTGTCCATCATCAGTGTGGAAATAATTCGTGAATGTTAATTATCTTTATTTCCTGTTCACAGGTGAGTACGTCAAGGTAGTTTATACTACCAGGTGAGTGTACTGTCCCAGGTGAGTGTCCTGTTCCAGGTGGATATCCTGTCCCAGGTGAATATCCTGCCTTCAGATGAGTGTCCTGCCTCAGGTGAGTGTACTGTCCCAGATGAGTGTTCAGCCTCAGGTGAGTGTACTGTCCCAGATGAGTGTTCTGCCTCAGGTGAGTGTACTGTCCAGGTGAGTGTAAGTGTCCTGCCTCAGGTGAGTGTACTGTCCCAGATGAGTGTTCAGCCTCAGGTGAGTGTACTATCCCAGATGAGTTTCCAGTCTCAGGTGAGTGTACCAAGGTGAGTGTCCTCTCCCAGGCGATGTCTACACTTCTAGCAAGACAGCTGTTGACTGAATGAAGGTGAATGGGAGTCTGAGTACTATTCTTGATAACACTTCGATAACGTTGGAAGTGGAGCTGTTATGGGTGATTGTACGGTCGACTGCCCCGACGGATGCTTCCCAACACTTCCTCCTGCCTGGATCCTTTTCTTATTTGATAAACATTTCACAAGGTGACAGCGAGAACTGCGATGAATCACACAAGTTCTGTGGTTATCTGTTGTGTAGGTGTGTTTATATACATGTTTCCATATTCCTTGAGGTTTCGCTCGTATATTTTCTCGTATCCTCCACATGGAATAATGGAAACAAAAGACACTTTTAGAAAACAGTAATGTTTTCTCAAGTGCTTTTTAAGTTAGCTTGTTGGTATCTATTACCAAGGTTTATACCACTTATGGAAATATTTGCGTCATTACTACAAGACTGACTCGTCTCGTTTTGGTCAAGTCGTTGATGCTGGAAGTGGTGGTGGTGGAACTGCATGTAGCTACAGTAATGTTACACTGAGAGTTCTTTGGCTTTGTTGTCAACTACGCTCTTCTTGGGGAGTATGAATCAACGTTTATTAGTGGGTTTCAGTAAGTAGCGTGTTAATTATGGGCAGCGCTCTCTTCCTACGCTCCCTGAGAACACATTAGGGCTACAGCAATTCTGTAAAGACTTGATCACTGTAGGCTCACTCTTCTAGGTATTCCGGGATTTCTGATTACGTGCGTACGAAGGAAATATCCACCACCGCCTCACTATTTTGTTCGCGTGCTCAGGTAGACTAGAAGCGTAGTAAGTCGTTCTACTCAGTAGATTTTCAGTAGACCCAGAACTTCCATGTGTGATCGTCGGATTTATGTAATTAAACTTCTAGGAAGGGGGTGCTGGTCTCTCCGTCTTTCAAGGAGAATTGGATAGACGATTCTATTTGGCTCAGTTTTCCCCTTAGAGCTGCAGTGGGGAAGATGATAGGTGTGTCGTCGACATGACGTAACCATGTTAAGATTACCGAGGATGATGATAGTAAAGTTGTCTGCCTTAGTAAGCTCGCTGATGGATGAACACCCTCTCCGTATGGTAACACTGTCTGCAGAGATTGTTGTTGTATCTGAGAAATAGTTGACATTCACACACTGAGACGTTGTACGTATTGCCACCATCTGAGGCGTCCTTAGTGTTACCTTCCCAAGCGTCGACACTGTTGCCGTCCCTGCCTTCGCCTGCCACAATTACATCTCTGTCTTCCGTCTGCCACTATCACACCATCTCTGTCTTCCGTCTGCCACTATCACACACCATCTCTGTCTTCCGTCTGCCACAAATTTCACCATCTCTGTCTTCCGTCTGCCACTGTCACACCATCTCTGTCTTCCGTCTGCCACTATTACACCATCTCTGTCTTCCGTCTGCCACTATCACACCATCTCTGTCTTCCGTCTGCCACTATCACACCATCTCTGTCTTCCGTCTGCCACTATCACACCCATCTCTGTCTTCCGTCTGCCACTATCACACCATCTCTGTCTTCCGTCTGCCACTATCACACCATTTCTGTCTTCCGTCTGCCACTATCACACCTTGGCCGCTCCCAGTTCTCGCAGCGCCTGTAAAGGGCTGTAAGTTCCCCGGTGTTTTCTGAGAAAGGGTTGAAGGATCTTTGCAGCAGACGAGAGTGGGGTGAAGAGGGAGGTGAAGAGTGGGGTGGGGAGAGAGAGGCGGAGAGGGAGGTGAAGAGTGGGGTGGATAACGGAGGGAGGGAAGTAGCGTTGGTGAAGAGAGTAGAAACGGAGGGAGAGAGGGAAGAGATAGTTAAATGAGTGGAAAGTAGTAATCGGGATATGGAAGAGGGAGGGGGATTGCTAAACGCTGCTGTTTTATGACATTACTGTACAATAACCTTTAGAGTTCTTTTATCTAATAATTTCTTCACAGATTTAAACGTTGAAACTTGTCTATACATTCTTCTTACTTTTATTATTATTATTATTATTATTATTATTATTATTATTATTATTAAAAGAGTGTGAGAGAGGGCTACGAGGAGGGTGAGGCCGGGGTCAGGGGTGAGGTTTGGGACAAGTGGCATCAACAAGTGGCTCTTGGCACAGTCCCCTCGTCATCACGAATATTTTGTGGCTTCCCGGGGGCACGACCTGTGGAGTCAGCCACACTCTCAGGGGTGCACCATGCGTCATGGGGCAGAGGCGAAGGATATGTCCAGGAGGTGTAGAATGTGGACAAGCCTGTGGCTGCAGGAGGGTGATGTCCGATGGACAGTTACACTGTGGGAACACCCACACCCCCTGTGTGCAGCTACCTTATTCTGAGATTAACATTGAGGGAATACCCACAGTACGCTGCTAACTTATTTTATACGCGAGTTATATAGAAAAAAGGGAGGTAACCCTTTCAGATATTTTTTTTACTTGTGTGGCGTGCTAAGAATACGTTATATTTTATTCGGCGTATATCACACCCATATAGGCATGCCCTCCCGACTATGACCTGTTTTGGGAGTTTTCCTACTTCCGCATGCGTTCCCGAGGCCAGGCCTCCCTGTTGATTGCCTTTGTATGCAAAATGTAATGAAATTTGTCAGCCTGAGCTGGGAGACTTTAGTGGGTCGATGAGAATATCGTCCAGCATTCCGCGCTCGGTTCAGTAGCTATGGAAGCTTAAACTCTTGGGATTTGTAGCTCTCAGGATGGCCTATTCAAACATGATGCCCCATCCCAGTATACACTGCTGGGGAAACATGTTAGTGGAGTTAAGGGGTACGAAGGTGGGGGGCCGAAATCGGGAGGCGCGAGGTGTGTGTGTGGACACAGTCTTCTCTAGCACCTGCTGTCCCTCTTACCTAGCAGTAAATAGATACCTGGAAGTTGGTTGATTACGGTGGGTCACATCTTGAGAGAGGACCTAACTAGGACCATGATTGAAATGAGCCCCACTGCTTTGTTTTCTTGGGTTACTCTGAATTATTATTCCTTCTAAATAATTAATACGAATAAAGTCTTCTGCTGAGTGGGTTGACGTAGAGGAGGTGTCCAGTGGGAGGGAAGTGGTGATTTAGTGGGGAGGGTAGGAAAGATCCGATGTACATAGGTGATTGGGAGAAATCAGTCACGAGGAGGTAGATTACAGAGATTGGAATTGATGGGAGTTAATGGAAAGTGAAGGGGGGGGAAGCCTAGGCCTAGTGATGAAATCGATGGGAGTTAATGGAAAGAGAAGGGGGAAGCCTAGGCCTAGTGATGAAATTGAGAAATCTGGTTTATTTATTTAACTGTATTTGTAGAAAGGGGATGGGAGAGATAGTGTGTTGATGTAGGTAACAGCTCTTAGCTTGTAAATAAAGTTAGGAACCTTAACCTAGCGTTGTAAAACCTGTGTAAAAAAAAAATTAGAGAGAGAAGAATGAGAATTAAGATAGCACAAGTGAACAAGTCATGGCGGAGCTCTTATCACGTCAGTCACACGCCCAACACATCAATATTTCTCTCCACCAGTTTCAACATCATTTTCATTAAAAATTTTCAACTTACGCCCTGAAAGATATTCCATGAAAAAAGCCCGGAATGCAATTTTGTAAAAAAGAATTCACTAAAACCAACTTCAATATTATTTATATGCAAAATTTATTTTTTATCCTTCGGAGTAATAGATATTTCAGGAAAAACACGGGATGGAGTTTAGTAAATTTTCATTAAAACTAACTGGACAAGTTAATGTAATCTTACCTTGATAAGTGAAGCGTAATTAATGCGTAATGTTCCTTATTATGTTTTTACTCTCTCTCTCTCTCTCTCTCTCTCTCTCTCTCTCTCTCTCTCTCTCTCTCTCTCTCTCTCTCTCTCTCTCAGTAGTTTTATGTACCATAAATTTATTTCGTCCTGTACAGATTGATTTTAGTGGAGTTACGGCGAAAAATTATATATAAGCTTGGCATATATTTTTTTCTTTGGTGAGGGGTTAAAAAATAATTATTTTTTTAACAATAAGGCACACATGGTAATATTTTGGAGTTCCGGTATACTATCACTCACCTTTTGACCTATCATTTCAACTAAAAAATGCTTTTTTTTTTTTTTTTGGTTCGTAGCCTTTCCAGTATTTCCAGACGTTACCGTACTGGTCTGCACTATTCTTCACCTCCAGTGATTGTTTACTGGCTGTTTGAGGGAACAAACACGGGCCATTATTGTCCCAATCCTAATTTGTAAAGGGGTGGAAGGGGTAAGCCAGTGAACAGCATGATAACTATTATGTATACTGACGGCATGGTAGCTTTTATGTATACTGAAGGCAAGATAACTATTATGTATACTGACGGCATGGTAGCTTTTATGTATACTGAAGGCAAGATAACTATTATGGATACTGACGGCATGGTAGCTTTTATGTATACTGAAGGCAAGATAACTATTATGGATACTGACGGCATGGTAGCTTTTATGTATACTGAAGGCAAGATAACTATTATGTATACTGACGGCATGGTAGCTTTTATGTATACTGAAGGCAAGATAACTATTATGGATACTGACGGCATGTTAGCCAATTCTATTGTAATGAAGGGGAAGATAACTATTATTATACTGACGGCATGGTAGCTTTTATGTATACTGAAGGCAAGATAACTATTATGGATACTGACGGCATGGTAGCTTTTATGTATACTGAACGCATGATAACTATTCTGTGTATGCATGCATATCCATATCGAAATCAATATAACTATTTAATACAGACATGTACCCTTGCTGGATATATGATAACTATTCTATGTATACATGTACCTTTACTGATAACATGGTAAATATGTCAGGTGAGCATACAACTTATCTGAAGAAATAACTGCTTCATACATACCATGTATAATGCTGTATACCTATGTCTTTAGTGATGATATGATGAATCACACAGAGAATATTGACAAGAAGAAACAAAAAGCGAAAAAGGTTTTCGACTCACCCCTACTGGATTGATGTCCCTCCACGGAACTTTTTGGTCATCGCACCGAACCCTTTTAACCATATTATTCGTCCACACTTAAAACCAATATTATTATCAGTAATACAGAATAATAATAATTATATATATATATAATATATATATATATATATAAATATATATATATATATATATAATATATATATGAGCAGAGCCCTTGACTGTCTGGCTCTGAGATTGGCAGCAACAAATACAAGGACACGAGCTCAGAAACGCAATCTTTTTTTTATATTATAATAAATTAAGATGCAAACTTTGCGAGATTTTTCACAACTTACCAACAGTTTAGAGAGAAAACTTTGGACAATGTTTCGCTCCGTCCGTCCGAAGTTTCCTCTCCTCCAGTGTGAGTTAGTTGTAAATTGTTCCGGCCACGGCAGTGTGACTCTTCTAGAATCTCCGGATGCGGATACTTCTCTTCAGCTCTACTTCGTAAGTCACTTAAAGAGCTGAGAGGTGCCCCTGAAGTAATATATTATATATATATATATATATATATATAATATATAAATATATATATATAGTGTGTATGTATATATCAAGGTGGTGCTGGATGTCGAGAAGGGGAGGTCAGGAGAGGAAGGTGGGTGATGGGGTGGCAGGAGAGGAAGGTGGTGATGGGTGGCAGGAGAGGAAGGTGGGTGATGGGGTGGCAGGAGAGGAAGGTGGGTGATGGGTGGCAGGAGAGGAAGGTGGGTGATGGGGTGGCAGGAGAGGAAAGTGTGATGGGTGGGGAGGGGTGGGATGGGGCAGAAGGAAGGTGGGTGATGGGGGGTGGCAGGAGAGGAAGGTGGGTGATGGGGTGGCAGGAGAGGAAGGTGGTGATGGGGTGGCAGGAGAGGAAGGTGGGTGATGGGGTGGCAGGAGAGGAAGGTGGGTGATGGGGTGGCAGGAGAGGAAGGTGGGTGATGGGGTGGCAGGAGAGGAAGGTGGGTGATGGGGTGGCAGTAGAGGAAGGTGGGTGATGGGGTGGCAGAGAGGAAGGTGGGTGATGGGGTGGCAGGAGAGGAAGGTGGGTGATGGGGTGGCAGAGAGGAAGGTGGGTGATGGGGTGGCAGTAGAGGAAGGTGGTGATGGGGTGGCAGGAGAGGAAGGTGGTGATGGGGTGGCAGGAGAGGAAGGTGGGTGATGGGGTGGCAGTAGAGGAAGGTGGGTGATGGGGTGGCAGTAGAGGAAGGTGGGTGATGGGTGCAGTAGAGGAAGGTGGGTGATGGGTGGCAGAGAGGAAGGTGGGTGATGGGGTGGCAGGAGAGGAAGGTGGGTGATGGGGTGGCAGAGAGGAAGGTGGGTGATGGGGATGGCAGGAGAGGAAGGTGGGTGATGGGGTGGCAGGAGAGGAAGGTGGGTGATGGGGTGGCAGAGAGGAAGGTGGTGATGGGGTGGCAGAGAGGAAGGTGGGTGATGGGGTGCAGGAGAGGAAGGTGGTGAGGGGGTGGCAGGAGAGGAAGGTGGGTGATGGGGTGGCAGGAGAGGAAGGTGGGTGATGGGGTGGCAGGAGAGGAAGGTGGGTGATGGGGTGGCAGGAGAGGAAGGTGGGTGATGGGGTGGCAGGAGAGGAAGGTGGGTGATGGGTGCAGGAGAGGAAGGTGGGTGATGGGGTGGCAGGAGAGGAAGGTGGGTGATGGGTGGCAGAGAGGAAGGTGGTGATGGGGTGGCAGGAGAGGAAAGTGGGTGATGGGGTGGCAGGAGAGGAAGGTGGGTGATGGGGTGGCAGGAGGAAGGTGGGTGATGGGGTGGCAGGAGAGGAAGGTGGGTGATGGGGTGGCAGGAAAGGAAGGTGGGTGATGGGGTGGCAGGAGAGGAAGGTGGTGATGGGGTGGCAAGAGAGGAAGGTGGGTGATGGGGTGGCAGGAGAGGAAGGTGGGTGATGGGGTGGCAGGAGGGGAAGGTGGGTGATGGGGTGGCAGGAGAGGAAGGTGGGTGATGGGGTGGCAGGAGAGGAAGGTGGGTGATGGGGTGCAGGAGAGGAAGGTGGGTGATGGGTGGCAGGAGAGGAAGGTGGGTGATGGGGTGGCAGGAAGGAAGGTGGGTGATGGGGTGGCAGGAAAGGGAAGGTGGGTGATGGGGTGGCAGGAAAGAGGAAGGTGGGTGATGGGGTGGCAGTAGAGGAAGGTGGGTGATGGGGGCAGGAGAAGGAAGGTGGGTGATGGGGCGGCAGGAGAGGAAGGTGGGTGATGGGGCGGCAGAGGATACACAGGGGGGGTATAATAGATGCTGCTGTGTTAAGTCAAGCTGATTGTTACCTCGTGAGAGGCCTGCTCCTCCTTGATGGATTTACCTCCATTAATTATTGAACATTGTACTCGCTTATTAGTGTTTCGGCGTAGCAACACGGGTGTTGTTGTAGCAGCACGAGTGTTGGCGTAGGAAAACGTGTGTTGGCGTAGCAAAACGGGTGTTGGCGTAGCAACACAGGTGTTGTCGTAGCAACACGGGTGTTGTTGTAGTAGCAACACGGGTGCTGTTGTAGCATCACTGGTATTGGCATAGAAGCACTAGTGATGTCGTAGCAACACGGGTGTTGTTGTAGCAGCACGAGTGTTGGCGTAGGAAAACGTGTGTTGGCGTAGCAAAACGGGTGTTGGCGTAGCAACACAGGTGTTGTCGTAGCAACACGGGTGTTGTTGTAGTAGCAACACGGGTGCTGTTGTAGCATCACTGGTATTGGCATAGAAGCACTAGTGATGTCGTAGCAACACGGGTGTTGTTGTAGCAGCACGAGTGTTGGCGTAGGAAAACGTGTGTTGGCGTAGCAAAACGGGTGTTGGCGTAGCAACACGGGTGTTGTCGTAGCAACACGGGTGTTGTTGTAGTAGCAACACGGGTGCTGTTGTAGCATCACTGGTATTGGCATAGAAGCACTAGTGATGTCGTAGCAACACGGGTGTTGTAGCAACACACGTCACGTACTTCTCACAATAGAATCAATATCATCATTGAAGTTTGAAGATATTTAATGAGAACGAGATGATTTCTGTTTCCAGCGGTGTGGATACAATGGTGCAGCTTACTGTGGTGGCAGACACGCTGGGGGAAAGGCAGGAATGGGGTTGGCAGACAGGTAGGGATGGTTGACAGTTTAGCAGACTAGGAAGGGGTGGTGGGCAGGGGCTGGCAGACAGCAGCTGCCGCGGGGTTAAGGGAGAGTTTGGAGTAAGGTTTTGTTGTTCAGTTATTAGGAAGATGTTTTATTGTGTATGTTATCCTGGAGTGTTTGTTTCGTGTCTCGACTTAGGCAAGGTTATATTTGTGGCAGTGATGATCCCAGGACCCCACTCACCACCACCACTATCACTATCACCACTACCACCATCCACCAACATCACTTCCCTCCACCACGACCACCAACAACATCGCTACCCTCCACCACCAACAGAATAACTACCCTCCACCAGCAATAACTACCCTCCACCAGCACCACCCACCACCACCACCACCACACCCCCGTGTGCAACCTATCCTGCCTCGCGGAAGATCTTTGAAGGCTATAGGATAAACAAGAAATATATATACTCATTTTTTTCCCTTTCGTGAGCCATAAAGGTACAAATATTTGAGAATATATTTTTTTAGAATTTGAAGCCTTTGTGAGGCGTAAGATATGATGGTGGTAACAATAGCGGAAGACCAGATTGTGTAGCAACTCTTTCATGTCAAGACAAAGGCAACGGCGGCACTGGAATGTCTGGGTACAGAGGTGCTGCTGCTACTGCTGCTGCTGCTGTTTTGGGGGGACCGGGGTGGAGGGGAGGTTGCATGAAGCAGATGTAGGGGGCACTACACTAGGCACCTGTAGGGGATACCAGGCAGGTATAAGGCCAATCAGGCATATAATATATATATATATATATATATATATATATATATATAATATATAT
>NC_069437.1:13027263-13034763 GCF_026875155.1 Cherax quadricarinatus | reverse complement strand
GATGTAACATGTATCTGTGATGCAGCATGTATCTGTGTGATGTAACATGTATCTGTGATGCAGCATTATCTGTGTGATGTAACATGTATCTGTGATGCAGCATTATCTGTGTGATGTAACATGTATCTGTGATGCAGCATGTATCTGTGTGATGTAACATGTATCTGTGATGCAGCATGTATCATGTACTTCTGTGATGCAGCATGTATCTGTGTGATGTAACATGTATCTGTGATGAACATTATCGTGTGATGAGCATGTATCTGTGTGATGCAGCATGTATCTGTGTGATGTAACATGTATCTGTGATGCAGCATGTATCTGTGTGATGTAACATGTATCTGTGATGCAGCATTATCTGTGTGATGTAACATGTATCTGTGTGATGTAACATGTATCTGTGATGCAGCATGTATCTGTGTGATGCAGCATGTATCTGTGATGCAGCATGTATCTGTGATGCAGCATGTATCTGTGTGATGCAGCATGTATCTATGTTATATAACATGTATCTAAGTGGTGCCCGTGTATGTGTGTATGTTTGTGAAGTTCCAGTGGTGGTGGCGGAGTGGTGAAGATGTGTGATCAACCAGACTGTTGGTGAGTCAGGGAGACATTCGGTATTAATATATTGTGTAAGTCGGTACTTGTAGGTCGCATGTCAAGCATTGATACCATAAACACTGTCACTTTGGAGGGCTGTTGGGGAGGGGGGGCTGCGAGGAGCGGACTGCGGGGGAGGTGAAAAGCAGCAATGTCTTGCTTGAAGGTCCCCTCTGCACAGCCTTGTTGATGGTGGTGGGGGTGGTGATGGTGATGAGGGTAGTGATGGTGGTGGTGATGGTAGTTGTATTGGTAGAAGTGGTGGTGGTGGTGGCAGTAGTATTGCTGGAGGTGGTGGTGGTGGTAATGTATTGTAGGTTGGTGGGATGTATTGTAGTGGTGGTGTTGGTAGTTGTATTGGTAGAGGTGGTGGTGGTGGTAGTTGTATTGGTAGAGGGTGGTGGTGGTGGTAGTTGTATTGGTAGAGGTGGTGGTGTTGGTAGTTGTATTGGTAGATGTGGTGGTTGTGTTGGTAGATGTGGCGGTGGTGGTGGTACTTGTATTGGTTGTGGTGGTAGTTGTATTGGTAGAGGTGGTGGTGGTAGTTGTGGAATAGATGTAGTGGTGGGTGTAGTTATTGTGGTGGTGGAAGTGATGGACATGGTGATGACGGCTGTTGTAGGGGCTTTTGTGATTGATGATAGTTGCTTAGGTTGTAGATGGAATGAAGGGGGTGCAAGCAGGGGGCACCGCTCCCCCAGGTCACCCCTGACACTGATCGTAAGGAGCAGCTCACAGCAGCCACTCAATTGTCCTCTTGATATCTAATTAGCGAATGTGATAGCTGCCAGTTAATGGAAATCCCTACTGGTGGTGGCAGCAGCAGTAGCACCAGCAGCAGCACAGCTGCACCACCACCATCACCATCACCAGCGGCAGCAAGCCAAGCTGTCGAGACGCTGGCAGTGTAAGTACTGGAAGCAGGTGGTGGTGGTGATGGTATGGTGGGTTGGTGTTGGTGTTGTGGTGTGGTTAGTGGTATGGTAGCAGTATGTGGTGGTGGTGGTAGTGGTATAGTAGCAGGAGGTGGTGGTGGTAGGTAGATGTGGTAGTTTTGTGGTAGCAACAGGTGGTGATGGGAACAGCAGGTGGTGGTGACAGTTGGATAGTAGCAGCAAGTGTTGATAGTGGTAGCAGGCGATGGTGGGGGGATGGTAGCAGCAGGTAGTAGTGGAGGTGGGGGTGGTAGGGGTATGGTGACAGCTGGTGGTGGTAGTGGGGGCATGAGGGGGTGGTTGGAAGTCCGGGTGGCCGAGGTATCGATTGAGAGAGGCGGTGCATCATCGATAAGACCCCTGGCAGGGAAGTAAGACTCCAACCTCCCTGGGACCTCCCCTCTGATAAGACGGCCGTCTTGGGAAAACCTTAGTCATAGTTCTGGGGTAGTCTTGTGAGGTACGAAGACGACTAATGACTCCTTTGGTGTCCTGTAGAGTCTTAATCTGGGAGTTATAGTGAGTCCTGTCATTGCAGTCTCCATAAGTATCCTTCATCCTACACCCTGGTTTAACATACGTTCCACGTACAGTTGTTGGTCTTTGAAGAAGTGTGGTCTTTCCAGCAAGTTTGGTCTAGCTAGTGGTGTTGGTCTCGAACCATGTTGCACTTCCTCCAGAGTTTGAAACAGTGGGCAGAAAAATGAATGTATCAGCTCGTGAAGGTATCTGGAGCATCATTACAAGAATGTAAACACCAATAGTGTGCAGAAAATAAGTTTACAAACAGTAATAAAACTCTCATTACATTTCGGAACTGAGAGAATAAATTTTAACTATGAGGCAGTTAAGTATCACTGGTAAGCTACTCTGTTATTACTGTATAAGATATCCTCCCACCTCCATCTAACTTCTAGATGGAGGTCGAAGCATATCTTGCCAGCTCAGATTGATAACAGTTCAAGATTACATGATGTAAACGTATGCCCCTTACTTACATTGTTCATTGTTACCATGACTTTACACTACCATGGGAACCTTCACACTTAACAGACCACAACACCAGATTTGGTTTCCCTTCCACTGCAACCAAGAGGACGAAAGCTCTTCATTAAATAGATCAGGTCTTTGTACTTCATTGGGCATTCCATAGTTCTACCTGCCACCAACGTCACGTAGGACATGTGAACTCACACAGGATGACTGACTGAGGGTCACTGAGCCACGCGCGTTGTACCCTCTTTATACCTTCCGAATCAGCTGTTAGCTTGCCCTCACACATTCTAACCTAAATTCCAAACAACTCTTTTAAAGTACATAAAGAATTCGTAATATGTTCTAGCACATTATGTATGTATGTATATATATATATATATATATATATATATATATATATATATATATATATATATTATATATATATATATATGTGTGTGTGTACTCATCTATTTGTGGTTGCACGGGTCGAATCATAACTCCTGGCCCCGCCTCTTCACTGGTCGCTACTACGTCCTCTCACTCTGCTCCATGAGCTTTATCAAACCTCATCTTAAAACTATGTATGGTTCCTGCCTCCACTACGATACTTGCCAGACTATTCCACTTCCTGGTGTGTGTGTGTGTGTTTGTCTGTGTGTGTTGTGTGTTTGTATGTGAGTGTTATGCAATAAGATCACAGTAAACAGGTTATATCACAATATGCAAAATAACCACTGTGAAAAAGTAGTGACATAAGTGCTTTCGTGATTTCTAACATCAAGGACCTAATATGAGAAATCACGAAAGCACTTGGAATTTCACTCTTTTTCACAGTGGTTGTTTTGCATGTGTATGTTATGTACATAGCGCCAGTGCCTCGTACCGTATTTGTAATTGAAACGATTAACCATCCATAGGCGAGAAAAGAAACATGGCTTCCTGGGAAACGGTTAGTGTAATCATAGTCATCAGTTAGTGTAACCAAGGTCATCGAAAATGCCAGGAAAATACCCTGAGATTTTGCAGTGTCGCACCATTCACGATGTTTTATTCATTTATCCTTTAAAGGGGCAACGCATCTCTGCGAGAGCTCTTGTCCAGCAGTGTGTACCTGCAGCGACACTCGTGCAAGTCATGAATCTGTTGTGGAGAGTCGTGTGGTCGGTGTTGTGTCATGAGGAAGGTGCGTAGTTGTTGTTTCTTGAGGGAGGTGTGTAGTCGATGTTGTCTTGAGGAAGGTGTGTGGTCGATGTTGTGTCTTGAGGAAGGTGTGTAGTCGGTGTTGTGTCTTGAGGAAGGTGTGTGGTCGATGTTGTGTCTTGAAGGTGTGTGGTCGATGTTGTCTTGAGGGAGGTGTGTAGTCGATGGTGTGTCTTGAGGAAGGTGTGTAGTCGATGTTGTGCCTTGAGGAAGATGTGTAGTCGGTGTTGTGTCCTGAGGAAGGTGCGTTGTCGGTGTTGTGTCTTGAGGAAGGTGTGTGGTCGATGTTGTGTTTTGAAGGTGTGTAGTCGGTTTTGTGTCTTGAGGAAGGTGTGTAGTCGATGTTGTGTCTTGAGGAAGTTGTGTGGTCTATGACTTTAGCCTGGGCTGCAGTTCCGTTGTCTGTGGGTTATGTTCTGTCGCCGTTCATTGTTTCTTGTAGTCGAACAGTGTTATTCCAGACTAAGGTTGTGAACACCGCTGCATGTGTATTCCGCGCTCAAGCAAAATCATCTACTGGGCATTGCAGAATCCGCATACAAGGAGTTGTCAGTTTCTTCAGCCTGAGAGTATGACGTGGTACGACCCAGCAGGTTCAATATTCGTTTCAACTTCGCATTTCCCGTCAATGATTTCAGCAACAAAGGCCAGGAAGATGTGCTTCATTGGCTGTGTCTTGGCACAGGTGATGGTAGTGAAACCAGAACATCTTCCAAAGGGACGGGCGAGCCGCTACACTCTCTGAGATAGCTTTGCACCTTTGGTTGTGCCCGTCAGCAGTGCGTGAAGGGTGGGGGTCGCTGAAGCAGTGATGCTGCTCTTCCTGTGTTCCAGTTGTGATATGTATGATGGGTGTGACGGTCACCTTCAAAACTGCACCATTCTCAAGGCTACGACTGTAATAACTTCACAACTGCACCATCCTCAAGGCTACGACTAATATCTTTACTAATGCATCATTCTCTAGGCTACGACTGTAATATCTTCACAACTGCACCATTCTCAAGGCTACGACTGTAATATCTTCACAACTGCACCATTCTCAAGGCTACGACTGGAATATCTTCACAACTGCACCATTCTCAAGGCTACGACTGTAATACCTTCACAACTGCACCATTCTCTAGGCTACGACTGTAATACCTTTACAACTGCACCATTCTCTAGGCTACGACTGCAATACCTTCACAACTGCACCATTCTCTAGGCTACGACTGTAATACCTTAACTGCACCATTCTCTAGGCTACGACTGTAATACCTTCACAACTGCACCATTCTCTAGGCTACGACTGTAATACCTTCACAACTGCACCATTCTCTAGGCTACGACTGTAATACCTTCACAACTGCACCATTCTCTAGGCTACGACTGTAATACCTTCACAACTGCACCATTCTCTAGGCTACGACTGTAATACTTCACAACTGCACCATTCTCTAGGCTACGACTGTAATACCTTCACAACTGCACCATTCTCTAGGCTACGACTGTAATACCTTCACAACTGCACCATTCTCTAGGCTACGACTGTAATACCTTCACAACTGCACCATTCTCTAGGCTACGACTGTAATACCTTCACAGCTGCACCATTCTCTTGGCTACGACTGTAATACCTTCACAACTGCACCATTCTCTAGGCTACGACTGTAATACCTTCACAACTGCACCATTCTCTAGGCTACGACTGTAATACCTTCACAACTGCACCATTCTCTAGGCTACGACTGTAATACCTTCACAACTGCACCATTCTCTAGGCTACGACTGTAATACCTTAACTGCACCATTCTCTAGGCTACGACTGTAATACCTTCATAACTGCACCATTCTCTAGGCTACGACTGTAATACCTTCACAACTGCACCATTCTCTAGGCTACGACTGCAATACCTTCACAACTGCACCATTCTCTAGGCTACGACTGCAATACCTTCACAACTGCACCATTCTCTAGGCTACGACTGTAATACCTTCACACTGCACCATTCTCTAGGCACGACTGAAACCTTCACAGCTGCACCATTCTCTTGGCTACGACTGTAATACCTTCACAACTGCACCATTATCTAGGCTACGACTGTAATACCTTCACAGCTGCACCATTCTCTAGGCTACGACTGTAATACCTTCACAGCTGCACCATTCTCTAGGCTACGACTGTAATACCTTCACAACTGCACCATTCTCTTGGCTACGACTGTAATACCTTCACAACTGCACCATTCTCTAGGCTGCCTTCACATGTGCCAATTAATATTCTGCTCAACTATATTTTTTTTTCCTCTTCGTTGAAACTAAAATAAATATACTTAACACGCTCCCACTTTTACTTTTATCTTTTTTATAAGATAAACTTAAATATATATTTTTGTGTTGCTCGTGGCGCTCGCGCGAGATCAGTGGAACATGACTACTTCAACGGTAGGAAGTTGACAGGCAGGACCAACAGCTAGAGATCATCCCTCTCCTTCGAGGAGGTGTCTTGATTCAAGAAACTGAACTTATTCTGCTTGTCCTCGGATCGAACTTAACCACCTACGGGTTTTGCGTTGCTCCCTGATTAAAATTCCCTATTCCTTCTTCGGCAGATAATTTGCATTGCTTGAAGACTAGGTATGATAGTGCCCACGATGGAGGGGACCCTGTAATGGCCAGTGATGAGGGAGGGCCAGGAGCTGAGACGCCGTTCCCTGAAAGTACATATATAGGCGAGTACAAATATTTATGTACACTCTCGCGCGCGCACACGGTTGAGAGGGAGGGGCCGGGAGCAAAAGCTCGACCCATGCAACCACGTATAGGTGAACACACACACACACAACACACACACACAATCTGGAGACTTAGGTAGTGGAAGCATTATCCATACATAGCATTAAGAAGAGGTACGATAAAGCCCTTGCAGCAGGGAGAGAGTGGATCAGGTAGCGACTAGCAAAGAGGCGAGACCAGGAGCTGTGGGTCGACCGCACACGCACCACAAGAACTGGAGCTCAACCCCCAGATAATGCAAATAAAAAAATAATAAAAATGACTAAATATTCTCAAGAAGGTTGGGAGAAATGGAGGTGAGAGTAGGTAAGTGCTAAACTCTTGGGGAATAAGCGATAATCAAGTTTGATCCGAGGAAGGATGCAAGGCTGGCGAAGGTAGGTAGACATGCTTGTTAATAACAGTACTTGTTTGTTGAGCTTCGTGTTAGCTTCTCAATTACTACTAATTGCTGCAAACTGTGTGATGTTTAGCCGGAAAAACTCACTGGGAAGAACACAAGCAGCGAGCGCTGCAGCTGCTACCTGAGTATTATTCTTGTTGCACTCGTCGTTGATCTATAGCTCCTGGGTCTCCTAGGTACTCTTGACGATATCTTCACTGAGGATATCTTCACTTTGCTTTTATCTATCTTGAATTGTCGGGGTATTTGGGTTGACTTTTAGCTCCTGGGTTCCTTGAGGAAGATAATATACAGCTCCTGGGCCTCTTCAGAGTGTTGAGGTGCAGCTGCTGGGCTGATGGGCATTGAGGTACAGGACGCGAGGGCTACCGAATACTGGGAAGAAACCTCTCTTGGGTCATGCAGGGTGCAAAACGTATCTAGCTGATGCTGATCATTCTTTTACGCACCGTTCACTAGGTTAGTTAATTGGGGTTTCAATCCTATCGATTGCACGACGGTCATTAAGGCTGCATGTAACCTGTAAAGAATGTACTGTAAAGGAAAGAATACTTTTATCTCTGTTTTAGGGGTTAATGTAAACTCTCAGTGTATACACTGAGA
>NC_069437.1:12949763-13024763 GCF_026875155.1 Cherax quadricarinatus | reverse complement strand
AATGCTCAAAGATGTGAGCACGAGGTCAGGTCACAGACCGGGCCGCGGGGGCTTTGACCTCCGAAACCCTCTCCAGGTATACGCAAATGACGTCCGATTCTGTCAAGATGCATATTGTTACAATTCACGCATTGACAATTCACGTTCCCCTCGTCCAAGTGTATTTATAAACTACAGAAGATTATACTTCAGCAGGTATAGCGTGTCTGAACTTATTAATTTTCCATTATGTATTTAAGCACATATAACTTTGAGTAGTTTTTTAAGCTTATTTTTCAAAGAAATCCTTCTTTTTTTTTTTTTTGGTCGGTGAAAGTTAATGATATCGTGATGAAAATAAAACTTTGTTAATTAAATATACTAGTTACAGGTGTCATGCGTTATTAGCGCTGTTATCTTACCTTTGTCTTATTGTCTATCTTAATATTTACTTTATTGCAGAATTTATGTATATATACTTACTTTAATATAGACTTAATGAATATGTAAATACTTTGAGTTATTATTATTATTATTATATTATTGTTATTATTGTGGTTGTTGCTATTTTTTATGGAGAAATACTAAACTCGTAAGGACAGTGGTATACCTGGTTGGTGTTTCGTGGGCCAGCGCCCCCGCGGCCCGGTCCATGACCAGGCCTCACGGTGGGTGTAAGATAATAAGGTTTGATTAGAAGTGGTTATAACGTCAATTTCTTTTAACAAGAAATTAATTTCTTGTGACTGTGGACGTCGTGGGGTCAAGGCAACGACCCTAAGAACGTAGGTTTTCTGCCCGAGAGTCGAGTCACTATTATCATTCTGGTTTTGAGGGTTGGAGCCAGGCTGGCTCTAGGCTCTAGGCTGGCACGTTCCTCTATCTTGGCCAGATGTCGGAGATAAGGATTGTGAGCAGGCCATCCAAGAGAGCAGCTCATCCCTAAGGTGAAAGCAGACTAGTGCCTATTTTAAGTGTTCTGCTGCCACTGCTGTCGATGTACAATAAACGCATTAACGCTCTAAGCTTATTGTCTTGTAAGCTTATTGCCTCTTTGGAAGGTTTCAGCACATAAATCTTGGCCGCTATCAGAGAGTAATCGCGAAAGTACTGAATAGATCCAGCGATTCCCAGTGCTTGTAACTGCACCGGGAGGTGCTTCTCTCTCTTTCCTGGGTTATATAGATGCAACCTGGAAGCGATATGAACCGCCAGGTAGTTAGCTTTTTCTGTAAATCTGATTGCAGCAGTTCCATTCTCTCTCTCTCTCTCTCTCTCTCTCTCTCTCTCTCTCTCTCCCTCTCTCTCTCTCTCTCTCTCTCTCCTCTCTCTCTCTCTCTCTCTCCCTCTCTCCCTCTCTCCTCTCCCCTCTCCCTCTCTCCTCTCTCCCCCCCCTCTCTCTCTCTCTCTCTCTCTCTCTCTCTCTCTCTCTCTTTTTCTTTCTCTTTCTCTCTCTCTCTCTCCCCCTCTCTCCAGGAAGTCCTGTTTTTAAGGGTTGTTCCTCATGTGTTAAATTGCATTGACAGATACACAGAACCGAACCTGTCAGCGATACTTGCTGCTATTTATTATTATATTCTCCGTGATGGTAAGGCAGCGTAATTATAGCTATGGTAGGCAGTGTTATAAACGTGCATGTGCGATACCTTGCAGTTTTATGAGCCCCGAGCGAGTGTTCCAGGGAATGTAATTAATTTCCTTTATCGAACGTCCGGTATTGGAGTATCAAGTCCATTGGTTCAGTTCTGGTTTCCATTACCAAAATTCAATTGTTCCCAATTCTGAGCCTACCATTGTCCAGGTGGAGGCAATGTACATAGGTCTTGACTTCCCCGTGGATCAGGAGCTACTGAGAGGGCCTTGTCTTCAGCAGGGCTCTCTGCTGAAAACACTGATGAAGACACACGAGTAACAATTCGAAACTTTATTGAAGACAACGCTTCGTCTACGTAGCAGGCTTTATCAGGTCTCAGACTTGATAAAGCCTGCTGCGTTATCCCCCGAAGGAACAAAAAAGGCACAATATGATCACTGGAACAATACACAGATAACCCGCACACAGGAGAGAGGCTTACGACGACGCTTCGGACCGACTTGGACCATTTACGAAGTGTTAGTGTGACTTTGTAAATGGTCCAAGTCAGACCGAAACGTGGTTGTAAACTTCTCTCTCCTATGTGCGGGTTATTTGCATTATCCCCAGGTCTTAAGTTGCTACCCGTATGCCATTATCAACCACAAGCTTGATAGTGGACCGGGCCGCGGGGGCGTTGAGCCCTCCGGAACACCCTCCAGGTATACAAGTTGTTAGTATTCTCATATTGTCATTACAAGACAGAGAGAGAGTTGAATGTCTCATAGTTATCGAGAACATTCACATTTGAGTTCAGTGAATTTATCACATTTAATCCTTGTGGGTTTAACGCTTAGTCATAATTGTAATAATAATGATATGTTTAATAAAATATTAAGATATTTGAGCAGTTTTCCCCTGTGTATGCATATTCCGTTTCATAGGTTGTAATATTGGTGTCGGTGATCCCTCCATGCCAGTTAAGGACATGTGACACAAAGAATCGGATCAACATTCCCTTCCTCGTGTAAAATCCGATTACCTTCCCTTTACTAGGCGCTGAAGATACACAGGTGAGTCGCACTGGGAGATCGTGCGCGCAGACATGAAGGTACACAGGTGTGGGTCATGCACATGCAGGTACGCACAGGTGGGGTTGGAACACTGCTGCTCCCTCCTCGAGTATGTAAGCTACAGATGTGGTAATAAATGACGCTGTCAGTTCGTGTTTTCCCCTCCATAAACTACACTATTTTACCGGGCCACAAATTAGTCTACCGGGCCACAAACTACTTTACCAGCCCACAAACTACTTTACTGGGCCACAGAATAGTTTACCAGGCCACAAACTAGTCAATCGGGCCAGGCAACTCAACTTACGCCACTCGTATTTCCTCGCCTCCCACCACACGCAAATTATTCCTGTTTGAAAAACAGAAGTTAAGGTTAGGAAGTGCGTGGGGGGAAAAGCTTGAGCTTGACAGGTATACAAGCTTCCGCCGCGGCCGCTTTATAAAGTTAATTAATGTGTGTGTGTGCTTTCCGGCAACAACTTCCGCTAAGCTTAACTCTGATTTATTTTGGGCAAATATTCGTTTTTACGAGGAAAAACAAAAACAAAAAAAGCATTTAGAGGTTAAGATTTCGTGAAAAGGATCTCTCTCTCTCTCTCTCTCTCTCTCTCTCTCTCTCTCTCTCTCTCTCTCTCTCTCTCTCTCTCTCTGACCGAGGAAACTCACTATCATATCTTCTACGTTATCCTGCGGATTCAGTCGTCCGTGGACACGACTAAGACGATAGTGAACACGATTCTATTTCCCTTTCCATCTGCAGATGAAGTTCTCTCCTCCTCCTCCTCCTCCTCCTCCTCCTCCTCTCATTCCTCCTCCTCCTCCTCATTCCTCCAGTTCCTCCGCTCTTCCTCACTTCCTTCCCATGAATTGGCTTACTTAAGGCTGACCTCTGAGAGGATTCTCGGCCACATCGAGAAACACTTCACTGGGATAAATGATGAACGATCTTTAGCAATGGAGATGATTTTTAAACATGGTGACTGTAGGAGGGAAGGGGTAGGTGCTGTAGAATGAGGAACGAAAGGTAACTGTAGTAGGGGAGGGGTGGGTGTTTGTAGAAGAAGGGGTGTAGGAGGGAGAGGGGGTGTTTGTAGGAGGGAGAGGAGTTGTTGTGGGAGGGGAGGGGGGTTGTAGGAGAGAGAGGAGGTGATAGATGTATAAGGGAAGTGAAAGTGTATGTCTTTGTTGTTATCGTTTTAGAAACTGTATGAAGGAGAGGATGTTTTAGAGTGAGGCGGCCCACGACACGTCGTTAACGACGAGGCTGGAAGGCCGTACGACATCCCTGAAAGAATGTCGAAGACAACTTACTTCCCTAAAGCTGAGGACTGTAGTTTTTCCTGAGGGGTAAGTGCTTGTAGTACAAACTCAACTGTTGTGCTCACCCCGGGGTGCGTGCCCCAGCACACACACTACGCGAAATGCAGTTGTAAATATACGAGGTACTTACGGGAATGGATAGAGTGTATTGGAACATTGGAATGCGTAACGCAGGGTGTAGGAAGAAGACACGGATGAATGAAAGTTTAAAACACATAAGTGAAATGGACATTAGCAAATACTTTTTCTTTTCAGTCTAAGATATGTCAGGGCCATCATCGAGTACGCTGCCTCACCGTAGAACCTTCACCTGAGCAAGCAGTGTAGAACCTCAGGAGATCCTGAAACAGAACTTCAAGACCTTGGATAAGGACTAGAGAAAAAGTGTTGCGACTTACAAAATACTAAGATAAATTGAACGCGAGGGTAAAAGTCTTCAAACCCTGTCACAGGCAAGTCAGAGAGTGATAAAAAAAAATGCCACATTAGAAATTGTGCAGCTTAATAACAACGGAAACCTTCCTTTCTGGAAAACACACAAGGGCTGAAAGTTTGAAGCTGATCCAAAGCGGCATTCTACAGTTATACCATGACTTCGAGAGCCATATCGTACTTCTTAAAGTTATGTGTGGATCCTTCCTCTACCACTTCATTCTCCAGTTCTTTACATTTCCTGATTAATTCCTGAAGAAATACTTCCTAACTGCTTGAAATGTGAAAACGAGGAACGTAAGTACACAGGTGAACGCTAAATCCACGAAGTTTTAAAAATATTAGGAAGCATTTGTTTAGTCTCAGGGTGGCATAAAAATATTACGTCTTGGACAGGAAGGGATTACCTGGAGGTTATTCCGGGGATCAACGCCCCCGCGGCCCGGTCCATGACCAGGCCTCCCGGTGGATCAGGGCCTGATCAACCAGGCTGTTACTGCTGGCCGCACGCAGTCCAACGTACGAGCCACAGCCCGGCTGATCCGGCACTGACTTTAGGTATCTGTCCAGCTCTCTCTGAAGGCAGCCAGGGGTTTATTGACAATTCCCCTAATGCTTGATGGGAGGCTGTTGAACAGTTTGGGCCCCGGACACTTATGGTGTTTTCCCTTAGTGTACCAATGGCGCCCCTACTTTTAATTGGGGGCATTTTGCATCGCCTGCCCAGTCCTTTACTTTCGTAGGGAGTGATTTCTGTGTGCAGATTTAGGACAATTCCTTCCAGGATTTTCCAAGTGTAGATTATGATATATCTCTCCCTCCTGCGTTCCAACGAGTACAAGTCAAGTGCTTCCAAGCGTTCCCAGTAGTTAAGGTGCTTGACAGAACTTATACGTGCAGTAAAGGATCTCTGTACATTCTCTAGATCTGCAATTTCACCTGCTTTGAATGGAGATGTTAATGTACAGCAGTATTCCAGCCTAGAGAGAACAAGTGATTTGAAAAGGATCATCATTGGCTTGGCATCTCTCGTTTTGAACGTTCTCATTATCCATCCTATCATTTTCTTTGCACGTGCGATCGTGGCACTGTTGTGATCCTTGAAAGTGAGTTCCTGTTATATCTTGGAAATTGGTCATCCTGTGTTATTTAACTATTGTAAGAGAATATGATCATCACTTAATATTATAGCGCGAAAGTCCCCGTTTATAGCTAGAATAGAGACTTTCGGCGTTATATTATTATCTGTTAAAATATTAAAAAATACCATGGTATTGTCCCTATTTTATTATTATTATTATTATTATTGTTAGGTAGGATTTCTTATTTATATAGAGCATAAGTCTCGGAACCATCCGGTAAATTGTTCAATTGTTTATGTCCGGCTGACTGACGTTTGGGTCAGGTGATCCAGCCTGACGACGGGTCAACAGACTGGTAGGTAGTCAGTCCGCTCCCTGCTCTAGCCTTGACAACTGATCGTTTATTGGTTCTCTCTTAGGGTGTACAGTTTGAATGGGTTTGAGAATTAGTCTCTAGAGCTGACTCAGTTTGTTCCTCATTGCTCTGAAAGATTCTTTTGATATTTATATTCTTGGTCAGTTCAGTAATCCATAGAGACACGTCTTCTCAGACAAACTCTTGCTTTCTACTTCCTTTACGGCCGGATTCAAAGGTCTTGTTGAATCTTGTACATTTTGTAGTTTGAGTTTACGCAGTCTTGTTAAGACAAAGACGTAAATATTAGTGAAGACTTAATTACAGGAAGAATAACTAATCTTCCTTATTAATGTGATATTTCCATGATTTTGAACTAAATATGTATATTGTAAATTTATTGTACAAAGTATTAAGATATAATATTAGGTACAGAGAAAAGATAAAGTATTGTATTTAAATACTTTAATAAATTTGAATATTATTCTATGGAGTTTCCCAGTTGAAATTATTTCCCCTAGACTCTAAAGTACCTTTAACTAACTCTGATCCAAAATCTTGTTGCATAAGAAGAAAATAGTAACAGACCACATTCTGAAGTTCTTTATAAAATTTCTTATTCGCAACAGTTCCTTAGACATTCCCCTCAAGGAAGGTTCCTTGATGTTGGTGAGGGGCTCTTGATTTAGGGAATTGGATCTGTGCTCCAGTTCCCCGAATTAAGCCTGAATGCCTTCCACATCCCCCCCCACAGGCGCTGTATAATCCTCCAGGTTTAGCGCTTCCCCCTTGATTATAATAATAATAATCCTTAGACATTACTACTCCCAGGTCCCTTACATTATTTTTCCGCTCTATTGTATGGCCGGAGTCAGTAGTATACTCTGTTCTAGTTATTATCTCCTCCAGTTTTCCATAACGGAGTAGTTGGAATTTGTCCTCATTGAACATCATATTGTTTACCGTTGCCCACTGGAAAACTTTGTTTATATCTTCTTGGAGGTTAACCGCGTCCTCAGCAGATGACAGCCTCATGCAGATCCTAGTATCATCCGCAAAGGATGATACGGTGCTGTGATGTATATCTCTGTCTATGTCTGATATGAGGATAAGGAATAAGATGGGGGCGAGTACTGTGCCTTGTGGAACAGAGCTCTTCACTATGGCAGCCTCCGATTTAACTCTGTTGACCACTACTCTTTGTGTTCGATTTGTTAGGAAGATGAAGATCCATCTCCATACACAGTGGCAAGGGTAGATATGGTACGGTCCAAGAGACCAAATACCAGCAATGACGGTCGACCTTGTAAAAGAGGTGGATCGCGAGCTGTAGTCTGGCTCTTGGCAAACACTTTGTTGTTATATTTAAGATATGCTGTTATATTTAAGATATGCTCCAAGGGGAGGCAATCAGGTTTGGTCTAAGAAGAAAGAATACAAGCCCAATTCCTTGAGTCAAAAGCCCCACACTAACATTAAGGACCTTCCCCGGAGGGGTCTTACACACACACACACACACACACACACACATTTAAATTTTGCAGAAAAAAAAGTGTTGCGAGGTGGTCGAGGAATTTAGATTCTTTGGAAGAAGTTCAAGGACAAGCGATGGCACACGAAACTTAGAACAGTTGTTGGAGGATCTGGGATTACACTTTTTATAAGAACCTGTGTCATAGCAGATGCTGGAAGCTCTGAAGTACCAAGTGCTGGAAACTTCGGATTGCCAGGTGCTGGAATATCAGGTGAAGATTTGTTACAGTAGGAACTACAGCTTTTTTACAGATGGTACTGGAAAATGTTCTGAGACAGCTGGTACTGGAAGTCGGTCTGAACTGCAGAAGCTGGAAGCTCTAAGACAGCTGGTTGTAGAAGACCTGAGACAGAAGGTACTGGAACACCTGAGACAGCAGCTACTGCATCACCCGAGACAACGGGTACTGGAAGACCTGAGACAGCAGGTACTGCATTACCCGAGACAACGGGTACTGGAAGACCCGAGACAACGGGTACTGGAAGACCTGAGACAGCGGGTACTGGAAGACTTTTTGTGACAGCGGGTACTGAAAGACCTTTTGTGACAGCAGGTACTGGAAGACCTTCTGAGACAGCAGGTACTGGAAGACCTTCTGAGACAGCAGGTACTGAAATACCTTCTGAGACAGCAGGTACTGAAATACCTTCTGAGACAGCAGGTACTGAAATACCTTCTGAGACAGCAGGTACTGAAATACCTTCTGAGACAGCAGGTACTGAAATACCTTCTGAGACAGCAGGTACTGAAATACCTTCTGAGACAGCAGGTACTGAAATACCTTCTGAGACAGCAGGTACTGAAATACCTTCTGAGACAGCAGGTACTGAAATACCTTCTGAGACAGCAGGTACTGAAATACCTTCTGAGACAGCAGGTACTGAAATACCTTCTGAGACAGCAGGTACTGAAATACCTTCTGAGACAGCAGGTACTGAAATACCTTCTGAGACAGCAGGTACTGAAATACCTTCTGAGACAGCAGGTACTGAAATACCTTCTGAGACAGCAGGTACTGAAATACCTTCTGAGACAGCAGGTACTGAAATACCTTCTGAGACAGCAGGTACTGAAATACCTTCTGAGACAGCAGGTACTGAAATACCTTCTGAGACAGCAGGTACTGAAATACCTTCTGAGACAGCAGGTACTGAAATACCTTCTGAGACAGCAGGTACTGAAATACCTTCTGAGACAGCAGGTACTGAAATGCCTTCTGAGACAGCAGGTACTGAAATACCTTCTGAGACAGCAGGTACTGAAAACCTTCTGAGACAGCAGGTACTGGAAATACCTTCTGAGACAGCAGGTACTGAAATACCTTCTGAGACAGCAGGTACTGGAATACCTTCTGAGACAGCAGGTACTGAAATACCTTCTGAGACAGCAGGTACTGGAAGACCTTCTGAGACAGCAGGTACTGGAAGACCTTCTGAGACAGCAGGTACTGGAAGACCTTCTGAGACAGCAGGTACTGGAAGACCTGAGACAGCAGGTACTGGAAGACCTTCTGAGACAGCAGGTACTGGAAGACCTTCTGAGACAGCAGGTACTGGAAGACCTTCTGAGACAGCAGGTACTGGAAGACCTTCTGAGACAGCAGGTACTGGAAGACCTTCTGAGACAGCAGGTACTGGAAGACCTTCTGAGACAGCAGGTACTGGAAGACCTTCTGAGACAGCAGGTACTGGAAGACCTTCTGAGACAGCAGGTACTGGAAGACCTTCTGAGACAGCAGGTACTGGAAGACCTTCTGAGACAGCAGGTACTGGAAGACCTTCTGAGACAGCAGGTACTGGAAGACCTTCTGAGACAGCAGGTACTGGAAGACCTTCTGAGACAGCAGGTACTGGAAGACCTTCTGAGACAGCAGGTACTGGAAGACCTTCTGAGACAGCAGGTACTGGAAGACCTTCTGAGACAGCAGGTACTGGAAGACCTTCTGAGACAGCAGGTACTGGAAGACCTTCTGAGACAGCAGGTACTGGAAGACCTTCTGAGACAGCAGGTACTGGAAGACCTTCTGAGACAGCAGGTACTGGAAGACCTTCTGAGACAGCAGGTACTGGAAGACCTTCTGAGACAGCAGGTACTGGAAGACCTTCTGAGACAGCAGGTACTGGAGGACCTTCTGAGACAGCAGGTACTGGAGGACCTTCTGAGACAGCAGGTACTGGAGACCTTCTGAGACAGCAGGTACTGGAGGACCTTCTGAGACAGCAGGTACTGGAGGACCTTCTGAGACAGCAGGTACTGGAGGACCTTCTGAGACAGCAGGTACTGGAGGACCTTCTGAGACAGCAGGTACTGGAGGACCTTCTGAGACAGCAGGTACTGGAGGAACCTTCTGAGACAGCAGGTACTGGAGGACCTTCTGAGACAGCAGGTACTGGAAGACCTTCTGAGACAGCAGGTACTGGAGGACCTTCTGAACAGCAGGTACTGGAGGACTTCTGAGACAGCAGGTACTGGAGGACCTTTGAGACAGCAGGTACTGGAGGACCTTCTGAGACAGCAGGTACTGGAGGACCTTCTGAGACAGCAGTACTGAGGACCTTCTGAGACAGCAGGTACTGGAGACCTTCTGAGACAGCAGGTACTGGAGGACCTTCTGAGACAGCAGGTACTGGAGGACCTTCTGAGACAGCAGGTACTGGAGGACCTTCTGAGACAGCAGGTACTGGAGGACCTTCTGAACAGCAGGTACTGGAGGACTTTTGAGACAGAGGTAGCTGGAGGACCTTCTGAGACAGCAGGTACTGAGGACCTTTGAGACAGCAGGTACTGGAGGACCTTCTGAGACAGCAGGTACTGGAGACCTTCTGAGACAGCAGGTACTGGAGGACCTTCTGAGACAGCAGGTACTGGAGGACCTTCTGAGACAGCAGGTACTGGAGGACCTTCTGAGACAGCAGGTATGGAGACCTTCTGAGACAGCAGGTACTGGAGGACCTTCTGAGACAGCAGGTACTGGAGGACCTTCTGAGACAGCAGGTACTGGAGGACCTGAGACAGCAGGTACTGGAGGACCTTCTGAGACAGCAGGTACTGAGGCTTACCCTTCTGAGACAGCAGGTACTGGGAGACCTGAGACAGCAGGTACTGGAAGACCTTCTGAGACAGCAGGTACTGGAAGTAGCTCACTTGAAGCTTAAACCTTTCCTCTAATAAATGTTCTGAACTGTGCATAGGTGTCTTTTTCCACATCTTGTTGGTACTACCACACCATTTATTTTCATCTATGAACATACTACAGAATAGATATAAGTGCACTGGAGAACAGACAGAGAAGGATGACCAAGAAGTTCAAGAATACCCTTGAAGAATAAATCTGTATAATCCAAAATTTTATTGTTATTATTAGCTCCAAATTTACCCCTACACGTTAGAGTTTTCAGGGGATTAACACTGGTTACACGAAAATTTGTCTGACCATCATACGAGACACATCGTTGGCGTAGTAATAGCTTTGTAATGTAGGTTGGTGAGCATATCCATATTAGGAGGATGAGATGTTTCAAGAGTATCTCTTAGTGTGGTTCTGCAACGCACGGAGCCCAGTTAACCACCTGCATAGGCGACTGCCTTCCACATGTCGGCTTCACCTACTACTGTTAAGTCGCGTTTTCTTCTTCTCTCTTCTTCTTTCTCTCTCTGGATCTCTCATTGTGTCAATACTCAAAAGATTTTGCTTCTTGTACTGTAGTTAATATATGATCTTGCAGTGAATATTATTGTAAACTTGGGTAACTGGAATTGAGATGTTTCACGTAAATACTAGGCCATGTCGAGTCGTAAGGTCAGACGACGATATTCTCGAACACCCAAAGTGGGTATACACCTAGTTACGTGACACTGGCGTAGGTAGACCTTCTAAGTGCTGGTTCCCAGTATGAGGCTGGTGTTTCAGAGAACTCACAAGTCCTAGACGACATGTTTAAACACACCGACGTGCTTCATGGGCCAGTTCCATTTTATTATTAGTTTTGGTTAAGTAGTACTAAATCATGAGATGTTGTA
Source organism: Cherax quadricarinatus (assembly GCF_026875155.1). Lineage (NCBI taxonomy): Eukaryota > Metazoa > Arthropoda > Malacostraca > Decapoda > Parastacidae > Cherax > Cherax quadricarinatus. The sequence continues at coordinate 13,013,395 of NC_069437.1, read as the reverse complement.
AGTCTGGAGTATGGATGGAGTTTGTGGTAACGGAAGGTCACCTGGAATTGGCAATCGATCTGTGTCGTAAGTTCGAGGCATCCTCGCAACCAAGGTGGATTATAACGTAGTTACGTGCACTACGTATTGTAGACCTTCTAAGCTCTGTTCTTTTACGGCTGTCGGTCAGAGAATCTCACAAATATAGTTCGACGAATTTGTAAACACGACGGTTTTGGGCGTTCATTAGTATGAGAGTGGTTAGTAAGTACCAGACACCATGATAGATGTGTAAAGTCGGGTATGTGATGGAGAGTGGCTATTACGGAAGGCACAACAGCCTCTTTGAGGTAATCAGAGACGACGATAATGTTCTCTTCATCTCAGCGAGTCACCGCCTCTTGTTCTCTTCAACTGCTCCTCCCACACTTCACAAGACCAGATCACCTCATTTCCTACACTCTTCACAGCACCAGGTCACTGTCTTTCCCACCCTCTCGCTTACAAGAAACTTTTATATAGGCTTCATACATAATTTGTAATTTTTACTCTTATATCTTTGATGTAAAATCTAACCTCAGATAACAATAAATTCAATGCGACTTATTTCAGTTGGAGTCCTTGTGTTACGTGGCTGTTGCAACTGTTAAAGGTATGCTGCCCCTTCACTTGGCTTTTTCCCCTACTTGTAACTTCAGAAACATACTCCTAACGGTGGAGTTATTCATTAGTGTATAGACCGAAAGATAAATGGTATATCTCGGGAAAGATAATTGGCATATCACTCAAAATACAGGCGGAAAGACAGGCGGTGTATTCGTGGAAGGAAATGTGGTGTATCCCTAGAAACATAATTGGTATATCCTTTGAATACAAATTAGTGTATCCCTGGAAAGAATATTGCTTTTATCCCTAAGAATATATTGTGGGGAATAATATAGTCTTTGGGGAAGGAAAAAAGTTACTGGAAAAAAAAGATACATGTTTAAGTCATTAAGATAGAGGATTTTTCATCTAGAATTGTGGACTTACAGTAATGAAAGTGTGAATACTGTCGTACCGAGGGATATTTTAGATTCAAAATGATACAGATGGTCATCGTGGTAATGTGTGTACTATAGTCCGTGTTCTTGTTAATACTTTCTCTTAACGAACGTAGGATCGAGTTTTCACCATTCCTTGCAACAAACGACCCACACGGGATTAACTCTGCACATACACATGGTTCACAATGGAGGAACATAGATTTCTTTAAAGAATATGACTTCTTAAAGGTAGTAATGAACTTAACTATCAGTTAGCTGCCACACCACTCTTCACTATATTAGCTACTACCACTACACCATCACCTGCCACCAGTACACCATCTACGATGACCACCACCAGGACCACATCACCTGCCAAGAAAACATTGACCAGGAGTGTGGTGCCTGCCCCTGGTGCAATAGCCTGGTCGTGAGAGGTGGTATACACTGTACAATGATGGCCTCAGCAGACAATCAATACTGTTCGCTATTGTTTCCTGCCTTCATATCATGACTCGCTATCTCCATCCCCAGTGTCCTTGTTCTTGTTGTTTGTGTTCGTTATCCTTGTTATCATTGCTTTTGTTTACTGTTTATTTTCCCTGCAGGTTTTCAGTGACTTCACAGTTCCTTGTTGAAAAAGCTGTACTCACTTAATTGTGGTTGCATGGTTAGAGTCACAGCTCCTGGCCCCGCCTCTTCCCTGGTTGCTACTAGGCCACCCTTCCTGCTCTATGAGCTTTATTATGTGTGTATGTGTGTGTGTATGAGTGAGTGTGTGTGTGTGTGTGTATGTGTGTATGTGTGCGCGCGCGCGCTCTTTCTTCATATTTTCATTTCATTTTTTTATGTCCTATTGTGATGCCATGCAGTTTCTTTGTTTATAAACTCGTAAGCTGTTTTGTCATAATACAAGCGTTACCTTGCATGACTGATGATATGTTTGTACCATTTATGCTTCCAGAGTTGCTTTGTCCCGTGTACCTTGCTGTAGCACCGTGTACCTTGCTGTAGCACCGTGTACCTTGTTGTAGCACCGTGTACCTTGTTGTAGCACCGTGTACCTTGTTGTAGCACCGTGTACCTTGTTGTAGCACCGTGTACCTTGTTGTAGCACCGTGTACCTTGTTGTAGCACCGTGTACCTTGTTGTAGCACCGTGTACCTTGTTGTAGCACCGTGTACCTTGTGTTGAGCACCGTGTACCTTGTTGTAGCACCGTGTACCTTGTTGTAGCACCGTGTACCTTGTTGTAGCACCGTGTACCTTGCTGTAGCACCGTGTACCTTGCTGTAGCACCGTGTACCTTGCTGTAGCACCGTGTACCTTGCTGTAGCACCGTGTACCTTGCTGTAGCACCGTGTACCTTGCTGTAGCACCGTGTACCTTGCTGTAGCACCGTGTACCTTGCTGTAGCACCGTGTACCTTGCTGTAGCACCGTGTACCTTGTGTGTAGCACCGTGTACCTTGCTGTAGCACCGTGTACCTTGTTGTAGCACCGTGTACCTTGCTGTAGCACCGTGTACCTTGCTGTAGCACCGTGTACCTTGCTGTAGCACCGTGTACCTTGCTGTAGCACCGTGTACCTTGCTGTAGCACCGTGTACCTTGTTGTAGCACCGTGTAATACTCACCTGTTTGGTGATGATCTTGTTTGTTCCACAACTGTGAGAATAAATGAGAGATATAATATTTTTTAATGCTGTCAGTCTCACTTCGTTTTCACAATACTGAATCTGTATTAAACAAACACACACACACACACACACCAGTGAAGAGGCGGGGCCAGGAGCTATAAATCGACCCCTACAACCACAATTAGGTAAGTACACACAAATACATCAGCATCTCGCAGATAAAATATTTTTGATAAGGTCTACGGAGTCTTGAATTCACGTTTCACTATCTTTACTGTGTGTATATGCTCGTACCCGGGGTGATTCTCTTCGTACCCTGGGTGAGTCTCCTCGTACCCTGGATGAGTCTGCTCTTACACAGGGTAGGTCTGCTGTTACACAGGGTGAGTCTGTTGGTACAGAGGGTGAGTCTGTAGGTACACAGGGTGAGTCTGTAGGTACACAGGGTGAGTCTGCAGGTACACATGGTGAATCTATAGGTACACATGGTGAATCTGCAGGTACACATGGTGAATCTGCAGGTACACAGGGTGAGTCTGTAGGTACACAGGGTGAGTCTGTAGGCACACATGGTGAGTCTGTAGGCACACATGGTGAGTCTGCAGGTACACATGGTGAGTCTGCAGGTACACATGGTGAGTCTGCAGGTACACATGGTGAGTCTGCAGGTACACATGGTGAGTCTGCAGGTACACATGGTGAGTCTGCAGGAACACATGGTGAGTCTGCAGGAACACATGGTGAGTCTGCAGGTACACATGGTGAGTCTGCAGGTACACATGGTGAGTCTGTAGGTACACATGGTGAGTCTGTAGGTACACAGGGTGAGTCTGCAGGCACATAGGGTGAGTCTGCAGGTACACAGGGTGAGTCTGCAGGCACACAGGGTGAGTCTGCAGGTACACAGGGTGAGTCTGCAGGTACACAGGGTGAGTCTGTAGGTACACAGGGTGAGTCTGTAGGTACACAGGGTGAGTCTGTAGGTACACAGGGTGAGTCTGTAGGCACACAGGGTGAGTCTGCAGGTACACAGGGTGAGTCTGCAGGTACACAGGGTGAGTCTGCAGGTACACAGGGTGAGTCTGAAGGTACACAGGGTGAGTGTGTAGGTACACAGGGTGAGTGTGTAGGTACACAGGGTGAGTGTGTAGGTACACATGGTGAGTCTGCAGGTACACATGGTGAGTCTGCAGGTACACAAGGCGAGTCTGTAGGTACACAGGGTGAGTCTGTAGGTACACAGGGTGAGTCTGCAGATACACATGGTGAGTCTGCAGGTACACAGGGTGAGTCTGCAGGTACACAGGGTGAGTCCGTACGTACACAAGTGTGCAGCTCTGCAGATACCGACCACTTCTCTCGTACTTACCCTTATTGAAAACGTGTCTTTGATTACTCTTGTCTCTGATCATCCCCCCCCCCCAAAAAAAAAAAATCAGAACGCATCTAACAACGTTCATAGCTTTTCTGTCTCTAATTTCGACATGTTACGAATCAACAACGGTTTTTTTATAAGTAGTTATTCTTAGTGAGAGTGTATTGCTAGTTGCTGCAACACTCAAAGTCTTCAATATTGTCATATTGCACTTAGTTTTGCCTGCTGAAATATTGTTAAGAAAGTGTCACCATTTTAATAAAAATTTCGTTATTATTATTATTATTATTATTATTACTGTTATTAGCAGTAACATCGTTATCAGGAATTATTATTAATATTATTATTAATAGTAGTAATATTATCAATATTATTATTATTAGTAGTAGTAGTAGTAGTAATAATATCAATATTGTAATTCTTATTATTATTTTTATTATTATGAGCAATAGTAATATCATTATCAATATAATAATAATAATATTATTATTATTATTATTATAGGTATTATTAGTAGCTGGGGAATGAGAGGTAATAAGGTTTGATCCAAGGAAGGGGTGATTATCTATAATTCCTAAGCACATTGTGTTTTAATGTGTCCTCTCTCTCTCTCAAAACACACAAAACTTTACTTTCAGTAAGTGTTTTATCTTCTTATGTGATATATTTTTTTTTCTCTTCCTTCTTGTTTCGTCTCTTTTCGTAAGTCCTCTTCTGCTTGAGGTATACAAAAAAAAAAAAAACGCTGTACTCAGTGGAACCGAGTCACTTGTATGTGTGTACTCGCCTATTTGTGGTTGCAAGGGTCGATTCACAGCTCTTAGCCCCGCCTCTTTGCTCACAGCTACTAGGACCGTAACAGTTTGTAATCTGGATAAATAACACGATGTATGACTGTTAATTACCATCTGTCAAAGGCACTTGTCGATAGACTGTGTGTGTGTGTGTGCGTCCGTAGTATTAACCGCCAGTCTTTAAGCTCCCACATATTTCTGTATCTTAAGTTTGGTTAGGTTAAATTGGGTTAGGTTCATTAACAAACAATTTTAAAATGCCGTGATGCCTCTGTCATCGAGGTGGACGAGAGTATCCGGAGAGCGTTTAAATGTGTACGATTATCACTCGTGGTGAGAGTGAGCAGCCTGACTTGTAGCTGTAGCTTCAGGGTGCGAGTGGAGACTGTTTTCCTTTCAGGAACAGTCAGTACAGACATACGATAATCACGTTCCTCAGCTGTTTTCTGAAAATGTGCGCAGCTGTGTATTCACATTTTTTTAAATAGAATGTAATTGATTATATAGTAATAAATTATAATCGTAAGTAGCACGATGTATGACAACAGTGTTATCGTTTTCATACACTATGTGCGGTGTATGATAGTTTATGCAGTATGGCTGCTATGATAGTGTTATTTGTGCCAGCTTATACCGCGTGGAACCGTGTCAAGCTTGTGAGCTCTGCAACCTGGCTTTAAAAATTTCACTCACTTCATGCCGAGCTTACTCTTGCCTGTAGTTACGAGGCACTCACCAGGTGAGTGCCTTGTTGCCCTGCCTCATTACCCTGGTGATGAGTTCCTCGCCACTCACCTTGATAACATTCGCCACCCTCATCTATCATGTGTGGGAAGACACAAACAAGTGTAACAACACGAAGCTAGGTGTGGTCACGACGTGTGAGAATATACTTGCAGGTTTCGCATCACAGGTACGTGTGTTCACCACGTTGGGGGAACGCACGTGGTGAACACTCGTGGTGAACACGTGGTGAACACACACCTCTGAATTTCAGAATACGAAGAGCTTCTTGTGTACTTAATTAGTATCACAGTATTTATAAGAATCACCAGCTTTTTCATTCTTGATGGAAAGTTGATGAAAAAAATGTTCATAGAGTAAGTAGTACCAGATTTCTCTCTGATGTGTCACAAACGTAGTCCATAATATGGCTATATTTCTTCTGATTTATGTGACAAGTACACAGTAACCCAACTGCGGCGGAAGAGTGCGTTCAGTGAGGCACCGCATAATAAGGTTATGGTAATGACTGACGTCCGGGTAGTAGATCAGAGGAGGACATCTGGTGAGTGGAGAACTAGTAAGTTACATCTTTGCTACGAGATCAGTTATGGCAACACTATGTTTATTAACAGTGTCAAATGTCTTATATAACAAACGAGCGCCATAGTGATGATAGTCAACAACACACAGTCTCTCTCGTAGAACATATTAGAAACATTACTTTAAAGGAGCAAGTTTTACAGAAAATATGCTGACATTTGTGACAAATGCCATGAATAAAGTAAGAGAGGCATCAGAGCACTCTACCAGCACTCAGCTTAATCCAACTAACTCTCATTACAGAGGAACATTACGAACGTTCATAAAACCTGCTCGATTTTTGTTCCAACGTAACCCCCGACACGGCCTCACTGTATCTGTGTATCTCTGGAGTCATTACGCGCTAATACAGCACCATACAGTAATGCAAATTTCAGGCCGAATGGCATTTCATTTTCATTTATACTTTACACTCAGATACAAAGTGAAAAGTGTTGTAGTCATTTGAAATGCATTTGATGTAGTAATGTTTGTATTATCAAAATATCATTCGCCAATATATCATAGCACCACATAGTACAGTTACATGTCGACACAGAACCACATAATACCGTTACATGTCAACATAGAAAGAACCACATAATACCGTTATATATCAACACAAAACCACACAATACCGTTACATGTCAACACAACACCACACAATACCGTTACATGTCAACACAACACCACACAATACCGTTACATGTCAACACAACACCACACGGTATTGTGTGGTGTTGTGTTGACATGTAACGGTATTGTGTGGTGTTGTGTTGACATGTAACGGTATTGTGTGGTGTTGTGTTGACATGTAACGGTATTGTGTGGTGTTGTGTTGACATGTAACGGTATTGTTACATGTCAACACAACACCACACAATACCGTTACATGTCAACACAACACACAGTACCGTTACATGTCAACATAGAACCACATAATACAGTTACATATCAGAACATCATCATTACACTTGCAGCAGTACATGTCGGAACAGCACAGTACAGTACATTACATGTCGGATCAGCATGTACTGGACTGCACATTACCGCACATTACTTGTCGGAACAACACCGTACTTCACATTACTTATCGAAACAGCACCGTACAGCACACTACAAGTCAAGAGTGCTGTATAGCACCAATATATGTCAAGTCGTCACCATTACACTTTCACCATATCGTTATTACATCCCAGTAGCAATAACGGCGCAAAAAATGGTAGTTACACTGATCATACAAGCGTGGTTCAGCTTAGTGATTCTAATACTGTGTTGTTTATATCAGAGCGCCACCATGATCTGTTACTGCCATGATACCTTCACCATACTCAGTAACTGCCATGATACCGCCGCAATAACACTAAAATTAATTGCCGCATTACCTCCCCAGCATCTCCATGATACAACCAATATGTTGCAACGATAACACCCACGATACTACGACAATATCTTTGCAATACTACAATATACCACCCACAATACTCCCACAATACCACTCACGATACTCCCACAATACTACTCACAATGGTATACCACATTACTTCCACAGTTCTGCCATAATACCTCCACAGTACCACCATGCCATCACTGTGACATATTCCCCCCTCCCCTCACGCCGTCGCAGTGTTTTCATAAGAGCATCGCAGTACGTGTCATAGCAGCATCGTAGCACTTATCAAAGCATCCATCACAATAACTGTTACCATAACAGCACCCGTGCAGGAAAGCTTGTCAGGTCGGACTAGCGCGTGCCGTGGACGGACTAGTGCGGGAGTCGGACTAGCACGAGGGGTGGTCGGACAGATGCCGGGGTCGGACTGGCGAGAGGAGTGGACTGATTGATGCGTGGAGGGGAGGATGGGCCAGCCAGCCAGGTCCAGACTGATGCAGGGACGGAAGCTGGGGGTCCAGTGTAGTGGCTTCTTGAGCTGTGTCTGACGGAGGAGCTATGAGCAGTTTTAGCACAGCAATCATCACCATGCTGCTGGTATTTGAACAGCACGCAGTAGTGGCTAAATCTGGCTTGCCCTCTCTCATCTACTGCTAGAAGTATCTCACCTTTGAAGATATTTTGTGACCTTTCTCCCTCGTGTACATGTCAAGACTATAAGCATTATAGCCACGAAAAAATACTGAACTCATGTTGCAAAAAAAGGGTTTTTGAATTATTTCTAAAGTGGTCTGGTCTTGATATCAGTAAATAATTTGGTGTTGTTTATCAGATCCCGGTTCTCACAGGGTGAGCACTGTGGAGGGCCATGGCGGCAGCAGCAGCAGCAGCAGCTGGTTCCTTACCGTAGCTGGACTCGGTGGTGTTGAGTGGGAGGGATTCAGGAGAGGGAGGGATTCAGGAGAGGGAGGGATTCAGGAGAGGGAGGGATTCAGGAGAGGGAGGGATTCAGGAGAGGGAGGGGAGCAGGAGAGGGAGGGATTCAGGAGAGGGAGGGGAGCAGGAGAGGAAGGGGAGCAGGAGAGGAAGGGGAAAGGCTATGTACATCTCACGTTCCTATATTTTGGAGGCGACAGATTTCCAGCGTCAACATGCAACTCCTTGCTGCATCTTCCACTACCATGCCACCTCCGTTTGTCTACTGTAGGACATTGTTGCAGTGTAGGGCACCGTAGTGCCACTGTGACGTGCAGGCAGTGTTACTGTGACCCACAGGCCCTGAGTGACACTGTTAATCGCAGGTCCTGTGTGGCACTGTGACCCGCGGAGCAACGCAGCAAACTGTGCTATCACTCGTTACGTTGATTATATAATTTCCTCAGCAGCAGCGGGGCAGTTTAAGATGACCCAGATTGTCGACAACGGTGCCGCTTACCGGCACTACATGGCTCCTGGCACCCCCGCACCTGACCACACACACACACACACACACACACACACACACACACACACACACACACACACACACACACACACACACACACAAACACACACACACACAGGGTATACCCTCAATGAGTCTTTGTTAGCGTCCGCTTTGAACGCACTGAATCTTCAATTGATTGCAGGTTGGGGGGTAGAGACGAGCCTCTCGCGGGACTCCACCAGCATCCCTGTGTTCCACTGGCATCCCTGTGTTCCACCAGCATTCCTGTGTTCCACTGGCATCCCTGTTTGTTCCAACAGCATCCCTGTTTTCCATTGGCATCCCTGTGTTCCACTGGCATCCCTGTGTTCCACTGGCATCCCTGTGTTCCATTGGCATCCCTGTTCCACCAGCATCCCTGTGTTACACTGGCATCCCTGCGTTCCACCTGTGCCTATATATACCTGTGCTATCTATTTGTAGTTACAAGAGAGCAATTCCTTGATTATGGTATCCCGTCTTCAGTGTTTATTTCTGACCTGTATTCTTTAAAACGGTATGTGTGTGTGTGTGTATGAGCGCGCGCGCGCGAGAGAGAGAGAGAGAGAGAGAGAGAGAGGGTGGGTGGGGAGGGGGTGGGGATCGGAAGGGGGGCTTGCAGGCTTCCTCACGTCTCCCAGTCTTACAATGCTCCATTTCTGCACCTGATCTTCTGGCTTCACCGATATAGTCTACCTATCTCTGTGCAGGCGTGATACCTGCTCTCTCTCTCTCTCTCTCTCTCTCTCTCCCTCTCTCACTCTTTCCATCCTCGTCCCTCTCGTTCTCTCTCTCTCATCTACTGCTCTAGCTCTCTTCATAGTACGCCAATTTTCCAATATGCCTCGTCCCCTCCGTTTATTTCATTAGGAGCCACTTTGCTGGTAGCAATTTCAGCAATTGCTTGCGTACGTATCAAGCAGCACCGTGCCTCGCAGCTCTCGCAACAATCAAGAATAACACATTCCCCTGTGATAGTCAACGCAAAGAAAACCTCCCCAGATGAAATTGATTTTGTGAATTCTTTTTTCCCTGTCAATATTTTTAAGGGGGAAAAAAGCCGTGCGCGAAGTGTGGGGGGAGAGAGGGAGGGTTTGAGGGAATGGAGTGAGTGGGGGAGCTCAGCGCCTCCCAGCTGTCAGTGGCAGGCGCTGTTTTTAGCATTCTCGTTCGTTCCTCTCTCTGCCCTAGATCTACACTGGCCTCACCCTACACTGGCCTCACTCTACACTGGCCTCACTCTACACTGGCCTCACCCTACACTGGCCTCACCCTACAATGGCCTCACTCTACACTGGCCTCACCCTACACTGGCCTCACTCTACACTGGCCTCACTCTACACTGGCCTCACCTACACTGGCCTCACTCTACACTGGCCCTCATGCCTACCTACACTGGCCTCACTCTACACTGGCCTCACTCTACACTGGCCTCACTCTACACTGGCCTCACTCTACACTGGCCTCTCTAAAATGGCCTCACTCTACACTGGCCTCACTCTACACTGGCCTCACTCTACACTGGCCTCAATGGCCTCATCTACACTGGCCTCACTCTACACTGGCCTCTCTAAACTGGCCTCACTCTACACTGGCCTCACTCTACACTGGCCTCACTCTACACTGGCCTCACCCTACACTGGCCTCACTCTACACTGGCCTCACTCTACACTGGCCTCACTCTACACTGGCCTCTCTAAAATGGCCTCTCTAAAATGGCCTCACTCTACACTGGCCTCACTCTACACTGGCCTCACTCTACACTGGCCTCACTCTACACTGGCCTCTCTCTACACTGGCCTCACTCTACACTGGCCTCACTCTAAACTGGCCTCACCCTAAACTGGCCTCACTCTAAACTGGCCTCACTCTAAATTGGCCTCACTCTAAACTGGCCTCACTCTACACAGTCCTCACTACACTGGCCTCTCTAAACTGGCCTCACTACACAGTCCTCACTACACTGGCCTCACTCTAAACTGGCCTTACTCTACACTGGTCTCACTCTACACTGGCCTCACTCTAAACTGACCTCACTCTACACTGGCCTCACTCTAAACTAGTCTCACTCTACACTGGCTTCACTCTGAACTGGCCTCATTCTACACTGGCCTCATCTACACTGGCCTCACTCTACACTGGCCTCACTCTAAACTGGCCTCACTCTACACTGGCCTCACTCTACACTGGCCTCACTCTACACTGGCCTCACTCTACACTGGTCTCACTCTACACTGGCCTCACTCTACACTGGCCTCACTCTACACTGGCCTCACTCTAAACTGGCCTCACTCTAAACTGGCCTCACTCTACACTGGCCTCACTCTACACTGGCCTCACTCTACACTGGCCTCACACTACACTGGCCTCACTCTACATTGGCCTCACTCTACACTGGCCTCACCCTACACTGGCCTCACTCTAAACTGGCCTCACTCTAAACTGGCCTCTCTATACACTGGCCTCACTCGACACTGGCCTCACCCTACACAGTCCTCACTCTACACTGACCTCACTCTACACTGGCCTCATTCTACACTGGTCTCACTCTACACTGGTCTCACTCTACACTGGTCTCACTCTACACTGGCCTCACTCTACACTGGCCTCACTCTACACTGGCCTCACTCTACACTGGCCTCACTCTACACTGGCCTCACTCTACACTGGCCCGCTCACTCTCCCCACATGGCCTCACCTACACTGGCCTCACCCACACAGTCCTCACTCTACACTGGCCTCACTCTACACTGGCCTCACTACAGCTCTACACTGGCCTCACTCTACACTGGCCATCTCACTGGCTCACTCTACACTGGCTCACTCTACACTGGCCTCACTCTACACTGGCCTCACCCTACACTGGCCTCACTCCACTGGCCTCACTCTACACTGGCCTCACCCTACACTGGCCTCACCCTACACTGGCCTCACCCTACACTGGCCTCACCCTACACTGGCCTCACCCTACACTGGCCTCACTCTACACTGGCCTCACTCTACACTGGCCTCACTCTAAACTGGCCTCACTCTACATTGGCCTCACCTACACTGGCCTCACTCTACACTGGCCTCACTCTACACTGGCCTCACTCTACACTGGCCTCACCTTACACAGGCCTCAATCTACACTGGCCTCACTCTACACTGGCCTCACTCTACGCTGGCCTCACTCTACGCTGGCCTCACTACACTGGCCTCACCCTACACAATCCTCACTCTACACTGGCCTCACTCTACACTGGCCTCACTCTACGCTGGCCTCACTCTACGCTGGCCTCATCTACACTGTCCTCACCCTACATTGCCGTCACCCTACACTATCCTCACTGTACCATCCATACCCCGAAACCACGTACCTAGTAGCACAGTACCGGCAACCTCTTACAGCATGCCCATGCCCGCTACCCTCTCCTGCATTATTGATAACACGATACTAGCCACAATTTGCAACATTCCCACGCTTGTTGATATTTTATTGCATGCCATCCATGATATGATTCCCAGTGTTGTAAATATAGTGTGTGATGCCGAGCATCGCTTCATGTTTAATTTTTTTTATTTTGAGGAGTTGTGGTTTAGCTGGTGCAGCGTATTGTAGCTGGTGATATTGTAGCTGGTGATATTGTAGCTGGTGATATTGGGCAGTCTAAGTCTAGTGTCGATTAATATAGCCAGTAGATTGATTGTTTCGTTGTGTGGGCAGAAGAGTTTGCATGGTGTTGCGGTTGCGTTGTGGTTGTGGTGTTGCGGGTGTGGTGTTGTGATTGTGGTGTTGTGTGTATGGGTTTGTGGGTGTGGTGTTACGGTTGTGGTGTTGTGGTATTGTGGGTGTAGAGTTGTGGGTATGGTGTTGCGGGTGTGGTGTTGTGGTGTGGTGTTGTTTTTCTGGTGTTGTGGTTATGCTGCTGCCATTCGCACCGCCAGGAAGGTATAGGGGGAACCGGGTTCGAGTGCCGGGCAAGGGGTTGACGTATGGCCAAGTATCCCCCCTCACCCTCGCTGTCTCGCTTCACCCAGCAGTCAACAAGTACCTGGATGGGAGGATATTAACTACATGGAGACCGAATTAAAAACACACGAAAGAAAGGTATTTTGACCTCAAACTGAGATTCTTTTCAGCAGATATGCTGAAGAGGTCGAGATGTATAAGGAAAAATCCTGTTTTATTTTGTCTCCATTTAGTATACATTCATACTTTCAAGTGTTCTTTATGCTTTGATTCAGCGATAGGTGTCTGGGTGTTAGTCGAGTATTGTTAATTACCCTCTTGAGGTAATGGAGAGGCGGGAGGGAATGGAGGGGCGGTAGGTTATGGAGGGGCGGTAGGTTATGGAGGGGCGAGAGATTATGGAGAGGCGGAAGGTTATGGAGGGGCGGAAGGTTATGGAGGGGCGGGAGGTAAAGTGTACCGTAGAGAGGACTGGATTTTAAAAATGAGCTGAGGTACGATAAGAACTCTTAGCTTGTAAGTGAACAGTGGTGGCACTTGCAGCCAAGTGAAGGCACTTGATCCAAAGAATTGAAGCTATCCTCTCCTTGGATCAAACCTGAATGCCTCCCATTTCACAGGCTCTGTATCGCACTAACGGGCTTAGCGATTCCCCGATAATATTATTATTATTAACAGTAATGTTATCATCAGAGATTTTATTTTATATTTTATATATATATATATATATAATATATTATATATATATATATTTATATATAATATATATATACACACCTGTTTTATTACTCAGAAAAAGATGCATAATCAAATCCCCTTGAAGTAATTTAAAAAAGGAATCCAACGTTGATTTAGCTTTAATTATCACAGAAAACTGGATGGTTGGTGGCCCTCACTCGTGCCTAGATGTTCACCCACTGCTGGACACACATGTGTACGGTATTGATAAGGGAAACTTTTATAGTATCGATAAGCACACTAAGGTTTACTAGGTAAGTAGGGTAACACTTGTTGGTGTTATCCTGTATACCTACAGTCTCTCACACACACCTGTTAAGAATGAAGATGGATGGGTAATACACACAGAAAAGGGCAAATACGCAAAAGAACATAAAAGTAGGATTCAAAAGGTATTCATAACCAGGTAACGAATAATGCAGAAAGGGGAGAAGAGAGGGTAAGCCGTACAAGATGAAAACCAATGAAACAAAGAGTCAGTGAAGATATTTCTGACACTGCTGGACACGTGAATGGTTTACCATTGTATCCCGTTATACCATTGTATACCGTTATTATAGTGATAGCAGTGGACACGTCAGAAGCCGTAGCCCCAAAGAGCACATCACTTGGATATTGGTATAGACAGCGACATCTAATCTTCAATAAAACACCATTCACTCTCTCAAATACACACACACACACATACACATTCCGTTTGTCTTCTCCTTTAGTCTTACGCCTCGTGTAAGACATCGATTGGGGTGTCACTGTAGTGAAGGGTTGACCTGAGAATGTGCAACGATGAAGAAAAAAGACAAGTGATGGGTAGAGGAGACGGGGAGAGGAGTAGAGAGGGGTGAGAAGGAGGAGGAGGGCAGACGGGTAGAAGGGGAGGTGAGGAGGCTGTGTAAGGGCCACTCGCACCTTCATATTTGTCGCTCAGCACACACTTGTGGCATCTGTAGTACCATCACCACTGTAAATTGCGCAGTACGGAGGTGATGAATCTTATGTTGCGTTGCGGTTGAATGTTTTGCAGTAACTAGAGACCAGCATTGGAATCCGAAGCAGAACGCGTTGTCGATGCTATTCTGAAGCATGGGTCGGTGCCTGTTGGATTGCCACTAACTTGGAGTGTAGTATTGAACAGTGGTCAGGAAGCCTCTATATACTGACTTGTGAGGGACTCTGGCTGCTGCACGTTCTTGTCTGCATCCAGTGAACCATCAGTGAAGTATACTGCATGGTTAGGACCTTTGGCTTGGGCCATGCGTTGTATGGAAGTGTGTGTGTGTGTGTGTGTGTGTGTGTGTGTGGCGTAGCTTATATTGTTGAAGACAGTGAAACCTCTCAAGACGTTGCTTAATGTTAATTACTTTCAGGGACGCGGAAACAAACACGAGAATGAGAGAGAGTAGAAATTTTGGGTGTTCTTCCTCTCTCACCTTGTGTTACACTTGTGTCCTTTTACTTTACATATTGTCGGTAATTTTACCAAAATATATACACCTTGTGCTCATCTGAGTTGTGCCCCCCCCCATCCCCCCGAGTTCTTCCTCTCCTATGTTCTACCTACCAGTGAAATATCTGGAAAAATGATATGTAAATAAACTAATGACTAATATTAAGATTCCAGGTGAAATCTAGAAATCTTACTTTACCAGCCTGACCTTTTCAAAGGCTGGCCCCTAAAAAGGCCTTGTATCACAAGACTGACCCCTGGAAATACCCGACATCACCACCCCGCCGTAATAGTCGTTTGAACAGGGCTGTGGGTCAACACTTAACTCCACTGACTGTAATACATTGCCTAATATATTGTCGGTAGAAATACCAACAATATGTTAGGCAAAAGGACACAAGTGCAAGTAATGTGACATTATGTTGTGGCAACGTTTCGCTCTCCAGGAGCTTTGTCAAGTCGCAGTGGAAGACCTTAGTTACATTCTTGAGTACGTCAGACCACCTGCCGTGGCAGTATCTTACCTTCTGTGCACTCTTAATGAAAATGACAACTAGATGTGTTCCGGTCTCAGTGATCCAGGAAAGGCATCATGAAGAGGCATACGCATTTATTTCAGGAAAATAATGCCACACCATTTTTCAAACACAGATAACCCCTACATCATTAACACTTCCATCCGTTTTCTAAGTAGAATACACAGGTTCTGAAAATTTGAAGCCGATCAGAAGAGGGTTTCCCAAGGTATCACTCGGAAACGAAAATCAGAATAAAGAGTGCATCAACCCGTGTAAGCACCCGCATAAATTTTTTTTTTCTCCCACAAGTAACAGAAAATACGAATTCGATCGGATGAAGCGTTATTGAGTAATAAACAAAAAGTCTGGAGGAAGAAGAAAAAAATCCGTCAAGCACTTAATGACAGCCCGTCGGGAGATACCTAAAAATAAGAAGCAATGCTCAAGGTATTATACCTTTGTTTTGACTTTTTATCCACGTCAACGCTGAGTAAGTTACGTTGTCCAAGTGTTTCGTAAATGTTACCACCACCACTACTACTACTACCGTGACTACTACTACCACTGCTACTACTATAACCACTACTACTACCACTAATTTTACTACTACTACTACGACTACTACTACTTCTACGACTACAGCTACTACTACTACTATTACTGTTACTATTATTAATACTACTATTAACACAACTGTTAACTGCTGCTCCTGCTGTTGCTACCATTATTACTGCAACTACTACTATTCTTGCTGCTGCTACTTACAGTATTACTACTACCACTATCACTACTACTGCTACTACCACTACCACCACTACTACTGCCACCAAAACTACTACTACCAAAACTACTACTACCTCTACTACCACTTTTATTTTGACAAAATTCCTGCATTTTACAAGGCTGAGTAAATATTTTTGCAGCGATTAAGGTCATGGAGAAAGAGGCAAGGCCAAATTGCAGGTTTAATGACCAACCTCGCCGTCCATACCACATGTCACTGTTTCAAAACGCACACAAAATATTTTGGCTGGAATATCGTTGCGATTTAAAGCATTCTATTTCCCGGATATTTAATATATTATGCTCGTTTTTTATATATATATTTTAATATTATGCTCGTTTATATATATATATATATATATATATATATATATATATATATATATATATATATATATATATATATATATATATATATATATACACATATACTTGGTTATTTTAAAAGTTTGTGTGTTTAATTGTTTGTGTTACTTGGTGTTACTGTTTGTCGGTGCTACAGTGTCACCTAAAGTCAGTACCCTATCAGCCGGGTTGTGGTTCGTATGTTGCATTGTGTGCGGCCATCAGCAACAGATTGGTTGATTTGGCTCTGATCCACCAGGAGACCTGGTTGAGGACCGGGCCGTGGGGGCGTTGAGCCCTGAACACCCTCAAGGTAGACTCCAGGTATGTCTTGTCAGTTTGTGTCTGTCTGTCTGTCGTGCTCTCTAGGGTATAACGCTGAGGGCTGATGAACACACACACGTGTGGTCCATTATTATATCGTTGAGTGGTAATTCGCTAATTAAAAAGCCGGTTCAATCACATTCCTTGGATGAGGCTGCGTTCATAAATGAAAGGAATGTCATCAGCTGTGACCGTCATCACACTACCCGGGTTGTTTTTAGATATGAATGTCGGAATGAAGGTTTAGAGTTTTTCCTTTTTTTTCACTAAAATTCACATTACCGTGGCTGGAACACTTCACAGCTGATCCACAAATATGACACTGAAATGTGTTTTGGTTCGTCTTGATAATGGTTCTGGAATGATCGAAATCCCGTCTAGTTTTCACCTCCAATTTGTAGGTCACTTGTAAACTAACTCTTGCTGATTATCAGTGTTTGTTAGTTTTTTGCGATTTCTATAGGTTTGCGAATTATTATTTGCAGTGACAGAAAGAATGAAAGTTAGAAACTTGAGATTAAGAGGAAAAACAATGGTGTTTGCTAACTTAGAGATGACCTTCGTGATGCTAAAGTTTATAAGATCAGGTAGACGGATGCTGCGATTATATTAGTGCCTTGTATCTCACGTAGTGTTGACGGTTGTGTGGTAGCGGCACCAGTCTAGTGACACTACAAAGACACGTCGTATGCATATTTAGTCGAAGCTGGACCCAGACGCCCTCTAGCTGGCGGCTGTGACGTTAAAACAAGAGGCAGTGGCAAGAGCGGCAGTTTAGCAGGTAACAAATATCTGTGTTGAGGAGCAATAGCAGCAGCAGCAGTTTCTCTGCAATTGATCCCTGCACGACATTAAAACCAGAAACAGCAACTGGAACTGCTTCAGAAGAGAGACAAACAACGAACTGAGTCACATTTCTCATTTCGTGCAACGGATTCCAGTTTTTGAGATATTACGTACAAATTACCCACGGAAAAATTCCGTCTCTAATTGCTTGAATGTGTGCCTCTTTCACGCACGCACACGCTCTCTCTCGCACACACACAAACGCGTACTCACACACAAACGCGTACACACACACACACACACACACACACACACACACACACACACACACACACACACACACACACACACACACACAAAAAGTGGAAAAATCTATCACAGTCCCGGCTTTAGCAGTATGGTATTTGGGCAATTAAACTGCGGGGGTAAATGGCCCCTCGCGTCAGAAGGGCCGGTGTTACTGAAAAAAAATAGAATTTTTCATTTTCTGACAAACCATATTATGCAAGTGTTTTTTGGGAATATTTTATGGATATGGACGAGTGTGAGCGAGGCTGACGCGAGCCAAGTGTCGCGGCCGGCTTTGTTTTGATGATGTCCCGGTTACTGGGGTGGTGGAGGCGGTGACCACCAGTCCAACACCACACTACACTTTCATGACATTAATCTTAATTTTGCTGGGGGGGGGAGAGGTTTGCATGTGTTTGTATCTGTGTGTGATTGTATCGATATATATGTGTTTTGTGTTTCTGTAAGCGTGGCTCGTGTGTATTCACCTGTTGCATCGATATTTGTGATTGTGTGTGTGTGTGTGTGTGTGTGTGTGTGTGTGTGTGTGTGCGTGCGTGCGTGCGTGCTCGCCTGCTGTGATGACGCATTTCTGATAAGTGGTTCGCGAAAGAGGCTAGTTGTAGTGTCTTCCCCCTGGTCCCTTTAGCTTATGCCTGTGATTGCCTTCTAGGTAATGATGCCCTCGGTCGACTTTCTGTCCTCAGTATTCATTCCACTACTTGCTGGATCTCTCTGGCATTCTATCCAAGTATACTTGTAGTTTCTTGCCATCTTTGCCTCAGCTTTACCTCATGTTTAAATGGCATGGAAAAAGCGATTCCCTCTGGCAGGCAGTTGCATTTTTTTTTTCAGGAACAGCATTGGCCCCAAAATTGAACCTTGACGGACTACTTATTACATTAGTCTAGTAGTGATACTTTACCTCTCATTTTGACTCTCTACTGTCGTTTAGCAACTCCTTGAGCCTGGTACTGGCGAGTACAACATCGAATACTTTCTGACAGTCATAAAAAGTTGCAATGCCCAAAATAAAATGCTGTAACAGACATTTAGAGCAAGTATTCTAAATTTGCTTGTAACATATGAAATAAAACTTGCTAACACATACCCAGTATGTACTCCTCTTAAATCTTGGAGGGTCAGTCTTCCAGTCCTTATTGTGTCGCCATGTATTATTGTGCTATCGTCCTCAGAATGAATATGTGGAGCACATGTAGATCATCATCGTTTTAAATATCCATATATTGTATCGCCTTGGCTCCCAGTCATCTTAAACAGTCTGTCCCTGTCCACTGTGTCTAGTCCCTATCCACTGTAGATAGTCCCTATCAACTGTGGCTAGTCCCTGTCCACTATGGCTAGTCTCCCCCCTCAAGGAAGGTTCCTTGATGTTGGTGAGGGGCTCTTGATTTAGGGAATTGGATCTGTGCTCCAGTTCCCCGAATTAAGCCTGAATGCCTTCCACATCCCCCCAGGCGCTGTGTAGTCCTCCGGGTTTAGCGCTTCCCCCTTGATTATAATAATATGGCTAGTCCCTATCCACTGTGGCTAGTCCCTATCCACTGTGGCTAGTCCCTATCCACTGTGGCTAGTCCCTATCCACTGTGGCTAGTCCCTATCCACTGTGGCTAGTCCCTGTCCACTCTGCCTAGTCCCTGTCCACTGCCTAGTCCCTGTCCACTCTTGTCTAGTCCCTGTCCACTCTTGTCTAGTCCCTGTCCACTCTTGTCTAGTCCCTCTCCACTATGGACAATCCCCTGAGTGTTGTCTGTCGTAGTCGTGTCATTTCTTGTCATCTTGTTGCAGACGTGTTTGATCAGGAGTGGGTTCCATGTTGGTGCTGCTCACTTCAAGATAGATCTGATGCAGGCTACGAATAAATTATTCTTATGATTCTTTGTTAAGCTTCCTGAAAGCTTTACTTACGAAGGGTAATTATGGTTATGGCGCTGAAGTTATTCTTTTTATAAGAACTTATGTGAAATGTTCGATGTGATATTTGCTCGCCGAACTTTCGCTTTGTATTCCATGTCTGGTCTTCTCACTTCTTCTCATGTTCTTATTATTTTGCTCATATCAGGATTGAATTCCAGCAACCACTTGCCCGAGCACTTCTGCAGCTGCTCAAGTCATCTTGGAGCCTCTCCCAAGCCTCTCAGTTATCTTTTTAATTAGTTTCTTATCATTAACAGTGATACCTAGGATTCAATTTCCTGTGTATGTGTGTGTGTGTGTGTGTGTGTGTGTGTGTGTGTGTGTGTGTGTGTGTGCGCGCGCTCTCGTGTGTACGTGTGTGTGCGCGTGCGTGCGTGTTTTGGAGGTGATTTTAATACCAGCAACTATGAATAATCTGGTTCATCTAATTTATTATCGGCTAATTTACTTTGAGGAAATTAAATCCATGATGTAGCGTGTCTTCAGACGAGTTAGTAGCCGATTAACGGCCTCCAGTTGAACCGATAGCTGATAGTCCCAAGCTGAGGTGAAAACAGCACAAGAGTACCCATCAGAGGTGTGACGCAGGACAGTCAGCGTATGCCTGTACACATACTTCCTGACTGACGCTGGTATAGGAGCTAAAAGCGCTAAACCATACAAGTGGGAGGCAGTCAGGTTTGATCCGGGTAAGGGAAAGGCATCTCTAATACCTTGGATCAACAATCCTTCGCCAATATCGGGAGCCTTTCTTCCATTCATTTTCTTTCCATTATTGTGACGCGCGCGCGCGCACACACACACACACACACACACACACACACACACACACACACACACCACACACACACACACACACAAGCAAACGTCAAGCTGAAACTCTAATCAGGAGAATAGTTCCTGGCTTGTAACTTGGGAGAATTGACGGGAATCTTGCTGAGATAACTGTTTGTGTTGCTTCCTTCCAACCACCTGCTCCACCTGTCAGTAGGTCATACCGAGAGAATTGTCTATGATCCGTCATTCCAACCACCTGTCCCACCTGTCTGTAAATTATACAGAGAGAACTGTCCACAGCTTATCAAATTCCGAAATGAAATAAGCTTGTTAAAAGTACTTTGAATCCGCGGCCTCCTAACTTGTGAAATGTTTTGTGTGCACTCGCCTATTTGTGGTTGCAGGGGTTGATTCATAGCTCCTGGCACCTCTCTTTGATACTAGTTGAACTCTCTCCCTGCTACAAAAGCCTTATCGTGTGTGTGTATGCTCTAAAGTATGCATGTTAAGTGAAACTGAATTAAAAAGTCAAACCGTGGCATGGATCACATGATGAAAGATGATCAGTTTACTGCTACTGTAGATAAGCAGGAGCAAACAGATGTATATATATACACGCCTCGAGCTGCCTGGGACTTGAACCTTGGTGTCTAACTTCGAATGGCAGAGAAATGGGGTGAGGAAGAGGCGGTTGTGTGTTCGCCTCTTGCAGTGAAAGAGAGAAAGGAGTCGAGTACGCTTCTTTGGCGCTGGAGTGGTGGTCAAGTGAAATTTGAGGGCGCTGGCTGGCTGGTTTGACCGGTGTGAAGAGATGGAGGATGGTCGGACATTAGAAGAAATTAGAGGTACACAATGAGCACCATAGCACCTAGTGAGGTGGAGAAGAGGATAGTGTGGAACACTGGGTACCAATGAGCACCGGGTGCCAGTGAGCACCGGGTGCCAGTGAGCACTGGGTACCAGTGAGCACTGGGTACCAGTGAGCACTGGGTACCAGTGAGCACTGGGTACCAGTGAGCACCTGGTACCAGTGAGCACCTGGTACCAGTGAGCACCTGGTACCAGTGAGTACCAGGTACTAGTGCTGCTTATACACACATTTTGGTTCAGCGAGACTGGCCAGCACGCTAGAACCGAACACATTGTGGACACCAGTGTGGCGTGGGACTACCACTCATCGTTGTTTACATCTAAGACACTACCCTGGCAGGGACGCCGAGGCTGCTGCTGTTACGAAGACCAGTGTTTCGCTCACAGGTAAAAAAAATCTATAAGCGAAACGTTCAAAAAAATAGGCTTAATCCGGTGTAAGTGGGTTTCTTTTTACCAAATCTATCGTTATCTTTTCTTGTTAACTTTTAAAAATGGCACCGAGGGTGGTGAGCCAGGCCTTGAAGATCACAATGCAGACGCTGGTTCATCATTTCTCTGAGCTCCATGGGCTCTTGTTAACTGGGAAAGCAAAACAAAACAAATAAGAAAACAGACGAAAACTGCAAAATATGAGAAATTGCAAACTATAAGGAAGCAAATTAGCTACAGAAGGAATATTAGATGTTTTCGGGCAATTAATTGGTTCGTCCGCGTTAAGTGTGTGTGTGCGTGCGTGTAAAGTGTACCCGTAAAAAGTGTGCTTCTTGCGTCAAGTGAAGGTCTTTCGAGGTTCACATCTCAAGTTTGTAGCACTTAGGATGAAGGATAGGGAATGTAAGTTTGGTTTAAAATGTGTGTCAGTGGAACGCCTTCCATCTGAACAAAAAACTAATGGAAAAATAAATAAAGAAATGACTAGGAAAAATAAGAATAATGACTTTTGAGGATTTTACTTAAAATTTAAATGTAATAAAAAAAATGGCCTTTGGTTCTTGTAGTTGGGCAGGAGTAGGTAAGTCCCTGGACAGATCTTCTGATATTAAAGATGATGTAGGTTATCCTGAGCGGATGGTGATAGTCCGATGTTTTGGGATCTACTACCACTTGGTTGGAGCACCACAAGTAAAATAAGGGCCGGTGGTAGTCTAATAATTGTTAATAAGTCCCATTAACAAATGTCTTGCTCCTTTATCTGGCGTCTATCCTGGATGACCACGCCAGGAACACAGCTGGTAATAAGAAGAAATAAGCTGGTTACCAATGGTCATGATAATATAACATTTAAGAATGGAAAAGATTGATAAATGTCAAAATCATTACTGGTAACCAGCAAACAAAAGAAAGGAATAAACAGTAATACTCCTGGTGGATCACCCTACCTGATTAGGAGAAGAGTGGAGATGAAGTGACTCTCCAAACTTCAACCCACACCAGGTAAGGTCAATACTACCAGGAGTAGAAATTTGAACAAATCAGACACCAAGAACTAGTTTCGCCCCAGCCCTCCAGAGGGGGGGGGGGGTGCGCGCGACGTAACTCGCTAATGGTTCCTGGTGGCCTGAACAACCTTAACCCCACTCACGCCTACTTTTCCCTCACAATGTGAAAAAAAATTTTAGTATGTCAGAAAAAATAATTATAATATATAGTTTAACAGCATGTAAATGAACAGGAAATGACAACCGGATGTTGTTTTGGAAGTACGCATGTGTCGAACAACGACATGGGTAACAATTATAAAATGCCAGAAAAGATGGCATTTTTTTTTTCAAAATTTATCGCACAAACTGGAATTATATGTTATATGTTGCCTCACTGAACGTACACACACGAGAAGGGTAAATATAAAGCCACTGGTAGAAGAGGATCCTTTTAATACAACGTTTCGCCCAATGCGAAACAAGAAGCTAAGCTCGGCACACAGTAGAAGACATTACAATAGTATATACGTAAGAAACCCCTTAAGGCACCTCAAGATAAACAGAAGAAAAATGTACATTCAACCGGAAGTTGCCCTATCCACAACCTTGTCCAGAAACTGAAAATGGAAGAGCAAGCAGGTCATCCAAGAAAGTGGTGTATACACAGAGAGGTAAGAATGGGCGTGTCTTGAGATGTATAGCTCAACACTGTGTGGCAGTCTTACCTACCTTGATTACATAACGCATAGCAGTCATTACACACAAGATTTTAACACCTAGAATATCCACTCAGTCGTTGAATGTTCAGGTTATTATATCATGCTCTCTATTGATTGCCTTAATCTATTTTCATAACAGGAAATGTTACCTGCCAACGCCTACATCACACAAATGTAGTTGCAGGTAAGTAGTTGATGAACTTAGTGATCATCCTCTCTGCTGCTGTATCAGTAGAGGTTATGGTACCTTGAGTTAGTGAGCATCCTCTGCTGCTGTACCAGTAAAGGTTATAATACCTTAATTTAGTGAGCATCCTCTCTGCTGCTATGCCACTAAAGGTTAAAGTACTCTCAGTTAGTGAGCATCCTCTCTGCTGCTGTACCAGTAAAGGTTATAGTACCTTAACCAAACCATACCCCCGGCCGGGATTGAACCCGCGGTCATAGAGTCTCAAAACTCCAGCCCGTCGCGTTAGCCACTAGACCAGCTAGCCACAATAAGATTCATCCAACTAGGTATATTTCTACACCATAGGAAGGTTAGCACAGGCACCTCTGTGACCACAAATGCAAGTTTTTACAGACGAATCTCCAGCTAGCGTGGCCGTGACGAACTCTAGCTCAAGTCCCTTTACTGCCGTCAACATGACTCAACATGGCTGGAGTTTTGAGACTCTATGACCGCGGGTTCAATCCCGGCCGGGGGTATGGTTTGTTTGCAATCGTGTCATTACGATTTCTTGAGTTATAGTACCTTAAGTTAGTGAGCATCCTCTCTGCTGCTGTACCAGTAAAGGTTATAGTACCTTCAGTTAGTGAGCATCCTCTCTACTGCTGCACCAGTAAAGGCTATAGTACCTTAAGTTAGTGAGCATCCTCTCTGCTGCTGTACCAGTAAAGGTTATAGTACCTTAAGTTAGTGAGCATCCTCTCTACTGCTGTACCAGTAAAGGTTATAGTACCTTAAGTTAGTGAGCATCCTCTCTGCTGCTGTACCAGTAAAGGCATTAGTACCTTAAG
This sequence comes from Cherax quadricarinatus, assembly GCF_026875155.1. NCBI lineage: Eukaryota > Metazoa > Arthropoda > Malacostraca > Decapoda > Parastacidae > Cherax > Cherax quadricarinatus. Next base: position 12,988,497 of record NC_069437.1, on the reverse strand, counting down.
TTAGTGAGCATCCTCTCTGCTGCTGTACCAGTAAAGGTTATAGTACCTTAAGTTAGTGAGCATCCTCTCTGCTGCTGTACCAGTAAAGGCTATAGTACCTTAAGTTAGTGAGCATCCTCTCTGCTGCTGTACCAGTAAAGGTTATAGTACCTTAAGTTAGTGAGCATCCTCTCTACTGCTGCACCAGTAAAGGTTATAGTACCTTAAGTTAGTGAGCATCCTCTCTGCTGCTGTACCAGTAAAGGTTATAGTACCTTAAGTTAGTGAGCATCCTCTCTGCTGCTGCCAGTAAAGTTATAGTACCTTAAGTTAGTGAGCATCCTCTCTGCTGCTGTACCAGTAAAGGCATAGTACCTTAAGTTAGTGAGCATCTCTCTGCTGCTGTACAGTAAGGTTATAGTACCTAAGTTAGTGAGCATCCTCTCTGCTGCTGTACCAGTAAAGGTTATAGTACCTTAAGTTAGTGAGCATCCTCTCTGCTGCTGTACCAGTAAAGGCTATAGTACCTTAAGTTAGTGAGCATCCTCTCTGCTGCTGTACCAGTAAAGGTTATAGTACCTTAAGTTAGTGAGCATCCTCTCTTCTGCTGTACCAGTAAAGGTTATAGTAGCGTCCGATGCATCGGTATGAGGGGTGAGGTGTAGCTGGCTTCCAGCAACGTCCAGTGAAACAACACCACTGATCTTGAATTCATCCAGTGACTGGTGCCACTTTGTGGAGAGTCAGTCAGTCAGTCTCTCTCTCTCTCTCTCTCTCTCTCTCTCTCTCTCTCTCTCTCTCTCTCTCTCTCTCTCTCTCTCTCTCTCTCTCTCTCTCTCTCTCTCTCTCTCTCTCTCTCACACACACACACATATTATAATACCTTATCATATTATTTTCCTGTGTTTCTTTTACTACATATAGTTCCATAACGTCTCTCCTGACACTTCTCTTGTCCTCGGCTGACTCGCACTTTTCTCCCAGCTGTCCTCGTCTCTCCATCTTCCGTCTTACTCCCTCATCTCTTCCCTCACCTCCCCCCCTCTTCACCAGTATTTGTCTCGCCCTTCCTATGTGCCGACTTCTTCTCCTCTCATCTGTTCCCTCGATCGCTTAACTGCTTTCACTTCGCTTCCTACTTGCTTTCTATGCCACTGTGATGTCAGCATGTTAAAAACATCAAATACACGCCTGCCGTACAGCCTACGATGGCTTGTATAGGGTCCAGTGTCTTGTAAAGAGGCTCGGCAACACCAAAATAAATATATCTTGCCAAAATCAGACATCAAAAGTTGTGGAATCTATTAAAAGTTTTGAGGGCGGTCGGCGGCGTTTAACCTTAAAGATGCAGGTCCCCGCTGGCGGTGGTTGTGGTGGTGGTAGTGTTAGTGGTGGTGTTGCTGCCGCCCCTGTTGATGCTGCTAGTTGTAGAGCTGCTGCTGCTGCTGGCGCGGGCGCTGATACTTCCTGTTTTAGAGGTTCTACAACTGCTGCTACTGCTACTACTGCTGCCACTACTGATGGGTCTGATATGGAGCTGCTGTTGCTGCTGCTGCTGCTGATGATGATGATGATGATGATGGTAGTGGTGGTGATGGCTCTGATGATGCTGGTGCTGTTGGTTGTAGAACTACTACTGATGCTGTTGCTGCCACTGCTTCTGCTAGCGCTTTCACTGCTGCTGCCGCTGCTGCTGTCATACCATTATAGCCTTGAGTAGAAGTCTTGTGGGTTATCCTGGCCTCGTCACAGTTGTCGCTGCTGCCTAATACCAGACCGACTACCACGGTATATACATATAACCAAGATACTTCCATGACTGTGAGTTAGTCATGGAGACCCTTGTCTTTAGGGTACCCGGAAGGATATTATTTTATCCTAGGATACCTTGCCTTGTAGTTATCCCCCTGTATCTTTAATGGAGTGTTAAACGTAGCTTGGGTAGGCCAGCGGATGTTGAACCACTGACGGGTCATCAAATGATTTTAAACCAGTGTGCTGAAACACTGTTGTTTCCTGACGAATGAACCATCAACGCCATTCTGTGCTTCAGAGAAAAAGATCTAATAGTGTCTTAAGCTGAGTACATCTGGAGGAGAGGAACTTCAGCGTGAGAACCTCTTCGTCTTGCTCCTTGTCCTTGTGAAGAGTCATCTGTTTGTCTCTGAAGAGTGGAAAGGAACTTTTGTGTACAGTGTAACTTCCGTGTGAGAGAGGGATTGCCGTCTCGTGAGCTTCTGTTTCAAGTTACACGAGACCTATGTTTGACGTATCAAATCTTCGGTAATTTTTTTTTTACAGTTTGATTTGACATTATAGATTTGATTGACAGGAGCACATACTATTTTATTCTTGACTTTCTAGTTGTCTACCATCTTATTTGTGAAGTTATTTTTGAAGTTTATCACCAAAACTTCTGAGGTTTTTCGCTGCTGTATTTCTAGTGTTTCCAGTTTTTTAATGCAATCTATGTAAATCATTGATGTGCAGAATTTCAAGTGATGTAATAAGTTCAAGAAGTTTTCTATGAACTATTAATACTAACAGGTATTTACTCATCTATTTAACCTAACACAGAACATTTTTTTTTCAATTATAGGCAAACAGTTTCAGTCCAGTTAATCTAGTCGTATGAAAACATTTTTTTTTTCAACACACCGACCGTATCCCACCAAGGCAGGGTGGCCCAAAAAGAAAAACGAAAGTTTCTCTTTTTAAATTTAGTAATTTATGCAGGAGATGGGGTTACTAGCCCCTTTATTCTGGCATTTTAGTCGCCTCTTTCAACACGCATGGCTTACGGAGGAAGAATTTTGTTCCACTTCCCCATGGAGATAAGAGGAAATCAACAAGAACTAGTAAGAAAATAGAAGAAAACCCAGAGGGGTGTGTATATATATGTTTGTACATGTATGTGTAGTGAGACCTAAGTGTAAGTAGAGGTAGCAAGACGTACCTGAAACCTTGCATGTTCATGAGACAGAAAAATGGACACCAGCAATCCTACCATCATGTAAAACATTACAGGGTTTCGTTTACAACTCGCTTGGCAGGGCGGTAGTACCTCCCCTGGGTGTTGCTGTCTACCAACCTACTACCTATTCGTATAAAAACATATCTGCAATAATTTTCCAGAGGTACAAAGAATAAAGAAAAGAGCAATGCAGTGGTGTGTGTGTGGTGTGGTGTGTGTGTATATATTATTTAATTATATATATATATATATATATATTATATTATATATATATTTTAATATATGATATATATATTAATATAATATATATATATATATATTTATATATTTTTATATATTAATATATATAATTATATAATATATATTATTATATTATATATAATATATATATTTTAAAATAAAATATATATTATATATAATATATAAATATTATATATAATATATATATATTTATATAAATATATATATATTAATTATAATAAAAATATATATTATATATTATATATAATAAAATTATATTATATAATATATATATATAAAATTATATATATATTAAAATAAATTTTTAAAATATATATATAATTTTATATAATATATATTAATATAATATTATATAAAAATATATATATATATATATATATTTATATATAATATATATATATATTATATTATATAATATACACACACTTTTATACAGATTTATATTATTATATTTTATTAAACATTTGTGTATTGTATTAATGTAGTATTCACCTTAACTGTATATTCTGCGCATACATTATATACAGTTTGTATAACTATAAACCCATTGTATTTTGGTTAGCCATTTAGTAGTACGTAAGAGGAAACAACGTAGACGGTGACAGTTGTTTAATAAGGTAATATATACTGTTGTTGTTATCACAACTTAGTGTTTTCTCTTGGAAAATAGAGAAGGTTTAGTTGATAAATTGTTTGTTTGTGAAGGCTTTCTACACGTGAGTGTGTGTGACTTGTTTACACATGTACAGTGTGTGCTTGTGTTTGTATTGTTCAGGCTGATTTGGCTCGACTTCAGCTCCAGCTCTAGGTTCCGCTTCTTAACCTGTTGATTAAAGCAATCTCTCTCTCTCTCTCTCTCTCTCTCTCTCTCTCTCTCTCTCTCTTTCTCTCTCTCTCTCTCTCTCTCTCTCTCTTTCTGTCATGTTTACCGTTTTATAGAATTTAATCTTTAAAGTCGTTGTTTTAGCTTTAATATGTGTTCGCTTAGTTCATTCCACGTCCCTGGTGTCTTAACATTGAAGGAATATTATGTGTCTCTTTAAATTTATACCACATCTCGTAAGGCAATTAACGTAGTGAAAAGAAGATAGGCGTGTGTGTGTGTGTGTGTGTGTTGACAATAAGCACCGCTGGCAGTCACTAGGAGTGTCGACGCGGCTATCATCTTCAGCTTCCAGCCATTGATTCACCATTTACTACATCCACATGTGCTCCATACAGAAATAGACAGAAATCGATACAGAGGTGCGGAGTGAGGCTGCAGCACGGCCTCCCTCCAGTGCTTGTTGCTGCCTTCCTTCTGCAACACAGCGTCCTTCTTCTGCTCATTGCAGCTTTCCGTAACCCTGCGTCCCTCCAGTTCTTTGTTACCGTCTTTCTTCTACAACATTGCGTCTGTCCTATTCTTGATGCTGTCCTCTTTCTGCATCATATCAACATTGCGCCTTTCCGGCTCTTGTTAATGTCAGCGTCTGTTGCAAGACGGCATTCCTTCAGTGCTTGTTGCTGACGCCTTTTTAAGCGCTCATTACACACTGCCTCTATCCTCAACGGGGGTCAGTGTACCCAGCAGCTGCGACCTCCCAGCAGCTGTGGTCGCCCCAGCACCCAGCAGCTGTGGTCGCCCCAGCACCCAGCAGCTGTGGTCGCCCCAGCACCCAGCAGCTGTGGTCGCCCCAGCACCCAGCAGCTGTGGTCGCCCCAGCACCCAGCAGCTGTGGTCGCCCAGCACTCCTACCCATCTGCTCTGGTGGAACTTCGACAACACTGGTATGCAGCTTGGGAGTTAGGCAGGCTAGATCAAGTTATTTCATTACCATGATAGAACAGTGTTATTCCGGTTTGGTTCCTTCCACAGCCTGGCCAGAAGCGCGCGTACACACACACACACACACACACACACACACACACACACACACACACACACACACACACACACACACACACACACACACACACACACACACACACACACATATATTACATATATATACATCTATATATATTGCCGTGCCGAATAGGTAAAAACTGGTCAGTTAGCAAGAACTCGTTTAAAATTAAGTTCTTTCTAAAATTTTCTCTTATAAGTTTAAAGATACATATTTTTTCATTTATGTTAATGTAAAAATTAATAATTTTGTACCAAAAGAACTTTAGAAAACTTACATAACCTTAGTATAATAAGCGCAATTTAATTTATCTTAATCCAACTAAATATATTTTAGATAATTTACAGTAATTTAATAATAAACAATGAAATATATTTTTTTTCATTAGATTCAAAATATTTTTTGCGAAATTATTGCATACACAAATTTTGGCTTGCTTTATTCGGCAAGAAGAGCGTTGCTATTTAAGCCAGAAACGCAAGTTTTACATATTCGGCACGACATTCGGCCTTTCACAGTTTCGGCCTTCATCAGGAGCTATGCAGTGTTGCAAGATTTGCAACAGATAGGTTGAGGGAAAAAAAAAAAACTTCTCTGCGGGACGGGCCAGCATCAGACACGCTACGTTTTGAGAAAATCTTCCCCTCAACCTATCTCTTGCAAGTCTTGCAGTATTGCCTAGCTCCTGACGAAGCACGAAAGTGTGAAGGGCCTAGAACTGATGCTTTCCATCCCCTCCCCTCCCCGTGGCTTGTTTTGCATATTCATATATATATATAATATATATATATATATATATATATATATATATATATATATATATATATATATATATATATATATATATATATTTGTGTTTGTGTGTATATATGTGTTGGATAGTTTATGACATCTATATTTCTCTTCCTCCACCCGTCTTTCTCCCTCCTGTGTATAATTTCTCTTGTTCCTCACTCTGTCTTGATGGGAATATCTTCAAAAGAATTCCTTCTCCTGTGTATGGGATAGGCCATTCTGAGAGATGACAGTTTACAAGTAACAGTAACTCCAGCTGTGCTGGAATGAAACCTATGTAGCTGATGAACCTTTGCTGGAATGCTTGATATCCGCATTGTCGTACTGAAGTCTGCCATCTCTGGCTGACAGATTTCAACACCTCGCATGATCTCTATCCTGCGTGATACAATATGGAAACACAGCTTTTGTTCCCACGGTGTAATTATCATATAGAATAAGGTAGCAGCACACTACTGATGTATCCAGTTTTAAGAGAGTTTACAGTGTACGGTAATACTGTACATTGTCCTCAGTTAATAATAATATAATGTAATATCTTTATTTACTACAAGTACAAGGTATACAGACCATAGCTGACATCAGTGACATACTATTATATAGAAAGCCGCTTGTTACGCAGAGCATTTCCCGCAAATTAGGTCAGTTTTGTCCCAGGAAGCGACCCACACCAGTCCACTAACACCCAGGTACCCATTTTACTAATAGGCGAACATAAACAACCGGTGTAAGGAAACACGTCCAGTGTCTCCACCCCTTCGCCGGGAATCGAACCGGGACCCTCACCGTGTGAAGCGAGAGCTTTTGCCACCAGGCCACAGGGCAACTGAGAGGGATACAACCTGTCCTGAATAGATTCCCCTTAAAGGAGGTTCCTTGATGCCGGAGAGGGGCTCTTGATCCAAGGACTTGGACCATCTTTTCCCTTCCTTAGTTCGTTCCTGAATGTCTGCCATTCTCCCTGGCGCTGTATCATACGGGTTTTGCGCTCCCCATTAATGCAATAATAATAATATTAATAATAATATTATTATTTACGGTGTCAGTTTCTGAACCTTTTCAGTAAACTGGCGAATGCTATTGTTTTTAAATTTGATTTAGATTAGTTTACTTGGGTACTTACGGAGCTGTGTGCCTGGGTAGAAATATAGCTCCTGACGCCGTGTCTTAACTTTCACTCTGCTGACGTACAGTAGGTGGCGCCTTGACCTTTAATCAATTATCACATCAACTTTTCCTTCCTTGCCTGGAATCTGCTTCCACACCCCCCACTTCCTCTCCTGCTTCACACCCTCCACTCCTCTCCTGCTTCACACCCTCCACTTCCTCTCCTGCTTCACACCCTCCACCTCCTCTCCTGCTTCACACCCTCCACTTCCTCTCCTGCTTCACACCCTCCACCTCCTCTCCTGCTTCACACCCTCCACCTCCTCTCCTGCTTCACACCCTCCACCTCCTCTCCTGCTTCCACACCCTCCTCCTCTCCTGCTTCCACACCCTCCACCTCCTCTCCTGCTTCACACCCTCCACCTCCTCTCCTGCTTCCACACCCCCACTTCCTCTCCTGCTTCCACACCCCCACTTCCTCTCCTGCTTCACACCCTCCACTTCCTCTCCTGCTTCCACACCCCCCACTCCTCTCCTGCTTCCACACCCTCCTCCTCTCCTGCTTCACACCCTCCCTCTCCTCTCCTGCTTCCACACCCTCCACCTCCTCTCCTGCTTCACACCCTCCACCTCCTCTCCTGCTTCACACCCTCCACCTCCTCTCCTGCTTAAACACCCTCCACCTCCCCTTCCCCCCCCTCTCCTGCTTCACACCCTCCACCTCCTCTCTGCTTCCACACCCTCCACCTCCTCTCCTGCTTCACACCTCCACCTCCTCTCCTGCTTCACACCCTCCACCTCCTCTCCTGCTTCACACCCTCCACCTCCTCTCCTGCTTCCACACCCTCCACCTCCTCTCCTGCTTCACACCCTCCACCTCCTCTCCTGCTTCCACACCCTCCACCTCCTCTCCTGCTTTCACACCCTCCCACCTCCTCTCCTGCTTCACACCCTCCACCTCCTCTCCTGCTTCCACACCCTCCTCCTCCTCTCCTGCTTCACACCCTCCACCTCCTCTCCTGCTTCCAACCTCCACCTCCTCTCCTGCTTCCACACCCTCCACCTCCTCTCCTGCTTCCACACCCTCCACCTCCTCTCCTGCTTCCACACCCTCCACCTCCTCTCCTGCTTCCACACCCTCCACCTCCTCTCCTGCTTCCACACCCTCCACCTCCTCTCCTGCTTCACACCCTCCACCTCCTCTCCTGCTTCACACCCTCCACCTCCTCTCCTGCTTCACACCCTCCACCTCCTCTCCTGCTTCCACACCCTCCACCTCCTCTCCTGCTTCCACACCCTCCACCTCCTCTCCTGCTTCCACACCCTCCACCTCCTCTCCTGCTTCCACACCCTCCACCTCCTCTCCTGCTTCCACACCCTCCACCTCCTCTCCTGCTTCCACACCCTCCACCTCTCTCCTGCTTCCACACCCTCCACCTCCTCTCCTGCTTCCACACCCTCCACCTCCTCTCCTGCTTCCACACCCTCCACCTCCTCTCCTGCTTCCACACCTCCGCTCCACTTCCTCTCCTGCTTCCACACCTCCACCTCCTCTCCTGCTTCACACCCTCCACCTCCTCTCCTGCTTCCACACCCTCCACCTCCTCTCCTGCTTCCACACCCCTCCAACCTCCTCTCCTGCTTCACACCCTCCACTTCCTCTCCTGCTTCCACATCCTCCACCTCCTCTCCTGCTTCCACACCCTCCACCTCCTCTCCTGCTTCACACCCTCCACCTCCTCTCCTGCTTCACACCCTCCACCTCCTTCCTTACCCTCCACTCTCCCTGCTTCACACCCTCCACCTCCTCTCCTGCTTCCACATCCTCCACCTCCTCTCCTGCTTCCACACCCTCCACCTCCTCTCCTGCTTCACACACTTCCACCTCCTCTCCTGCTTCACACCCCTCCACCTCCTCTTCCCCTCCACCCTCCTCTTCCTCCACTCTCTTCTGTTCACACCCTCCTCTTCTCCACTCTTGTTTCCACACCACCTCTCTCTGCTTCACCCTCCACCTGTCTCTGTCACACCCACTCTCTCCTCTCTCCACCCTCCCTGGTTTCCACACCCACCTCTCTCTCCCTCTGGTTTGCACCCACCTCTCTCTCCGCTCTGGTTTCACACCCACCTCTTCTCTTCACACCTCCCCTCTGGTTCCACACCCACCTCCTCTCCTCCCCCACTCTGGTTTGCCACACCCACCTCTTCTCTCACCTCTGGTTTCCACACCCACCTCTTCTCATCCCTCTGTTTCCACACCCACCTCTTCTCCACTCTGGTTTCCACACCCACCTCTTCTCCACTCTGGTTTCCACACCCACCTCTTCTCCACTCTGGTTTCCACACACTCCACCTCTTCTCCACTACTGGTCTCTTCCACACCCACCTCTTCTCTTCCACTCGTTCCCTACACCACACCTCTTCTCTCCGCTCTGTTTCCACACCCCCTCTCTCCACTCTGGTTTCCACACCCTCCATCTTCTCCCTCTGGTTTCCACACTCCACCTCTTCTCTCCGCTCGTTCCACACCCACCTCTTCTCTCACTCTGTTTCCACACTCCACCTCTTCTCCACTCTGGTTTCCACACTCCACCTCTTCTCACTCTGTTTCCACACCCCCTCTCTCTCACTCTGTTCACATCCACCCCTACCTCTTCCTCCACTCTGGTTTCCACACCCCCCTTCTCCACTCTGGTTCCACACCACCTCTCTCTCCACTCTGGTTCCACACACTCCTACCTGCTTACTCTCCACTCTTGTTCCACACCCTCCCTCTCCACTCTCATTCCAGACATATTTATCTCCAGCTTGTTGCATCTTAAGACACCTCAACGTTCACAGTCAACTTTTTTCTAAACGTCTTCTGCCTACACCTAGCTTCTCTCAGTCGATTGCAGAGGACCCTGCAGAACTGTGGAATGTTAAGACATGTACCGTATATCAGTTCATCACCCTTGAAGCTTAGCTTTGAGGTTGTCAGTCCCTCAGCTTGTGCCATAATGTTTTTAAAGCCGTATTTCAATCTAGAAATATACAATCCATCCATCATTTTCTTTCTTGTCTAATCTCCCTTAACCTGTCGTAAATCTGCGTTAAGTTCGTACCGGATTACTTCCCATTTCTTCAGCCGTGAGATTATCTGAAGACTCCTCTGTTCTTTAGCTTCTCCCCTTTCTGTAATTTTTTTTCTCCTGCATACTTTTCGCGAATCGTTTTTTATAGTTGAGTGCATTGACCTTCCCCATCTTGCAGGCATCTGCTGATTCCTCTCTCAAGTGATTTGCTGAAGATGTAGGTAAGTAGCATAGCTCTGAGCGAGTGGTTGGGAAAGGCATTCAGTTCTTCCTCTCAATATCCATGGCGATATTTTGTAAGGCAGCGTCACCTTTGATGTGTCGAGTTTCTTTAGTATCCTTCATTATTTCCTCAGTGGTCGCTTTAGTGTGTGTGTGTGCGTTCGTGCTTGAAAACTGTAGCTTAAAAAGCGGAGCCAAGACTTAAGATTTGACCCTGGCAAGATAACTGTTTGAGAACGCTTTGGTGAGAACACAGTCACCGGGGAATGAACTGGTTATAGTGTGTTTATGTTGTAACTTTGTGTCTCATTCTTGTGGTAACATTGCTACGTGTACTAATGTTACTTGTCTTGATACTGCTCTCTGTGCCAATGTTGCTAGTGTTAACACTGCTGTGTGTACCAGTGTTGCTAGTGTTAACACTGCTGTGTGTACCAGTGTTGCTAGTGTTAACACTGCTGTGTGTACCAGTGTTGCTAGTGTTAACACTGATGTGTGTACCAGTGTTGCTAGTGTTAACACTGCTGTGTGTACCAGTGTTGCTAGTGTTAACACTGCTGTGTGTACCAGTGTTGCTAGTGTTAACACTGCTGTGTGTACCAGTGTTGCTAGTGTTAACACTGCTGTGTGTACCAGTGTTGCTAGTGTTAACACTGCTGTGTGTACCAATGTTACTTGTGTTAACACTGCTGCTTGTTACTGTGTTACTGTTAGCACAGTTAACACTTCCACAATTTTCTATATTAATCTCAGCAGACTCTTCTCAGCAGGATAAACACCTGGATATGTGGTTTAAGGGAGAGTATCTCACATGCGACGCGTAGTCTTAATGAGACATCAACCTCGGGTAGAAAGAGGGTGAGAGTAAGAGAGGTGTGACTGTTCCTCCTCCCTCCCTCTGGTAATTGAGGTGTTCCGGACCGACGTTTACCTGGGCAAGACCTTTCATTAGCGGCCCAGTCCTTGCCTGCCTCTCATTCTTGTCCCTCCACCTGAATCCCTCCCTCAATCTCCACCCCCCACCAGATCATCATCCTTTACCAGACTTCCCTCTGTCATGAGTTCTGCATCTCTCCTACTGCCATCTATCCCCCATCATCTCTCCCCCATTGCCCACCCAGCTCTCTTCAACACTCCTTCCCGTCAGAAGCTCCTCCCCAGAGTGGATGTTCACGCCGGGCGGCCGGACAGAGCAGTGGCGTGCAGTTGGATAGGAGACCATGAGGTGCGTCTGTCAAGGTGGCATCCCAGGTAAGGCACCGCTCACCCTGTCACGAGAATTCTATGGCATCCCTCCTGAAAAGAGGTGCCCCTCGGCAGGCGCTACAGACACAGTCCCTGTACTTAGTAGTGGTGGTGCTAAATAGATTCAGTGGTGGTGGTAGTACTAGGCTGTAGCAACAGTACCGGGCTAGTGAAAGTGGTAGTAATGGTGGAAATAGAAGTGGCTGAAAATGCGCTAGTGGCAGGGACAGTGGAAGCAGAAGCGACCCACACCAGCAGCAGTAGTACTAAAAGCAACAGCTGTAGCAGTAGTGGTGGCAGCAGCAACAGCAACAGCAGCACCAACAACGGGAACAGTGGCAACGGCAGCGGCAATTGCTGTAGCAATTGAAGTGGTTAATTTATAATCTCTGGATCTGATAAGTAGGTAGTTAGTAAAACCTGTGTCAGGACACAGGTGAAGGTGTCTAGAAGCAACTCTCATTTCATTTATAAATACTTATAGTAGCATCTTTACTTTGCCATCACTATTATGAAGAGTAATGTGAAGACTCCGTCACTTGTCACCTGGTGTTGATGTGGTCACCATGTACGTGTCACCTGGTGTTGTGGTCACCATGTACGTGTTACCTGGTGTTGTGGTCACCATGTACGTGTTACCTGGTGTTGATGTGGTCACCATGTACGTGTTACCTGGTGTTGATGTGGTCACCATGTACGTGTTACCTGGTGTTGTGGTCACCATGTACGTGTCACCTGGTGTTGATGTCACCATGTACGTGTTACCTGGTGTTGATGTGGTCACCATGTACGTGTTACCTGGTGTTGATGTGGTCACCATGTACGTGTTACCTGGTGTTGATGTGGTCACCAGGTACGTGTTACCTGGTGTTGATGTGGTCACCATGTACGTGTCACCTGGTGTTGATGTGGTCACCATGTACGTGTCACCTGTTGATGTGGTCACCATGTACGTGTCACCTGGTGTTGATGTGGTCACCATGTACGTGTCACCTGGTGTTGATGTGGTCACCATGTACGTGTTACCTGGTGTTGATGTGGTCACCATGTACGTGTTACCTGGTGTTGATGTGGTCACCATGTACGTGTTACCTGGTGTTGATGTGGTCACCATGTACGTGTTACCTGGTGTTGATGTGGTCACCATGTACGTGTTACCTGGTGTTGATGTGGTCACCATGTACGTGTCACCTGGTGTTGATGTGGTCACCATGTACGTGTTACCTGGTGTTGATGTGGTCACCATGTACGTGTCACCTGGTGTTGATTGTCACCATGTACGTGTCACCTGGTGTTGATGTGGTCACCATGTACGTGTCACCTGGTGTTGATGTGGTCACCATGTACGTGTCACCTGGTGTTGATGTCACCATGTACGTGTCACCTGGTGTTGATGTGGTCACCATGTACGTGTCACCTGGTGTTGATGTGGTCACCATGTACGTGTCACCTGGTGTTGATGTGGTCACCATGTACGTGTTACCTGGTGTTGATGTGGTCATGTACGTGTCACCTGGTGTTGATGTGGTCATGTACGTGTCACCTGGTGTTGATGTGGTCACCATGTTCGTGTCACCTGGTGTTGATGTGGTCATGTACGTGTCACCTGGTGTTGATGTGGTCACCATGTTCGTGTCACCTGGTGTTGATGTGGTCATGTACGTGTCACCTGGTGTTGATGTGGTCACCATGTTCGTGTCACCTGGTGTTGATGTGGTCACCATGTACGTGTCACCTGGTGTTGATGTGGTCACCATGTACGTGTCACCTGGTGTTGATGTCACCATGTACGTGTCACCTGGTGTTGATGTGGTCACCATGTACGTGTCACCTGGTGTTGATGTGGTCACCATGTACGTGTCACCTGGTGTTGATGTGGTCACCATGTACGTGTCACCTGGTGTTGATGTGATCACCATGTACGTGTCACCTGGTGTTGATGTGGTCACCATGTACGTGTCACCTGGTGTTGATGTGGTCACCATGTACGTGTCACCTGGTGTTGATGTGGTCACCATGTACGTGTCACCTGGTGTTGATGTGGTCACCATGTACGTGTCACCTGGTGTTGATGTGGTCACCATGTACGTGTCACCTGGTGTTGATGTGGTCACCATGTACGTGTCACCTGGTGTTGATGTGGTCACATGTACGTGTCACCTGGTGTTGATGTGGTCACATGTACGTGTCACCTGGTGTTGATGTGGTCACCATGTTCGTGTCACTAGAAATTATATTTCCTTTTTACTGTGTCATGTAGTGTCAAATGTTGCAATGTGGCCCAATCAGCCCATGTGTTTGTAGTGGCACTGCACGGTCCAGGAGTGAAAGTCTGGTTGATTCACCGGTGATGCCTGGTACATGACTGGGCCACGGGGGTTGACTTCCCAAATCACCTCCAGGTATGACTCCGGTACCATGATATTATATATTAATACGGTGAGTGTTGGTGCAGTACTGTAATAACATCACCAGCTGTGACACCACCTCCGCACCACCTCTACAACACCAACTTGCTTAGAACACCACGAGTGAAATTTGCATACTATATCACTGATGTGCCCTCTTGGGGAAGTTTGAAACTCCGCCCCTGGATTTTTCTTGGTAGCCCTCTTGTTTAACACTGATAGATTCCTATATTTCAAGACTGCTTGAACATTTTCTTGGGTGTGCATTGCACATTCCGTTGTTTAGGAGAGGGCAGGAGGAGGCGGCTTCCGTCTTGTGAGGGTCTGGGACAGAGTTGTGGAACGTCTTGGGACGACGCGGGTCGGGAAATTGTTGTGGTGTAAACAACTTTAAGACGACCAAGTCTCCAGCCTCCGGCCTGACATCTGCCGCCCACATTTTCTTTTCTATTTCACGTTACCATGTCAGTTTTTCTGTGCAGAATTACAGGTGAAGATAATTTTAATGTCAGACGACTGTTTCCGAGAGTAAAATAGTAGTAACGGATTAGTGAGATGGGAATTTTCGTTAGACTGATTAATAGCAAGCGTCTGACTTTGAAATTTAGAGTGAAGATACCAGGAAGTAAGTGAAGTGTCTGATGTGTTACGAGGGGTTAGAAGGTTGTAGTGGTGGTGGTGCTAACACGTGTGGTGAGTGGTATGGACGATGTGGTGAGTCACAATAACAAAAAGGCACAATACCGTGACCGGAACAATACACAAATAACCCGCACATAAAAGAGAGAAGCTTACGACGACGTTTCGGTCCGACTTGGACCATTGACAAAGTCACACAAGTCAGTGGTCCAAGTCGGACCGAAACGTCGTCGTAAGCTTTCATTTTATGTGCAGGGTTATTTGTGGTGTGGTGATGATGATGGTTCACCACACTGAAAACAGTACGTGGTTGTGTCCGGTGAATATTCTGCACGTATCGTTCCCTATGTGCTCAGTCAGATTATTTGTAGATTTGTTATTGTTTAACCACACAACACACACACGACACACCTAAACACACACACACCACACCACACACACACACACAACACACACACAACACACACACAAAGGGATCTGGACAGGCTGCAGACCTGGTCCAGCAGTTGGGTCCTGGAGTTCAACCCCACCAAGTGCAAAGTCATGAAGATTAGGGAAGGGCAAAGAAGACCGCAGACGGAATACAGTCTAGGGGGCCAGAGACTACAAACCTCACTCAAGGAAAAAGATCTTCGGGTGGGTATAACACCAGGCACATCTCCTGAAGCGCACATCAACCAAATAACTGCTGCAGCATATGGGCGCCTAGCAAACCTCAGAACAGCATTCCGACATCTTAATAAGGAATCGTTCAGGACCCTGTACACCGTGTACGTTAGGCCCATATTGGAGTATGCGGCACCAGTCTGGAACCCACAACTAGCCAAGCATGTGAAGAAACTAGAGAAAGTGCAATGGTTTGCAACAAGACTAGTCCCAGAGCTAAGAGGTATGTCCTACGAGGAGAGGTTAAGGGAAATCAACCCGACGACACTGGAGAACAGGAGAGATAGTGGGGACATGATAACGACATACAAAACACCGAGAGGAATTGACAAGGTGGACAAAAGATGTTCCAGAGATGGGACACAGCAACAAGGGGACACAGTTGGAAGTTGAAGACAGATGAATCACAGGGATGTTAGGAAGTATTTCTTCAGCCACAGAGTAGTCAGAAAGTGGAATAGTTTGGGAAGCGATGTAGTGGAGGCAGAATCCATACATAGCTTTAAGCAGAGGTATGATAAAGCTCACGGTTCAGAGAGAGTGACCTAGTAGCGACAAGTGAAGAGGCGGGGCCAGGAGCTGTGAATCGACCCCTGCAACCTCAACTAGGTGAGTGATGCACACACAGACATTGGTACCAAGGTGAACCACGGTGCCAAATCCCTGTATTTGTTGATCTACTGGGCCTTCCTACATCTGGCGGCACCATCCCCTTCGCCTTCAGAGTATCGTAGGTAAGTGTCGGCTATTGGAGTCGCACAAATGTAATCCCATGATGTCTACTTACTGTCTTTCCCAGGTAACATGATGACTTTTTTCTGGGCGCTTCTGGCTGGCATCAGGCATGTGTACCTGAGGTTACCGTTCTGATGGGCAGCGGGCTGTGGTGAGACTTTGATAATATCATTGATCTCTTCATGTCTGGCATGCTTTCCTTCTGAAAGTCAGTGGGCGAGTAGGCCTGCTGCAGTGTTCTTCCATTCTTATATTCTTAGGTTCGTATGGCAAATGAAACTATGGAGTTTAAATTGGTCTGTCGACACACTGCCGCAAATACACCCATGTTCGGTGAGAATGAGTTTGGCTAGGCATAAAGCTATACCAGTGAGAATATTCTGAGGGTAGAGGCGAATGCCATGGAGGAATTAGGGACAGTCAGGAAGCAATCCCCAGTATGTGGTGTCTTCACCGCTAGGAGGCGAGCTTTGTCCTTTCTTGAGGCATTATCGAGCAATGTTTGGACGATTTTCTCGTCAGTGGGACGCTCCGAGTAGGACTGTTTGTAGTCTTTAGAAGCTGGCCTGCCTGAGGAATCGGCAAAGGATATCCCACTGGCCTGCCTAGAACACTTGAAGTGTTCTAGGACTATCTGGATGCAACAAACGAGGATACAAATGCGGGTAATGTTAACTGTGTTGCTTTGCGAACTCCTGTTTTCCCGTCTCGCTGGAAATATTGCTTGATCCCGTTGGTGATCATCCAGAGACATATTGAGTACTTTCCCGGATATCGATCTCAGAAGTTCCTCGTATTCACCCAATTTTTTGGCTGTCAGGGAAGGGTGCGCACCTTAAATTATGGCTAGCTTGGGCAGTGTTAGACACCTTGTGAAAAGATGCCACCATTGCTCAACTAACACCCTCTTAATGAGGGTCTTAGTTGAGGTTTCTGTTAAACATTTATCGTTTAATATTTGTTATCGTAATTAGTTGTTCCAGACTTTCTCACAGTAGAGGTTTAAATGCTGATAGATTTACTGGCTTGTGGCAGTTGAAATAAATCAGTATCTTTTTATTGTCCTCTAAACACCAGTTTTATTTGCTATTTATTTGATGTTTATGAACTAGAAAAGTCGAATGACCAGCGACGAGATCTAGCTCTTGTCCCTTCAGTGCCAATGTTGTTAATCCCAGGAAGTTAATAAAAGATGCTTAAGGCACTCAGGAAGTGGATAGGGGGGTTCAGTCCCAGGGTAAGACGTCTTGAACCTACCAAGACAATTCACATAACCAACTGGTCTATGAAGGTTGCATTAAGAATATGAGACTCCTCATATTCGTCTTGCATGACGTTTCATATCTTCATTTTCTTTCTATGAAAAAGTCAATAAAATTTTATGCATTTTTCAATTCATTTTTGTGGTACGTTAGAAATTTTTGAAAGAATGTAGAGGGAAAAAATCATCAAAGAAACAGGCACGTAATATTTAATTCGTCCAATTATATAATTTCACAGAAATAATTAGTTTTCAAGTTAGAAATGTTTAAATTTATGGCCTGTAACAGAACCGTTTTGTTTTACGTCGAAGGATTTTTTTTAATTTATTTTTTTTATGATTGCTACCATGTGAAGGTGTGTGTACTCACCTATTTGTGGTTGCAGGGGTCAAAACTTAGCTCCTGGCCCCGCCTCTTCACTGGTTGCTACTGGGTCCTCTCTCTCCCTGCTCCATGAGCTTTATCAAACCTCGTCTTAAAACTTTGTATGGTTCCCGCCTCCACTACGTCACTTTCTAGGCTATTCCACTGCCTGACAACTCTATGGCTGAAGAAATACTTCCTAACATCCCTTTGACTCATCTGAGTCTTCAACTTCCAATTTTGACCTCTTGTTTCTGTGTCCCCTCCCTGTGTGTGTGTGTGTGTGTGTGTGTGTGTGTGTGTGTGTGTGTGTGTGTGTGTGTGTGTCGTAGCTTCAAGTCTTTTCTGTTATTCGTAGCAGAAAGTAAAGACCCCTAACTACCACCTCTGGACAACCATGAATACCTCAGCTGATGTGTCACTTCTGTACAAGCGCGTGTAAAAACAGCTGTAAATGTGAAAATGCTTATGAGATAGAGTTGTAAGGGGCTTTAGAATATCACAAGTGGCTGTGATGAGGCTGTAAGTGCCTCCAGAAGTGGCGTATGTGGCTGAGGTAGATGGTGTGTGATCAGGTGACAGACTTGCCACTGGAGGATCTTCTATCACGCACAGGGGAATATTCCTGTGTTAATGGCTTCCGAGAGGCAGGTCTGTGGGCTATTATTCCTCAACTGATTAAGGTTCTCAGTCATGCTAATGTGTTGTCTCGCTTCCTGGTCGCTGCCAGACTGCTGGCTGATCCCAGGCTCCTTGTCTCTCCCTGACTGCTGGCTGATCCCAGGCTCCTTGTCTCTCCCTGACTGCTGGCTGATCCCATGCTCCTTGTCTCTCCCTGACTGCTGGCTGATCCCATGCTCCTTGTCTCTCCCTGACTGCTGGCTGATCCCAGGCTCCTTGTCTCTCCCTGACTGCTGGCTGATCCCAGGCTCCTTGTCTCTCCCTGACTGCTGACTGATCCCAGGCTCCTTGTCTCTCCCTGACTGCTGGCTGATCCCAGGCTCCTTGTCTCTCCCTGACTGCTGGCTGATTCCAGACTCTTTGTCTCTCCCTGACTGCTGGCTGATTCCAGACTCTTTGTCTCTCCCTGACTGCTGGCTGATTCCAGACTCTTTGTCTCTCCCTGACTGCTGGCTGATTCCAGACTCTTTGTCTCTCCCTGACTGCTGGCTGATCCCAGACTCTGTCTCTCCCTGACTGCTGGCTGATCCCAGGCTCTTTGTCTCTCCCTGACTGCTGGCTGTTCCGAGGCTTCTTCTGTCCCGATCTGCTTATCTCTACCAGGCTGTTAGTTGGTCCTTAGACTGATGTACGAGGCGGCTCGCTGTTTCGTATAGCAGAGTGACATGGTAAACAACAACAAGTGTTGCTTCTCAGAACACACCGGCTCGGGAATAACATTAAAAATTAAAAATATATATTATAGTAAACAAAGCTTTGGGCACGAAAATTTAGAATATGCAGCTGTTGTATGGTGTCCCCACAACAATAATAATAAGAATAACAAGAATAATATTTATTTCTACAAGTGCGTGTTCAAGGTATACAGACCATAGCTGACATCGGTGACATACTACATGTGCAGAGCATTTCAGACAAATTAGGTTAATTTTGTCTCCAGGATGCTGCCCATGCCAGTCGGCTAACATCCAGGTACCTAGTACTTACTGCTAGGTAAACAGGGACTGCAGGTGTTCTACGGAAACACGCCCTAATGTTTCCACCCGTACCGGGAATCGAACCACGGACCTCAATGTGTGAGCCGAGTGCGCTAGCAACCGAGCTACGGGATATAGATGAAATGTAAAAATTACCACTATGTGTTACAAAATGGCTAACACTGCTAAAAGAGATGAACTGTGAAGTGAGAGAAAAAGAGGTAATAAGAGAAATCCCACTTTAAATCATGTGCGCAGAAAGGTGATTTAACCTATCTGGAGGGCGCTAAATCCCAATAAATTGTGCCCCATCCGTGTTTTCAATAGTTTATCCTCTGTCACAGGGAAAAATGAAAGCATTTCTCCTATTAATTATAGCACATTTTTTTCTGTATCTCTCCCTGTTTAAATATTGATTTGCGAAACTAGTGCTGTATGTTATCTGTTGAACTGTATTTTTTTTAAATAAATTAAGTGAATCAACATTCTTCCATAATACATCATTCATTATAAAATAATTAGATTTTGTCGTTCTTGTTGACAGCATTAGTTATGAACTTGTCTGTAAAGACTGTTGAGTCAAGATTATGCACACTGAGTCGTGTGTATCTGTCTGTGTATATAGGGATTAAAATATCCTTGACTGACAGTGTACACTTGTCGTGGAGCCTTAAAAATACTCGTGAAATCGATAGGTTTTACACTAGTGTAGTAGTTGATACACATTCTATTCTCTAGCAGACATCTGCACTAAAATTCACTGCATGTGCGAGCTTCCATTCAAATCATGCGTATCTGCAGTTCCATCACTTGCTGAGGCTTCCTGATGGTGCCTTCTCGATCTTCTTTTTCTTTTTTAACCAGAAATAATTATTGACCCTCACTTCTAATACTGGCCATCATTAATATGAACATGTTTACATCTCCAAGTGATCAGCATCACAGGCAGAGTGAGAAGATATGTAATTAGGAAGGGATCAATATAACTGGAAGGAACCAGCTACGTCTCAGTCCAAGAACATGACTAAAACATTGCCACACTAACCTGATCGCAAAGTATGAGACTCGGGACACTAGTACATACAAGACAGTGCTGGGCAAGCTGTATTTTCTTTGGTAAGCATGAAGCATTTGACGATATGTCCCACTAAAGTCTAATTAGTTAACTTGAAAAAAATATATGAAGAAAGGTTCACAGTTAAATAAAGTAATATCAAAGTAATAAATACAAAGTAGTAACTGTGAGGAGAGTGTGTGTCAGACTGGAGGATTGTCACCAGCAGGATACTACAAGGGTCAGTCCTGAGACCTAGACCATTCATGATATATGTAGGTCAGGCTTCCGGGAGACCTAGAGTACTGTATGTCAGTGTTCGCATAATATCAAGCTTACGGAAAACTTATAGGTATATAAAGTACGGAATAAACTATAGGATTTCATCGACCGATCACAAGAATGAAAAAAGTTATTGCTCGAGATCAACCTAGGTAAATAGTAAAAATAAATGGAAGATGAGGGGAGCACAGGCTGTGTACAACATGGGCGAGGAGCAAGTAGAGGAGTCAAGCCACCACAAAGACATTGATGTAAACAACAAACCTGTCACCTGAAACCCAAACAAATCAAGCAGATTTGATGATGCATGCTAGCCTTGCAAATTTAAGAACGACATTCACGAACTCAAACATAGAAGCGTTCAGAATCGTTTACACAAATAATGTATCAGGCCAGGTTTAGAATACGCAGCAGTGAGGTGGAGAGGGCAACGTGTCTGTTACCGTAGCTGACACACACAGGAGGACACTGCCCAGCTTTTGTGAGTTTTACTACGAGTGACCCTGTGCCTGTGAGCGACATTAGCCAGTTCTCGTGTAAGAGACCGGTTCTGAAATGCATAAGCTGTACGTGTGTGAACCGCTATTACGAGGGGAACAAGTTGTAAGTGACCCCCATTACGTAGAGAGAGAGAGAGAGAGAGAGAGAGAGAGAGTACAACGACACTGGTGTCAGGGAGGTATCTGCTGTACACCCTTCGTTTTACAACGCTGGAAAAACGGGAGATAAACATTACGTACAAGAGCCTCAAAGGAATACTACTGATCATAGGAAGCGCTAAACCCGTAGGGATTATACAGTGCCTATGGGGTATGGAAGGTATTCAGACTCAATTTGGGGAACTGGAACACAAATCAAGTTCCCCAGATCAAGAGCCTCTCACCATCGTCACTCAAAGGAATAGACGAGATGAACAAACTGTTCACGGCAAGCAGAAGGTGAACCGAAGGACGCAGATACCAGAGATGCGATGATGTGAGGAATACAGGTCTGGGCAGCCGAGATGAGACGATAACATACAACTACACAGACCCAGAAACACTTCATGACTTTCAAAGTGAAATACGGCAGGTAAAGAGAAAATATCATGCGAGAGGAAACAGACCCAAGAACTTGAAGATCCAAAACCTTCAACTTAACTAGGTAATCTCTCTCTCTCCTTCTCTCTCACTCTCTCTCTCTCTCTCTCTCTCTCTCTCTCTCTCTCTCTCTCTCTCTCTCTCTCTCTCTCTCTCTCTCTCTCTCACACACATTATTTGACTCGTCAGCTATGAAAACCTGTCGTAATTTTAACCTATCGCCAAATAGCCTGAATTTTTTGGAATTTCGTAGAGAGCGTCTCCTCTGTTGTCACTTGAATATAGTTTAAGTATTAATTATTGTGTTTGTGTGTGTGTGTGTGTGTGTGTGTGTGTGTGTGTGTGTATGTGTGTGTGTGTGTGTGTGTGTGTGTGTGTGTGCGTACCTTCCCATTTGTCTTTAACTTTTTTGTGGTTACAAGGATCGAGTTTCAGCTTCTGTTACTGCCTCTTAACGCGCCTCTTGCTGGCCTTGTAATGCCTTATCTTGAAACTGTGTACGGAGCCTGCCTCCACTGCATCTTTAGCCTCACCCTAGGTCGGGCTCTAGGAGTAGAAAAACTCTGGGAACTCATGAAAGGTATAGCAAAGGCAAAGGTATCTCCTTTCCCTCATCTCTGAGAGTAGTGCACGTCCTTGCACTTTCTTCAGTTTCTCAACATCCTTTGTGAGGTGTAAGGTAGGTGGTGGAGGTGCTGTATGCTGCAAGAAGGACCTGTCATGTCCTCGTAGAGAAGGAAATGTGGTTCCATGTTGTATGTGTCCAGAGGGGGAATGTGGTTTCAATAATTTTCCAGAGTTGTCACGCAAGCAGTGGCCCCTTGAGTTATAGTCCCAGAGCCTGAATGTGAATGGTGGTGCTTCATGTAGTGTCTTCCTCAGAAATGGCACTTGCTGTGTGCTCCCAGAGATGGTGTAGAAATGTATCTACATTCCTATTCTGCGTTCTAGATATAGAGGGAATGATGCTCTATTCCCATGCTGCCTATTCTAGATGAAGTGTGAATGGTGCCTAGTGCCCCATGCTGTACACTTCCAGCGATAGTACGAGTCGCGCCTCCCTCATGATGTATGCTCTTAGAGAAAGGGTGACAGTGATGTAAATGGAGTGGGAATGGTGCCTCCCTATCCATACTGTGTGCCAGAGTCGGAGTGGGAATGGTGCCTGACCTGGTGGCATTTTTCAATTCCAGGATTAATATAAGATCAACACCGTGACGGGAGAGTGGAAGGGGTGCCAGTGCCAGTTTAGCATAACAATTGTGGCTCCTACGACTGCAGCTATACTAGGAGGGTGGCACTGTACTCATGTGGTACTGTGTGGTGATGTAACACTGTATAGTGATGTGATAGAGAGGTAACGTGTCACTGTAGTGATGTAGAGATGATGTGGCACTGTACGTTGATATAGCACTGTGGTTGTGGTTTTGTGTGACGTGGCACTTAGTTGTAACACTGGGGTAATGTGGCGGCCCTCTAAGGTGATGTGGGTACTGTGTACTGATGTGGTAGTGTGGTTGTAGTTGCGTGGTGATGTGGTGGTGTGTTGTACTATGAGTTGATGTGGCACTCTGTGGTAATATGCTCTGTGTGATAATGTGGCACTGTGTGGTGATAGGGTATTGTTTGGTGACGTGACACTGTGTGGTAATGTGGCACTGTGTGGTACTGAGAGTTGATTTGGCACTGTGTGGTGATATACTGTGAGTTATTGTGGCACTGAGTGGTGATAGACTGGGTTAATGTGGCACTGTGGTGGCACCCTCATGTGGTGTCTGTCGCTGACGACATACGCCAGCCTCATCATCTCTGTTTTGTGATATGTATGTTGTGTTTCTGCCGGAGTTGGTGGATGGATGACACTTGCTGGCTCCGTGACGAATGACACTTGCTGGCTCCGTGACAAAGACACTTGCTGGCTCCGTGACGAATGACACTTGCTGGCTCTGTGACGAATGACACTTGCTGGCTCCGTGACGAAAGACACTTGCTGGCGAATAACACTCGTAGTACGTGTTAGTTTTTTGTGTTGTGAGTCCACACACAGCACTTGTTGGTACTGAGAATTACATGTTACTTCAAGAAACATGTCTTGGTGATTGTTATCAGGTAATGTGGTAGGTGTGACGCTGGTTATTCCACCTATCCAACCTAATACCTTTCATTCACTCCACCTGACAGGTGTGTCAGCAGTGTCACTTATCACCTGAGGGGTGCTGACTGTGCCAGTGATCAGCTGAGGGTGCTGACCACGGTATCAGCAGTCTCTCCTGACGCGTCAGTCATAGTGGAAGCACCCAGGCGCTGTACAAGTGGATAATTGTTTTGGAAACCTTACTTTAACAAGAGCCAGAAAGTTGAGTGATCAGAACCAACTCTCGCCTCACCCAGCAGGATGAGCCTTTAAGGAGAGAGTGAAGCGTTGTATTGTGGGTGCGAGTGTGTGTCGGGGGACAGAAGAGTGAGGGACGTGGTGGATGACAGTGACGGACTGCGTACAGTGATCCTTGCAGCAGTGTACATCTAACAGCGTTGTCTAGTGCTCCTCCCAGTACCTCCTACCGGTGGCCTGCATCCCACACGCCTGGTGTCCTCTGCTCTTTGCCAAGGTTCGTAAAATAGAGTATTTAAAGAGGCAGTCCCGAGGAAAATAGTTGAATAAGCATAACTGCTAAAGACTTCATTTATTTTGAACTGAATAACGGAGAGTCGTATCAGAAAGGAGATGAAAACAAGTACTCCCTGGAAGGAAAACGGGAGAGTGGTGAAAGGGATTTAATTCTACTAGGCTCTCTTTACGTATGCGATGTGCTCCAATTATGATAAATGATATGCTGGAGGAAACAAAAAAAATATTAAATGGTAATTATATCAGTACAGATACTGTATACATGCTAGTGATAACGGCAGTACACTGCACCGTCATATACATTATGCGTATATAGTAACAACATTCGTTTCAATGGAGTTGAATTGCTGATGAGAGAGCAACACACACCAGGGGGGGGGTGAAAGATAAGGGATTCTGTTATGATTAATAAAATTCCATATTTGAATACCTTGAACGAAAATAGCGAACCTCTGTTGAACGCTTCTCTCTTGAAATTTAACGAACCGCAGAGGAAGATCACCGAGCAGCACTGTACAAGATAGTATTGCGATTGTTAGTGTCCCTATGTTGAACAGTACGGATCTTTAGGCCTACTAGTGCCTTTTCTCTTATATTCTACTTTTTTTTTTATCCATGACGCAGTGCCCCAGTCTGGCATCGGGGATAAAGTACTGCCAACCCTATTCAGGTTCGAATGTTGCTGTAAAAGTAGACATTATGGTTGTAAATAATTTCGCCTGTTTGCGAATTAGGAATATATATATATATATTATTATATATATATAATATATATATATAATATATATTATATATATATATATATATATATATATATATATATATATATATATATAATATATATATATATATATATATATATATATATATATATAATATATATATATATATATATATAATATATATATATATATATATATATATATCAGTACAATCGATAAAGGTATATTATGCAAGACAGCACGGAAGATGGATATTCTTAGCTCAGAATCTTTCAATTCGGTTGCGTCATCAGAATATACAGTGTTGCAAGAGTAGAACTAAAGATAAGTAGCGTGATGACGTAAAACTAGTTTATCTTCAAGAGTTTTTATAACGTCTTCAAAAAATGTGATCCACTAACTATAGTCTTTTAAGAGTTCATAATATCTTTATTGATTTCCATTATTTTGCCGCAATCTACAGTGTCTGCAGTAGACGGCGTGCGATTTCAGCATGTCAGATCGTTTTCATCATTGAGTCTCTCACTTGTGTTTTCCAGCCAGTACGTGGTGGGCACTCAGACTAGTGGTTTACACGGGTTTAGTGTACACAGTTGTATAATTCTGGAATCGGAGATGAGCTACGGATATTGGCTCCCTTTACGAAGGTCGCAGGAAGTGTGTGTGTTCCTTGATCATGGTGTTCCTACGCTTCTGGAGCCTCAGCTAATCCTTCAAGGAGGCGGAGGAGGGATGCCTTGATGCCGCTGAGAGGATCTTGATCAAAGGAATTGGTTCCCTCCTCCGCCTTCTTGGATCGAACCTGATTAAATCGCGTTTCCAAGACTCGAAAATGATCCATGCAGGTTAAGCGCTTTCCCGTAGATATAATAACAATAATAATAAAATAAAATAAAATAATAATATTCTGAAGTCTAAGCTTGCAGACTTGGCCCATAAATTAAGGATAGTGTTGACAAATAAGTCAGGTATATGTTTGTTATATTTCACAAGGGGTGAACAGCAGTAACAGACTCTTAAGATGAATTTGGGTAACTGTATGCAAGGTCAGGTTACGTTGCTGCCTTAGTCTTTGTGCAGTTCTAACCATTTTATTCAACCTAAATTGGCATAAATATTCTGTATTTGTCAATACTTTTTATGTTTTTAATGAAATAGGTCTTCGTAATAACCACTCGTTCGTGGTCGCAATAATATAAAATACCGCTCGTTGAACTAGTACACCAAACAGGGACTAGAATGAAATTAGCCTAGAATCATTCACACCATCCTGTGTCCTTGGGTAGGGAGTACCACATCCAGTTCCGCTGGATGCCCTACTCTTAAGGATCGTATAGTTCATTGGATAAGGGCGTCATGTGTTTTCGCCCACCGTGAGGTAGGCCAAAGCAGCATGGGTTCGAGTCCTTGGCTAGTGCAGTGCTGTTATTATATATATATATATATATATATATATATATATATATATATATATATATTATATATATATATATATGTGATGTGTGTGTGTGTGTGTGTATATATTTGTTTGTGTGTGTGGTGGCAAATACGTAAAATGTGTCAATTAGCAAGAACTCATTTAAAATTAAGTCCTCTCTAAAATTTTCTCTTATACGTTTAAAGATTATTTTTTTCATTTATGTTAATGTCAAAACTAATAATTTTGTACCAAAAGAACCTTAGAAAACTTACCTAACCTTATTATAACAAGCGCAGTTTAATTTAGCCTAATCCAACTAAATATATTTTAGATAAGTTTACAATAATTTAATAAACACAATGAAATATATTTTTTCGTTAGGTTCAGAATGATTTTTGAGAAATTATTGCATACACAAATTTTCGCTCTTCTTATTCGGCAAGAAGAGTGCTGCTGTTTCAACCAAAATCGCAAGTTTTACCTATTCGGCACGACATATATATATAAAATCTCGAGCTAAAACGTTCCCCTGAACTAATCTGCCTGGACTTCCTACTCGTGTCTGCAACATTGCAAGCTCCTGATGTGTTGATTGCAACACGAAAACCTAGAGCCATCATTCAACTCCCTCTGTGGTTGTTTTATATATATATATATATATATATATATATATATATATATATATATATATATATATATATATTTATATTATATATTATATATATTATATATATATTATATATATATATATATATATATATATATATATATATATATATATATATATATATATATTATATATATATGTCGTGCCGAATATGTAAAACTGGTCAATTAGGAAAACTCATTTAAAATCAAGTCCTTTCTAAAATTTTCTCTTATACGTTTAAAGATATTTTTTTTCAAAAATTATAATGTAAAAAATTATAATTTTGCGCCAAAAGAATCTTAGAAAACTTACCTAACCTTATATATATATATATATATATATATATATATATATATATATATATATATATATATATATATATATATATATATATATATATATAGATTTTGTGTGTGTGTGTGTGTGAAATAGTTTCTACCAATCAACAGATGATCCAGAATATTAGTGCCGTTTTACCAGGAGCACGAGCCATTGATCCAGCCAATAGCACTCTCCTCGGTGCTCCTCTTGGGTCCAATGCCATCGATCTGATCCTAGGAAAAAAAGTCTCAGACCTCCGGACGATGGAAAGCAGGATGAAAGACATTGACACACACGATGCCTTCTACCTACTCACCAGGTGCCTGTCAATCCCAAAACTTACCTACTTTCTAAGATGCTCCCCAGCCTTCAGCAGTCCAAAACGCAAGGAATATGACTCCTGAAGGCCATGCTAGAGAGTGTATTGAATCTTTCCCTTGACGATGGACAGTGGTTGCAAGCGTCACTTCCGGTCAGGCTTGG
The DNA here is from genome assembly GCF_026875155.1 of Cherax quadricarinatus. Lineage (NCBI taxonomy): Eukaryota > Metazoa > Arthropoda > Malacostraca > Decapoda > Parastacidae > Cherax > Cherax quadricarinatus. Next base: position 12,960,581 of record NC_069437.1, on the reverse strand, counting down.
AGGGCTAGGAGTACGCAGATTTTCCCAGATTGCTCTACCAGCTTTCCTATCCTCTTCCATTGCATCAAACGAGTTGATAAGACAAATTCTTCCTGACACCCTCAGTGGCTCAGCAGGAATAGAAGACCCTAGCTATGCCAGTGCCATAACCGAATGGAAGACTCTTGCTGCTCCAGCACCAAACCCTAGTGCAGCACTGGCTCACAAACAGTCAAGCTGGGATGGCCCGATTGCTGAAAAGGTGCTTGCCAACATGCTCAGGGCTGCAACATCAGATAGGGAGATTGCCCGTCTCCAGGCTGTGAGTGCACATCACTCCGGGGACTTCCTCCAAACAGTTCTCATCTCGGCAATGGGAACGCGACTCGACCCTAAGACCCTCCGTATTGCAGTGGCTCTGCGCCTTGCTGCCCCAATTCACACAGAATATATGTGTATTTGCGGCGAAGTGCAAGCAGACCAATATGGTCTACATGGTCTTAACTGTTCCAAAACCAAGGGCTGGCATGCAAGACACAATGAGGTCAACGACATCATTAAGAGAGCCCTTGCTACAGCTGGATGCCCTGCCGAGAGGGAGCCCCGATCACTAGCAGCCAACAATACCCACAACTCAGCAAACCGCCTCGACGGGATCACCATCTATCCTTGGAAGAATGGCAAGCTCTTAGCATGGGACTATACCTGTGTGTCCACACTGGCTGACACCTATATCCATCACAGTGTGGGGCGACAGGGAGGAGCTGCTGACCACAGGGAGGAGTACAAGATCAGCAAGTACAGGGACATTAGCCAACAGTATCAATTTATCCCAGTGGGATCAGAGACCTTGGGATCATGGGGAAAAAATGCCACACGTTTCCTTAAAGAATCGGGTTCCAGACTCATGACACCACCAGGGACCCAAGGGCAGCCACTTTCATGTTCTAGCGCCTCATCGTCGCCATCCAGAGGGGAAATGCTTGCTGCATACTTGGCTCGCGTCCAGCCTCGGAGGAGCTGGAGGAAATTCATGATCTTTGATACATTGTGCCATTGTATTCATGTTTATGTTTTTTTATGTAAATGTATTTTGTTTATTAATAAATGTTCACATAGTGTATATATATATATATATATATATATTATATAATATATATATATTATATATATATATATATATATATATATATATTATATATATATATATATATTATTAAATGTTGACATGGAGCGAGGAATTCTCTTGAAACAAAAGCATAACAGTATGTGATATAATAGGAATAAAAGCCTTGAAGACCACTGCCTGGGAGAAAAAGTAAAGTCGACCTACGGTATCCAGAACTGGAGGAAAAATGTTCCAGGAATAATGGAAAAAGGTCTTGAAAAGTCTGGTTGAATACGGAACTCCATTAGAAGTCCCTGAAAAGGTGCGCTTGGGAAATTGTTCTGTAATTTTACCAGTATGTGTGTTTTTATGTTGAGAGGCAGGAAGTGATTGTGTGGTGATGCTTGACTTAGTGTGTGTGTGTGTGTGTGTGTGTGTGCTTACCGAGTTTAGATCAGCATCATTGCTCTCTGGTCTGCTGGCCCTAATCATATCCACTCTTAAAGCTGTGTATTAACTTTGTCTCCACCGCGTCATCCAAGTCATTACACTTTTAAAGCACGCTGTCACTAACGAAATACTTCCTGACATCCCTATGGCTGGCTCATCTGTATTTTTTTGCTTCCATCTAAACATCCTCGATCTTGATCCTCTATCCGTATTTGTCATATCAATTTCGCTTATGATTTTGTATGTCGTAATCATGTCTCCTCTTGTCCTTCTCTCGGCCAAAGTTTAGTTCGTTCTTTCAGTCTTTCCTCACAATATATTCCTCTCGTTCGTGGTACTTGTTTGTTTGCAAACCTTTTGCCCTTTTCTAGCTTCATGTGATTAAAACACACACACACACACACACACACACACACACACACACACCACACACACACACACACACACACACACACACACACACACGCACTCGCTCCAGAAAAGACATTAACATATATTTCTTCACAAATAGAGTTGGTGACACGTGGAGTGGGATCAAAGAGGTGGTAATGTGTGTTATAAATATTGGAAACTTCAAAAATGCATACGATACATTATTTAAATACGGGACAACACAAGCATAAGCTCTGTTCTTAGAGCAAATAAGTCGACACAGACACAGTCTGCACGAGCTTCGACCTTACCTGTAGCAACCTTTCAGTAGCTTGGACTCAGTTATTGCCTTTGTGTCTATCTTGAGGCGCTGTGTCAGCGTTGTCTGTATTCTTGTATATTTATCTTGTGTAGTCTGAGGAGAGCAAGAGCTTCTCTCAAAATTTTATCCTGCTATATTATGTACTTGACGGTATTCATAGGTGCCTGACTACTTTCTTTAGTGTTTGGTAGGTGTGTGTGTGTGTGTGTGTGTTTGCGTGTGCTTTTTGACCACTTTCAAAGACTTTCTTCAACGTAAATAATGAACGTTAATGTGTAATTGTATGTAAATCTCTCTTATCAGTGCATGCAAATTAACAGGTACCTTCCTTCTGTCCCTCCATCCTGGCTCTGGCTATCTACCTCACTCCTTCACAAGTGTGTTCCCTCACTCCATCCTGGCTCTGGCCTACCTCCCTTCACCCTACCATTTCACTAATTGTGTGTTCCTCACTCCATCCTGGCTCTGGCTACCTACCTCACTCCTTCACAAGTGTGTTCCCTCACTCCATCCTGGCTCTGGCTATCTACCTCACTCCTTCACAAGTGTGTTCCCTCACTCCATCCTGGCTCTGCCTACCTCCCTCACTCCTTCACAAGTGTGTTCCTCACTCCATCCTGGCTCTGGCTACCTACCTCACTCCTTCACAATGTGTTCTCTCACTCCATCCTGGCTCTGCCTACCTCCCTCACTCCTTCACAAGTGTGTTCCCTCACTCCATCCTGGCTCTGTCTATCTACCTCACTCCTTCGCAAGTGTGTTCCCTCACTCCATCCTGGCTCTGGCTATTTACCTCACTCCTTCACAAGTGTGTTCCCTCACTCCATCCTGGCTCTGGCTATCTACCACACCCTGATGGATGCCTTCTCTTCTGATAAAGGCCATCTACCACACCCTTCCTGGTACCCTTTCTCCCTTCCTCCTGGCCCTGACTATCTACCTCACCCCTCACAGGTACAATACCTCCCTCCCTCCCTCCCAACTGGCCCTGACGATCTACCTCACCCTTACATGCACAATCCCTCCCTCTTGGCCCTGACCATCGGCCTCCCCCCCCCCCCCCCACACACACAGTATTGCCTTCCCGATTTTCTCCCACGCTGAGTTTTCAGGGCAACGATCCCAGAGTAATTGTGTTCCCACAGTAAATTGCAGAGTTCGATTTTCTTGTCAGACGAGAGAATAGTATTAGCATAACTCAGAAAATGCGGCAAAATGGTGTTTAAACCTCCCGAGGCCCAGCGCACCAGAACTTGAGTTGTTCCTGACCTCCCTCAACGTTGACGGAGCCACACATTCTCTCATATATTCCCTCCACGACTTTACTAAAGACTTGAGAATTTCCCAATATTGTGAAAGCAACAGATTGTATAACGAGCACTGGAGCCGGCTCGGTGACCTCTCTCACACACACACACACACACACACACACACACACACACACACACACACACCACACACACACACACACCACACACACACACACACACAATCATTCAAGACACTGTACATCGTGTATGTCAGGCCCATACTGGAGTATGCAGCACCTGTTTGGAACCCGCACTTGATAAAGCACGTCAAGAAACTAGAGAAAGTACAAAGGTTTGCGACAAGGTTAGTTCCAGAGCTAAGGGGAATGTCCTATGAAGAAAGATTAAGGGAAATCGGCCTGACGACACTGGAGGACAGGAGGGTCAGGGGAGACATGATAACGACATATAAAATACTGCGTGGAATAGACAAGGTGGACAAAGACAGGATGTTCCAGGGAGGGGACACAAACAAGAGGCCACAATTGGAAGTTGAAGACACAAATGAGTCAGAGAGATAGTAGGAAGTATTTCTTCAGTCATAGAGTTGTAAGGCAGTGGAATAGCCTAGAAAATGACGTAGTGGAGGCAGGAACCATACACAGTTTTAAGACGAGGTTTGATAAAGCTCATGGAGCGGGGAGAGAGAGGGCCCAGTAGCAACCGGCGAAGAGGCGGGGCCAGGAGCTAAGACTCGACCCCTGCAACCACAAATAGGTGAGTACAAATAGGTGAGCGCACACACACACACACACAGCGGGAACGCTTCACTCTGGAAGTCCCAAGGTGGTAATAACAGTGATGTATAACCCACCACAGAACAGCAGGAGGCCAAGGCAAGAGTACGACGAGAGCAATAGAGCGATGGTTGATACACTGGCTACAGTGGCCAGAAGAGCTCATGCATGCAGGGCAAAGCTCCTGATCATGGGTGACTTTAACCACAAGGAGATCGATTGGGAGAACTTGGACCCGCATGGGGGCCAAGATACATGGAGGGCTAAGATGATGGAGGTGGTACTGGAAAACTTTATGTACCAACACGTAAGGGACACTACAAGTGAGAGAGGAGAGGATGAACCAGCAAGGCTGGACTTAGTATTCACCTTGAGTAGTGCAGATATCGAGGACATCACATATGAAAGACCCCTTGGGGCCAGTGACCATGTGGTTTTAAGCTTCGAATACACAGTAGAGCTACAAGTGGAGGGAGAAGCAGGAAGGCCAGGACGAATGAAGCCAAACTACAAGAAAGGGGACTACACAGGAATGAGGAACTTCCTGAACGGGGTTCAGTGGGACAGAGAACTGGCAGGGAAGCCAGTTAATGAGATGATGGAATATGTAGCAACAAAATGCAAGGAGGCTGAGGAGAGGTTTGTACCCAAGGGTAACAGGAATAATGAAAAAGCCAGGATGAGCCCATGGTTTACCCAAAGGTGCAGGGAGGCAAAAACCAAGTGTGCTAGGGAATGGAAGAAATATAGAAGGCAAAGGACCCAGGAGAATAACGAGAGCAGTAGTAGAGCCAGAAACGAATATGCACAGATAAGAAGGGAGGCCCAAAGACAATATGAAAATGACATAGCAGCGAAAGCCAAATCTGACCCGAAACTGTTGTACAGCCATATCAGGAGGAAAACAACAGTCAAGGACCAGGTAATCAGGCTAAGGAAGGAAGGAGGAGAGACAAGAAATGACCGTGAAGTATGTGAGGAACTCAACAAGAGATTCAAAGAAGTGTTCACAGAGGAGACAGAAGGGGCTCCAGAAAGACGGAGAGGTGGGGCACACCACCATGTGCTGGACACAGTGCACACAACAGAGGAAGAAGTGAAGAGGCTTCTGAGTGAGCTAGATACCTCAAAGGCAATGGGGCCAGATAACATCTCCCCATGGGTATTGAGAGAGGGAGCAGAGGCGCTATGCGTACCCCTAACAATATTCAATACATCTATCGAAACAGGGAGATTGCCTGAGGCATGGAAGACAGCAAATGTGGTCCCAATCTTTAAAAAAAGGAGACAGACAAGAAGCATTAAACTACAGACCAGTGTCACTGACATGCATAGTATGCAAAATCATGGAGAAGATTATCAGAAGAGTGGTGGAACACCTAGAAAGGAATGATCTCATCAACAGCAGCCAACATGGTTTCAGGGACGGGAAATCCTGTGTCACAAACCTACTGTGACATGGTGACAGCAGTAAGACAAGAGAGAGAGGGGTGGGTGGATTGCATATTCTTGGACTGCAAGAAGGCGTTTGACACAGTTCCACACAAGAGATTGGTGCAAAAACTGGAGGACCAAGCAGGAATAACAGGGAAGGCACTACAATGAATCAGGGAATACTTGTCAGGAAGACAGCAGCGAGTCATGGTACGTGGCGAGGTGTCAGAGTGGGCACCTGTGACCAGCGGGGTCCTACAGGGGTCAGTCCTAGGACCAGTGCTGTTTCTGGTATTTGTGAACGACATGACGGAAGGAATAGACTCTGAGGTGTCCCTGTTTGCAGATGACGTGAAGTTGATGAGAAGAATTCACTCGATCGAAGACCAGGCAGAACTACAAAGGGATCTGGACAGACTGCAGACCTGGTCCAGCAATTGGCTCCTGGAGTTCAATCCCACCAAGTGCAAAGTCATGAAGATTGGGGAAGGGCAAAGAAGACCGCAGACGGAGTACAGTCTAGGGGCTAGAGACTACAAACCTCACTCAAGGAAAAAGATCTTGGGGTGAGTATAACACCAGGCACATCTCCTGAAGCGCACATCAATCAAATAACTGCTGCAGCATATGGGCGCCTAGCAAACCTCAGAACAGCATTCCGACATCTTAATAAGGAATCGTTCAGGACCCTGTACACCGTGTACGTTAGGCCCATATTGGAGTATGCGGCACCAGTTTGGAACCCACACCTAGCCAAGCACGTAAAGAAACTAGAGAAAGTGCAAAGGTTTGCAACAAGACTAGTCCCAGAGCTAAGAGGTATGTCCTACGAGGAGAGGTTAAGGGAAATCAACCTGACGACACTGGAGGACAGGAGAGATAGTGGGGACATGATAACGGCATACAAAATACTGAGAGGAATTGACAAGGTGGACAAAGACAGGATGTTCCAGAGATTGGACACAGTAACAAGGGGACATAGTTGGAAGTTGAAGACACAGATGAATCACAGGGATGTTAGGAAGTATTTCTTCAGCCACAGAGTAGTCAGTAAGTGGAATAGTTTGGGAAGCGATGTAGTGGAGGCAGGATCCATACATAGCTTTAAGCACAGGTATGATAAAGCTCACGGTTCAGGGAGAGTGACCTAGTAGCGATCAGTGAAGAGGCGGGGCCAGGAGCTCGGACTCGACCCCCGCAACCTCAACTAGGTGAGTACAACTAGGTGAGTACACATGTCCTACGAGGAGAGGTTAAGGGAAATCGACCTGACGACACTGGAGGACAGGAGAGATAGGGAGGATATGATAACCACATAAAATACTGAGAGGAATTGACAAGGTGGACAGAGACAGGATGTTCCAGAGACGGGACACAGCAACAAATGGTCACAGTTGGAAGTTGAAGACTCAGATGAATCACACGGATGTTTGGAAGCATTTCTTCATAAGAACTTAAGAAAGGAGGAACACTGCAGGAGGCCTGCTGGCCCATACTAGGCAGGTCCTTTACAATTCATCCCACTAACAAAACATTTGCCCAACCCAATTTTCAATGCCACCCAAGAAATAAGCTCTGATGTGAAAGTCCCACTCAAATCCAACCCCTCCCACTCATGTACTTATCCAACCTAGATTTGAAATATCCCAAAGTCCCAGCCTCAATAACCCAACTAGGTAGACTGTTCCACTCATCAACTACCCTATTTCCAAACCAATACTTTCCTGTCCTTTCTAAATCTAAACTTATTAATTTAAATCCATTGCTGCGGGTTCTCCCCTTGGGGACACCCTCAAGACCTTATTAATATTCCCTTTATTAATACCTATCTTCCACTTATACACTTCGATCAGGTCTCCCCTCATTCTTCGTCTAACAAGTGAATGTAACTTAAGAGTCTTCAATCTTTCTTCATAAGGAAGATTTCTAATGCTATGTATTAATTTAGTCATCCTACGCTGAATGTTTTCTAACGAATTTATGTCCATTTTGTAATACGGAGACCAGAACTGAGCTGCATAATTTAGGTGAGGCCTTACTAATGATGTATAAAGCTGCAGTATGACCTCTGGATTTCAGTCACAGAGTTGTCAGAAAGTTTAATAGTCTGGGAAGTGATGTAATGGAAGCATGATCCATACATAGCTTTAAGAAGAGGTATGATAAAGCTGATGGAGCAGAAAGAGTGACCTAGTAGCGACCAATGAAGAGGCGGGGCCACGAGCTGTGACCCCTGCAACCACAACTAGGTGAGTACACTACACACACACACACACACACACACACACACACACACACACACACACACACACACACACACACACACACACACACACACACACACACACGTCTAGATCCAGGAGCTGTGACTCGACCCCCCTGCAACCAGAAATAGGAGAATACAGGATCATTACTGTACCGGCTTGGCCACAACTGGATGAATGAGCCACATGTGCTACACTTAGGTATCTTTGACGAAATGTTTCACCTACGTTACAGGCTTCTTCAGTCGACAACGGAGGTGAATATCAGTCCTTTAGACAGTAGAAGTGAAGAGGTAGTTTGAGGTAGTCAGTCCCTGACAGCCTTGAAGGTGTGTGTGTCTTACTCATCAGCTTGTCAGTCATGTATATCATTTATAAAAATTCACAACTGTGCACACAGTTTTCCCAGACTGGAACTGTACTGTAGACACAGCATTGTGAAGGTCCCACTTCAATCCAAATCATATTTTACAGGATGTGATTCTTGAAGTACACTTACAACAGATAAGACGGTTGTATTTATAGGTCCAAATGTACTCCTGTTAGCCCCTTTTGGGGCCTAGTTCCTAGGCCTTTTGTGTCCATATACTTTTGCGCTACCGTCCACAGGTTGGATATGGAGTTCACAATGAAACTGGGCGCTTCAGTGGCAAAATCTAAATCTAAACTCCTGTGAGTCATTGAGCGAAAGGAGGAAAGGGAGCTCAGTTCTCCTCCCTCTGTTTGCTAGGCTCCAACTAGTCAGGATTGTTGGGGGAATCGCGATTTACGAGGAAGATCGACCTCACATAGGCTACGAAGGCAGAGCCTCTGGTCATGTGATTTTTTTTGTTGTATATTTGGTGAGGTAACTGCGCCTGAATGATGGTGTTGATTCTGTGATGAGCTGTAAAACCTTGCCCATTGACGTCTCTCGGAAGAACTCTCTCTCCTCCCCTGTCACGGTATGTTTTTGTGGTCCACTGACTCCGCTGATAGCTATGATTGATGTTCCTCTGGTCGCTACCTGCATTTTTCTTACCGGCTGAGGTGGCGCAACCCTCGCTCACTACTGAGCTCTGGCACCAGCTCTATTATATTAACTGGTGCCTATATGGAGAGCTCTATTATACTGACTGGTGATTATATAGGGATTATTATTATTATACTCACATAATTAGATGAACTTTATTATATTGATTATTTTATGTAGAGCTCTGTTGTTTTGAGATATGGGAAGCTCTGTTATTCTGACTGGTGATTATACGATCTTTATTATAACGACTGGTGATCAGTGTTTCAGTAATAATGATTGTTGTCCTGCACGAGAGGCTTTGTAGTGGTGAGTATTATGTAAGCTTTCAGCTTGATGAGTGAGCGGCTCTGAAGACAGAGACGCAGGTGGCACAATAAGCCTTTACGGGGACGACGTTTCCGTCTGTGTAGAGCTTTATCAAGTCGTCACTTCATAAAGCTCTGCGCAGATTGAAACGTTGTCAATAAATGCTTGTTCTGCGACTTATGGACAACACCCGATTCCTCCGGTGATGGGCACTAAGGCAATGATTGGTATTGATGCCTTTCCTTGTTAGATGATTGCCAAGTGTAATATCTGATTGGCAGCCTTCCTTCACTGAAATGCAAGAAACCATTTAACTCTTAAACTGTCCAAACAGATCTACGTTCACATGCGTAGTGTTCCAAAAGTAGATCTACGTTTTTTTTTTTTTTTTTTACATATTTTCAAATATAACAAAAAAAAGTAGATCAAAGTTTTATTACACGTTTTTCACATGTAAAAAAAAAAAGATCTACTTTTTATTACATACTTTCAAATGTTGAAAAAACGTAGATCTACGTTTGGACAGTTTAAGGGTTAAATATAACACACGAAGCGAAAGACATTAAGAGCCTGAGATAAGGGTTGCTTTACCAGTAAGAGAAAGCTCGAGTGGTGTTGGCTGGAGAAGTATGCGAGTGTTGGCAGTAGCGGTACCTCAACACTCACTCCTCGTCCCCAACCTTTTCATCATCCGTATAGATGATTGAGATCGAAACTAACATTGACAGTTAGGTTAAAAACAACTATGTTAGGTCGGGAAATGTGGAAGAACAATAATGAACGTGAGAGTATAAGTTTTCGCAAGAACGTAAGCAAACTAATTTAGTGGTCACATTGGATTTTTACATTCGTTCACTGCGGATTTTTCAGCACATTGACAATGCCTTTGAAGGGACGAGAGTTAGAATTTGTTAATGTTAGAATTTGTTAATGCGGGTCATCATATAACTAAGACCCGCGTCAGGAAACACTTGTCCTGTTTCCTGAGAAACCTTGCTTAACCCAGAACCTAGTTGGAGAATTCTTGGGGTTATCTGGGGGTGTTGTGGTTTAAACTACGGACTAGTAAGCAACCTCAGACCGCCAAGGTCTTGTGTTCAGACCTCCAACACTTCATTAGAATTCCTATGCTTAAAAATTCGCAAACAGGTAAAATTATTTACGAACATTATCTCTCAGTCCACAGCAGGATACGAACCTACACACTGCATCAGAGTACGTAGTACCTTCTCCACTCGGCCAGGTCCCAGAACTTGCCAGTGTGCTGAGAAAAGAACGTACTACGTACTCTGATGCAGAGTGTGTAGGTACAAATCCTACTGTGGACTGAGAGATAATGTTTGTAGAATTCATATTTCAACGATTCACAGCGGTTTGAAGCATTTTCTGATGTCTCATTTTTTAGCTAAAATTCGTAAATTATCACGCTTTTAATCAAAACTACTACTACAATTGCATTTTATGGGAAAAGTAACCCAAATCATTACATGTTATATTTTTAAGTAGAAAATATGCCTGGCA
>NC_069437.1:12939763-12944763 GCF_026875155.1 Cherax quadricarinatus | reverse complement strand
TTGGCTAAAAAAAATATTAATTTTTGTTTTAGTATAATTGGACCTTCCTGTGTATGTGTGTATACCTGGAGAGGATTTCGAGGGTCAGCGCCCCCGCGGCCCGGTCTGGGACCAGGCCTCGTGCGTGTGCGTGTGTGTAACCAGGTGACTGTGAAGGACTGTGGGATGTACAGGGCGCTTCTAAAGTTCCACTAAAACAAAGTTAGAGAGAAAACTCTTTCAGAATTACTTGAAGTTACAAGACTGAACTTCAGATTAAAGTTATATACTCTTGGGTTGCATCTTTCTTCTTTCTCCCCGTCCCTGGTGATCTGATATTATATAGTTGGCATCACTGTGCACAATGATATATAAACCGAAGAGAGAGATTTTTTCTTTTTCTTTTATCAGTTGGCAAATTTATAATGTAAAAAATGAGGCAAATTTTGAAATTATTCATTTTTCTTGACTTACGAAATATTCTGTGTTTTATTTTAAAAACTCTTCTTATTCTACCTTGTTTTCACACACACACACACACACACACACACACACACACACACACACACACACACACACACACTCCACAATATCCTGTGTGGAGCCTCTGGCCCACCGTGTATCTTCACACATCCGAATTTCGTCTCTCCCTCTCATACTTATCCTCTTCATTTTTATATTTGGTCTTACACACTCGTCATGATTTACAAAATCCGTTCTTGATCTCTCTGTATGCTCTACTCCGTGCCAGTCATTGATGTTCAACAGCTTTAATAATTAAAATGCTAATTTTTGCGTATCTCCAACAACTGACTTTATTGTTTCTCTTCTCTCTGGTAGCGAAAATGTCTCTTATAGTCTGTCTAACTCAGTTTTTGTAGGTTGGTAGACTTGGTTTAGACAAGCAGGGTAGTACAGAGATGTTTACGAAGTTCATCTTTGAGAGAACCATTGTGTAATAGAGTTTTACCAAATTACCAGCGCATTAGTTTTATAATAACTCAGCGTGTATATTGTGTATGACACCAATACCGGTGTTCCTTGGTCAGCCACTGTGCCCTCGGGGGCGGAGGCAGAGGGCCATGGCACTTGGAAATGCCTGGGTTAAATTTCCACTGTATATATATATATGTATATTAATACATGGGGGGTCTCCCACCAAGGTAGAGTAGCCCGAAAAAGAAAAACTTTCATCATTCACTCCATCACTTTCTTGCCAGTTATAAAACTGCAACATTAACACCGCTCCTTCAGAGTGCAGGCACTGTACTTCTCATCTCCAGGACTCGAGTCCGGCCTGCCGGTATTCCAGAATCTCTTCATAAATGTTACCTTGCTTACCCTACCTTCCCTCCACTACAGATTTTGTATACTCTCGAAGTCATTCTATTTCGTTCCAACCTCTCTACATGTCCGAACCACCTCAACAACCCCTCTTCAGCCCCATGGATAATAGTTTTGGCAATCCCGCACCTCCTTCAATTTCCAAACTACGAATTCTCTGCATTATATTCGCACCACACATTGCTCTCATACATGACATCTCCACTGCCTCCTGCCTTCTTGTTGCAACATTCACCACCCATGTTTCACACCTATATAAGAGTGTTGGTATAACTATACTTTCATACATTCCCCTCTTTGCTTCCACATTCCTCTACATTCCATACATTCTTCTTTGTCTCCACAGACTCCTAAGTGCACCACTCACCTTTTTCCCCTCATCAATTCTATGATTCACCTCATTTTTCATAGACCTATCTACTGACACGTCCACTCCTAAATATCTGAATACATTCACCTCCTCTATATTCTCTTTCTCCAATCTGATATCCAGTCTTTAGTCACTTAATTTTTTTATCCTCATCACCTTACTCTTTCCTATATTCACTTTTAATTTTCTTCTTTTACACTTACCAAACTCATCCACCATCCTCAACAGCTTCTCTTCAGAATCTCCCAAAAGCAGTGTCATCAGCAAAAATCAACTGTCACAACTCCCACACCTTTTGCCAACACCCGAGCATTCGCTTCTCTTACAACCCCATCTATAAATATATTGAACAGCCATGGTTGTTCAGTATATTTATAGATGTTCAATATTGTAACAATGGTTTATTATCGTGCGTCTCGTGCGTTGTAGTGACAGTACAGGCTCCACCCCAACACACGCACAACTCTCCTATGTGTATGACAACGTCGTCCCCTCGTCCTGCTAAAAGCATATTTCCTCCTAAATGTGTGAGGACCTCGACGCCTCTCAACTTCTCACTGTATAAGAGAGTTTCAACAATTCCATTCCCTTTTCTTCAGTGCGAATCTCTCTCTCTCTCTCCCTCTCTCGCTCTTAAAATTCACTATGTGCTTTTTTTTTTTTACCTCTGCTTCGCGTTCTCTCACACTATCTCCTAGTGTTTTAGTGTTGGTTATGTATATAATAACATATCCATTATCCACTCTCTCGGTAAGTTTCTTTAACATAATTGTGAGAGTTGTATTCATCTTATTGAGCGACCCTACGGAGGTTATGCGTTATTTTCCATCGCTGATTCCGCTCACTATCCTCACAGTTCATCACCATTACTCACACTTAACAACGCAACATCTACACACCATCCACACATTATCTGCACCTGCACTCTTCTTGCCACACACGTCTTGCTAAGCAGCTTCCCTTGACAAAAGAAATTCCCAAGATTTTTCCTTATTTCCTTCCATCAAGTCTTCCGTATCGTCATGCTGAATCCAAAGATTTTCAATATTTATTTGTGTGTTTGTGTGTGTGGTGTTTGAGAAAAAGTGAGAGGGAGAAAGAGGAAAGGGCTGTGGTCTTGTTTCCCTTTTCCACAGGCCTTGACAATGTTACCCACACACAGCGTTAACAGGGCGGTACAATTTCCTTCGAAGTTGCCGCTGCGAGGGTTACCTTGGGCACCGATAAAACCTTCTGAGATTTTTCCTCCAAGGCGAGGGTTTTCCTGGTAGTTTCCTCCAATCTTTCCCTATTGCTTCGTCTCTCCTGTCATCCCATTTTCCTCTATACGAGAGTATTTTACATAGAAAAATCATTACATTTCTTATATCCATAGCAAGTTATTACAGTAGTTCTTAGAGTTATCTTTGTACTTTAGTTTCTTGTCTCTATGTGTTATAACTCAAGAGTTATTACTTAGAATAATCAGTGTATTTTAGTCTTCTAACTCTTAACTTTATTCCCCTAAATTTTCATGAAATTTGTTGTGTACCAACCGTTGTATAATTTATTTAGTGTATTTTTAATCTTAAAGATGACGAAATTAACACATGTGCAACACCTGTGTATCTTTATTAATAGATGTTTTATCGAGCAGTACATTTTTTTCAGCTTCAGTACAGAGATAATATACGATAATATACATCACATAACTCTCATTTAATTCATTAATCTGCTGGTTGGCGAAGCATGTGATGAAGGTGCCCAGGTGTTGTACAGATGTCACTTGCATCTCATGAAGGTGCCCAGATGTTGTACAGATGTCACTTGCATCTCATGAAGGTGCCCAGGTGTTGTACAGATGTCACTTGCATCTCATGAAGGTACCCAGATGTTGTACAGATGTCACTTGCATCTCATGAAGGTACCCAGATGTTGTACAGATGTCACTTGCATCTCATGAAGGTGCCCAGGTGTTGTACAGATGTCACTTGCATCTCATGAAGGTACCCAGATGTTGTACAGATGTCACTTGCATCTTCTACCTGCCGGTATTGTACATTATTATTGTGTTTTTTTATCATATGTCTGCCTGATGTATATTGTAGAACTCTGAGCTTGACTCTGTGTCGTAGGTGGGCCTTCCTCTCGCAGGTTCAGTGACGGGTCTACCATTGAGCGGGTGGTCGGTCAGTGGCAGACCACAGTCAATGGAGCCATTGATGTGTGGTTAACACGGAGATCTGGATGGCTCCCACTCCTTACTCTGTAGTACCCACTCATTATTGTGCAATCTGCATCCCTTACTATGCAATTCTCTCTCATATCGCATTAAGAGAAACAAAGACACAATACCGTGACCGGAACAAAACACAAGTAACCCGTACATAGGAGACAGAAACTTTATGACGACATTTCAGTCCAACTTGAATCATTAACTAATCGGTTCAAGTTGGACCGAAACGTCGTCATAAGTTTTTCCTCCTATGTGCGGGTTATTTGTGTATAGCGCGTTATGCACCAAAGGCAATACAATACACACCCCCTTACAATGCAATACAATACAACATTAGCCCTCAGTGAGACCGTGCCTCCACTTGGTCCCACATATCGATTATCGTAATAGATCAAAGCCACTGCACTTAAGGCAGTGTGAGTACTATAGTGAAGAGTTTTTTCAGTGAGGTCTGTACCCACCCCGCCCCACCACTATTCTCAGCCCAGTGATAACGATTCTCCAGGCTTCAAGGGCCGCACTCCAAAGCCTTAATCATCTACTCCCTGGCATCAAGCCAGTAGTCTCGCCAGATTTAATTAAAACCCGTCCATCCGTTGAGTTACATTACTAACAGACTGGCGCACGCGCGCGCTCGAACATGCCTGTACGTACGTACACGCACGAACACAAGGTGCTGTTGGTGAAGGGCTTTTGATCCAAGTGATTGAAGTTACCTCCTGCCCTACCTGAGTCCAGACCTGATTACCTTCTATCTACGCGGACCAGACTTGATTACCTTCTATCTACGCGGACCAGACTTGATTACCGTCTATCTACGCTGACCAGACTTGATTACCTTCTATCTACGCGGACCAGACTTGATTACCTTCTATCTATGCGGACCTGGCTTGATTACTTTTTATCTACGCAGACCAGACTTGATTACTTTCTATGTACGCTGATCAGACTTGATTACTTTCTATCTACGTGGACCAGACTTGATTACTTTCTATCTACGCTTATCAAACTTGATTACTTTCTATCTGCGCGGACCAGACTCGATTACCTTCTACCTACGTGGGTTTACGGGTTTTTCCCTGGACCCCGTCG
>NC_069437.1:12874763-12927263 GCF_026875155.1 Cherax quadricarinatus | reverse complement strand
TTCTTTGAATCTCTCGTTGAGTTCCTCACATACTTCACGGTCATTTCTTGTTGTCTCTCCTCCTTCCTTCCTTAGCCTGATTACCTGGTCCTTAACGGTTGTCTTCCTAATGTGGCTGTATAACATCTTCGGGTCAGATTTGGCTTTTGCTGCTATGTCGTTTTCATATTGACGTTGTGCCTCCCTTCTTATCTGTGCATATTCGTTTCTGGCTCTACGACTGCTCTCCTTATTCTCCTGGGTCCTTTGCCTTCTATATTTCTTCCATTCCCTAGCACACTTGGTTTTTGCCTCCTTGCATCTTTGGGTGAACCATGGGCTCATCCTGGCTTTTTCATTATTCCTGTTACCCTTGGGTACAAACCTCTCCTCAGCCTCCTTGCACATTGTTGCTACATATTCCATCATCTCATTAACTGGCTTCCCTGCCAGTTCTCTGTCCCACTGAACCTCATTCAGGAAGTTCCTCATTCCTGTGTGTGTGGTGTGTGATGTGTGTGTGTGATGAGTGTGTGTGTATGTTTGTGTATGTGTGTGTGTGTGTGTGTGTGTGTGTGTGTGGTGTGTGATGTATGTGTGATGTGTGTGTGTGATGTGTGTGGTGTGTGTGTGTGTGTGGTGTGTGTGTGTGTGGTGTGTGTGTGTGTGTGTGGCGTGTGTGTGTGTGTGTGTGTGTGTGTGTGTGTGTGTGTGTGTGTGTGTGTGTGTGTGTGTACTCACCTATTTGTGGTTACAGGGGTCGAGTCTTAGCTCCTGGCTCCGCCTCTTCACTGGTTGCTACTAGGTCCTCTCTCTCCCTGCTCCATGAACTTTATCAAACCTCGTCTTAAAACTATATATGGTTCCCGCCTCCACTACGTTACTTTCTAGGCTATTCCACTGCCTGACAACTCTATGACTGAAGAAATATTTCCTAACATCCCTGTGGCTCGTCTGAGTCTTCAACTTCCAAATGTGACCTCTTGTTTCTGTGTCCCCTCTCTGGAACATCTTGTCTCTGTTCAGCTTGTCTATTCCACACAGTATTTTTGTATGTCGTTATCATGTCTCCCCTATCCCTCCTGTCCTCCAGTTTCGTCAGGCCGATTTCCCTCAACCTTTCTTCATAGGACATTCCCCCTAGCTCTGGAACTAACCTTGTCGCAACCTTTGCACTTTCTGTAATTTCTTAACGTGCTTGACCCGGTGCGGGTTCCAAACTGGTGCTGCATACTCCAGTATGGGCCTGACGTACACGGTGTACAGTGTCTTGAAAGATTCCTTACTTAGGTATCGGAATGCTAAGCTCAGGTTTGCCAGGCGCCCATATGCTGCAGCAGTTATCTGGTTGATGTGTGCTTCCGGAGACGTGTTCTGTGTTGTACTCACGCCAATATCTTTCTCCTTGAGCAAGGTTTGCAGTCGTTGGCCACTTACCCTATACTCTGTCTGCGGCCTTCTTTGCCCTTCTCCGATCTTCATGACCTTGCATTTGGCAGGGTTGAAAACGAGTTGCTGGACCACTTATCCAGCCTGTCCAGGTCTCTTTGAAGGCCTGCCTGATCCTCATCTGATTTAATTCTCCTCATTAACTTCACATCATCTGCGAGCAGGGGCACCTCTGAGTCTATCCTTTCCATCATGTCATTCACATATACCAAAAATAGCATTGGTCCTAGGACCGACCCCTGTGGGAGCCCGCTCGTCACAGGTGCCCACTCTAATACCTCATCACGTACCATGACTCGTTGTTGCCTCCCTGTCAGGTATTCTCTGATCCATTGAAGTGCCCTTCCCGTTATACGCGCCTGATCCTCTTGTGAGGAACTGTGTCGAAGGCCTTCTTGCAGTCCAAGAAGATGCAATCAACCCACCCCTCTCTCTCGTGTCTTCTGTTGCTTTATCATAAAACTCCAGAAGGTTTGTGACACAGGATTTGCCTTCCATGAAACCGTGCTGGTTGTCATTTATACTTTTGTGTGTGTGTGTGGTGACACGTGTAGGGGGGATGGGGGTGTGGAAGGAATTGACTTGACATGAGAGTAACAGTTCCAGTTATCGCTTGGCACTTGTTGCCTTAGGCAGACATGGAGGGTGGAGAACACAGTGTGGAGGAAGAAACGGAGGGAGTGAGGGAGGTAGAAGGACACAGGTTGAATGGAGGTAGGGAGTACACAGTGGACGGAGGGATCACCAGTACTTAACGTAATTCCACTACATCCTGTGAGGGCTCAGCATCACTGCTGGGGCAGTAAAGGTGACATATTGCTGGACACCTTCCAAGTGTTGATATTGGCTGTCAACTCTACACTCAAGGAGAGGAAGCAACAGCCTGGTGGATCACTCTAGGTTATGGCAGGAAAGAGAGTCGCAGCTGAGGGAGAGTTCTAGATAGGGGGATGGAAGAGGAAAGAGTTGGTGGAAGAGAGGGAATGCAAAGGAGACGGACAGTGTAAGGTAGAGAATGGAAATCAAAACACAGTAGTAATGGCGACTATGTTGATAAGTCATCTTGCTGTCTGTTAATTTATGCATTTTTCGGTTTTCTTGTGTAAAGCTTTTGCTGGGTTATTGTCTAGTTCCTAGCTGTGTTAAGCTACTGGCGCTTTGTTATTGTCTAGTTCCTAGCTGTGTTAAGCTACTGGCGCTTTGTTATTGTCTAGTTCCTAGCTGTGTTAAGCTACTGGCGCTTTGTTATTGTCTAGTTCCTAGCTGTGTTAAGCTACTGGCGCTTTGTTATTGTCTAGTTCCTAGCTGTGTTAAGCTACTAGTGCTGTGTTGTCTAGTTCCTAGCTGTGTTAAGCTACTAGTGCTGTGTTGTCTAGTTCCTAGCTGTGTTAAGCTACTGGCGCTTTGTTATTGTCTAGTTCCTAGCTGTGTTAAGCTACTAGTGCTGTGTTGTCTAGTTCCTAGCTGTGTTATGCTACTGGTGCTGTGTTATTGTCTAGTTCCTAGCTGAGTTATGCTACTGGTGCTGCGTAATTGTCTAGTTCCTAGTTGTGTTAAGCTCCTGGTGCTGTGTTATTGTCTAGTTCCTAGCTGTGTTATGCTACTGGTGCTGTGTCTAGTTTCTAGCTGTGTTAAGCTACTAGTGCTGTGTTGTCTAATTCCTAGCTGTGTTATGCTACTGGTGCTATGTTATTGTCTAGTTTCTAGCTGTGTTAAGCTCCTAGTTCTGTGTTGTCTAGTTTCTAGCTGTTTTATGCTACTAGTGCTGTGTTATTCTCTAGTTCCTAGCTGTGTTAAGCTGCTGGTGCTTTGCTGTTGTCTAGTTCCTAGCTGTGTTATGCTACTGGTGCTGTGTAATTGTCTAGTTCCTAGCTGTGTTAAGCTGCTGGTGCTTTGTTATTGTCTAGTTCCTAGCTGTGTTATGCTACTGGTGCTGTGTAATTGTCTAGTTCCTAGCTATGTTAAGCTCCTAGTTCTGTGTTTAATTTCTAGCTGTTTTATGCTACTAGTGCTGTTATTGTCTAGTTCCTAGCTGTGTTAAGCTGCTGGGGCTTTGTTATTGTCTAGTTCCTAGCTTTGTTATGCTACTGGTGCTGTGTAATTGTCTAGTTCCTAGTTGTGTTAAGCTGCTGGGGCTTTGTTATTGTCTAGTTCCCAGCTGTGTTATGCTACTGGTGCTGTGTTATTGTCTAGTTCCTAGCTGTGTTAAGCTGCTGGGGCTTTGTTATTGTCTAGTTTCTAGCTGTGTTATGCTACTGGTACTGTGTAATTGTCTAGTTCCTAGCTGTGTTAAGCTACTGGTGCTTTGCTATTGTCTAGTTCCTAGCTGTGTTATGCTACTGGTGCTGTGTATTGTCTAGTTCCTAGCTGTGTTATGCTACTGGTGGTGTGTTATTGCCTAGTTCCTAGCTGTGTTAAGCTACTGGTGCTGTGTTATTGTCTAGTTCCTAGCTGTGTCAAACTACTGGTGCTTTGTTATTGTCTAGTTCCTAGCTGTGTTAAGCTCCTAGTGCTGTTGTCTAGTTCCTAGCTGTTTTATGCTACTAGTGCTGTATTATTGTCTAGTTCCTAGCTGTGTTATGCTACTGGTGCTGTGTTATTGTCTAGTTTCTAGCTGTGTTAAGCTACTGGTGCTGTGTTATTGTCTAGTTCCTAGCTGTGTTAAGCTCCTAGTGCTGTTGTCTAGTTCCTAGCTGTTTTATGCTACTAGTGCTGTATTATTGTCTAGTTCCTAGCTGTGTTATGCTAATGGTGCTCTGTTATTGTCTAGTTCCTAGCTTTAAGCTACTAGAGCTGTTATTGTCTAGTTCCTAGCTGTTAAGCTACTGGTGCTGTGTTATGCTGCTGGTGCTGTGTTATTGTCTAGGCCCTAGCTGTGTTATGCTGCTGGTGCTGTGTTATTGTCTAGGCCCTAGCTGTGTTATGCTGCTGGTGCTGTGTTATTGTCTAGGCTCTAGCTGTGTTATGCTGCTGGTGCTGTGTTATTGTCTACGCCCTAGCTGCGTTATGCTGCTGGTGCTGTGTTATTGTCTAGGCCCTAGCTATGTTATGCTGCTGGTGCTGTGTTATTGTCTAGGCCCTAACTGTGTTATGCTGCTGGTGCTGTGTTATTGTCTAGGCCCTAGCTGTGTTATGCTGCTGGTGCTGTGTTATTGTCTAGCCCCTAACTGTGTTACGCTGCTGGTGCTGTGTTATTCTCTAGGCCCTAGCTGCGTTATGGTGCTGGTGCTGTGTTATTCTCTAGGCCCTAGCTGTGTTATCCTGCTGGTGCTGTGTTATTGTCTAGGCCCTAGCTGCGTTATTGTGCTCGTGCTGTGTTATTCTCTAGGCCCTAGCTGCGTTATGGTGCTTGTGCTGTGTTATTGTCTAGGCTCTAGCTGTGTTATGCTGCTGGTGCTGTGTTATTCTCTAGGCCCTAGCTACGTTATGGTGCTGGTGCTGTGTTATTCTCTAGGCCATAGCTGAGTTATGGTGCTGGTGCTGTGTTATTCTCTGGGCCCTAGCTGTGTTATGCTGCTGGTGCTGTTTTATTCTCTAGGCCCAAGCTGTGTTATGCTGCTGGTGCTGTGTTATTCTCTAGGCTCTAGCTGTGTTACGCTGCTGTTGCTGTGTTATTGTCTAGGCCCTAGCTGCGTTATGGTGCTGGTGCTGTGTTATTCTCTAGGCTCTAGCTGTGTTACGCTGCTGTTGCTGTGTTATTGTCTAGGCCCTAGCTGCGTTATGGTGCTGGTGCTGTGTTTTCTTGGCTCTAGCTGTGTTATGCTGCTGTTGCTGTGTTATTGTCTAGGCCCTAGCTATGTTATGCTGCTGGTGCTGTGTTATTGTCTATGCCCTAGCTGTGTTATGCTCCTGGTGCTGTTATTCTCTAGGCTCTAGCTGTGTTATGCTGCTGTTGCTGTGTTATTGTCTAGGCCCTAGCTATGTTATGCTGCTGGTGCTGTGTTATTGTCTATGCCCTAGCTGTGTTATGCTCCTGGTGCTGTGTTATTGTCTAGGTTCTAGCTGTGTTATGCTGCTGGTGCTGTGTTATTGTCTAGGCTCTAGCTGTGTTATGCTGCTGGTGCTGTTATTGTCTATGCCTTAGCTGTGTTATGCTGCTGGTGCTGTGTTATTGTCTAGGCCCTAGCTGTGTTATGCTGCTGGTGCTATGTTATTGTCTAGGCTCTAGCTGTTTTATGCTGCTGGTGCTGTGTTATTGTCTAGGCCATAGCTGTGTTATGCTGCTGGTGCTGTGTTATTGTCTAGGCTCTAGCTGCGTTATGGTGCTGGTGCTGTGTTATTGTCTAGGCCCTAGCTGCGTTATGCTGCTCGTGCTGTGTTATTTTCTAGGCCCTAGGTGTGTCATAGTGCTGGTGCTGTGTTACTGTCTAGGCTCTAGCTGTGTTATGCTGCTGGTGCTGTGTTATTGTCTATGCCCTAGCTGTGTTATGCTGCTGGTGCTGTGTTATTGTCTAGGCCCTAGCTGTGTTATGCTGCTGGTTCTGTGTTATTGTCTAGGCCCTAGCTGTGTTATGGTGCTGGTGCTCTGTTATTGTCTAGGCCCTAGCTGTGTTACGCTGCTTGTGCTGTGTTATTGTCTAGGCCCTAGCTGTGTTATGCTGCTGGTGCTGTGTTATTCTCTAGGTCCTAGCTGTGTTATGCTGCTGGTGCTGTGTTATTGTCTAGGCTCTAGCTGTGTTATGCTGCTGGTGCTGTGTTATTGTCTAGGCCCTAGCTGCGTTATGGTGCTGGTGCTGTGTTATTCTCTAGGCCCTAGCTGCGTTATGGTGCTGCTGCTATGTTATTCTCTAGGCCCTAGCTGCGTTATGGTGCTCGTGCTGTGTTATTCTCTAGGCCCTAGCTGCGTTATGGTGCTGGTGCTGTGTTATTCTCTAGGCCCTAGCTGTGTTATGCTGCTGGTGCTGTGTTGTCTAGGCTCTAGCTGTGCTATGCTGCTGTTGCTGTGTTATTGTCTAATCCCTACCTGCGTTATGGTGCTGGTGCTGTGTTATTCTCTAGGCTCTAGCTGTGTTATGCTGCTGTTGCTGTGTTATTGTCTATGCCCTAGCTGCGTTAGGGTGCTGGTGCTGTGTTATTCTCTAGGCCCTAGCTGCGTTATGGTGGTGCTGTGTTATTCTCTAGGCCCTAGCTGTGTTATGCTGCTGGTGCTGGGTTATTGTCTAGGCCCTAGCTGCGTTATGGTGCTCGTGCTGTGTTATTGTCTATGCCCTAGCTACGTTATGGTGCTGGTGCTGTGTTATTCTCTAGGCCTAGCTGTGTTATTGTGCTGGTGCTGTGTTATTCTCTAGGCCCTAGCTGTGTTATGCTGCTGGTGCTGTGTTATTCACTAGGCCCAAGCTGTGTTATCCTGCTGGTGCTGTGTTATTCTCTAGGCTCTAGCTGTGTTATGCTGTTGTTGCTGTGTTTTTGTCTAGGCCCTAGCTGCGTTATGGTGCTGGTGCTGTGTTATTCTCTAGGCTCTAGCTGTGTTATGCTGCTGTTGCTGTGTTATTGTCTAGGCCCTAGCTATGTTATGCTGCTGGTGCTGTGTTATTGTCTATGCCTTAGCTGTGTTATGCTGCTGGTGCTGTGTTATTGTCTAGGCCCTAGCTGTGTTATGCTGCTGGTGCTGTGTTATTGTCTAGGCCCTAACTGTGTTATGGTGCTGGTGCTGTGTTATTGTCTAGGCCCTAGCCGCGTTATGCTGCTCGTGCTGTGTTATTTTCTAGGCCCTAGGTGTGTCATAGTGCTGGTGCTGTGTTATTGTCTAGGCCCTAGCTGTGTTATGCTGCTGGTGCTGTGTTTTTGTCTATGCCCTAGCTGTATTATGCTCCCGGTGCTGTGTTATTGTCTAGGCTCTAGCTGTGTTATGCTGCTGGTTCTGTGTTATTGTCTCGGCCCTAGCTGTGTTATGGTGCCGGTGCTGTGTTATTGTCTAGGCCCTAGCTGCGTTATTCTGCTGGTGCTGTGTTATTGTCTAGGCCCTAGCTGTGTTATGGTGCCGGTGCTGTGTTATTGTCTAGGCCCTAGCTGCGTTATTCTGCTGGTGCTGTGTTATTGTCTAGGCCCTAGCTGTGTTATGGTGCCGGTGCTGTGTTATTGTCTAGGCCCTAGCTGCGTTGTGCTGCTGGTGCTGTGTTATTGTCTAGGCCCTAGCTGTGTTATGCTGCTGGTGCTGTGTTATTGTCTAGGCCCTGGCTGTGTTAGGCTGCTGGTGCTGCGTTATTGTCTAGGCTCTAGCTGTGTTAGGCTGCGGGTGCTGTGTTATTGTCTAGGCCCTAGCTGTGTTATGCTGCTGGTGCGGTGTTATTGTCTAGGCCCTAGCTGTGTTATGTTGCTGGTGCTGTGTTATTGTCTAGGCCCTAGCTGTGTTATGCTGCTGGTGCGGTGTTATTGTCTAGACCCTAGCTGTGTTATGCTGCTGGTGCTGTGTTATTGTCTAGGCCCTAGCTGTGTTATGCTGCTGGTGCTGTGTTATTGTCTAGGCCCTAGCTGTGTTATGGTGCTGGTGCTGTGTTATTGTCTAGGCTCTAGCTGCGTTATGCTGCTGGTGCTGTGTTATTGTCTAGACCCTAGCTGTGTTATGCTGCTGGTGCTGTGTTATTGTCTAGGCTCTAGCTGCGTTATGCTGCTGGTGCTGTGTTATTGTCTAGACCCTAGCTGTGTTTATGCTGCTGGTGCTGTGTTATTGTCTAGGCCCTAGCTGCGTTATGCTGCTGGTGCTGTGTTATTGTCTAGGCCCTAGCTGTGTTATGCTGCTGGTGCTGTGTTATTGTCTAGGCCTTAGCTGTGTTATGCTGCTGGTGCTGTGTTATTGTCTAGGCTCTAGCTGTGTTATGGTGCTGGTGCTGTGTTATTGTCTAGGCCCTAGGTGAGTTATGCTGCTGGTGCTGTGTTATTGTCTAGGCCCTAGCTGTGTTATGCTGCTGGTGCTGTGTTATTGTCTAGGCTCTAGCTGTGTTATGGTGCTGGTGCTGTGTTGTCTTGGCCCTAGCTGTGTTATGGTGCTGATGCTGTGTTATTGTCTAGGCCCTAGCTGTGTTATGGTGCTGGTGCTGTGTTATTGTCTAGGCCCTAGCTGTGTTATGGTGCTGTGTTATTGTCTAGGCCCTAGCTGTTATGGTGCTGTGTTATTTTCTAGGCCCTAGCTGTGTTATGGTGCTGTTGCTGTGTTATTGTGTAGGCCCTAGCTGTGTTATGCTGCTGGTGCTGTGTTATTGTCTAGGCCCTAGCTGTGTTATCCTGCTGGTGCTGTGTTATTGTGTAGGCCCTAGCTGTGTTATTGTGCTGGTGCTGTGATATTGTCTAGGCCCTAGCTGTGTCATGCTGCTGGTGCTGTGTTATTGTCTAGGCCCTAGCTGTGTTATGGTGCTGGTGCTGTGTCATTGTCTAGGCCCTAGCTGTGTTATGGTGCTGGTGCTGTGTTATTGTCTGGGCCCTAGCTGTGTTTTGGTACTGGTGCTGTGTTATTGTCTAGGCCCTAGCTGTGTTATGGTGCTGGTGCTGTGTTGTCTAGGCCCTAGCTGTGTTATGGTGCTGTGTTATTGTCTAGGCCCTAGCTGTGTTATGGTGCTTGTGCTGTGTTATTGTCTAGGCCCTAGCTGTGTTATGGTGCTGGTGCTGTGTTATTGTCTAGGCCCTAGCTGTGTTTTGCTGCTGTTGCTGTGTTATTGTCTAGGCCCTAGCTGTGTTATGGTGCTGGTGCTGTGTTATTGTCTAGGCCCTAGCTGTGTTATGGTGCTGGTGCTGTGTTATTGTCTAGGCCCTAGCTGTGTTTTGCTGCTGGTGCTGTGTTATTGTCTAGGCCCTAGCTGTGTTATGGTGCTGGTGCTGTGTTATTGTGTAGGCCCTAGCTGTGTTATGGTGCTGGTGCTGTGTTATTGTCTAGGCCCTAGCTGTGTTATGGTGCTGGTGCTGTGTTATTGTCTAGGCCCTAGCTGTGTTATGGTGCTGTGTTATTGTCTAGGCTCTAGCTGTGTTATGGTGCTGGTGCTGTGTTATTGTCTAGGCCCTAGCTGTGTTTTGCTGCTGGTGCTGTGTTATTGTCTAGGCCCTAGCTGTGTTATGGTGCTGGTGCTGTGTTATTGTGTAGGCCCTAGCTGTGTTATGGTGCTGGTGCTGTGTTATTGTCTAGGCTCTAGCTGTGTTATGCTGCTGGTTCTGTGTTATTGTCTAGGCCCTAGCTGTGTTTTGCTGCTGGTGCTGTGTTATTGTCTAGGCTCTAGCTGTGTTATGCTGCTGGTTCTGTGTTATTGTCTAGGCCCTAGTTGTGTTTTGCTGCTGGTGCTGTGTTATTGTCTAGGCTCTAGCTCTGTTATGCTGCTGGTGCTGTGTTATTGTCTAGGCCCTAGCTGTGTTATGGTGCTGGTGCTGTGTTATTGTCTAGGCTCTAGCTGTGTTATGCTGCTGGTGCTGTGTTATTGTCTAGGCCCTAGCTGTGTTATGCTGCTGGTTCTGTGTTATTGTCTGGGCCCTAGCTGTGTTTTGGTACTGGTGCTGTGTTATTGTCTAGGCCCTAGCTGTGTTATGGTGCTGGTGCTGTGTTGTCTAGGCCCTAGCTGTGTTATGGTGCTGTGTTATTGTCTAGGCCCTAGCTGTGTTATGGTGCTTGTGCTGTGTTATTGTCTAGGCCCTAGCTGTGTTATGGTGCTGGTGCTGTGTTATTGTCTAGGCCCTAGCTGTGTTTTGCTGCTGTTGCTGTGTTATTGTCTAGGCCCTAGCTGTGTTATGGTGCTGGTGCTGTGTTATTGTCTAGGCCCTAGCTGTGTTATGGTGCTGGTGCTGTGTTATTGTCTAGGCCCTAGCTGTGTTTTGCTGCTGGTGCTGTGTTATTGTCTAGGCCCTAGCTGTGTTATGGTGCTGGTGCTGTGTTATTGTGTAGGCCCTAGCTGTGTTCTGGTGCTGTGTTATTGTCTAGGCCCTAGCTGTGTTATGGTGCTGGTGCTGTGTTATTGTCTAGGCCCTAGCTGTGTTTTGCTGCTGGTGCTGTGTTATTGTCTAGGCTCTAGCTGTGTTATGCTGCTGGTGCTGTGTTATTGTCTAGGCCCTAGCTGTGTTATGGTGCTGGTGCTGTGTTATTGTCTAGGCTCTAGCTGTGTTATGCTGCTGGTGCTGTGTTATTGTCTAGGCCCTAGCTGTGTTATGCTGCTGGTTCTGTGTTATTGTCTAGGCCCTAGCTGTGTTATGGTGCTGGTGCTGTGTTATTGTCTAGGCTCTAGCTGTGTTATGCTGCTGGTGCTGTGTTATTGTCTAGGCCCTAGCTGTGTTATGGTGCTGGTGCTCTGTTATTGTCTAGGCTCTAGCTGTGTTATGCTGCTGGTTCTGTGTTATTGTCTAGGCCCTAGCTGTGTTATGCTGCTGGTTCTGTGTTAATGTCTAGGCCCTAGCTGTGTTATGTTGCTGGTGCTGTGTTATTGTCTAGGCTCTAGCTGTGTTATGCTGCTGGTGCTGTGTTATTGTCTAGGCCCTAGCTGTGTTATGCTGCTGGTGCTGTGTTATTGTCTAGGCCCTAGCTGTGTTATGCTGCTGGTTCTGTGTTATTGTCTAGGCCCTAGCTGTGTTATGGTGCTGGTGCTGTGTTATTGTCTAGGCCCTAGCTGTGTTATGGTGCTGGTGCTGTGTTATTGTCTAGGCTCTAGCTGTGTTATGCTGCTGGTGCTGTGTTATTGTCTAGGCCCTAGCTGTGTTATGGTGCTGGTGCTGTTATTGTCTAGGCTCTAGCTGCGTTATGGTGCTGGTGCTGTGTTATTGTCTAGGCTCTAGCTGTGTTATGCTGCTGGTGCTGTTTTATTGTCTAGGCTCTAGTTGTGTTATGCTGCTGGTGCTGTGTTATTGTCTATGCCCTAGCTGTGTTATGCTGCTGGTGCTGTGTTATTGTCTAGGCTCTAGCTGTGTTATGCTGCTGGTGCTGTGTTATTGTCTATGCCCTAGCTGCCTCATCCAACAGTACACAATACTCTAATTAACTGTTAAAAATTAAATGAGCTTGTTAAACACAGTAAGTTGAAGTATTCATGACCACTTTTGTTGTTGATAGTGTATATATTTTGTTGTTAATATTTAATTAATCTAAATTAAGTAGTCTCCCAAACATTTGATATTATTACTGTGATTTTAAAAATTACAAAATATTGAAAGATTGTATAGCAAAGTATTGCAATATATATGCAAATAACCTGCACATAGGAGAGAGGAGCTTACCACGACGTTTCGGTCGTGGAGCATTGGCCGAAACGTCGTGGTAAGCTCCTCTCTCGTATGTGTGGGTTATTTGTGTATTATTCCAGTCACGGTGTTGTGACTTTCTGAGAGAAAAAATGTAAACATTGATACTAGGAAAACATGTCTTTAGGGGCAGGTGTCACTAGTGGGGTGCCATAAGGATACGTATTGATGTAAATGACTTACCAGAAAGAACAGAATACCTAATGAACACTAAATGATGCGAAAAAAATTAGTTGTACAATCAACAGCACAAAAGTCAGTATATATCTACAAAATAACTTAAATTAAGCAAATAGAGTGAAAGATGGATGGTGAAATTTAATGAAGGTAAGATGTTAGATTGGAGTTTGTTGCCGAAGTCGCTAGATTATTGTGCGTCTCTTATCCATCCTGTGGAGGGAAGCGCGAGAGCGTATGGATACAGGAAAGGCCTAGGAACTAGGCCTCCCGAAAAGGATTGATAGGCGTATATTTAGATGGATATCTACGGTTGTTATGGCTTTTGCAGGTAAAGTTAAGTTGATTGTTTAATATGCTTGATATCTTAGTTTCATTAAGATACATAAAGGTTATGGAGAATTAGACACATGTGCAGTATCTGGGTATCTTTCTTGTAGACGGTTCGCCATTCATTGGCTTCATCAGTACAAATCTGAGGACATAATTTGAAGACAGTAGAACTATATACAAAAGATGAGGTAATCAGTCCCTCAGTCTTGGGGCTGGAAATACATGAGAGCCAAAGTAGGCTTTATGGGATCTACCTGGAGTCTACCTACTGGGCCGCGGGGGATTAACGCCCCCGCGGCCCGGTCCATAACCAGGCCTCCTGGTGGATCAGGGTCTGATCAACCAGGCTGTAGGATACTCACATGTTGTATTTTTCAGGGAATATCCGTAATGTCTGATTTTTTTATGGCTCGCTGTGTCTGATTTGACCTGATTTTTTCTTCACTTATATTGTTGTACATTGTTTAACATTTAAAAAAATAATTATTTCAATTTGAGTTCATCTTTGAGGCCTCGGATGTTAATTTATATTTTCACTATATACACAGTGTGCATAATATTTATGCACAGTGTTTGTAATAGTATGTATAAATACTTCCATACGCAGTATTGTGTGTAAATATTTAAATACAATTTTGTATTGTTTATGAATACGCAATACAGTATTGTATGGTGTATAAATGTTCTCATACACAGTACAGTGTATTGCAGACACAATATTGTGTATAAATGTTTTCATACACAGTATTATTTGCGTATGGAAATTTAACCTTTTGTATATTTCTGTTCATTCTTATTACTCGGTAAGAATATTAGGTAAGGTAATATTCTTTTTACTCAATAAGAATATTACGTAACGTTAAACATCCCGGGCTGATATTAACCTTCGTTGTACAAGCTAATTACACCGTAAACAAAGAGGTCAATTTTAATTTGTCCCTCGTATTTTCGTCTCTGTGCTGACCGCCCACCCATTATACCGGGGGGTGCCGCCCCCCACTGCCAATTTTCAGAATATATAATATATAACATATTATATATATATATATATATATATATATATATATATATATATATATATATATATATATATATATATATATATATATTTGTGTGTGTGTGTGTGTGTTTGTGTGTGTGTGTGTGTGTTTGTGTGTGTGTGTGTTTGTGTGTGTGTGTGTGAAGTCCCGTTGTCCTCCCTTTGAGGATACGGACAAAATTGGCAGTGTTGATTTTGTTTTTATCGTCCAGTCCGGACACATCATGTGTTCGTTTTTTTTTTTTCTTTCTTTTTTTTTGTGTGTGGACTTTTAATGATTTTTTTTGTTCTTTGACGGCCACAAGTCACTTTGTTATTTACGTAGTCGAACACACACACAGCTTTAAGAAGAGGTAGGATGTGGCTCTTGGAACAGGGAGAGAATAGACCTACTAGTGATCAGCGAAGAAGCAGGGCCAGGAGCTGTGATTTGACCCCTGCAACCACAAATAGGCGAGTACACACACACACACAGTCTGCGATTGCTAGTAACTAACTCGTATGTATACAAGTCTCTGAAGGGGCCTGCTGATAATTGCATTACATCCAACCAGCGCCTTGCTATCACCGTACATACTAAAGTCTGGCCAGACATGAAGATTTGTCAGCTGTCAACGAAGCTGATGTGTGAGTTTTTTTGCTTATTTTATGACCCACTAAATGTCGTTCTAATTGATCTTGTTCAGTGGTATTCCCTCGTGGCTACAGTTGTGCTGCCGACGTCTCTGTTAACATTGTAACAGTGGTATAATCCTTAGTAATAAAGACTGACAGGTTGGTTTAGAGAGACAGATGAACAAACACAAAGACATATTAGTAAACGTTTGGGTCCTGGGACCTTGATCACTTCTAACACACAGAGGTTAAAAAGATGTTGTATATAGGCAAAGAGTGAGGTGTGAGTGACACACCTCACTCTCCACCTATGAATGCTGTGTTTTAAACCTCTGTATGTTAGAAATTATCAGCGTCCCGTGTCCCAAACGTTTACTAATAAATATGTCCCTGTGTTTGCTCGCTTGTCTCTCTAAACCAGTTATATTAATGGTACAGAATACTCACAAGTTGATTATTAAGACGTGTTCATCACTTAGATGTCTTAATTGCCGAAACCGAATACCAAACTGGAAACCTCTGTTATTTCTTCTGGGCTAAGGGACTGAACACCCCAAGCCTACTTTTCCACTTCTTTCACTGTCTCTAGCATAAATGTCGCCTGTGTATTCGACTGAAGAAGTCTGCTGCGCATGTGAACATTTTCGGATGTAGAGATGTCCAAGTGCTTACACATATGTCTTAATCATCGGACATCTCTTGGGCAGAGTTCATTCGCCAGAGATTAGTTAATTGATGTGAAGGGAAGGGAAAGTTGGGACCATCTCCGTGGACTGTGGAAAATCACTCTGAAAAACATGGAAAGTGAATTGGAAGAGGCACCCGGAACACTGTTTTAGGTGGCAAAGAGCACCTGGAGCAGTGTTTTAGGTGCTTAAGAGGCACCTGGAACAAGCCTAGGTGATAAGCATCTAGAACCCAGTTTTAAGTGGTAAGGAACACCCGGAATACTGCTTTAGGTGATAAGGGGCACTTGGAACAGTGTTTTGTGCTTAAGGGGTACCTGGAACAATCGTAGGTGATAAGAATCATTTAGAACCCAGTTTTAGGTGGTAAGGGGCGCCTACAACACTGTTTTAAGTGGTAAGAGGCTCAAGGGTTTATTAACTAAACGATTTCCTTAAACTCCACCACTCTACAGTGTTGCCTTTGGAGAAGATAACTGCTTCGAGACGATGACCTTTGGTTGACGTCTAGAAGTAAGTGAGGTTCATATTGATTATATATTACTTAGATACAGGGAATGTAGGTTGTAGAAGACGGGGCATTCTTGAAGGTAGTAATAGTAGTGGTGACAGGAGTGGTAGTTGATGTAAAATTAGTGGTAGTACTGTAGTAGTAGTAGTAGTTGCATCATAGTAGCAGTGAAAATATTAGTAGTAGTAGTAAATGTAGTAATGGTTGTAGAAGTAGCAGCAGCATACAGTAATAATAGTGGCAGAAGTAGCAGTAGCAGCAGTATAATAGTAGTAATAATAGTTGTGATACTGGTAGTAGTAGTGGTGAAGCACTGCACGCGCGCGCGCGCGCACACACACACACACACACACACACACACACACACACACACACACAACACACACACACACACACATTCCATCTCACACAAAAATAAAATTAAATTCCCTAGAATAACTCCAGCTTAAACGCAACACCTGCTACATTTTTTTTATTCACACATACGCAAATTATTTTCAGCGTCAACTTGCGTGACCTCACGGAAAGACAGATGCGTCACGTAACGCATAAACTCTGACGTAATACATGGTGAAATATGATTTTTTATCCGAGGGTTTAACAATATAAACGCGTTACCATTGGTGTTGTATCCTTTGAACAATGAGGTTGGATTACATTCCGTTGATTAATTAATATATCTCTATTACATTACTTTTTAAATATTGCGATTCGACAGCTTATTGTATTAAGAGTAAACATTGGACCAGTCACAAATATTAATGTAATTGGAATTTTGAACGTTCGCCGGAGTGTGTGTGTGGTAATTTTAGTCTTAAAGTATATTTAGTGTAGTGCTTGGGACTTTCCAAGTGGTGGTGATGTTGTGGTGGTGATGGTGTTATGGTGGTGATGGTGGTGGTGACGATGACGGTGGTGATGTTATGGTGGTGATTGTAGTGTTGTGGTGGAGGCTTTGTAGCGGGGAAAATAATGGTGATAGTGGTGTGTGTGGTTTAAACGTGGGTAATGGTGATGATGGTGTTAGTGTAGTGGAATCGTAGGTAATAATGGTGTGGTTGGATGATTGTGTGGTGGTAGTAGGAATGTGATCAATGTGTCGTAGAGAAAACTAGAAGGTAATTCTAGAACAGAGTCAGGGGTCAGGGCGGGCCAAGTCAGGGGTCAAGGTGGGCCAAGTCAGGGGTGAAGGCAGAGGTCAAGGTGGGCTAAGTCAGGGGTCAAGGTGGGCCAAGTCAGGGGCAAGAGTGGGCGAAATGAGGTGTCAGGGTGGGCGATGTCAGGGGTCAGTCACTTTATCATAACGCGTGTAC
The DNA here is from genome assembly GCF_026875155.1 of Cherax quadricarinatus. Lineage (NCBI taxonomy): Eukaryota > Metazoa > Arthropoda > Malacostraca > Decapoda > Parastacidae > Cherax > Cherax quadricarinatus. Next base: position 12,910,958 of record NC_069437.1, on the reverse strand, counting down.
TCACTGTCATAGCACGTGTACTCAATCACTGTATCAAAACACGTGTACTCAGTCACTGTCATATCACGTGTACTCAGTCACTGTGTCATAACGTGTACTCAGCTACCGTGTCATCTGCCCTAACTGCTAAACTACCGTGTACACAATTGTGCATCTTTAAAAACACTCGCTGTAATGGTGACTGGCAAGGTCAGCAGTGTGTTGCAAACTGTCTTACGACTCTAGCGCCAACTTTCTCGCATTCCCAACAAAGAATAATTTGCAACCGTGGATGAATTTACTCTCACAGTCTCCAAGATGAGAAGCGCGACGACACCAGCTTACGACACTGATGAAAAATATAAGATTTTTATAAGAACGTTGCTGATCACCTCAGAGATAGTTGTCCACGCTGACCAGTTGGCAGTTATAAAGACCGAGCAGTTGACAGTTATAAAGACCTAGCAGTTGGCAGTTATAAAGACCGAGCAGTTGACAGTTATAAAGACCGAGCAGTTGGCAGTTATAAAGACCGAGCAGTTGACAGTTATAAAGACCGAGCAGTTGGCAGTTATAAAGACCGAGCAGTTGGCAGTTATAAAGACCGAGCAGTTGGCAGTTATAAAGACCGAGCAGGTGACAGTTATAAAGACCTAGCAGTTGGCAGTTATAAAGACCGAGCAGTTGACAGTTATAAAGACCGAGCAGTTGGCAGTTATAAAGACCGAGCAGTTGACAGTTATAAAGACCTAGCAGTTGGCAGTTATAAAGACCGAGCAGTTGACAGTTATAAAGACCGAGCAGTTGACAGTTATAAAGACCGAGCAGTTGGCAGTTATAAAGACCTAGCAGTTGGCAGTTATAAAGACCGAGCAGTTGACAGTTATAAAGACCGAGCAGTTGACAGTTATAAAGACCGAGCAGTTGACAGTTATAAAGACCGAGCAGTTGACAGTTATAAAGACCGAGCAGTTGGCAGTTATAAAGACCGAGCAGTTGGCAGTTATAAAGACCGAGCAGGTGACAGTTATAAAGACCGAGCAGTTGGCAGTTATAAAGACCGAGCAGGTGGCAGTTATAAAGACCGAGCAGTTGACAGTTATAAAGACCGAGCAGTTGGCAGTTATAAAGACCGAGCAGTTGGCAGTTATAAAGACCGAGCAGTTGGCAGTTATAAAGACCGAGCAGGTGACAGTTATAAAGACCGAGCAGTTGGCAGTTATAAAGACCGAGCAGTTGGCAGTTATAAAGACCGAGCAGTTGGCAGTTATAAAGACCGAGCAGTTGGCAGTTATAAAGACCGAGCAGTTGGCAGTTATAAAGACCGAGCAGGTGACAGTTATAAAGACCGAGCAGTTGGCAGTTATAAAGACCGAGCAGTTGGCAGTTATAAAGACCGAGCAGTTGGCAGTTATAAAGACCGAGCAGGTGACAGTTATAAAGACCGAGCAGTTGGCAGTTATAAAGACCGAGCAGTTGGCAGTTATAAAGACCGAGCAGTTGGCAGTTATAAAGACCGAGCAGTTGGCAGTTATAAAGACCGAGCAGGTGACAGTTATAAAGACCGAGCAGTTGGCAGTTATAAAGACCGAGCAGTTGGCAGTTATAAAGACCGAGCAGTTGGCAGTTATAAAGACCGAGCAGGTGACAGTTATAAAGACCGAGCAGTTGGCAGTTATAAAGACCGAGCAGTTGGCAGTTGTAAAGACCGAGCAGTTGGCAGTTATAAAGACCGAGCAGTTGGCAGTTATAAAGACCGAGCAGTTGGGAGTTATAAAGACCGAGCAGTTGGCAGTTATAAAGACCGAGCAGTTGGCAGTTATAAAGACCGAGCAGTTGGCAGTTATAAAGACCGAGCAGTTGACAGCTATAAAGACCGAGCAGTTGACAGTTATGAAGACCGAGCAGGTGACAGTTATAAAGACCGAGCAGTTGGCAGTTATAAAGACCGAGCAGTTGGCAGTTATAAAGACCGAGCAGTTGGCAGTTATAAAGACCGAGCAGTTGGCAGTTGTAAAGACCGAGCAGTTGGCAGTTATAAAGACCGAGCAGGTGACAGTTATAAAGACCGAGCAGTTGGCAGTTATAAAGACCGAGCAGTTGGCAGTTGTAAAGACCGAGCAGTTGGCAGTTATAAAGACCGAGCAGTTGGCAGTTATAAAGACCGAGCAGTTGGCAGTTGTAAAGACCGAGCAGTTGGCAGTTATAAAGACCGAGCAGTTGGCAGTTATAAAGACCGAGCAGTTGGCAGTTATAAAGACCGAGCAGTTGGCAGTTATAAAGACCGAGCAGTTGGCAGTTATAAAGACCGAGCAGTTGGCAGTTATAAAGACCGAGCAGTTGGCAGTTATAAAGACCGAGCAGTTGACAGCTATAAAGACCGAGCAGTTGACAGTTATGAAGACCGAGCAGTTGACAGTTATAAAGACCGAGCAGGTGGCAGTTATAAAGACCGAGCAGTTGGCAGTTATAAAGACCTAGCAGTTGGCAGTTATAAAGACCGAGCAGTTGGCAGTTATAAAGACCGAGCAGTTGGCAGTTATAAAGACCGAGCAGTTGGCAGTTATAAAGACCGAGCAGTTGACAGTTATAAAGACCGAGCAGGTGACAGTTATAAAGACCGAGCAGTTGACAGCTATAAAGACCGAGCAGTTGACAGTTATGAAGACCGAGCAGGTGACAGTTATAAAGACCGAGCAGTTGGCAGTTATAAAGACCGAGCAGTTGGCAGTTGTAAAGACCGAGCAGTTGGCAGTTATAAAGACCGAGCAGTTGGCAGTTATAAAGACCGAGCAGTTGGCAGTTGTAAAGACCGAGCAGTTGGCAGTTATAAAGACCGAGCAGTTGGCAGTTATAAAGACCGAGCAGTTGGCAGTTATAAAGACCGAGCAGTTGGCAATTATAAAGACCGAGCAGTTGGCAGTTATAAAGACCGAGCAGTTGACAGTTATGAAGACCGAGCAGTTGACAGTTATGAAGACCGAGCAGTTGACAGTCATATAAAGACCGAGCAGTTGACAGTCATATAAAGACCGAGCAGTTGACAGTCATATAAAGACCGAGCAGTTGACAGTCATATAAAGACCGAGCAGTTGACAGTCATATAAAGACCGAGCAGTTGACAGTCATATAAAGACCGAGCAGTTGACAGTCATATAAAGACCGAGCAGTTGACAGTCATATAAAGACCGAGCAGTTGACAGTCATATAAAGACCGAGCAGTTGACAGTCATATAAAGACCGAGCAGTTGACAGTCATATAAAGACCGAGCAGTTGACAGTCATATAAAGACCGAGCAGTTGACAGTCATATAAAGACCGAGCAGTTGACAGAGACTGTTCAGGAACTTTTTGGCACAACTGTACCTTCCCCTCTTTTGTACAGTAATTAAATAAAACCACCAACTCTTCCAAAACTATACCCCCCTCCCTTTCCACCTTTTAACATTTCTGTTTTGACCTCGTCAGTCCCTGCTGCTGCGCCCCTTTTCATTCTACCCACAAACACTGGGCAGTTGACCCCTGAAGGAAGGTTCCTTGATGTTGGTGAGGGGCTCTTGATTTAGGGAATTGGATCTGTGCTCCAGTTCACCGAATTAAGCCTGAATGCCTTCCACATCCCCCCCAGGCGCTGTATAATCCTCCGGGTTTAGCGCTTCCCCCTTGATTATAATAGTAATAATGGGCAGTTGACAGTCATATAAACACTGAACAGTTGCCAGTTATAAACACTGGGCATTTGGCAGTCATATAAACACTGAGCAGTTTTCTGTCATATAAACACTGTGCATTTAGCAGTCATATAAACACTGTCACATTAACCAGGTGACAGTCATCCACAAACAGATGACAGTACACCATGACAACATGCCTTTCACACATCTCAGTTCTTTAACACTCGTTATTATACACGAAAAGTGAAAATTGTACTCTTAACAATGTTTCTGTATGCTTCTGTACACTCCACCAATATGTAAATATAGCGCCCAAAACTAGGTATAACCCAGTCATGTCTTTGTATAACATAGTCATATCCATTCACAAATATCCCGCACTTTGGATAGGAAACTTGTGACGATGTTTCGGTCTGTCCTGAGCCAGTGTCAGAGTCACATCTAAGCTAGAAAAAAAAGAGTGCATAAGAAAGGAGGGTCTTTGGAAGTAATAGTAATTGTAGTAGGATTAGTAACAACAGTAGTAACGGTAGCAGCAACAATAGTAGTAGTAACGGTAGCAGCAACAATAGTAGTAGTAACGGTAGCAGCAATGACACTAGTAGCGAGAAAGTATAATATGGTATAATAACGAGGTAGTATAACACAGCCATACCTGTGTATAACACAGCCATACCTGCGTATAAAACAGCCATATCTAGTTACAACTCACAAGTGTATGCACAGCAAAGCTACACTGGCGTTAATGAATAATTTGACGATTTTTGTTTTTGAGAGATGAGTGAGAGTGATTGAGGTAATATGTATGAAAATCCGTTGTTAGGGCTGCTACATTCATGAAACTGCTTTGTTGGGATATCTCGCACATGAAACTGCTGCATTGTTACCTTGTGGTATGTATGGAAATGCATTATCATGTCTTGATATATAGGGAAGTACATGTGTCGGGAGGGTTCGTGGAGATGTGATGGTTGGAGTTAAACACAGTCGTTGGATGGTAACACTTGTATTAGCAGAGTGTGAGAGGGAGAGGCCCAGACTGCCTGTGTTGCCTGGAGACCTGAGAACGAGGCCGGGAGCGCAGCGCTCTCGTGTGGCATCACGTGACGTCACGCAAGCTAGTCACTGAGCCTAGCATGGGGTCAATTATGTAAAACATATGGATGGTACTGTGATACTCAGATAACATATACATATACAGGGGATCAGCAGCGATGCTGACACATGGTTACGGAGTGGTATGTATGAACGTGCATTATTATATATGGATATGTATGGCTAGGAGGGAGACCTCCATCACAGCACCTGAAAGAGGCCATCACAGCACTTACGAAGCTCGGAGAACACAGAAGACGTGACCCATCCAGGGAAAACGGCAGGCAAGCTTCCTGAGAAGTGGTAAACCCGTGTTAGCTATTCGTGGCGAAGAGTGGAGGCTTCATCCTCTGTCCGCTGATCCCGAGATTCACTGCCCCTGAGACACGGAGTGACTGGCTGGACATGACTGACCACACCAGCATCATTCTTAAACAGTTAATGTTTTGGTCACTGGTCTTGCGGTCACATGGATGCTGGGATCACTAGAACTGCTACGTATTGTCCGCATCTTGTCATGAGTTTTTGTTCGTCCATGCAAGACTACGGGATATTTAACATTGTCGGGACATGGTTCCTATGTTAGGACTGCGCACCGGAAAGCTAAGTTCTATTAATATATTGTAGTGCATCGTATCTTAAAGCAGTAAATAAGTGGTGGAGGTTCAGGCCTTCGTCTGCTTGATGCAGCTTGCATCAAGTATACGTGAGTTAATAAATCGCAGAAGAGTGGGATTCGAACCCACGGCAAGCCAGTCCTAAACTAGCAGGTCAGTGTATTATCCATTGGACAATGCCGGCCTAAAGAGATTCATCCACCTAGATATATTTCTGTAATTTGTTCGAGTTAATAAATTGTGCGGCCTTTTTTTTTTATTCCACAACACCAGGTAGGCACACCCAAGTCATCAGTTGAATCAGTGTACTGGAGGTGACTGGCTCCTGCCTTTCCCCGTCCCAGTGTTGTCACAATTGCCAAGCGGACATTCAACAGGCATCGGATTTTATAGATACGCTGACGGCCGCGTACAGTTTTTCCCTTTAAATTTTCAGAGCGATCGCATTAAAACGACGAAGTTATTGCCATTTTCAGGGTCCATTTTTCTGCCGCTTGAAAATTGAGTATCACTGGAGCCACTCCGGCCAGAGTATCATTGTGCATATGAATGTTGAAACAGTGTAGTGGTTCAGCAGCGTATCTCTCTCTCTCTCTCTCTCCTCTCTCTCTCTCTCTCTCCTGCCTACAATAACCTTAATGAACTTACATGATATTAATCCACAGTGACTTTCAGAGATTTTGAAATTAATTATATTTGGCAGTACAAGAAAAAAACTGCTGTAATTCCAGCAGTACAAGAAAACAAACGGCTCTAATTCCATCGATACAGTCGTTAAAACTGGCTCTACTGACTTGGTAACTTACAAGTGTTACATTCACTGTGGCGACACCGAAGAATTCATTGGTTATTAGCATCTATACATTATGCATTAAGCCCCACCACCCATTTAGGTCAGTGATAATTAAGTTATCTTCCAGCAGTAGAAATTCGGCTTGTAGTTTTTGACGTAAAGTTGACGAGTTGTTGTGCTTGTTGTACGTGAAGAATGACCGAGAAGAAAACATGGAAAAATACGTATAGCTGATTTCAGATGATATTCACGGACACTTTTTAGCAGTTAGAGACAGTTACTTATTGTTATATTTACGAGTAAGTGATAAACTGGTTACTGTTATATTCACTAGTGAGTGATGAACGTGTGGGTAAGATAGAGCACCAGGGAAAGGGAAGGCAGTCACATGAGAACCCAGGAAAGGAAGAGGACTGGTTGATGATGTTTCGTGGGAGGTGGGGGTGATTGATGGTATGTTGATGGGTGGGGAGGGGAGGAGTTGATGATGATGATGGGTGAGGAGTGAGAGGGGGAAATTGATGATATGATGATTATGATGATGATGAGTGAGGAATAGGAGGGAGAAGAGGTTGATGACGTAATGATGATGGGTGAGGAGTGGGAGGAGTTAATGACATGAAGATGGGCAACATTGCAAGCTTCTGATGTGTTGAATGCAACACGGAAGGCCTAGAGCTATCATTCAACTCCCCCTGTGATTGATTTGCATACACGAGTACGCAATAAAATCACAGTAAGCTGATAATATCGCAATATGCAAAACAACCACTGTGAAAAAGAAGTAGTGAAATTCCAAGCTCATTCGTAATTTCTCACATTATCAAGGACCTGTGATAATATGAGAAATCACGAAAGCGCTTGGAATTTCACTATTTTTTTCCACCGTATTGTTTTGCATACCGGTATATATATATAATATATAAATATATATATATATATATATATATATTATATATATATATATATTATATATATATTATATATATTATATATATATATACAGGAGTTTAAAAACGATGTACCCAATTTGAAATCCAACTGTCGTTGAATTTGTGTCCATCTTTTGAGACGCCCTATTTACACCCTCTTGCATGTATATCAATTTTAATGCAGAAAAAACATTAACTATGGATGCCAGTCAACAGTTCATTGTTGGCTGCGTCACCAGCTGCGGACAAGTTACCATACATGTGAAAAAAATAATGACTCTGACGACAGTTGATGATGCATATAACAGTCATTATAATTCATGTCTGGACTATGTATGAACATTATAAAATATGTAAACGATTGTTTAACATTTTTAATTATGTTTATTGATTAGATCGTCAGGCTCCTGGACTCCGGGGAAACTATTACAGAACTGTACGGCCCATACAGGTTCAGCGCTTCTTTTCCACTACAGAATAACGATAATAATTGTGAATAATAATTGTGAATAACAATAACAGTCATAATAATTATGAACAATAATAATAATCTCTGTTATTTTCCTTGAGGGGTCGGGGTGGAAAAGGAAAAGTATTTAAGTAGACATTTACAGAAGGCAGGTTAAGACTGGTGAGTGTATCATGTTCTTTCTATTTTCTTTCCTCTATTTCTGTGTCGTTGATGGTTGTGTGTGTTGGGGGGGGGGGTTCTGTCGTGCCTCAGGGTCAACGGCTCTATGGGAGATTCATCTGTGAAAACTTGCATGTGTGGTCACAGCGTGGGCCTATGCTAGCCTCTCTATGGTGTATAAATGTACCTAGTTGGATGAATCATATTGTAGCCTGCTGGCCTAGTGCCTTTACGCCCTGGCCTGGAGTTTTACAACTCACTCGCTATGGATTCAAACCCCCACCCGTTCCGTGGTTTATGTTCAGTCGTATGGCGATGACCTGTGCCCGATGAAGACACTATCAAAGAATCTTCAAGATTCTTCAAGACTGTTGTGGTCATCACCAACTCCAACAGTGGGGGACTGATTACCTCGCCTTTTGTATATAGTTCTACAGTCTCTGCACAGTGTCCTTGAACTGTATTAACAGAAGCCACTGGATGTCGCAACGTCTACCAATAAAGATCCTTAGATGTTCCACATGTGTCTAATTCTTCATTCTTCTATTGAGCAACTGAATCAATTTTTTTTTCGTCTCCCTCTTTTATTATAATTATTTGTAAGTTCTGAACTAGTTGATGGAGACAGAAACCCGTGCAACAGAACAAGCAATTGCTGGTGCAACGTTTCCCTCAAGGGCTGTTTTTATGATCTGGTGAATGTCTCTTCATGTATTTAAGGTCTTCAGTGATTTACTTAGTTATGTTAACTTAAGCCTTAATAGTTACAGTATTATTATTGCATTCATGGGAAGCGCTAAATCCACAGGGGTCATACAGCGCATGAAATATGCAATTGCAGATAATTAATAATAGTGAAACTTTTAGTTATAGATGTATAAATGGATAGTGAAGTATGTTTTTGAGGTACATAATCATTATACAGTTTTGTCATCACCTTGAAGACAGTGACGGTGTACCACATGTGTTTTTAATATCAAAATGATGCCACTTGAGGGCCCTTCAAGGTGATCATCTCTTATCATAATAACACAGCCTTGGAGGTCTCAAGGTAATCCTTCTGCGGTGGGGTCACTTTTAAGTTTTTTGCTATCTCTTGGGGGGGGTGTTGAGATTCTTGCCGTAGTTGTGTAGATATTCTTAAGAAGGTCGGTACAACGCTGAATGTTTTTTTTTCTGTGTAGAATCGCTTCGCAATTCTTCAGTCATCAGTTGACTTAGAAACTGAGGAATGGCTGGTTGTCTTAGCTGCTTTGCTGCGGAAGGATAACATGTGTACCGTATGTACTCGAGTACAGGTCGACATTTATGACTAAATTTTTAATATAAAACAGTCCAGGGGGGGGGAGGGAGGGAGTGTCGACCTATAAATGCATAACATTTTGATAGGTTGAAATTCTTGCATTCTGACGGACTTTCACTCACCACATTCCTACGCTAAATTGCTGTTTGCAATTGGTCATTAGACGAGCATTATTTTTTACAGACAGGGAGTAGTCATGTGACCAGTAATGAGGGAGCGGTCATCAGACCAGTAATGAGGGAGCGGTCATCAGACCAGTAATGAGGGAGCTGGGCATCAGACCAGTAATGAGGGGCGGTCTCAACATAATGAGGAGCGGTCATCAGACCAGTAATGAGGGAGCGGTCATCAGACCAGTAATGAGAGAGCTGTCATCAGACCAGTAATGAGGGAACGATCATCAGACCAGTAATGAGGGAGCGGTCATCAGACCAGTAATGAGGGAGCTGTCATCAGACCAGTAATGAGGGAGCGGTCATCAGACCAGTAATGAGGGAGCGGTCATCAGACCAGTAATGAGGGAGCGGTCATCAGACCAGTAATAGAGACTGTCACAACGTAATGAGGAACGATCATCAGACCAGTAATGAGGGAGCGGTCATCAGACCAGTAATGAGGGAGCGGTCATCAGACCAGTAATGAGGGAGCGGTCATCAGACCAGTAATGAGGGAGCGGTCATCAGACCAGTAATGAGAGAGCTGTCATCAGACCAGTAATGAGGGAACGATCATCAGACCAGTAATGAGGGAACGATCATCAGACCAGTAATGAGGGAACGGTCATCAGACCAGTAATGAGGGAGCGGTCATCAGACCAGTAATGAGGGAGCGGTCATCCGACCAGCAGTAAGAACACTGTCAGGTGAGTTAGTTTGTTTACAGAATCTTCTCTAGTCACAGCAAATGTTGTTCAGGTTGCTGATATTCACGTCTCATAATGTTAGTGAGAGTTTTAAAGTCCAGTAGATGTATATGGCGCTTGTATATAACGTTGGTGAGTTGAAGATGCCACACACCTGGTGTAGCAGAACTTGTGGAGGTGCCTCAACACAGTTATGAAGTTGTATGAGCTTAACGAGGAGGACATGGTAGATCTTGTGTAGCAACACCCTCCACAACTGACCTCTTCTCAGCACTGCTGGCCTACTCCCTTAATCCTGGCTTACACTCTAAACTAGGACTGCATTCTCAACCCTTGGCTTGCACCTTCAACCCCTGACCTGCACCCTTATCCCCCTGGTCTGCACCCTCAACCCCTGTTCTGGACCTTCAACCCATGGCCTGCACTCTCAACCCCTGTCCTGGACCCTCAACCCCTGGCCTGGACCCTCAACCCTTGGCCTGCTCCCTCAACCCTTGGTTTGCACCCTCAACCCCTGACCTGCACCCTTAACCCCTGGTCTGCACCCTCAACCCTTGGCCTGCTCCCTCAACCCTTGGCTTGCACCCTCAACCCCTGGCCTGGACCCTCAACCCCTGGTCTGGACCCTCAACCCCTGGTCTGGACCCTCAACCCCTGGTCTGGACCCTCAACCACTGGCCTGGACCCTCAACCCCTGGTCTGGACCTTCAACCCCTGGTCTGGACCCTCAACTCCTGGTCTGGACCCTCAACCCCTGGCCTGGACCCTCATCCCCTGGCCTGCACCCTCATCCCCTGGCCTGGACCCTCAACCCCTGGCGTGAACCTTCAACCCGTGGCCTGCACCCTCAACCCCTGGATTGGACCCTCAACCCCTGACCTGCACCCTCAACCCCTGGCCTGCACCCTCAACCCCTGGCCTGAACCTTCAACCCGTGGCCTGCACCCTCAACCCCTGGCCTGCACCCTCAACCCCTGGCCTGAACCTTCAAACCCGTGGCCTGCACCTCAACCCCTGGCCTGCACCCTCAACCCCTGGCCTGGACCTTCAACCCGTGGCCTGCACCTCCAACCCCTGGCCTGCACCCTCAACCCCTGGCCTGCACCCTCAACCCCTGACCTGCACCCTCAACCCCTGGCCTGGACCTTCAACCCGTGGCCTGCACCTTCAACCCCTGACCTGCACCCTCAACCCCTGGCCTGCGCCCTCAACCCCTGGCCTGCTCCCTCAACCCCTTGCCTGCACCCTCAACCCCTGGCCTGCACCCTCAACCCCTGGCCTGCACCTCAACCCTGGCCTGCACCTTCAACCCCTGGCCTGCACCCTCAACCCCTGGCCTGCACCTTCAACCCCTGGCCTGCACCCTCAACCCCTGGCCTGCACCCTCAACCCCTGGCCTGCACCTTCAACCCTTGGCCTGCACCCTCAACCCCTGGCCTGCACCCTCAACCCCTGGCCTGCACTTTCAACCCCTGGCCTGCACCTTCAACCCCTGACCTGCACCCTCAACCCCTGGCCTGCACCTTCAACCCCTGGCCTGCACCTTCAACCCCTGGCCTGCACCTTCAACCCCTGGCCTGCACCCTCAACCCCTGGCCTGCACCCTCAACCCCTGGCCTGCACCCTCAACCCCTGGCCAGGACCTTCAACCCCTGGCCTGCACCCTCAACCCATGGTCTGGACCTTTAACCCCTGGCCTGCACCCTCAACTCCTGGCCTGCACCCTCAACTCCTGGCATGGACCTTCAACCCCTGGCCTGCACCCTCAACTCCTGGCCTGCACCCTCAACCCCTGGCATGGACCTTCAACCCCTGGCCTGCACCCTCAACCCATGGCCTGGACCTTCAACCCCTGGCCTGCACCTTCAACCCCTGGCCTGCACCTTCAACCCCTGGCCTGCACTCTCCACCACTGATAAAAGGCCACGCTGACCACTACATGATGCGCCATCTCACTTGTAAATTGTCAATTTTCGTTAGTTGACCAAGCTGCATATATAATGTAACAGAACTCGCGTTACTTACATTCATCTGTCTCGTTCGTTATTTACACACTACTCTTGTCTGCCTCGTTAGTTTAGTTATGCACTACTATATTCTGTTTCGTTAGTTTCACGGATCTGTCTTTTGTTACGCAGTAACATTAATAATAATATAATAATAATCTTTTTTCTATACATGATACAACTTATACAGAGCATAGCTGACATACATAATTGAAAGCCCCTGGTTATGCAGAGCATTTCGGGAAACTTAGGTTAATTTTGTCCCCAGGATACGACCCACACCAATCGGCTAACACCCAGGCAACTATTTTACCTCTAAGCGAACAGGGACAGCATGTGTCTTAAGGAAACACGCCCAATGTTTCCAACCATAGATTCTTGCAAACTATGCCAATAATGCTTTAATATACACCTCTCAGTGTCAATATTCTTGAATATTATAAATGTGATTTTTATTAACTTACACAGTATTTGTTACCACTTTTAATTATGCTTACGAGTTTTAACATTGTGTTTGATGTGATGAAATTGAGCAGTGATTGTTTGTGTATGTGTCGCACATGTTTGTGCTCGGTCAGTCTTGTGGTTCTGTCTCACTTGTGTTCGGTCAGTATATTACGTGGGGAACCGCACATTATTTGCGGTTCCACTTCTGCAGTGAATACTGTATTGTGTTGATTCCACTATACTTATGTCTTAAAACAATGTTGATGTGTGTCAGATTATTTACACAATATTTATGTTATGCATGGTATCCCGTGATACAGAGTCATGGGCAGCCTTGCTATTGTAGGGGTTCTTAAAAGGAGATATCGAGGGTTGAAGGTAGACACACTTGTTGGATGGTAACGATATATTGTCAGACTGTGATGATGGGAGATGGAGCCCAGCCTCTGCCTGTCCTAGCCTATGTCAAACGCCGACTGAGGAGGAGGCAGAGGTACGAACGTACACATGCGCATCCCGTGACGTCACACAAACAGTCATAGGCCTAAAAGGGATCTCCTATCTAAAGCACATGGATGATACTAATATGCTATACAACACAGGGATCAGCAACTGTGCTGACAGCTCGGTCATGTTACGTATGTCATCTCGACATACACTACTATCTATAGGCTGAACAGGCAGGTGGTTCTGGGCTGATTCTATACAATAACAAATTCATATATAACTTAGAACTAATGGATGGTATCATAATGGATGTTAACAAAATGAGTTTTACGTAATGGGTGTTAACGTAATCACTTTTAACGTAATGAGTTTTAACGTAATGCATTACAAACTATAAGAACAAATCATTGTACGATATGGATGGAATTGATCGGTCGATCTGTATTCATGCACTCTACGGATTCTGAGGAAGAATAAATATATATATACAAGGTGAAATTAACAGCAAAGGTATCTGGTGGACACAGACTATTGCTAAATTCTCAGAATTCGGAGGGAACGTGAACACGAAAATTTCTGACAAACTAATCAGCTAATAACAAAACACACAGTTGACGGTTTCATTCATCTCGGACATCTAATACAGGCTGTTTACATTTAAACCCAATTCTGCAAGGGTAAGGTTTACGTATGCAGAATGGTTATCATCTCTGGGAGGATCGAATTCCTCTGCAATGGCTAACACATGCCTTGACTGAGGGAGATCTGAATGAGTATTTACAAAAGATACAGCTACATTCACTAGTGACTGTGGAATTACTAACTTCTGCTAGGAGTACACAACTCGACTATTCGATACAGTAATTCTTGGCTCATTACAGAGTCACTAATGGGTGCTGGTGGCTTCACAGTCAGAATAAGATCTTCCTGGAGCAGGAATCGAATCACACCAGACCACAAGGGATCTGTTCTTTCTTACTGGAGGAATGCACAAACTCGGTGGAGTGGATGACTCTCCCCGGTTGAAAAAATTAACGCTATAACACGCAATATGAGCAAGGGAGAACGAATATACTATCTCAAACTGCAAGCACAGGAGAAAATAAATGAACACTGTCAACAATGCTGATATTCAATCTGAGTCGCTCAGAGTGACACGAGGTATCAGCTATAAAGAAACTTCACTTACAAACGTTAACAACATGTGAAAGTTACTCGAGAAATAACTTCTTACAATGCACTGATTACTGTCAACTAGGATGGGATCACAATCTGAAACACAAGGGACAACAACAACACTCAAGTGAGCACACTAGCCACAGAAACGTCTTTCTGCAACGGCTTGTGGCATCAGCAAGAGATGGCATAACTCGTTGCAAGTAAAGTTCTTCTCAAAGCGTACCCTGGGAAGGAACGAAGTACTTGAAACAAGTCGCCATCGCAAGGATAGTAGTCTCAGCACTATCCTGCGTGCACGATTTTGTGGCTGGAGTCCAGACAGGAGTGACAGTATTACTAGTGCCTGACCGCTCGGCTGTGTTAATAAGTAATTCACGGATCTATAGGAACTTAATCTGAACTTCACATTTCGCAGCACTTTGACAAATCTCAGATACAAGCTATGAGAACAAACACATTGCTCAAGAACTGGGTATTGTCTTTCAGTCAGTAAGGGAATATTGGTACTGTGGACTGATTTATATTGACTTTGACTGGCATGATACACTAGGTGAACATTCAAAAGTGACTGGGACATCTCAGGGAACTTACTCAAGGGCATAAGGCAAGAAAAAAAAAAAGAATGACGCAGTAAGCTAAATATTCCTATCTGTTGCTGTCTTGCAACATTGCACAGCTCCTGAGGACGCACGAGAGTGCGAAAGATCTGGAGCTAAAGATTTCCATTCCAGCGTGGCTTGTTCTGCATTGTTAATATCGCCTGTTTGCGATTGTATTGCGTAATAGGATATGTCAGATAAAAGAAAATTTAGGTTCCCGGTTAATCCATACAAATTGAGATTGCTGGGACACTGACCCTACTTACACTAAATTAAAAATCAGACTACGTAATAAAAAGACTGAAAAACTTGTGAGGTGTAATAGGATGTTTAGGACGAGGACTGATCAACACGATGCAACATGTATACAGTAACAGTGTTCAATCAGCTGTGTTGTAACATATACACAGTAACAATGTTCACTAAGCAGTGTTATAACATATACACAACAGTGTTCACTCAGCTGTGTTGTAACATTCACAGTAACAGTGTTCACTCATCAGTGTTATATACACAGTAACAACGTTCACTCAGCAGTGTTATATACACAGTAACAACGTTCACTCAGCAGTGTTATATACACAGTAACAGTGTTCACTCAGCAGTGTTATATACACAGTAACAACGTTCACTCAGCAGTGTTATATACACAGTAACAACGTTCACTCAGCAGTGTTATATACACAGTAACAACGTTCACTCAGCAGTGTTATATACACAGTAACAACGTTCACTCAGCAGTGTTATATACACAGTAAAAAGTGTTCACTCAGCAGTGTTATATACACAGTAACAGTGTTCACTCAGCAGTGTTATATACACAGTAACAGTTCACTCAGCAGTGTTATATACACAGTAACAGTGTTCACTCAGCAGTGTTATATACACAGTAACAACGTTCACTCAGCAGTGTTATATACACAGTAACAACGTTCACTCAGCAGTGTTATATACACAGTAACAGTGTTCACTCAGCAGTGTTATATACACAGTAACAGTGTTCACTCAGCAGTGTTATATACACAGTAACAGTGTTCACTCAGCAGTGTTATATACACAGTAACAGTGTTCACTCAGCAGTGTTATATACACAGTAACAGTGTTCACTCAGCAGTGTTATATACACAGTAACAGTGTTCACTCAGCAGTGTTATATACACAGTAACAGTGTTCACTCATCAGTGTTATATACACAGTAACAGTGTTCACTCAGCAGTGTTATATACACAGTAACAACGTTCACTCAGCAGTGTTATATACACAGTAACAGTGTTCACTCAGCAGTGTTATATACACAGTAACAACGTTCACTCAGCAGTGTTATATACACAGTAACAGTGTTCACTCAGCAGTGTTATATACACAGTAACAGTGTTCACTCAGCAGTGTTATATACACAGTAACAGTGTTCACTCAGCAGTCTTATATACACAGTAACAGTGTTCACTCAGCAGTGTTATAACATATACACAATAACAGTACTCACCTATTTCTACTCACCTATTTGTGGTTGCAGGGGTCGAGTCCTAGCTCCTGGCCCCGCCTCTTCACCGGTTGCTACTGGGTCCTCTCTCTCCCCGCTCCATGAGCTTTATCATACCTCGTCTTAAAACTATGTATGGTTCCTGCCTCCACTACGATCACTTTCTAGGCTATTCCACTGCCTGACAACTCTATGGCTGAAGAAATACTTCCTAATATCTCTCTGACTCATCTGTGTCTTCAACTTCCGATTGTGACCTCTTGTTTCTGTGTCCCCTCCCTGGAACATCCTGTCTTTGTCCACCTTGTCTATTCTGCGCAGTATTTTATATGTCGTTATCATGTCTCCCCTGACCCTCCTGTCCTCTAGTGTTGTCAGGCCGATTTCCCTTAACCTTTCTTCATAAGACATTCCCCTTAGCTCTGGAACTAACCTTGTCGCAAACCTTTGTACTTTCTCTAGTTTCTTGACGTGCTTTATCAACTGCGGGTTCCAAACAGGTGCTGCATACTCCAGTATGGGCCTGACGTACACGGCGTACAGTGTCTTGAACGATTCCTTATTAAGGTATTGGAACGCTGCTCTCAGGTTGCCAGGCGCCCATATGCTGCAGCAGTTGCCTGGTTGATGTGTGCTTCCGGAGACATGCTCGGTGTTATACTCACTCCAAGATCTTTCTCCTTGAGCGAGGTTTGCAGTCTTTGGGAACCTAGCCTATACTCTGTCTGCGGTCTTCTTTGCCCATCCCCTATCTTCATGACTTTGCATTTGGCGGGATTAAATTCTAGAAGCCAGTTGCTGGACCAGGTGTCCAGTCTGTCCAGGTCTCTTTGAAGTCCTACCCGGTCCTCATCTGATTTAATTCTCCTCATTAACTTCACATCGTCTGCGAACAGGGACACTTCTGAGTCTAACCCTTCCATCACGTCATTCACATATACCAAAAATAGCACTGGTCGTAGGACCGACCCCTGTGGGACCCCGCTCGTCACAGGTGCCCATTGTGATACATCATTACGTACCATGACTCGTTGTTGCCTCCCTGTCAGGTATTCTCTGATCCATTGCAGTGCCCTTCCTGTTATATGAGCCTGATCCTCTAGCTTCTGCACTAATCTCTTGTGAGGAACTGTGTCGAAGGCCTTCTTGCAGTCCAAGAAGATGCAATCAACCCACCCCTCTCTCTCGTGTCTTACTTCTGTTACTTTATCATAAAACTCCAGAAGGTTTGTGACACAGGATTTTCCTTCCATGAATCCATGCTGGGTGGCGTTTATACTCTTGTTCCGTTCCAGGTGCTCCACCACTCTCCTCCTGATAATCTTCTCCATAACTTTGCATACTATACACGTCAGTGACACAGGTCTATAGTTTAGTGCCTCTTTTCTGTCTCCTTTTTTAAAAATGCGAACTACATTTGCCGTCTACCATACCTCAGGTAGTTGCCCAGTTTCCAGGGATGTGTTGAAGATTGTGGTAAGTGGCACACACAACATATCCGCTCCCTCTCTAAGGACCCAGCTGTGTCATAACAAAATGCTATTTCTTTACAGCTATACTTGTGGGTTGTAAATTTGTAATTCATCTATTGCAAACTTTTAATTATTATTTGTTAAAAAACATTTGTCTTATACTGTACAGTATAACATAATTTTTTTCACATTTATAAATGTATTTTCATGTTATACTCAATCTTGAAATACTGTTCAGTAACCTGTCAGTTTCTATGTTAAAAAATCAATATTTATACCACTGATCTACATCCCATTAATGATTTGCTTAAAAGTAAATTATACTGTACCATATCAGTGTATATAGTGACAGTATCAGTATTTCATACAAAATTAAAGATACTGTATATAGATAGTATAAATAAAAGACTTCATTATATTCAGACCATGATAAATACTAACTGTTTTTTTAAGTTGAGGTGCCAAGTCAGGCCTGGATTTTTTCAAGCTAAACTCCCCCCTATCCTGGCTGGTAAGTGGGGAGGTACCCGGGTAGCACCCTGGGGAGCCAACCACGACATCCCTGCTAATAATTAAAGGGTGTAATCATGTGGGTGAATAAATAAGTAGGCACGTGGGTTAATAAAGGAGGTATAGAGGTGAGAGGGGATAAAGAGGGAAGGAAAGATAAGGGAATAAAAATGCGAATAGTAAGGAATTAAGAGTTATTTAAGACTTATTAACACAGAGGGGTGCATAATATTCCCCTAAAAGAGTGAATATAATATTATTTGCAGCTGCCAACACCGTTAATCAGTGACGCACTTTTGTAAGTGCTTCCTGGCACTGATTTATTGAAAGTGTCTTCTCGTGATGCCGGTGAAGGGTTCTTGATCCCAGGAGTTGAAGCTTTCCTTGGGTCAAACCTGATTACCTCCCATTCTCGAGGTGGTACTTGACTCCTGTGAGATTAACGCTTTCTAATGAATACAGTAATAATGTACATAAAATTGTTTGCCGACCTAAATTTAAAAAAAAATCGATGCAAAAACAACCACGGGAGTTGAATGATAGCTCTAGGCCTTTCGTGTTTCAGTCAACATGTCTTCAGGAGCTTTCAGTGTTGCAGAAATGGGTAGGAAGTCCAGGTAGAGCCGTTCAAGGTAACGACTCCAGCTTCCTATTAATTTCTGCAACATGACAAGGTCCTGCAGATATGTCGACTGCAGCACGATAGGTCTCGACTCTAGAGCTATCATTCAACTCCCCCCGTGGTTATTTTGCATCTTGTATCTCTTGTTCGCGATTATTACTAAATAGATTAACATAATTAACTTGCTAATACATATTCGAATGCATTGGTTTTTTAGCATTTCTCAGTTTAGTGAGACGGTTGTGTAGCTTTGGGCATTATTATATTATCCTTTGTTGTTATTAGTCAAATATTAATTTATCTGGCAATTCGTTTTCTTTCTGTAAGTTAGTGCCTCTTGGCACTCCTCTTGAACCCTAGGCAGTATACCGTCTGGCACTTCTACTGTTAGTGGTCAGTGTCCATTAACAGTGTCTTGGTTTCGACATGAAAAAGTCTGGGAACACATCCTGGAACTGTTCTCATACAACATCCTGGAACTGTTCTCATACAACATCCTGGAACTGTTCTCATACAACATCCTGGAACTGTTCTCATACAACATCCTGGAACTGTTCTCATACAGCATCCTGAAACTGTTCTCATACAACATCCTGAACTGTTCTCATACAACACCTGGAACTGTTCTCATACAACATCCTGGAACTGTTCTCATACAACATCCTGGAACTGTTCTCATACAACATCCTGAAACTGTTCTCATACAACATCCTGGAACTGTTCTCATACAACATCCTGGAACTGTTCTCATACAACATCCTGAAACTGTTCTCATACAACATCCTGAAACTCTCATACAACATCCTAAAATTCTACTCACACACTTGGAAACTTCTCACAGAGTTTAAATATCATATTCATTGTATTCGCAAATTTCCTGTTGTCAATAAGGTACTTTACGCCATATTTTATCTATGTTAGTGTCAAGGATTAATTTACTTTTTACCAATTTAATATTTTACTCTCTCTCTCTCTCTCTCTCTCTCTCTCTCTCTTTTTTTTTACACAGGGTTTGACAAGGTTAAGGATCCCTATTTTAAATTGACAGCTATTACAGGTTAAGGTTTCCCTAACTTTATTGACAAGCTAAGAGCTGTTACCTACATCAGCTCATTTGAAAGCATTTTTATTGTTATGAAACATACAAGTAGGGAACAGGATGAAGTTGGAGCCATCTGTGGGCCAGCATTTTCATTTGATCAACTGACTTATCTCGTTAAACATCATTATGCTGTACGAATGTTTTTCCATACTCGAGTCATCCTGGGTTGTAAGATCTCAGATGGAGTGATGTTCGGGAGAAGGGTACAGCCAAGTGAAGTTCCCTGTTTTTCCTGCCCTCTTGTGGCATAAAAGCTTGTTTCACGCTGCCCCTCGAAGGGGATCCAAGTGAGGTATTTTGACAATATTGGCCTTGTACATAACAGTAAGGCCACCCACATCCCTCCTATGTTGAAGGCTCTGCTGAAATGACAGATCTATCCAAGATGGGTCCAGGCGAGAGATGAGACGTCTTGCTCTGTTCTCTACTCTGTCAAGCAGTCGCAAAATGAGGGGGGGCAGGCAAACCAAGAAAGGGAGCATACTCAAAGGTGTGAGCGTACTTGTGCCTCGTACAGGATCTTGCAACCCCTACTGTCAAGCAGATGCGAGTTTACGGCGAAGTGCTGTAAGCTTCCTGGCTGCCTTTTTTGCAAGATTTACAACAGGGTTCTTCAGGGTTAGTTTGGAGTCAAATTCACCCCAAGGATATCAACTTCTTCTCCGGGTCCCAACATCGTCCCATTCATCCTTACTACTGCACCAGCATTACCATCATGGTGCCTAGAGACGATCATATTTGCGTTTTCTCAGGTGCAAATGTTACTTGCCATCTATTTCCCCAAGCTGATATAGCTCTCAGCTGGTGATTAAAGTAGCTTAGAGCAGCTGGCATTTCTTCTCTTGGATAAGTGAATGTCAGTGTACAGTCGTCTGCATATGCATGTGATTCTGGGATGAGATGAAAGGTCGTTGAAGTAGACATTCCAAAAACAGTGGACCCAGCACACTTCCTTGTGGAACACCTTGCCCCAATAGGATGCCTTGCTGATTCCGTTCCATTGAGGGCTACAAATTAGAGATCTACCATGAAGGTAATCAATGAGGAGACATAGCGTAAGCCTGCAATTCCCAGGCTTGAAGTTTGCTAAGAGCCCTGGTGCCACAACCCCGGGCGAAAGCGCCAGCAATGTCCAGTGCTACCACAAAGCTGACTTTGGATTCATCCAGTGACTGGTGCCACTTAGTGGAGAGGTTTAACAACAGATCAGCAGCAGAGTAACCTTTCCTGAAGCCATATTGACGATCACAAAGTAGTGAGTGGTATTAAAAAAATCTGTCATTTGTCTTGAGATTATTGTCTCAAAAGGGTCTTACCCGTGATTGACAGGAGTGACACTGGTCCCGTATTGCTGATTTCTGCTCTGCTCTTCTTTTTGTGAACAGGGACTACATTTGCCTCTTTCCATGGAGAGGGCCATTTTCACTGTACTAGGCAGTGCTGAAAGATGCGAGTTAGAGGTGCTGCTAGCTGGTCTGGGACATCTTCTCAACAATCTTGGGCTCAACTTGTCTGGGCCCCCCAGCCCTTTTTCCCGGTCAAGTGATTTAAGAAGGAAATGCACCCCTCCTGCCTTATTGTCACCACTGACAGTTTTGACACAGTTCTTGCAGCTAGCCAAGGAGGGTCCCTTGTTGGATCAGGAACTTGCATTTTGGTAGCAAAGTGTTAAGCAAAGAGGTCCGCCTTCTCTTGGACTACTAGTAGAGGTGGTCCCATCCTGTCGATTTAGAGGGGGAATAAGTTCATCAGGCAGATAACCTTGTCTGTCCTTGACCAGGGACCACCAGGGTTTTTGGGGCCTACCCCACCTGATGCTAACTTTTCTTTTAGTGTCCACCTCCCATTTAGCAATGGCCCACTTTTGAACATCACCCATATGCCTACAGGCTTTTCATGTGCAATTTCCTGTTATAGTGGTAGGATGTCTCTTATACCTTCGCCATGCTTTGTACTTAGCGTAGCAGCCTCTCTACAACGAAGCCAAACCAAGGCTGATCTGTAGGCTTTGTCACATATTGCCGGTGAGGAATGTGTTCTTGTTGCAGATTAAGGATGTGTCCAGTGAAGGCTTTCACTTGGTTGTCAACATCCCCCTGGAGAAGAGGGATTCCAGTCGGTGGGGCGAGCTCAGAGCAAAGGGCTGGCCAATTACCTCTTTCCCATAGCCAGGTTTTGCGTGTGGACTCCCCCACCTCGTTCTGTTGGGATCTTAAGTGTGGTAAAAACAGCCTTGTGGTCAGACGATCCAGCGTAGCCGAGGGGTTGACAAGTACATGCCTCTGCCAATCACTCACCCACTGGGTCAAGGGGGGGAGCCAGAGATATGAGTAGGGAAATCAACAAAGTTTCCATGTCAAACACTGCAAGAAGGTCATCAAAGTCCCTCTGTATAAGGTGCTGGTTGAGGTCACCAACAATTATATATGTTGACAGTTGTGTTGTAGCAGAAGGGAGTCAATATTTTCCATTAGGAAGTTGATAGGGTCTGCATGTTGCCCCTGAGGTCTGTACATTGCACATGCTAGTACAGAGGTACCCAGTGTTTAACAGAGCTTGAAGAACATCATTTCAAGATGTGTAGGGGTGGCAAAAATCTATGTGCTGGGCATGAACACTTTTAGAGAAGCACACAGCAACACCACCTCCTTGCCCTTGCCTGTCTCTTCTCATCCATGAGGTGTAG
Source organism: Cherax quadricarinatus (assembly GCF_026875155.1). NCBI lineage: Eukaryota > Metazoa > Arthropoda > Malacostraca > Decapoda > Parastacidae > Cherax > Cherax quadricarinatus. The sequence continues at coordinate 12,888,519 of NC_069437.1, read as the reverse complement.
CCAGCAATTTTTTGCAAAATTTTCTGGAGTCCTATCATCCAAAAATTTTCAACAACAGCTATCCCTGTCTGGACTCGATGTTTCACAAAACTATGTGTGAGCTCTCCAACATTAGTAATGAAACCTCTAATGTTGGCCGACAGGATGCTGATAGACTGGCGTTCTCTCTCTCTCTTTCTCTCTCTCTCTCTCCTCCCTCCTCTCCTCTCTCTTCCTTTTCTCCCCTCTCCTCTCCTCTTTTCTCTCTCTCCTCCTCTCTCTCTCCCTCTCCCCTCCCTCTCTCCTCTCTTCTCTCGTCGTAATATGTTTATCTATTTTTTTAAACATGCTTTAAGTTTTTTGTAGCGCACTCAGCCCACACAGTGAGATCCGTGGTTCGATCCGTGGTTCGATCCGCGGTACGGGTGGAAACATTAGGACGTGTTTCCTTAAGACACCTGCTGTTCATGTTCACCTATTGGTAAAACAGGTACCTGGGTGCTAGTCGACTGGTGTGGGTCGCAACCTGGGGACAAAATTAACCTAATTTGCGGGAAATGCTCAGCATAACAAGGGACGTTCTGTATGTCATTGATGTCAGCTATGGTCTGTATAAGTTGTATCATGTACTAGTAGAGATAAAGATTGTTATTATTATTATTATTATTATTATTATTATTATTATTATTATTATTATTATTTATTCGCATTCTATAGGGGATGTGAGCGCGTTCTTTCTTTTGCCTTATATCATTATTATAAACATTATTTAATTACGTGATCACCTGTTTTTTAATTGGGTTCAGGTATTTTTCTTTTAAATTTCTTGTTTTCTTAGTGTGGGGTGTGTGGTGTGTGTGTGTGTGTGTGTGTGTGTGTGTGTGTGTGTGTGTGTGTGGTTAACCTGGCCAGTCATTACTCCTACAATTGAATATATACGTCATCTTGTAATTTCTTAGTTCGTGTGCTGACTGACCCGCACATTGTTCTGCTGATTTTGTGGCTTCTGTTTTAATTTGTTCAAGTGATGTTTCTTAATCCACTTTGTGTCCTGTAATATAATTTACCTTGTAATATAGTTTATTTTGTTTTTTTTTTAATCTAAAATTTAATTTAACATTCTCCTGCATTTTTTATTTTATTCACCTTTTGCTTTTTAAGTTACCTTGTGTCTTTTAATGTAATTTAGTTTTTTTTTTTAAATTACCTTGTTGTATGTGCTCAATACTGACCTTCTGACTCCTGTTGTGTTGCGTCCCGTAGCTGCGCTACGACATGGCTTCTGGCATGCGACGCGGCCTTATCGTCCTGGGTCCTGAGTCTACCTTCAGAGGCAAGGCTTGCCACTCACCCGCTTCAGACCTCGACGTGAGTTGTTTCTGCCCTCTGTTGGTGCTGGTATCATGTTGGGGTGCGAGTCTGGGGGGTTAGGGTGGTGGGGCTCGGGGTGTAATGTTAATGGGGTATGAATTTATTTTGAATTGATTAAACTCGTACTGACCTGCTGTACTACTGCTTTCAGACTACAACACCTGGACACCACACACACACACACACACACACACACACACACACACACACACACACACACACACACACACACACACACACACACGCATACACACACACACACGCACGCATACACACACGCACGCATACACACACACACACACACACACACACACACACACACACACACACACACACACACACACACACACACACACACAGTCATAGAGTTGTCAGGAAGTGGAACAATCTGGAGAGTGATGCAGTGGAGCTAGGATCTATATATAGCTTTAAGAAGAGGTACGATAAAGCTCATTTAGGAGGGAGAAGGCGGACCTAATAGCGACTAGTGAACAGGTGGGGCCAGGGACTGTGAATCGACCCCAGCAGCCATAAATAGGTGAGTACACACACTACGGGGGCAGAAGTACTGAACACCACTAGGACCACAACACCTGTACACACTCCCAAGTTGGTGAAAGTTGTTCTATAGCATCATAGAAAGTAACAGCTAATTTATTGATTACCTCTTCACTTGTGCTAGTACGGTAGACGTGACAGGAAAGTGAGAGATAAAGGTCCACTAGTGGTCATTGTTTGTAGCCAGGGAAAGTTAAATAATTGTCAGGTGATTGACAACCACGGAATGCATCGACATACCAACCACACCTTCGCCTTAAGTGTGTGTGTGTGTGTGTGTGTGTGTGTGTGTGTGTGTGTGTGTGTGTGTGTGTGTGTATGTATGTTTGTGTGTGTATGTATGTGTGCTTTAAGTGTAAGAGTAACGAAGGTCAGATATGTTAACTCTCTCTGCTTACAAACTCTTTACGATCGGCCTGAATGTTTTAGAGATACCTAGAAGGAAGGACAGGTTTGGGTGCTGTGGGGACATATGTAGGTGTTGTGGGGCAGTTGTAGGAAGGTGTGGGTGTTGAGGAATCTTCTGGCTTTTAAAATTTTTGTTATAATATTCATTTAAACAAGAGAATTGGTGTTATTTTGTGGATTTACACAGTAATAAGCAGTTTTATTTAAACTTACTTTTTAAACTGTATTTAGTGGGAAAATTGAAATTAAAATTCTTCATATTTTTGATTATGTGGATGTTGTGTTTGTGTGGATGTGGTGGTGTGGGAAGATGGGGGAGGGGTAGAGGGACTGAGGTTGGAGTTTCGGTTAGTGATTGTGAATGTTTATGTGGTGGAAGGGACCAGGATTGTGGGTGAGGGTTGATGCGAGGTAAAGGATGTAATATAAGTGGTTTAGAAGACCGACAAGTTGAAGAATGAGACACTTGTGGGACTCAATACTTCAAACTCCTCCTGATCTTCCACCGTTCTTCCCTGTATTGTACTGAAGAGGCCACTGGCTAGCGGAACGTTTCCTCAGTAAAGATTTCCAAATGTTACAGAAATGTTTAATTCTTCAAGTAGGTGTGTTAGGTATTGAGTTGATTGTATTTGAGTGAAAATTGGGGTTGGGACTTAGATTGGTCATGTTCGGAGCATTGCATGGTGTAACCCTGGAGGCTGCACTCACACTTCTGTTATCGCTTCTCCTGTTTCTCCTTCCTTCAACTGTTCCCTTTCATCTTCTGCTCTGTTCTGATCCAATTACACTTGACAAGATCTTTCTGTCCTCCTGAACAGTGGTGTCTATCTCATAGTCCTGTCTGGTACTACATCTGCCGTAACGGTCAGTTTATTTGGACGTATTTTGTCCCTTGAGTACATTCAAATTCTGAAAATTTGCCACCTGCATTTCCTCCTCTCTTCCTGTCATTGCAGTGATAGACATTATCTCTTGTTCTTTCGCCGCCTATCTCTCTTCACTTGTCCTATCATCGGCCTCGTGAAGATGGATCATCAGTAACCTCCTTCCTTCTTTCCATTTTTTCTCCTCCTTCCAAATTGTCTTTTCTTTCGTTAACGGTTCCTTTGTTGCGCCTCGTATCTCGTGTACCTCCCAGCTCCCTGAGAGCATTTCCGAGAAATTCTATTTTTTTTCTTCACTTTAAATACCTTCTGTCTCGCCTTCTGCATTTTTCATTATTGTTTCTGGCTCTTTAACCCTTCCCCTTACTTCCTCTAGTTTCTTATGTCTTCCTTCACACCTTGGAACTTTTCTTCATCTGCAGTTGCCATCTCCTGTTCCTTGCTTGTCTCCAGTAATTTTTTCCAACCTCTCCTCCATCTCTTATGGAAAACATTGAATTTTTCCTTCCCACTCTTCCATCTTGCATCTAAACTCAGGTTTTGCAGTGGACACCCATATCATTTTAACTTTTCAGTTCCCTCTCTGTTTTTATTAGCTTGTTGATTCCCATTTCATCACTGTTTAAAGTTTCGCTCAGTCAGGCACAATATCGTTCTCTGAGTTTGGCTTTTATTGGTGTTTAGTGTGTGTGTGTGTGTGTGTGTGTGTGTGTGTGTGTGTACTCACCTAGTTGAGGTTGCGGGGGTCGAGTCCGAGCTCCTGGCCCCGCCTCTTCACTAATCGCTACTAGGTCACTCTCCCTGAGCCGTGAGCTTTATCATACCTCTGCTTAAAGCTATGTATGGATCCTGCCTCCACTATATCGCTTCCCAAACTATTCCACTTACTGACTACTCAGTGGCTGAAGAAATACTTCCTAACATCCCTGTGATTCATCTGTGTCTTCAGCTTCCAACTGTGTCCCCTTGTTACTGTGTGTGTGTGTGTGTGTGTGTGTGTGTGTGTGTGTGTGTGTGTGTGTGTGTGTGTGTTTTATGCTTACATTAACAGTTGCAACAGTATTAGTAGTAACAGCAACAATATTAACAGTAACAGCAGGAGCGGCAGCAACTTTCAACAATAGTATCATTACAAGCAGCAATGGATGGCCAGGCCCCGGTAAAAACATCTCGTTGTGCACCTTTTGTATTGAACTAAACGCACTTGTCGGAGTGCCAACGCTACTTTGTTTAAACTTTCCTTCCCTAGAATTCCTGAGTGGCAGTGTGAACCTGACTGTTGCTTGGTGTTTTTTTTTGCACACTCAGGTGCTAGGTACACTCAGGAGGCAGCTACTACACTCAGGTATCTCGTATTTTCACTTGCCTCGTCATTCGTGATTACCAGCTTACGCAGTCGATCAGGAAGGAATGTCGAATAACAGAAAGTCGAGGATTTATCATCTTTTGAGAGAAGCAATATCTGTGCACAGCCTTTATGAGGGAAAAAAACATAAATAACCCGCACACATGAGAGCCAAGATTACGACGACGTTTCTGTCTAACTTGGGCCATTTACAGAGTTACAGTGTGACTTTGTAAATGGCCCAAATCGGACCGAAACGCCTCTTAAGCATCTTTCTCCTATGTGCGGGTTATTTGATTATTGTTCCAGTCAGGGTATTGTGCCATGTTGTTCTTTATTAGACAAAGTTTCTCTCACCCGTGGCCGATACGTTGTGTTCGGATTACGCTACGTGGCAGTATTCTACCTTTCAATTACTGTCGCCCGAGATGTAGGATTCTTTTTAGTGTAGATTAATACTAAGCAATGCACTTCACCTTGAGTGATGCTAAATCCGTATACACAACAATTTTTGGCAAAACGTCTAAAATAAAAGAAGAAACAAACCTAGGAGTGGCCAAGAATTCATGAAGAATGTCTTAGTCTGGAGTTAAATGAGAAGATAAAAGGGCATGAGCCATTTACCTAGAGCCATTTACTACTAGCGCTTGTTTGCCTGCAGCTCACCGGCTACTGATGGCTGAGACGTCACCTTGGTAATATTTCGTTTTCCGCCGGAAAACGAAATATTACCAAGGTGACGCTGTTGGTAGACTCTGAACACCGTTAAGTTAAGGTGACGGATTACGGGTATGACTTAGAAGGCAGTTAATGGTCTTATGTCTCTGCCAGTGATGCCGCCTCCACTGATGCTTTTTGATGTCTCCACTGATGCTTTTATTGTCTCCACTGATGCTTTTTTGATTCCTCCGTTGACGCTTTTGATGGTGCCACCATTGATACCGTAACCGTTGATGGTGCCAACACCGTTGCCTCTCGTACACCTCTGCGGCTGGTGCCACAGCCATGACTTATTGAGACTAAATCCCATGGATTGGATCTAATTCTGAATGTGGTTCGAATTGCAACTATTTTTTCTCTCCTTAAATTGTGGTTCTCTGTTATGTTTGTACCGTAGTTCGGGTTGCCGCATTTGGTAGTGGTAGTTGTGGTAGCCGCACTTGGTAGTGGTAGTAGTGGTAGCCGCACTTGGTAGTGGTAGTAGTGGTAGCCACACTTGTATGGTAGTTGTGGTAGCCGCACTTGGTAGTGGTAGTAGTGGTAGCCGCACTTGGTAGTGGTAGTTGTGGTAGCCGCACTTGGTAGTGGTAGTTGTGGTAGCCGCACTTGGTAGTGGTAGTTGTGGTAGCCACACTTGGTAGTGGTAGTTGTGGTAGCCGCACTTGGTAGTGGTAGTTGTGGTAGCCACAGTTGATAGTGGTAATTGTCAAGTATTTCTTTCGCTGCAGTATTATAGTGGTGAAAAATTTTTAATATTATCACCACTGTGTATAAAATAGGTTGAATGGCCGCACGGTTTTAGAGCTCTGTAACTCGTACAACTCCCTCACTCCATTACCACCACCCAGATGCTACCACGACCACCACCACCCAGATGCTACCACAACCACCACCACCACCCAGATGCTACCACGACCACCACCACCCAGATGCTACCACAACCACCACCACCCAGATGCTACCACAACCACCACCACCCAGATGCTACCATGACCACCACCCTGCAGGCGCTGTCACGACCACCACCACCCAGACACCACCACCACAACGACCACCACCACTCAGATGTTACAACGACTACCACCACCACTCAGACGCTACCACCACAAACACAGACACGACAGTAACGACAACTACACCGTCACATTCTGCTGTTGTGGCTTGTCCAGGCGAAATATCAGATTTTACCCCCACACATGGCTGGTAAAATGTTTTGACTTGCAAGTGAAATTTACGGTCGACCGGATGACCACAACCTGGAATATCTTTTTTCTTCAGTTAAAAGTGCGGGACGCTAGTGGCACACGGTGATGAAGTGGGAGACGATGGGGGGAGGGGCGCTGGTGGGGGTGTTGCGATAGTACTGGTGCCAGGGGGCACTGATGGTGGTGTTAGTAAGGTAGTACTGGTAGCAGGGGTACTAGTAGGGGAATTGGTGAAGGGGGAACGAGGTATTGGCAGGGGTTAACTGTAGTATTTCAGTCAGCATAGTGACTGAGTGTTAATAGTGTTGTTGTATATAGATGTAACTACAGTATACGGCCACAGTGTAAGACAGAATGTAGTTTTGTTTCCCTGTCGTATTTTATCACACTGGAATAAAATCTGAGCTGGGAGACTTAGGGTGTTGAGGATGTAGTCAAGTATTCCACTGTTGGTTCAGTGGCAACGAGAGCGTTTAAGGTTTCGTTCCGACAGAGCTGGAGTTACTATTACGCGAGATTTACCACCTCTTAGCAGCCTCACCAAGAATTGAATGTAGAGAAGTGAGACAAAAATGATAAATTCCCTAAATTCAAATCAGCTGTCAGGTTCAAACTGGCCTGCCTGCATAATTATGAGTGCCTGATGCCTAAACCTTTGACACTGGCCACCTCTCACACTGACCACCTCGCACACTGGCCACTTCTCACAGCGACCACCTCTCTCACTAACTCTCGCACCGGCCGCTTCTCACACCAGTCGAAATACTTATTTTTTTGCTCGAGCCATACTAGCAAGCGTATAAATTTCTCCTGACCTGCACGCTTGGCTGCAGTGACCTGCGACGAACGGTCCAGCGTGCAATTACTGGCTGCGAGGGACGAGCCTTCACCATCTTCCCTTGCAACTTACTGTGCTCACTCGCCAATTAGATGATCAAAGTCAGTTCATGCAATGAATTATAGTGAACAGGTTAAATGCTGCGTTGGTCTCGTGTGAGCTGCGGGAACGACAAGCGTAGGTGTGTGGGCATTGTAGTGTGGCTAATGTTCAGGTGTCGTGTGGGCGAGGTTGTGGCCAGGGAATGTTGGAGATACCCAGACAACCAAGTCTGACCTTACAGCGGACCCCCTCTTGTATGAGTGCCTTCTTAATGGGGTTTAACCCTTAAACTGTCCAAACAAATTTACGTTCACATGTGTAGTGCTCTAAAAGTAGATCTACTTTTTTTTACATATTTTCCAATATAACAAACAAAAATAGATCAAAGTTTTGTTTTACACGTTTTCAAATGTAAAAAAAAAGAAAAGAAGATCTACGTTTGGACAGTTTAAGGGTTAAAGACTATGTCAATAGAATTACCTGTCTATATTTTTTTTTGTGGCAGTTTCTACGCACTGATGTGAGAACCGACCTAACTATGTACAAAGATACCCAAGAGTTACACAAGTGTCTAATTCATCATCATCTTCTTGGCTCTCAGAACCATTTATCTACAATAGTGATTGTTTACCCCCTTGAAGTAATGATATATTTAATGGTTCTCATTAATTGATGGCGTGAACAAGATTGTTTTTTGCTGGGTGTTTTATCTGTAGCTAGGTGATGTGAAGTGTTAAGGTGATACTCTTAATGATTGTCTTAAGTGAATGATGTGGAGGTAGCAAGGAACCTAACCATCACCACCACTCTCACTAGTAATAATAATGTTAATATTAATAATAATCTTTATTTCTACAAGTACAAGGTATATAGGCCTAGCTGATATCAATAACATACTACTGTATAGAAAGCCCCTTGTTACGCAGATCATTTTAGACAGATTACGTCATTTCTGTCCCAGAATGCGACCCCCACCAGTCGACTAACACCCCCGGACCTCAGTGTGTGAGCCGAGTGCGCTAGCAGTCAAGCTACGGGACACTTGACTGTCATCTTCCCCATTCCTGCTTCCGCTAAAACTGCCGTCACTGCAATCACTATCACCACCACCACTACTACTACTACCTCTTCCACAAGACCACTATTCACTATCAACACTACACTACTACCACTTACGTCTTAAAATCATAAATATGTACTCACCGGAGCGGAGGAGAGAGAGATACATGATAATATATACCTGGAAGGTGCTTGAGAGCCCTGTCCCAAATATATACAATGCCATAACAACATACTGGAGCAAGAGATATGGGAGGAAGTGCAAGATAAACAGTGAAAAGCAGGGGTGCAGTGAGCACAATAAGGGAACAATGTATCAGCATTCGTGGTCCCAGATTATGTAACATCTTGCCAGAAGATATCAGAAACACTGCTGGGACAAGTGTAGAAGTCTTAAGAGGAAACCGGACAAGTATCTTCACCAGGTGCCAAATCAGTCAGACTGTGTTGGGTACGTGGGGCAGCGGGCCTCCAGCAGCAACAGGCTGGTTGACCAGGCAAGCACTAAACAACCCTGGCCCATGGCCGAGCCCCGGGAGTAGAAAAATTCTCGGAACTCATCAAAGGTATATCCGAGGTATACCCCTCCCCCTCTCACTGCCACAGTCAAACTACCACCACTCACCACCATCCTCCCCACCATCCCTTACTACTACCACCACCACCACCACCACCACAGCAGCAACAACAACACCTCATCGTCCACTTGACTTCCCCCTTCTTCCCATCGAACCATCTTCACACACTCAGGAAATTCACCTTCACTGGCCACTGACCTTCTGATGGATGACTTGGAAGTCTGCTAGAAACACATTGAATTGAGGAGCCAACACTGCCTGTCAGACTCACCCGCTGCCTCCTCTCACCTGAGGAAAGGTTGTGGTGGTTGTTGTGGCGGTTGTTCTTCGTCAGGGTACGACGTCTCATGAAGTTGGTCTTATTTCATATGATGACACGATGGCAGCTGGCTGGTGCCAGGCATTCACCACACATGTGGATCCAGGAAGACAGTCGCATATGAGAGCTCTGCGCTTCCTCGTTACAAATTTACGTCAGTGACCCCCGTGGGAGCTACGCCTCCTTGCTTCCCACGACGCTCACCGACACACACACGAACGTAGCGTCGATAACGATCACTACGGTTATCGTGAAGATGTAAGGATAATAATGTCTTGCGGTGAGTGTGCTCGTGCGTGAAGGTGTCGTCCAGGAGGAGAGAAAGTGAGAGTGGCGTCTCTCCCCACACGAGTATCACTGGGGACGTCACTGAAGAGATGACAGTTATCTACTCCGGGCAAAAGTCGGGGACGTCACTGAAGAGATGACAGTTATCTGCTCCGGTCAAAAGTCGGGGACGTCACTGAAGAGATGACAGTTATCTGCTCCGGTCAAAAGTCGGGGACGTCAGTGAAGAGATGACAGTTATCTGCTCCGGTCAAAAGTCGGGGACGTCAGTGAAGAGATGACAGTTATCTGCTCCGGTCAAAAGTCGGGGACGTCACTGAAGAGGTGACAGTTATCTACTCCGGTCAAAAGTCGGGGACGTCACTGAAGCTAACTACTTCCATCCTTTACTGATTTTGTGTGCTACTTACTGATAAATCTGTCACTTGCACATCCACCACTTATTGATACAAAAACAAACCATACCACGGGCGGTGCTTGAACTCGCAGTTAGAGAATCGTAAACTCCAGATGTATCCAGTTTTTGATACATATATTACCTATTGATACAGTCATCATTTCTTGATACATCTATTCATAGTCACTTGCTAATATGTCTATTACTCGCAATTGTCACCTGCTCATTGACACACACATCACGCAGTCACTCTGACACTAACTCTGATGTATGCACCTGGATCACTTTGCTTCCTCACACACTGAGTACTCTCACAATATACAAGAAATACTCCAGTACACTTATGCTTCACCACATACACTCAGTACACTCATGGTACACTAGAAACACAGTACATGCTCATGGTATATATACAAGATACACTCGATACACATCTTTGTAAAGAAAAGAGAAAAACTAAGAATGATGAATAAAAAAAGAGTAAATATGAGGAGATGGAGAGAAATGAATTGGCAAGGTAGTGGATAGAATGGAATTGGCTAGGAAATGCAGAGAATAGGAAGATAGAGAAAATAGAACAGGCTTAGAAGTGCGGTAATTTGGGCGTTTAGAGAATGGAATTGGTCAGATGGAGAAAATCAAATAGACAAGGACCGACAGAAGAAAAGGATTAAACAGGAAGATGGAGAGGAGGAGGGAGTCTCGGGAACGAGGAAAAGAAAAGTCGTGCGGTGCTGGTACCAGGGAGAGCGGGACAGGCAAGAGGAAATGAACAAGCTTGAGTAGGGAAGGAAAAAGAATGAAAGAGAAATGATAATAAGTAACCCCCCAACAATTTACAAAGTCTAGTTAGACTGTACATCCAGGAGGAATGTTAAGGTAAAGGATCTGAGGGTTTGCAGCATGCCCGGCTTGTCTCCTGAGACGTACACACACCCAGTAACACAAGCCTCACACTAACAAACTTAAGAATTGGTTTCAGGAAACTAAGCTTGGAATCTTTAATTAGAAAAATAACTTGCATATTAGACATGAAACTTTGGATAGTGTTTCGGGCCATCTTGGACCAGCATCAGGTAACTGAACAAGAAAATGGGATAGGTTAGGTGAGGAGATAATGGAACAAGTGAAGCGGGTCAGAAGATGAATATTAGTGAGTAAATAAGGAAGAAGAAATTTCACGTTTAGGAGATGAAGTATCTTGGTGAAGGTCCCTATTAATCATATCCGTGAGGGTGTGAGGTGAGTTCTCGAGTACACAGCACCAGTGTAGAACCCTCGCCTATCAATTTCTATAACGAAGCCCCGAGGAGGAAGAAGGAAGCTGAGGAACAAACACTACAAGGAAAGACCATACAAACTTGATTATAAGAATCTGGACGAGCATGCAGCGAGTATCACTAGAATGATACCATATACCACATACCGGGGCCAGGAGCTATAACTCGACCCCTGCAACCACAGATAGGTGAGTACACGTACACACACACACACACACACACACACACACACACACACACACACACACACACACACACACACACACAGGACGGAACACAATCAGCTTAGTTCTGCTCCTATAGATAGATTAGTAGTTAATTAGCAGTAATTACTCCCCGTCTCTCACACACACATAATCACGACGTTCCCAACAAGGTATATGTGGGCCGTGTAGACTTTGAGGGACTTGACGTAAGCGGACCAAGTAGAGATGTTACAAAACACTTTTCAGTAGGAAGCTTCACATCTATTTGAAATTGCCAACGTAGCCAGGCTGTGATAGTTATGAAGGTCTGTTGCGCGTCGCTAACAAGCTGGTGAGCGATGCACTCAACAATAACGTCTGGCTTCAGAAATCCTTAAACGCGTTGTCAAGGGTAAACGAGCTGAAAGAAAGGTGGTTTGGCTCCGTGGAATCAGTTGTACGTGTAACAGAAGTCAAAGGATCAATAATTCCGCTAGTCAGCTGGATATTAATAGAAAGCCAACAGCTGGAGCTCGGTTATTTCTTCCTTCCTCGACCTCCACATGCAAAATGCTCGTGGGGCACTGACAGGATGAACAGTGACAAGACACTTACCAGAAAAGGGTCCAGACCGAGGGAACACAGAAGCAAGCTCTAATAGAACCTTCAGCTCTGCTGGAACGAAACCCTTGAACCTCCGTAGTGGATAAACTTTTAAGAGAATACTTAACAATATTCTTATTGGTCAAAAGATGTCTCTCATCTCAGGCTAACAGATTTTACTACTGTCATATAGGATGGAGTATCCCGTTTTTTGTTAAAAACTCGCATAATGAAGCTTTTTTCACTATAAAAGCAGTAGGTAAACAAGTAAAGCAAGCTAGATAACGGTGAAATTTAATTCCCTTCAAGGGATCAAACTTAAGAACTATATAACTAACTTTTGCCAGCAAATCATGACTTTAAAAGGTCAGCCAGAGAGCCCGATGCTCAACACCCACAGACTGGAACATGGTATTACAATCGTTAAATATCAGCTTGCGCGAATTCATCGAAAGAGATTAGTGGTACGAAGTTTAAAGTTTTGCTGCGGCACGACACTGCCACAGGTTGACCAACAGAGGGTCGTCTGTCCACACTAACGACCTGCTTGTCTGCACTAATGATCTGCTTGTCTACACTAACGACCTGCTTGTCTACACTAACGACCTTCCTGTCCCTACTGACGACCTGCCTGTCCCCAATAACGACCTGCCTGTCCCCAATAACGACCTGCCTGTCCCCTCTAACAACCTGCTTGAACAGCACCTGATCCTATTTTCTTACCCTCATTCTGTGTGCTTTCTCTTCTTCTTCCTTCCTCTATCTCCCTTTCCTCTTCGGCCTTCCCGTCCTTGCTCCTCCTCCTCCTCCTCCTCCTCCTCTCTGCTTTCCCCCCGTCACTGGACGTGTTATCTTGCCATCATTACACACGCGATCATTCCCACTAACAGAATCATTTCCTCCGAGGCTCGTTGCCACATTCTCTCACCATCACTACTGTTATTGTTGGCCTCATTATCTAGATATGACGCCACCGCCTCTCACTATCTCTACATAACTTTCCTTACATATTATATGTTATTTATGCAGTATATAATATGTGAGATGCTTCCAACACGCTACATGTTGCCGGTTACCACCAAGTGGATTCGGATCCCGCTGAGCCGCATTACAGAAGCGATGGACACTAATTTATGGGATTCGGCCCATTGCCTGAATGCGGTCTCTCCCAGTTATAGCGCCAGGTTTCAATTGTCCCCGTGATGTGTTGAAATTCAGGACAACTACAGTGACAGCCGATTCGTTTAATTTTCTTTTGTAATTGCGACGTGCATCTCCCCAGTCTGTTGTGGCTGGATCAGCCCGGTGCAAGAGAGATCCAGTTTTGTTGTAAATACTTCATGGCTCGCATGTCCTCCAGAATTGTAGTGTTGAGTCCTGTTGGTTTGTCCGATGTGTCGAATTCTTTACACGACGCTTTTATATATTAAGTTTTCTTGGTTTGTTTTATTTTCAGTGGGTTTTTTTACTAAATTTGTCGGAATAAATACACCACTTTTTTTTCCAGAAAATAGCTTGATACAAGTATTTTTTTTAATTTACAGGAGTAATTTTTCAGCTACAGAATTATAGCGACTCTCACGTGATGTATACTCCAATGAATGGATATCTCTCAGCGTATATACGCTGAAAGTTTACTTTGGTCCATATTTTAGTGTCGTGGGGGTTCCAAGGAGATATTTGCGAAAAAATAC
>NC_069437.1:12867263-12869763 GCF_026875155.1 Cherax quadricarinatus | reverse complement strand
TTGGTTAATGATCACAGTTACAGTGTATCACCTTGGTTAATGATCACAGTTAGTGTATCACCTTGGTTAATGATCACAGTTACAGTGTATCACCTTGGTTAATGATCTCTCCACAATACTACAAACTTTGCAGCTTTGCTACGGATCTAAGCTACAGTATTGCAAGTACATGAACTCATATATTGACCAAAGCTACAATACCACTTGCACAGCATCACTTGGTAGCGGTGTGTTAACAAGTCTAGTAATATCTCTCGTCGGCTTTACCACGACTCTTGGTCTTGGTAAACCCAAACTCAAACACTCGGTGTGTGGCAAGCCTATTATGATGTGGTGGGGAGGGCATGAGGTGAAGGATTGGGGGAACAGGGGCAAGAGGATTGGAGGAACGGGGAGAGGAGGGCAAAGCGTGAAGAGCAAGAAGTTGTGGGTAAGAAATGTGGAAGATGTGGAGGGCAAGAGATGGAAGGTCAGAAGATTAGTAGACAGTGTGACAGACAGACAAGTCACACTGCTGCTCACTCGACCATTAAGAGACGCGTGTGTTTCCTTGTTTCCTAATATGTTATTTACCCTATAATCTACCTTGTCCATAATTACTATCGCAGTTGCTTTGTCTGCTTTCATAAGGTAAAGTCTTGGATCTTCACCTTACGAAAGCAGATACGATAGTAATTATGGACAAGGTAGATTATAGGGGAAAAATGACATATTAGAAGACAGGTTAACTAACGTGCCCCTTAACCAAAACACTAGTGGCCTCCGGTGTACAAGTCACGGTAACCCAAATGTTATACAAGTGTTTCGAGCAAAACAAACGCAAATATTGGAAGTGTTGGCTGGGGTCGTCACAAATGCTCTCTGATCTGACTCCTTACACAAAATAGTTCAAAGTCAAACTCGAGGTTATTCTGGGTAATCCAACAGTTGCCAGGAAATGGCACTCTCCGCCCCTGACGTCACTATGTCAACAAACTTTGAACGCTCTTCCCACTCTGGGGCCTGAATGGGGAAATCCCCGATTAATCCTTAGTGTCAACAGCGTTCTGGCAAAGCCTAAGGCAAACTGTATTGTTCACTTTTGTTCACTGAGGAAAATTCTACTTCAGTATCCAAGCACCATGGAAGGGGTGGGGTGGGAAGGGAGGGAATGACATGGAAAGGGATGAGCGAGAAGACTAGGAAGAGAGAAGAGGCAAAGAAAGGTATGAGAGAGGAAATAAGGAATCACTCCATTAGTTCGTAATTAGGTAACGCTGAAGGTCTGTCTTAATAAAAAAAAAAAAACACTTGTAGCGTGTATTTTTTCAGGAATATTTTTTAACTTTTTTCTTTACACTTCTCGTTTGAGTTTTTTCACTACAAGGTTTTTGCAGCCATCTCTCTCTCTCTCTCTCTCTCTCTCTCTCTCTCTCTCTCTCTCTCTCTCTCTCTCTCTCTCTCTCTCTCTCTCTCTCTCTCTCTCTCTCTTCCTCTGGGTGTTGCAAATTTCACACTATTTGCAGAACTTTCCCAGTTACCTGGAGGTTACCTGGAGGTTATTCCGGGGATCAACGCACCCGCGGCCCGGTCCATGACCAGGCCTCCCGATGGATCAGGGCCTGATCAACTAGGCTGTTACTGCTGGCCGCACGCAGTCCAACGTACGAGCCACAGCCCGGCTGATCCGGCACTGACTTTAGGTATCTGTCCAGCTCTCTCTTGAAGGCAGCCAGGGGTTTATTGCCAATTCCCCTAATGCTTGATGGGAGGCTGTTGAACAGTTTTGGGCCCCGGACACTTATGGTGTTTTCTCTTAGTGTACCAATGGCGCCCCTACTTTTTATTGGGGACATTTTGCATCGCCTGCCCAGTCTTTTACTTTCGTAGGGAGTGATTTCTGTGTGCAGATTTGGGACCATTCCTTCCAAGATTTTCCAAGTGTAGATTATGATATATCTCTCCCTCCTGCGTTCCAACGAGTACAAGTAAGTGCTTCCAAGCGTTCCCAGTAGTTAAGGTGCTTGACAGAACTTATACGTGCAGTAAAGGATCTCTGTACACTCTCTAGATCTGCGATTTCACCTGCTTTGAATGGAGATGTTAATGTACAGCAGTATTCCAGCCTAGAGAGAACAAGTGATTTGAAAAGGATCATCATGGGCTTGGCATCTCTCGTTTTGAAAGTTCTCATTATCCATCCTATCATTTTCTTTGCACGTGCGATCGTGGCACTGTTGTGATCCTTGAAAGTGCAGAATATGAAAATAAAAATCATAAACATTATAATATGTCGTGCCGAATAGGTAAAATTGGTCAGTTAGCAGGAACTCATTTAAAGATCTTCTATCTTTCAACATACCAGCCATGTCCCACCGAGATAGGGTGGCCCAAAAGAAAAAACTAAAGTTCATTTAAAGATATATTTTAGATATTTTTTTTCATTTGTGTTAATGAAAAAAATTATAATTTTGTACCAAAAGAACCTTAGAAAACCTTCCTAACCATATTATAACAAGCG
>NC_069437.1:12734763-12859763 GCF_026875155.1 Cherax quadricarinatus | reverse complement strand
CCAGTTGAAAACGTGAGGCCGAGGTAAGGTGGAAATATGGAAGGGCTGGCGGCACACTCCAGGTTTTCCAGGAAAAAGGTGGTGGAAAAAACGAAGTTCCAGACGAGTAGATATGAGAGGTATGGTGAGAATAGTGGAGCAGGAGGAGGATTGGGAAGAGTACCAAGAAGATTAGGACTAGGAGGACTGAGACGAAGACGAAGATTAAGGAAAAAGAGGTCGAGGAAGATCCATGTAGAGCGTGAATGGGAAGGGAGAAGAGGGAGAGGTGTGAAGAGAATAGGAAGAAGAGGAAGGGTTGACCTGAGATATTTGGCGAGGATCAGGTGGAATAGGCCTGAGGGGAATGGAACAGCTAGTGAGGAGGGAGAGGTCTGAGAGGAATGGAACAGCTAGTGAGGAGGGATAGACCCGAGGGGAATGGAGGGGATAGAGAGGGAGGTAGATTTAATAAGATGGAGAGGGAGCAAAATATTTTGTCACAGAATACTCTGGGTGGCATGAACTGGGAAAACTATGTTGTGAATGAATGTAACTTGTTATAACCTGGAGGCTGGAGGAGGAAG
Source organism: Cherax quadricarinatus (assembly GCF_026875155.1). Classification (NCBI taxonomy): domain Eukaryota; kingdom Metazoa; phylum Arthropoda; class Malacostraca; order Decapoda; family Parastacidae; genus Cherax; species Cherax quadricarinatus. Next base: position 12,859,197 of record NC_069437.1, on the reverse strand, counting down.
AAGAGATGGAGGACGATGAGGAGAGAGTACACCTAGGCTGTCCTGGCGGAGCAGTAGGAGGAAATAGCTCACAAATAGAAAAAAGTATGTCACGAGGAGAGAGAGAAAGAGAAAGAGAGGGGGGGAACCAGAGGAAGAGAGGAAGTAGATCAGGAGAAAGAGGAAGGTAGTACCTAAAGAGAAAAGCAATGAAATTTGTGGAAGAGGAGGAGGAGGAGGAAGAGGTTTAAGACATTAAGTAAGGTAGGTAAGGAGAAGTGAAGGAGACGTGCACAGCAGGAGAGAGAGAGAGAGAGAGAGGGAGAGAGAGAGAGAAGAGAGAGGAGAGAGAGAGAAGGGATGAAGAGAAAGAAGGAAGCAGTTCATGAGGAAGGACGAGGGAAGGAATCTTCCAGGATGCAGAGTGATAGAGGAAACATTCCAGTATGAGGGAGAGAGGGAGTGAACATTGAAGGAATAGGGAGGGAGAGAGGGAGTGAACATTAAAGGAGGGAGAGAGGGGGTGAACATTGCAGGATGAGAGGCCAATAGAGTCTTAAGGGAAAAAGGGAGTGAGATGTAGAGAATTCCATTTTACTAATAAACTGCAATCATTTTTACTTCAAGAATCAAAAACGTCAATTGGAATCTCGAATAACGAGAACAAGAGTGTCGTAGAGGGAGGTCGTGACTGTTGTTAACAGGAGACAGCGGGGGGACGGGTGCGTCATGTGCGGGTGGTTAACAGGAAACGACGGGAGAGCGGGTGCGTGACCTGAAGATGTAAATAGATGACAAGGGTAGGGCAGGTGTGTGATGTGCAGGTGTTAACAGGTGATGCAGTAATTACCATCTTTGGTAGGCATGACTGTAATGCTAACATCTGTAAAGTGTAGTTCAGAATGTTTGTTTGTTAATATTGTCTTTGTTTTATCTTACCTCTCTCTCTAAGCTTGAAATTTTCTTTGTTTTATCTTACCTCTCTCTCTAAGCTTGGTAATTTTTCTTTGTTTATCTTACCTCTCTCTCTAAGCTTGGTAATTGTCTTTGTTTTATCTTACCTCTCTCTCTAAGCTTGGTAATTGTCTTTGTTTTATCTTACCTCTCTCTCAAGCTTGTAATTCTTTGTTTTTTCCTTACCTCTTCTCTAAGCTTGGTAATGGGCTTTGTTTTTGTCTTTACCTCCTCTCTAAGCTGGTAATTGTCTTTGTTTTATCTTTCCTCTCTCTCTCTAAGCTTGGTAATTGTCTTTGTTTATCTTACCTCTCTCTCTAAGCTTGGTAATGGTCTTGTTTATCTTACCACTCTCTCAAGCTTGGTAATTGTCTTTGTTTACTTACCCTCTCTCTAAGCTTGGTAATTGTCCCTTGTTTATCTACCTCTCTCTAAGGCTTGGTAATTGTCTTTGTTTTATCTTACCTCTCTCTCTAAGCTTGGTAATTGTCTTTGTTTTATCTTACCTCTCTCTCTAAGCTTGGTAATTGTCTTTGTTTTATCTTACCTCTCTCTCTAAGCTTGGTAATTGTCTTTGTTTTGTCTTACCTCTCTCTCTAAGCTTGGAATTGACTTGGGTTTAACCCCACTCTTTTTGATCTTTGTTTTGATTATCTCTTTCTCACTCGTTTTAAGGTCTTTTATTGATTCATTCTGTATCTCAGACTTTAAATTCTTTGCCATAAACCTTCCTGTCACTGAGGCTTGTGTTCATGTTTAAACTTTACTGCCCCTGAATAGACTTGTGTTCATGTTTTAACTTACTGTACTGAGGGTTGTTTTTCATGTTTTAACCATCCTCCTCTCGTGCTTGTTTTAAAATACGGTTCTCAGCGACGAGATACAACTACGAATTTCCCTTTACTTGGGCCGAGGGCGCTACATGATGAGCAACACTCTAGCTATGAAAGGCAAGAGACCTTCAGTTAAGCAGAAGTACACTCGCTCGCAGCCAAGGACTTCCATTAAGGTTTTTGAGTTTACGACAGGATACGCTTTGTCATCGGATTCTTTTTTTATTGCAATAAGTGTGGAATGAATTAAATTTTCACTGATAGAAAAAATTGTTTTACTCGTAGAAGATTGGAAAGATACTTGGAATCAGACGTAGGGTAAGGCACTATGTTTCATTAGAGGGTGAAAAGTGTCTAGTCTGATATATACTGACCGCTCCGTGGTTAGTAAACAGAGAATTGAGCCTTCACTACTTGTAATAAATGGTCTGAGGCGAGTAGGTCGGTAGGGCCACTGGAGAGCCTCCATGAATAAAATTGTTTCGCAGGGGAAAAGTAGAGAGAGAAAATCCGTCACGAGAGTTCTAACAACAATTAAATTTCTTTAACAAAGGAGAAACAAAAGAGAGAATATAATCCACGTTCAGAAGTCTCGAGATTGTGATTACTTTCTAATTATAACTTCGTGATTATTTCTTCGTGATTACTTTGTGATTGTCAGGCAAGACTTACTGTTTGCTTCATGCTCACCTCCTGTACAGTCTGGACGCTTAAGAGTGGTTTCAGATCTTCGTGAAGAGTTCCCCCTTAACACTAGTAAGACTCACACTTTAGTGTGATGGAATATTTATGGCAGTGGGTAAATAGGCTGTTTGGAGAAATAGGCTGTTTTGGAGAATATACTTCGTAGACTATTTAGGGTAATAATGTGTAATAATAATCTTAGGCACTCTCCTTCGTGGGTGCTATCCTAGGCACTATCCTTCGTGGGTGCTATCCTAGGCACTCTCCTTCGTGGGTGCTATCCTAGGCACTATCCTTCATGGGTGCTATCCTAGGCACTCTCCTTCATGGGTGCTATCCTAGGCACTCTCCTTCGTGGCTGCTATCCTAGGCACTCTCCCTCGTGGGTGCTATCCTAGGCACTCTCCTTCGTGGCTGCTATCCTAGGCACTCTCTTTCGTGGGTGCTATCCTAGGCACTCTCCCTCGTGGGTGCTATCCTAGGCACTTTCCTTCGTGGGTGCTATCCTAGGCACTCTCCCTCGTGGGTGCTATCCTAGGCACTCTCTCTCGTGGGTGCTATCCTAGACACCCTCCCTCGTGGGTGCTATACTAGGCACACTCCTCGTGGGTGCTATCCTAGACACTCTCCCTCGTGGGTGCTATCCTAGGCACTCTCCTCGTGGGTGCTATCCTAGGCACTCTCCCTCGTGGGTGCTATCCTAGACACTCTCCCTCGTGGGTGCTATCCTAGGCACTCTCCTCGTGGGTGCTATCCTAGAAACTCTCCCTCGCGGGTGCTATCCTAGACACACTCCCTCGTGGGTGCTATTCTAGGCACTCTCCTCGTGGGTGCTATCCTAGGCACTCTCTCTCGTGGGTGCTATCCTAGACACTCTCCCTCGTGGGTGCTATCTTAGGCACTCTCCCTCGTGGGTGCTATCCTAGACACTCTCCCTCGTGGGTGCTATCCTAGGCTCTCTCCTCGTGGGTGCTATCCTAGGCACTCTCCCTCGTGGGTGCTATCCTAGGCTCTCTCCTCGTGGGTGCTATCCTAGGCACTCTCCCTCGTGGGTGCTATCCTAGGTACTTCCTCGTGGGTGCTATCCTAGACACTCTCCCTTGTGGGTGCTGTTCTAGACTCTCTCCTTGTGGGTGCTATCCTAGGCACTCTCCCTCGTGGGTGCTATCCTAGACACTCTCCCTCGTGGGTGCTATCCTAGGCACTCTCCCTCGTGGGTGCTATCCTAGACACTCTCCCTCGTGGGTGCTATCCTAGGCTCTCTCCTCGTGGGTGCTATCCTAGGCACTCTCCCTCGTGGGTGCTATCCTAGGCTCTCTCCTCGTGGGTGCTATCCTAGGCACTCTCCCTCGTGGGTGCTATCCTAGGTACTCTCCCTCGTGGGTGCTATCCTAGACACTCTCCCTCGTGGGTGCTATCCTAGACACTCTCCCTCGTGGGTGCTATCCTAGTCACTCTCCCTCGTGGGTGCTATCCTAGGCTCTCTCCTCGTGGGTGCTATCCTAGGCACTCTCCCTCGTGGGTGCTATCCTAGGCTCTCTCCTCGTGGGTGCTATCCTAGGCACTCTCCCTCGTGGGTGCTATCATAGGCACTCTCCCTCGTGGGTGCTATCCTAGACACTCTCCCTCGTGGGTGCTGTTCTAGGCTCTCTCCTTGTGGGTGCTATCCTAGGCACTCTCCCTCGTGGGTGCTATCCTAGGCACTCTCCCTCGTGGGTGCTATCCTAGACACTCTCCCTCGTGGGTGCTATCCTATCTCCTCGTGGGTGCTATCCTAGGCACTCTCCCTCGTGGGTGCTATCCTAGGCACTCTCCCTCGTGGGTGCTATCCTATTCTCTCTCGTGGGTACTATCCTAGGCACTCTCCCTCGTGGGTGCTATCCTAGGCACTCTCCCTCGTTGGTGCTATCCTAGGCACTCTCCCTCGTGGGTGCTATCCTAGGCACTCTCCCTCGTGGGTGCTATCGTAGGCACTCTTCCTCGTGGGTGCTATCCTAGGCACTCTCCCTTGTGGGTGCTATCCTAGGCTCTCTTCTCGTGGGTGCTATCCTAGGCACTCTCCCTCGTGGGTGCTATCCTAGGTACTCTCCCTCGTGGGTGCTCTCCTAGACACCTCCCTCGTGGGGCTATCCTAGGCACTCTCCCTCGTGGGTGCTATCCTAGGCTCTCTTCTCGTGGGTGCTATCCTAGACACTCTCCCTCGTGGGTGCTATCCTGGACACTCTCCCTCGTGGTTGCTATCCTAGACACTCTCCCTCGTGGGTGCTATCCTAGACACTCTCCCTCGTGGGTGCTATCCTAGAAACTCTCCCTCGTGGGTGCTATCCTAGACACTCTCCCTCGTGGGTGCTATCCTAGACACTCTCCCTTGTGGGTGCTATCCTAGACACTCTCCCTCGTGGGTGCTATCCTAGGCACTCTCCCTCGTGGGTGCTATCCTAGACACTCTCCCTCGTGGGTGCTATCCTAGGCACTCTCCCTCGTGGGTGCTATCCTAGGCACTCTCCCTCGTGGGTGCTATCCTAGGCACTCTCCCTCGTGGGTGCTATCCTAGGCACTCTCCCTCGTGGGTGCTATCCTAGGCACTCTCCCTCGTGGGTGCTATCCTAGGTACTCTCCCTCGTGGGTGCTATCCTAGGCACTCTCCCTCGTGGGTGCTATCCTAGGCACTCTCCCTCGTGGGTGCTATCCTAGGCACTCTCCCTCGTGGGTGCTATCCTTGGCACTCTCCCTCGTGGGTGCTATCCTAGGCACTCTCCCTCGTGGTGCTATCCTAGGCACTCTCCCTCGTGGGTGCTATCCTAGGCACTCTCCCTCGTGGGTGCTGTTCTAGGCTCTCTCCTTGTGGGTGCTATCCTAGGCACTCTCCCTCGTGGGTGCTATCCTAGTCACTCTCCCTCGTGGGTGCTATCCTAGGCTCTCTCCTCGTGGGTGCTATCCTAGGCACTCTCCCTCGTGGGTGCTATCCTAGGCTCTCTCCTCGTGAGTGCTATCCTAGGCACTCTCCCTCGTGGGTGCTATCATAGGCACTCTCCCTCGTGGGTGCTATCCTAGACACTCTCCCTCGTGGGTGCTGTTCTAGGCTCTCTCCTTGTGGGTGCTATCCTAGGCACTCTCCCTCGTGGGTGCTATCCTAGGCACTCTCCCTCGTGGGTGCTATCCTAGGCACTCTCCCTCGTGGGTGCTATCCTAGACACTCTCCCTCGTGGGTGCTATCCTATCTCTCTCCTCGTGGGTGCTATCCTAGGCACTCTCCCTCGTGGGTGCTATCCTAGGCACTCTCCCTCGTGGGTGCTATCCTAGGCACTCTCCCTCGTGGGTGCTATCCTAGGCTCTCTCGTGGGTACTATCCTAGGCACTCTCCCTCGTGGGTGCTATCCTAGGCACTCTCCCTCGTTGGTGCTATCCTAGGCACTCTCCCTCGTGGGTGCTATCGTAGGCACTCTCCCTCGTGGGTGCTATCGTAGGCACTCTTCCTCGTGGGTGCTATCCTAGGCACTCTTCCTCGTGGGTGCTATCCTAGGCACTCTCCCTCGTGGGTGCTATCCTAGGCTCTCTTCTCGTGGGTGCTATCCTAGGCACTCTCCCCCGTGGGTGCTATCCTAGGTACTCTCCCTCGTGGGTGCTATCCTAGACACTCTCCCTCGTGGGTGCTATCCTAGGCACTCTCCCTCGTGGGTGCTATCCTAGGCTCTCTTCTCGTGGGTGCTATCCTAGACACTCTCCCTCGTGGGTGCTATCCTGGACACTCTCCCTCGTGGTTGCTATCCTAGACACTCTCCCTCGTGGGTGCTATCCTAGACACTCTCCCTCGTGGGTGCTATCCTAGAAACTCTCCCTCGTGGGTGCTATCCTAGACACTCTCCCTCGTGGGTGCTATCCTAGACACTCTCCCTTGTGGGTGCTATCCTAGACACTCTCCCTCGTGGGTGCTATCCTAGGCACTCTCCCTCGTGGGTGCTATCCTAGACACTCTCCCTCGTGGGTGCTATCCTAGGCACTCTCCCTCGTGGGTGCTATCCTAGGCACCTCCCTCGTGGGTGCTATCCTAGGCACTCTCCCTCGTGGGTGCTATCCTAGGCACTCTCCCTCGTGGGTGCTATCCTAGGCACTCTCCCTCGTGGGTGCTATCCTAGGCACTCTCCCTCGTGGGTGCTATCCTAGGCACTCTCCCTCGTGGGTGCTATCCTAGGCACTCTCCCTCGTGGGTGCTATCCTAGGCACTCTCCCTCGTGGGTGCTATCCTTGGCACTCTCCCTCGTGGGTGCTGTCCTAGGCACTCTCCCTCGTGGGTGCTATCCTAGACACACTCGTCCCTCCTGGGCGTACACTTGCGGGGCCAAACTCGTGTATAATCTGTCACATATATGTTTGGTATTGCCTGTTGTTTTAACTCTTCCTATCTCTTGTATTCCATCCCATTGTTCTGTGTGAGGAAAAACTTCAGGTCAGCTTTTCAGCACTTTTTTTTCCATTTTACAACAGCTGCCTTTGTTCCGCCCTGTTTGTGCTAAGAAATTGTCCCAGTTTAGTTTTTCGTATCTTGTATGTGGTTATTATGTCTCCTCTCTCCCTCCTAACAACCAACGGGAAAAATTTCTATCAGTTTCAGCCTTTTTTTAACTCGTATATTTTCTTAGGACTGGAAGCCATTTACATTTTTTTTGTAGGTGCGGACACCACACCGTCGCTGAGTATTCCAATTTTGGCCTAACTTACGATGTGCACCTTAATTTTTATTTCCTAGGCTATATATATATATATGAAAGTTATTTTAACGTTTGTCAGGGATACAAGAGAGTTTCTCACTGTCTCATTTATATGATCTGGTGACAGTCTTTGTGTGTGTGTGTGTGTGTGTGTGTGTGTGTGTGTGTGTGTGTGTGTGTGTGTGTGTGTGTACTCACCTATTTGTACTCACCCATTTGTGGTTGCTTGCAGGGGTCGAGACATAGCTGCTGGCCCCGCCTCTTTACTGATCGCTACTAGATCCTCTCACTCCCTGCTCCATGAGCTTTATCATCCCTCGTCTTAAAATTATGTATGGTTCGTGCCTCCACTACGTCACTTGCCATGCTGTTCCACTTCCTGACAACTCTATATCTAAAGAAAAACTTGCTAACATCTCTTTGACTCATCTGAGTTTTCAACTTCCAATTGTGACCCCTTGTGTTGTAGTAGCAGTAGTAATAGTAGTAGCAGTAGTAATTGTAATTGTAGTAGAAGTAGCAGTAGTAGTAGCAGCAATAGTAGTAGTAGTGTGTGTGTGTGTGTGTGTGTGTGTGTGTGTGTGTGTTGTGTGTGTCTTTCTAATGCGATGTCCATCGCATTCATCTGTGGACGAGGATCACAACATGACCAATTTTCCATTTTTCTGATGAGTTTTTGCGCGACCCGTGAATAGCGTTATCTCCAGAGCCCAGCTGCATTTTTAGCAAGAATAACAAAGAGGACGAACCCCGGAGCTTTCCCCTCCTTGAGTAAGCATTGTTTCCAGCGTTGTTGGGCGCGTTGCCCCCTCCTTCCCCCTTCATTCTTGTATGCCTGGGTGGTAGGCAGCGTGATGCTGTAGACTTGGCCGCAAGGAAGGTGGGGGAGGAGACTCGGCAATGTTCTCAGTGCCAAGCCTGATGACTTCTGTCAATAGGGCACTTCCCACTTTCTACCTCACTTCCGTCTTGCGAACAGCTGGTAGCTGAGACAAGGATAATAGCATTATACGGAGAATAAATGTTTAATAGACATTCCTTTTTTTCTGGAGTTTCTTAATTACTAGGAGAACCGTCATGCAGCTCGTCTATGTAAACTGCTCACGCTGCCTCGACTCGTTCCACCTGCTTCAACTCGTTCCACCTGCCTCGACTCGTTCCACCTGCGTCTCCTCGTTTCGCCTGCTTCGTTTCATCCCTTATGCCTTACCTTTCGAACTCTCCCGAAAACTGTGCGAGTGGGACGAATAATTTAATTTGATGTAACATTTGCTTATAGAATGAACCCAATACTACCGATTTCGAAATGTACATCAGACCTGACTGTGGGTAAAAGCCGATCGCACCACGAACACGCTAATCATACATAACAAAACGTACTTTCTCTTTCTGTGTTAAACTTGTGCCAAGGTGTATTCAGTATAGAATAAAAATGAAACACTTTCATTTATTTGACGAGTCATTATCATCGAGGGGAAAGTTGAGAAGCAAGTTAATTATTTCTTTTGTAGCTTGTTTTACAGCGTCGACCGGGAGAAATTTACCGGTCAGCAACTCGAGACGCTGACTTGCTAGATTAGTGTGCTGGCTTGAGAGAACCCAGTGGAACAATTGTTGACCTCAGTGAACACAGACACACAGGCAACTTTATCACGAGTTTATTTTTTTTTTCATGAACGGGAAACGCCACAAACAGTAATGGATACCATCAACTGTTGTGCACGTCTTGTCTTGCCTTAGAAATCCCCGATTAATTGATAACGCAGTTCAGTGTTTTAACTCGAGAGAAAGTGGATCTCATTGTATTAAATGTAATACGTATTTGCAGTGTGAATTAAAAATTGATAACTGCAGTGTTGATGCTGTTGTGAGTTGAAATATGGAAACAACTGTTTTTTATGCTATTTTGAGTTGAAATTTGTCACCAAGTTTGTAAATTATGTCGTTTATGTATTTTATAAGATAAAATAAATATTAATTACTCTAGGTAAAATATCTCAGCTTCCAACATGATCTTGATCTTTTCTTGAGGGAATTTAAATTGAGCATAACCGTAGGGCAGTTAGTCAACTGGGAAACAGCCCAGTGTTGTACTTAACTATCTGGGATCGACTGGCATAAAACACGAAGTCCAGATTTATGTAAGTCAGAGAGATTGATAGTACAACACACAGTGTACGTTTGAAGGAAGATGACATCTTCCATCACGACAGGGTTGAAAGGGAGATAATATTTCCATTAAAACGGGGTTTATATTGATAATATCGTTCGTCAAAATGGGGTTGAAAGGGAGATAATATCTACATTAAAACAAGGTTTAAAGAGAGATAATATCGCCGTCAAAACGGGGTTTAAAGGGAGGTAAAATCACCGTCAAAATAGAATTTAAAGGGAAATAATATCCCCCGTCAAAACAGAATTTAAAGGGAGATAATATCGTCCTTCAAAACAGGGTTTAAATGGAGATAATATTATCCGTCAGAACAGAATTTAAAGGGAGATAATATCCCCCCATTAAAACAAGGCTTAAAGGGAGATAATATCAGCCGTCACAACAGGGTTTGTCCTCAATGCGTGAACAAATACCAACAGGACCAGCCACTACAGTATCTGAGGGTCTTATCACTTGTGTTTGTACCGATGTGTTTTCACTAGAGAGATACGCCAAAATTATTGTGATGCTATATACTTATTTAGGATATTTAATAAATCTTCAAGTTTCCCATTGTAACCTATTTTAGGGGCTGCAGTTCTTTTGATGATTTTCGCATCTATTACCAGAGACGGAAGGACAACGTCACCTCAGTATATATATATATATATATATATAATATATATATATATATATATTATATATATATATATATATATATATATATATATGTCGTGCCGAATATGTAAAACTGATCAATTAGCAAGAACTCGTTTAAAATTAAGTACCTTCTAAAATTTTCTCTTGTACATTTAAAGATATTTTTTTTTCATTAATGTTCATTAATGTTAATGTAAAAATTTATAATTTTGCATCAAAAGAATCTTAGAAAACTTACCTAACCTTATTATAACAAGAACAATTTATTTTAGCTTAACCCAACTAAATATATTTTAGATTTGTTTACAGTAATTTAATACTAAACAAACACAGTGAAATATATATTTTTTGTTAGGTTCAGAATGATATTGGCGAAATTATTGCATACACAAATTTTCACTCGTCTAATATGGCAAGATGATGCGTTGCTATTTAAGCCAAAATCGCAAGTTCTGCCTATTCGGCACGACATATATATATTAATATATATATATATATATAATATATATATATATATATATATATATTATATATATATATATATATATATATATATATATATAATATATATATTATTTTTTTTTTTTTTTTTGGGGGGGGGGTCCACCTCTGGTGTAAATTGTGGGACCCATAGCCTCGGAAAAGTGGATAAAAAGGCTTCAAGGATGAATATTTGGATTTCTTCCTGAAACCGTTTGAATATTCCACTTTCCCTACCACCCCATCTTTTCATAATTTTTTTTTTACCAGTAGGAATATTTTATTACATAATATGGTACAAAAGATTTAAGAGATACATTATTGATATAAAGGTGGCATATACGGTACATGTTGTTACGTGTGTATCACCGATTATAGGGCGAAAAGCTCATCCAGCTCCTCAGAGCTGGGGCGTGTGCCCAAGATACAGCAGGTATTACCCCTTTGAACAGCCGCACTGAGCCGCTGGAACAGAAAACTAGCTGCCCTGGGATCCCTAGTTACCCTGATGAGTCTTTTTCCCAGCTCCTTAAGGAATTTAGATGCATTCTTTCCCCATGAGCCAAGGGCCTCTGAGCCTATGGGAACAAACATATAATGATGGGCAAGTTCTCCATATTTTCTAGACTTTTGGGACTCCCTGAAGCTGGCAGCTGCCCCTCCTTCCTCCCTGGTGTATTGGAGATAGGTATCAGCCAAGGTAGATGCACATGTATTGTCCCACGCCACCTGCTTCCCATCTGTGCAGGCTTGAAGGGTGATACCATCTGGACGCTTCTGGCTGCCATCAGATCTGCATAGCTGGGGTGACTCCCTTACTGCTGGGCATCCGCTGTTGTGAGGCTCTTCTTGATAATGGTATTTCAGCTCGTCAGTGATCGTCAATAATTTTTCTCCTTTGATTAGCGAGAGTTATTTTTCTCTTTTGTTCGACTCGCTAAGATACAATTATATTTTGTTTTAAACATTCCTTCACACTTCTTCGGCTGTTCCATAATTCACCTTATTTTTCACAGACCTATTTGCTTACAGATCCAAAAATCAAAATTTCTTCACTTCATCTATTGTCTTTTCCTTCCAGTCTGAAGTTGAATGCTTTTCTGTTTACTCTCGTCGTGTTCTTTCCTTTTTCATTAACTTGTTTCCCCTTGTACACCTTCCTAAATTTTCCCACTAACTTCTGCAGCGTCTCTGCGTTTCTCTACAACACTGCCATCAGCAGACAGCAATTATGATAACCATCCACCTTCCCCTGCACCACCCACCTTTCTCTTGACCTTTCCCTGGACTACCCACCTTTCTCTTGGCCTTTCCCTGGACCACCCACCTTTCTCTTGACCTTTCCCTGGCCCACCCATCTTTCTCTTGGCCTTTCCCTGGACCACCCACCTTTCTCTTGGCCTTTCCCTGACCCACCCACCGTTCTCTTGACCTTTCCCTGACCCACCCACCGTTCTCTTGACCTTTCCCTGGCCCACCCACCGTTCTCTTGACCTTTCCTTGGACTACCCACCTTTCTCTTGACCTTTCCCTGGACCACACACCTTTCTCTTGACCTTTCCCTGGCCCACCCACCGTCCCCTGGACCACCTACCTCCCCTCGTCCAACACCTGCACACCCAATCGACGATTATTTAAGGGACTGCAATTAGAGTAATTTAACGAAGTAAACAGAGCAAATAAAGGAATTTGGATAATTGTTCCTTTTCCTTTGTCGTGTGAATAAGAAATGAGGTAATTCCGTCAGCAAGATCATGCTACAGCAAGCCGTCCCTCCGGTCAGGCTGCGACGATCATGTGACCTGGAGCTGACGTGCTGGTGTGACCCGGAATTACAGTAGCCATGTGACGTGGAACTGAGACGGTGATGTGGAATGTGCTATGGCTCTAGCGTAAGGGGTTATGACCCTAGTGTAAGGAACTGTGGCCCTAGTGTAAGGAACTGTGGCCCTAGTGTAAGGAGCTGTGGCCCTATTATAAAGGGTTATTGCCCGAGTTTAAGGGGTTTTGGCTCTCTTGTAATGGGTAATGACCCTAGTGTAAGGAGTTATGGCCCTAGTGTAAGAGGCTATGACCCTGGTGTAAGGGGTCATGATCCTAATTAGTGTCAGGGGATATGGTACTACATTTACGTTAGAGGGGCTATGACCCCCAGAGTGAGGCAGTATGGCCTTAGTATGAGAAGCTATGAAACTACGCTCCTGTTCTCGTTGCTGTATGGATTTCACACTGTAAAGTTAATTCTAACTGAATTTCCTTGAAATCTGGTCCCCTTGTTTCTGTCTAGAGAGAGAAACGGGCTTTTGAGTTTCGCCTGGTGTCAGCGGGTCAAAGTTCAAGGCTCTGGATACTATAAATAAAACGTTTCTCTCCGCTCATTGGTACAGTTCCGTAATCAGCAAACTTGGAAATTGTCACAAAATTTGTTATTAGACGAGACGTGTTTCGGGTCACTAGACCAAATGTTAAGATCTTGGTACTAGGAGAAAGTGAGTTCAGATTGCGAGGTGGAATTAATTTTGTCAACGTTTTCCGTACATCATGCACCGCCACACCTACGCTTTCCCCGTGTGTCACCACACACACTGTACATCAGCACACTCCCGGTGTACTACCATCTGCATCACCACCGAGTGTGGTGTCTGGAGGTCCCCTGTGCTGAGATGAGACACAGTTATTTGTCAATCACTCAAGTCTAGAAAATAGGGTGTTTTTAAGATCCCTGCAATCCAACCAAAAATAGTAACACTTACTGCCATTACGGCGGGTCGCTGAGCTAGCAATCACTTTCATTCTCTCTCTCTGCGCGTAGAGGGAGATATATATATATATATATATATATATATATATATATATATATATATATATATATATATTATATATATAATATATATATTTAGTGAAATTCCAAGCGCTTTCTTGACTTGTCATATAGTTCCTTGATATTGTGAGAAATCACGAAAGCGCTTGGAATTTCACTATTTTTTAAGTGGTGTTCTGCAATTTGTAATATCACCTGTTTACTGTTATCTATATATATATATATATATATATATATATATATATATATATTATATATATATATATATATATATATATATATAATATTAAGTGTGTGTATTATGTATGTAATTCGAGAATGACCAGTGTTCTTGTGAGTTGCAAGACTGTTTGTGTATTATTTAATGTCTGAGTCACAGTAGTTGCGTGCAAGTGTTGTGTTTGTGGGAGTCCTGCCGCCTTGTATATTTTTTTTTTCTTTTTTTTTTTTGTATCACTTGTATTAAGTAGAGGCGCTGTTCTCACTCAGCTTCTCGCCAGCTCTCAGGCATGTTACTTTCAACTCCTCCATTGCTGTTATCATTATTTTATTTATGAATTGATATGAGGAAATGAATATCTTATTGTCCGGCCTCTGGCTCTAATCATGGTTGTCTTTCCTCCCCAAGTAACAAAAATGACTTTCACGTACTGTTCGGTTATCTCCTGCTTTAGAGTTCATATGGGGGACGTTATTTGTTGCAGAGGTGTTGACATCTATATATACACTACTCTCACAAATATAACTGTTTAAGCTACACGTCATTATTACAGAAATAACAAAAAAGGCACAATACCGTGACTGGAACAATACACAGATAACCCGTACATAAAAGAGAGAACTAACAACGATGTTTCGGTCCGACTTGCACTGTTTATAAAGCTTTTCTCTCTCTCCTATGTGCGGGTTATTTATTATGTGTGTATCGTTATTACACTTAAAACAAGAACGTATTTGGATTTTTTCAACTTGAAAGTTTTTTCATGAGTCATACGTTGTACATTTATTATTATTATTATTATTATTATTATTATTATTATTTGCTTATTTCCTTCAGAATACTGTTTTCTGTGACGGAAATTTTGTGATGCAAGTCTTCTGTTAAGGAAATGACAACGTACAGTCTGATAATTTTCAGATTTAACAATTTCAACTACTGTATCAGTTCGTATGTCAACAGTTTTCAAAGAAACTCGAAATATCATAATTATTATTATTATTATTATTATTATTATTATGGTATTTTGTATGAAGCCGTGAATCCGTGTGATTCATTCCATGCCAGGAACTGTAGAGGCTCAATATTCAGTTCACTAATCCGCTACTTAACTGTACTCGCCTAATTATCTTGGTATTGACCCTGGCTACTGTTACACGTCGCCCTGTAGCCTTGCTGCCCTCTTATTCCAATCCATTTGGCTTCCCTAGCCTTCCCTCCCCCCAACCTCTGTGTTACCACTTCATATGTATATGTACATATGAATGTATGTATACGTGCATGTATATATACTTGGATATCTTATGGCATCTACATTTCTCTTCCTTCATCCCCTTTTTCTCTCCTCTGCCCTCTGTGTATATTTTTTTTTGTCCCTCACTCTAGGATGATAGAGATATCTTAAAAAAAAAACACCCCATCTCCTATTCTGAGAGATGGTGGTTCCCAAATGATTGTAACTCCAGCTGTGCTGGAAGGAAACCTTTGAAACTACCGTAACTGATGAATCTTTGCTGGAATACACATATAACCCGCACATAGGAGAGAGGAGCTTACGACGACGTTTCGGTCCGACTTGGACCATTTACAAAGTCACACTAACAAAACTTCGTCGTAAGGTCCTCTCTCTTATGTGCGGGTTATTTGTGTATTGTTCCAGTCACGGTGTTGTGCCTTTTTGTTATTTATCCTTGCTGGAATATGCTTGATGATATCCTCATTGTTCCACTAAAGTCTCCCATCTCAGGCTGACGGATTTCAACACCTCGTATGAGCCCAATCCTGCGTGATGGGATATGACAGGGAACGTAACTAGTTTTGTAATAATGTTGGTAGAATTACCCACTTGTGTCCGTTTACCTAACACTATGTATCATATAGACTAGGGTAGCAGCACACTGCTGATGTATCCAATTTTATTGAAAAAAAAAGACACCTGCCATGCAAATGTGACAGATTTCAGGAGTGCTGGAAGTCGTATCCATGGCAACATGACAGTGTTGAAAAAGTAGCTACGGCTCTGTTGGAAATATCAGTGTTTTATAAAAGGCATCTTAACAGTGCGTTGTATCAGTTGATGCTGTTTAAAAGCCAGCTAACTGCCTGCAGTAGTCACTTATTGCTACATGATCCTTCCCTTGATGGAGCTACCATCGTATGTATCGCTGACACCAACCTATTTCCACACCCTGTTATTGACCGCAGTGTTGCTGTTGTCTAATAAATCAGTTTCTTCACAATAATTTGTTTACAAGCTTCTGCCTTTGTTCATTTTGTTGGAGGGGAGACCTTGTCTTGTTTACTCTATTTCGCAGCGGGTGTCTTCATCGTCCGTTCAACCCTTCATTTTTTGGGGGGCGTAACGAAATACTTTCTTATAGCTTTCCCGATGACCAAGACGTGGGTTAGATTGGCCGCAAGAGAGAAAGTAACTTCGGTGGGCTGGACCATTTGCCACCTGTTGCTACAAGAGCCAGCGGACCAGTGGTTGTTGGAGAAGCAGAGGGGTGAGTCGCGTTTCCACTCGTGTGTCGCCCCGCCACTTCTCAAGAACTTTACCTCTGCCAAGTCTGCTGCTGACTATATCACTACCTCCACTGTCCGTGCTGGAGGAGTGTGACGGAAAGTTGTGGCGGCAGTAAGACGGATCTTTGTGTGTTGCTCTGAGAGCTACTAGTGACAAATACATCTGCTGACTACAGGTCAGCACAGCTTAGCATTCTCGTGGTTTACTGACGAACTCCACACCTAATGGACAGTTACAATGTTGTTTTTTAATCTGTTGAGTGCTACCTGTGCCGTACCTATGCTCAACTTTATTTTATGAACAAAGTTTTAATAGTAACAAAATTGATGGTATAGGAACAAGAGACTTTGAAAAGTTTGCGCTGCAGATACAGAAAACGTTTTCTATGAGCCTCTCTCACCCATCCTGGTAACTGAAGATGGTGGCCCGCTCTTATAACATTCGTAAGTTAATGTAGATAAGATAAGATTTCGTTCGGATTTTTAACCCCGGAGGGTTAGCCACCCAGGATAACCCAAGAAAGTCAGTGCGTCATCGAGGACTGTCTAACTTATTTCCATTGGGGTCGTTAATCTTGTCCCCCAGTATGCGACCCACACCATTCGACTAACACCCAGGTACCTATTTCCTGCTAGGTGAACAGGACAACAGGTGTAAGGAAACGTGTCGAAATGTTTCCACCTGCCGGGAATCGAACCCGGGCCCTCCGTGTGTGAAGCGGGAGCTTTAGCCACCAGGCCACCGGTGGTGGTGAGGCGTCTTGTAGACGTGGGGTGTGGGGTGTGTAACAGTGGTGGGGTGTGTAGTGGTAGTGGTGGGGTTTGTAGAGCACTAGCGACTGTCGTTCTTAGCTGAGTGGAGACACCTCTGTTCGTCTTGGAAAAATAAAGGAGCGACCTCTTTTGGACAGTTCTAAACACCTGTAGATATATTTAGCAGCATTTGCATTTTAGTATCTCATGTCTCTTTACTCTCTAAGATTTCTCTCCTAAAGCTTATTTTGCTGCCTTCTCTCTGTCTAAGCTTTGCTGCCGTCTCTGTCAAAGCTTACTTCTCCTACATGTTTGTCTTAGAGATTAATGTGTACTCACCTAATTGTGCTTGCAGGGGTCGATTCATAGTCATTGTGTGTGTGCGTGTGTGTGTGTGTGTGTGTGTGTGTGTGTGTGTGTGTGTGTGTGTGTGTGTGTGTGTGTGCGTGTGTGTGTGTGTGTGTGTGTGTGTGTGTGTGTGTGTGTGCGTGTGTGCGTGTGTGCGTGTGTGTGCGTGTGTGTGCGTGTGTGTGTGTGTGTGCGTGTGTGTGTGTGTGTGTGTGCGTGGTGTGTGTGTGTGTGTGTGTGTGTGTGTGTGGTCACAACATCCCCGTAAGTATCAACTTCCTTGTTTTTTCAGAACTTTATGAATGACTTTTTTTCGCACAGCTTTCCTGAAGTTAGAGAGAGAGAGAGAGAGAGAGAGAGAGAGAGAGAGAGAGAGAAGAGAAGGGTAGAGATGGGAGAAGGGGATGGCTGTCATATACATTTGATTGGAGTTTTCCTGTTATAGCAGTCCAATATGAATCTCCCAGATTACCATCTAATCAATCAGTCTGTTGCTGTACGGGGCCCGCATTCCCACCTAGCCATCACAACCTAGCTGGTCATGCAACTCCTGTACTCTCTAAATATTACACTGTCTTTTATTGTATTCTAAAACATCATTCTTCTAACCTGGATTACCTTTACTTTATTTTCATTTCTGTACTTTAGGTGGTGTGAAATTATTATTATTATTATTATTATTATTATTATTATTATTATTATTATTATTATTATTATCGTTCATCCGTATTTTATCTGTTTATATCTCTAATTCTGTATAAAACGCAGTTAGAATTTTACACTTTTAAACGTCATGCTTTAACAGTTGTCCACTGTAAAACTGTATTGATGCCTTATGATAATTTCAAGTCTCCTGCTGAGGAAAATGTAATAGATATTTTTAAATCGAGCGGAAAAAAAGAGATGACACAGAACTATTTATATCTGTGCTACAAGAGTGAGAGAACAGAGGTGGAAGGTTCCTTGCGGAAGATCATGTTTTTACTGTATTTACGTTACTCAAATAACATTATAATGTGTTAGCTGAAAGGGTTTAATGTTGTAGGGTGGGCTGCGTTCGTGAAGAAATTATCTTTTATTCTCATCGTAAATAAATATTAATTGGTAAACAAAGAGGAGAGAGAGAGAGAGAGAGTTGGTTGGTTTGTTGGGAACACGGTCTGTTGACTGCACGAGGGTGATCAAGGCTGCTTTTCACCTATACACCCACCAGTCCAGTATACTTTAATCTCTAAAATAGAGTTTGTAATAAACTCTGCGTGTGTAATTTCTTTTCACTCTTGACTTGAGGATATGGTTCAGGAGAGACCAAAACCTCGAACGTTTCCTCTCAAAACTGTCAGCTAGTTACGATTTTTTCCAGCCAGGGTACTGACTTTCATTCGTCTGTATACCTAATGAATTTTTCCAGCCACGGTATTGTGACTTTTATTCTTCTGTATACTTAGAGATATACATATCTCGGTATACAGAGACATTTGCAGTAAATGGGTCTTAAAGGTTTTTCTGAACCACCAGTTTAAAACAACTCCGGTGCTCTTCAGTGTGATGAGTGCTCCTGGTACCATCTGAGGAATATTTTCCAGCTACTGACCACGGTACCACCATGAACATGAAATTGTTGTTCAAGAAGCATGCTGAAGGAAAGTGTTGCTGCTTCTGACCCACAAGACCAAACCTGTTCTTTGTGAAGTAACTGCCGAAACTCACACTTAGATGATATGTCTTTAAGCATAATGTGTTTGTACTTAGTGACATCTGGCACACCTCACCTTAGCTAGTGTGACCGGGAACCACAGCTTCTGCTGTCTGGCACACACTTGTCTAGTGTGACCAGGAACCACATCTACTACTGTCTGTCTGACACACACTTGTCTAGTGTGACCAGGAACCACAGCTACTGCTGTCTGACACACTCTTGTCTAGTGTGACCAGGAACCACATCTACTACTGTCTGACACACTCTTGTCTAGTGTGACCAGGAACCACATCTACTACTGTCTGTCTGACACACACTTGTCTAGTGTGACCAGGAACCACAGCTACTGCTGTCTGACACACACTTGTCTAGTTTGACCAGGAACCACAGCTACTGCTGTCTGGCACACACTTGTCTAGTTTGACCAGGAACCACAGCTACTGCTGTCTGGCACACACTTGTCTAGTTTGACCAGGAACCACAGCTACTGCTGTCTGGCACACACTTGTCTAGTTTGACCAGGAACCACAGCTACTGCTGTCTGGCACACACTTGTCTAGTTTGACCAGGAACCACAGCTACTGCTGTCTGGCACACACTTGTCTAGTTTGATCAGGAACCACAGCTACTGCTGTCTGACACACACTTGTCTAGTTTGACCAGGAACCACAGCTACTGCTGTCTGGCACACACTTGTCTAGTTTGACCAGGAACCACAGCTACTGCTGTCTGACACACTCTTGTCCAGTGTGACTAGGAACCACATCTACTACTGTCTGTCTGACACACACTTGTCTAGTGTGACCAGGAACCACAGCTACTGCTGTCTGGCACACACTTGTCTAGTTTGACCAGGAACCACAGCTACTGCTGTCTGGCACACACTTGTCTAGTTTGACCAGGAACCACAGCTACTGCTGTCTGGCACACACTTGTCTAGTTTGATCAGGAACCACAGCTACTGCTGTCTGACACACACTTGTCTAGTTTGACCAGGAACCACAGCTACTGCTGTCTGGCACACACTTGTCTAGTTTGACCAGGAACCACAGCTACTGCTGTCTGAACATAAGAACATAAGAACATAAGAACGAAGGAACACTGCAGAAGGCCTACTGGCCCATGCGAGGCAGGTCCAAGTCCCTACCGGCTTAAGCCAATGCACCCAACCTAGTCAGGTCAGGTCACACTGACTTAAGGGAGGAACACGGCAACCGACCTGTTAGCACAAGCTATCAGGTCTAACTCACACCCACCCACATCTACTCATGTATTTATCCAACCTATTTTTAAAGCTACACAACGTTCTGGCCTCTATAACGGTACTTGGGAGTTTGTTCCACTCATCCACAACTCTATTACCAAACCAGTACTTTCCTATATCCCTCCTGAATCTGAATTTTTCCAACTTAAAACCATTGCTGCGAGTCCTGTCTAGGCTAGATATTTTCAGCACACTATTTACATCCCCTTTATTTATTCCTGTCTTCCACTTATAAACCTCAATCATATCCCCCCTAATTCTACGTCTTTCTAGAGATGTGCAGTTTCAGGGCCCTTAGTCTATCCTCATAGGGAAGGTTTCTGATACATGGGATCATCTTTGTCATCCTCCTTTGTACATTTTCCAGAGAATTTTATATCCATTCTGTAATACGGTGACCAAAACTGTGCAGCATAATCTAAATGAGGCCTAACCAAGGATGTATAGAGTTGAAGAACAACCTGAGGACTCCTATTATTTTATGCTTCTTGATATGAAGCCAAGGATTCTATTAGCTTTATGCGAACACTTATGCACTGTTGTCTTGGTTTCAGATTACTGCTAACCAGAACTCCTAAATCTTTTTCGCAATCCGTAATATTAAGATCTACATTATTTAGTTTATATGTGGCATGGTTATTGTCCTGTCCAACATTTAGAACTTTGCATTTGTCTATATTAAACTGCATCTGCCACTTCTCCGACCACTGCATCAGTCTATTCAAATCTTCCTGGAGTGCTCGAATGTCCTCGTCAGAATGAATTCGACGGCCTATTTGGTGTCATCGGCAAACTTGCCGATGTCGCTCTTTATGCCCTCATCTATGTCGTTTATGTAGATTGTGAACAGCAGGGGGCCCAACACTGACCCCTGTGGAACACCGCTCGTGACGCTTCCCCACTCTGATTTCTCCCCATTTATGCAAACTCTCTGCTGCCTATTTTGTCAACCATGCCTCTATCCAGGAAAAAAA
Source organism: Cherax quadricarinatus (assembly GCF_026875155.1). Classification (NCBI taxonomy): domain Eukaryota; kingdom Metazoa; phylum Arthropoda; class Malacostraca; order Decapoda; family Parastacidae; genus Cherax; species Cherax quadricarinatus. Next base: position 12,838,144 of record NC_069437.1, on the reverse strand, counting down.
TTTCTCCTCCTATTCCATGTGCTTTAATTTTTCCTCAATAGTCTCTGATGTGGACCCTGTCAAAAGCCTTACTGAAGTCCATATACACAATATCATATTCGTTACCATGATCTACCTCCTCAAATACCTTAGTGAAAAAAGTTAATAAATTCGTAAGGCAGGAACGTCCCTTTGTAAAACCATGCTGAGATTCGTTGATTAATTTATGCTTTTCAAGGTGGCTACGAACTGCCTCGGCAATTATTGATTCCATAAATTTTCCCACTATGGAGTTAGGCTTATTGGTCTATAGTTCGAAGCTAAGGACCTGTCACCTGCTTTGAAAATAGGTATCACATTTGCCATTTTCCACTTATCTGGCACCATGCCAGTTTGTAGTGATATGTTGAAAAGATTAGCCAAAGGTGTGCTAAGCTCCTCTTTACATTCCTTTAGAACCCTTGCATACAGTTCATCAGGGCCTGGGATTTGTTAGGTTTTAATTTATCTATTTGCCTAAGGACCATGTCACTTGTGACCCTAATAGTGCACAGTTTATTATCGTCCTGTTCTACATAATTTATCATTACTGGAATATCACTGGTATCCTCCTGTGTAAAAACTGAGAGGAAGTATGTGTTAAAAATTCTACACATTTCCTTATCACTGTCAGTGAGCTGACCCGAGGAACTTTTGAGTGGGCCTATCTTGTCCCTGATCTTACTTCTGTATACCTGAAAGAATCCTTTTGGGTTAGTCTTCGATTCTCTTGCAACTTTAACCTCATAATCTCTTTTTGCTTTTCTAATTCCCTTTTTTATTTCTCTCTTTAACTGAATATATCGATTTCTTAATTGCCCCTCTCCTCTTTTGATTTGCCTATATATGCCTCTCTTTTGACCAATCAGATATTTTAATCTATTGTTCATCCATTTAGGATCATTTTTGTTTGATCTGATTTCCCTATTTGGAACATAATTTGACTGAGCAGCTAGAACTATGCCCTGGAAAGCATCATATCGGCAACCATCCACCACCTACCTGACCCCTAGTCAGGTCATTCCAGTTCAGCCCACCTAAGTAATTTTTCAGTCCTATGAAATCAGCCAAGCGAAAGTCAGGGACGGAGACTTGATTGCCATTATTAGGGAATTCCATGATATGTTAAAACTGAGTGATTTGTTGATCACTCTCCCCAAGCTCATCATTAACCTCAAGATTATTAATTAGTGTTTCCCTACTGGCAAGAAACCAAGTCAAGGAGTTTATTTCCCCTAGTTGGCTCTGTCACAAACTGTTTTAAAAAACAATCCTGGATCGTATCAAGAAAGTCACCCGACTCTAAATTTCCTGTCAAATTGCTCCAGTCAATCTGTCTATAGTTGAAGTCTCCCATTAGCACAACATTTTCGTATGTAGATGCCTTACGAATTTCGTCCCATAGAAGTTTACTGCACTCCCTATCAAGATTTGGGGCCCTGTAAATCACACCCAAAATTAGTTTTTCTCGGCCCTCGAGAAGCTGTAACCAAACAGATTCAGTGGCTGACGCTTCTAATTTAATATCTTGTCTAACACAACAATTTAAATTGTCTCTGACATACATCGCTACTCCACCACCTTTCCTGTTGACCCTGTCAGTGTGGAATAATTTATAGCCTTGTATGTGACATTCAGATGGCATCTCTCTATCTTTCAGATTGAGCCAGGTCTCTGTTATAGCAATAATATCTATGTTTCCTGCACTTGCAATTAATCTTAGCTCATCTATCTTATTTCTAACACTCCTGCTATTAGTATAGTAAACCTTAAGGGAGCTAGTCCCTTGCTGCCCTCTGCTGTCCCCTTTGTTTTCTGACCTGTTCTATTGTCTTTATTTATAACTTCATGCTGAATGCCTTTTATACATTTACTGTTTCCAACCCTAGTGTTGCAACCTGCTTGTTTCCCACACACACCCATACCTCTATCTTCCATCAGTTTAAAATCATAGGCATTTCACCAATGGCCTTCTCAATCGAGTCTGCAAGTGCTACCACCCCTGCCCCAGAGAGATGAACCCCATCCCTTGCATACATATCATGTTTGCCATAAAAGTTGTTCCAGTTGTCAATGAATGGGATTGCAAGTTCCTTGCAGTATCTGTCTAGCCAGCAATTTACACCAATTGCCCTAGACAACCATTCATTTCCTACTCCCCTTCTAGGCAAGATGCTACATATGATTGGGATCCTCCCTTAGACTTAATGAAATCTATAGCTGACCTGTACTTATCTAGCAGCTCTTCTCTCCTACCCTTCCCAATATCATTTCCACCAGCACTGAGACAGATAATGGGCTTGTTCCCATTACCTGACATGATATTATCCAGTCTGTTGACAATGTCCCCAACACCAGCTCCAGGGAAGCACACTCTATCTCTCATCTTCTTATTCCTATTACAAAAAGCACGGTCAACATATCTTACCTGAGAGTCACCAACCACAAGAATGCGCTTACCTTCATTAGCAGGGGCAGTAGTACCCTTACCTTCACTGGCCACTGAAGTACATTCATCCTGGAGAACAGAGAAGCGATTTCCTACCTTCAGATCTTCACTCTTAACTTTCCTTACTCTGATGCGCCTCCCATTACTGTGAACAACTCGCCACTTGTAGCAGGTGCTGGGCTGCACCTCACTGCTGGTACCCGTTGCTACCTCCCCACCTACAGCCTCCTCACAGTGAGAGACAGACTGCACCTCACTGCTAGAAGCCTCATTCCCCACATCTCCAACCACCTCACACACTCTCCCAGGCCCATTGAGGTGGACCTTCAGCCTCCTAATCTCCTCCTGGAGAAGCAAGACCTCCTCCTTCAACTCTCCAAACTCAGTTTTTAAAACACTGCAGAAGCAAGCCATGCTTTGTAACCGTCCACGCTAATCCCCAAAGCAGCTCAGGGTCTGTGACCTCACGTGACGACTGACCACTGACCACTGACCACTGACCACTGTCTGGCACACACTTGTCTAGTTTGACCAGGAACCACAGCTACTGCTGTCTGACACACACTTGTCTAGTTTGACCAGGAACCATAGCTTCTGCTGTCTGGCACACACTTGTCTAGTTTGACCAGGAACCACAGCTTCTGCTGTCTGGCACACACTTGTCTAGTGTGACCAGGAACCACAGCTACTGCTGTCTGGCACACACTTGTCTAGTTTGATCAGGAACCACAGCTTCTGCTGTCTAGCACACACTTGTCTAGTGTGACTAGGAACCACAGCTACTGCTGTCTGACACACACTTGTCTTGTTTGACCAGGAACCACAGCTTCTGCTGTCTGGCACACACTTGTCTAGTGTGACCAGGAACATCTACTACTGTCTGTCTGACACACACTTGTCTAGTGTGACCAGGAACCACAGCTACTGCTGTCTGACACTCTTGTCTAGTGTGACCAGGAACCACATCTACTACTGTCTGACACACGCTTGTCTAGTGTGACCAGGAACCACAGCTACTGCTGTCTGACACACTCTTGTCTAGTGTGACCAGGAACCACAGCTACTGCTGTCTGTCTGACACACTCTTGTCTAGTGCGACCAGGAACCACAGCTACTGCTGTCTGACACACACTTGTCTAGTTTGACCAGGAACCACAGCTACTGCTGTCTGTCTGACACTCTTGTCTAGTGCGACCAGGAACCACAGCTACTGCTGTCTGTCTGACACTCTTGTCTAGTGCGACCAGGAACCACAGCTACTGCTGTCTGACACACTCTTGTCTAGTGCGACCAGGAACCACAGCTACTGCTGTCTGACACACTCTTGTCTAGTGTGACCAGGAACCACAGCTTTGTTTGCATGTGGGGCCACCACGAGATACAGCATGTGAGTGCCTCGCTCCCCAGCCCTATCCCACCCTTCCCTTTCTCACTCTTCTCCGTCTCTCCCTCCTCTTTCCCGTCTCGCTTGCCGCTCCCCCTTCCATTCCATCTAGCCCCAACACTAGTCTTTATTTACCAGTCACTAATTAATTAGTTATTGTGAAGGTGTCAGAGGACTGACCAGTGAGTTATCAGCGTGTTAGGGTGGCGAGGACAGGTGTGCTGGAGGTGGTGCCTACGGCAGTGGGTTACTAGGGTGAGACAGCAACAGCAACAGTAACCTTGCCACTGGCTCGCGACATACTCCCTCAAGCTGTGATGAAGTAACAGCTGTCAGCCATCTGTAGTCCGTGAGGTAGCGCAAACACTGCAATGTGTAACCCGTTTTTAAGAAAGAGAGAGAGAGAGAGAGAGGTATGGAGAAGACGCTGTAGTAAGATAAAACTACTGCTAGTACACTGCTAGTGTTCTGCTAGTCGGTAACTATGTCTGTGTATAGCTTATATATTTTGTCCCTCGTGTGGGTGAGCAGATGGGTGGATAATCACTTGGGAGTCCTTGTGTGGGTGTGCACAGGTAGGTGAAAACATGTGGAACATGTTGTGGGTTGTCGACATGTGTGATGGACAGCTGGTGGACTGGTAGTAATCAGAGAAATATGCTTCTTAAATTTGAATAATAATAATAATAATAATAATTATAATAGAAACTTACGTGTTCTGTAATCAAACTAGCAACTGGAGATATTGGATCATTATATAAAGCTTCTGGTACACACTCTCTCTCTCTCTCTCTCTCTCTCTCTCTCTCTCTCTCTCTCCACTTCACTCGCTACACAACCCTCCATGAAGATTTCTTGAAGCGCAGTTTAGCGCTGCTCTGGTGAAGCGTGCGCTGCAAACGAGATTTTAATGTTTTAAAAATTGCCCGTATAAACCTCTGGGAAATATTAAGCGTGTCATGGAAAACCTAATGGTTGGAGTGTGAAGGTTCAGTGTTTATCATGGAGTGTTTGGCCAGTGGCGAGTCCTGATTCCTGGAACCCTGATGCCTGGAGCTCTGACTCCTGGAACCCTGATGCCTGGAGTCCTGACTCCTGGAACCCTGATGTCTGGAGCCCTGACTCCTGGAACCCTGATGCCTGGAGCCTTGACTCCTGGAGCCCTGATGCCTGGAACCCTGATGCCTGGAGCTCTGTTGCCTAGAGCCTTGATTCCTGGAGCCCTGACTCCTGGAACCGTGATGCCTGGAGCCCTGACTCCTGAAACCCTGATGCCGGGAGCCCTGACTCCTGGAACCTTGATGCCTGGAGCCCTGACTCCCGGAACCCTGATGCATGGAGCCCTGACTCCTGGAACCCTGATGCCTGGAGCCCTGACTCTTGGAACCCTGATGCCTGGAGCCCTGACTCCTGGAACCCTGATGTTTGGAGCCGACTCCTGGAACCCTGATGCCTGGAGCCTTGACTCCTGGAGCCCTAATGCCTGGAACCCTGATGCCTGGAGCTCTGTTGCCTAGAGCCTTAATTCCTGGAGCCCTGATGCCTGGAGCTCTGTTGCCTAGAGCTCTGATTCCTGGAGCCCTGATGCTTGGAACCCTGATACTTAAAGCCCTAATGCCTAGAGCTCCTGGGCCCCACGGCACCTCTATAATGGCTTTGCATCATTCTGACAAAAAAAATGGAATAACAGCTTTAGTGTTCAGACATAATATGCTATTTTGTGGTTCATGTAACGTTTTACGAGATGACAAGTGCAGCCTTCATAGCTCCACGGTGACTGGCAAGACTGCGGGTAATGCTCAGATTTACTTGAAACTAAAGATAACCCGGAATTTCAGTTCTTGTAAAGTGTGTTAGTCTGGTGTACGACACTGAAGAAAAAGTGACACTCCTTACGTTGTTGACAGTATTATTATTATTATTATTATTATTATTATTATTTTAAAGACGACCTAAAAAGAAAAAACTAAATTTTTTCTTGTTATATTTAATAATTTATACAGGATAAGGGATTACTATCCCCTTGTTACCGGCATTTTAGTCGCTTCTTACGACACGCATGGCTTATGGAGGAAGGATTCTTTTCCACTCCCTATGGATTATTATTATTATTATTATTATTATTATTATTGTTATTATTATTATTATTATAATTCTCGCATCATCCTACAGCCCGTCCCCTCGCCTCAATATTTTTCTCCCCATTTTCTGACCTTCCCTTTCCTATTGGGGTAAACTAATGGCCACTGTAGCTGTTAATCATGGTATGGTTACCGTGGCTTTTTCTTGCTTCATGATGTGGCCACTGTAGCCTTCTAGCATGGTGTGGCCACTGTGGTGTCTCCTAGCATCATGGTGTGGTCACTCTGACGTCTCCTAGCATCATGGTGTGGTCACTTACGTCTAGCATCTTGGTGTGGTCACTAACATCTAGCATCATGGTGTGGTCACTGTGACGCCTCCTAGCATCATGGTGTGGTCACTTTGACGTCTCCTAACATCATGGCGTGGTCACTGTGACGTCTAGCATCATGGTGTGGTCACTGTGACGTCTAGCATCATGGTGTGGCCACTGTGACGTCTGGCACCATAATGTGGTCATAATGACATGTCATAGCATCATGATGTGGTCACTGTGACGTCTCCTAGCATCATGGTGTGGTCACTGTGACGTCTCCTAGCATCATGGTGTGGCCACTGTGACGTCTCCTAGCATCAAGGTGTGGTCACTGTCATTAGCAGCGTCTGCTCCGTGTCGCATAATTTGACAAGACACGACAAGACACGTTAGATGCTGCTGGAGGAAGTGTAGTGGAGAGGGATCTGGAGGTAGTGTAGTGGGGGAGAGCTGGAGGTAGTGTAGTGGGGGGAGCTGGAGGTAGTGTAGTGGGGGGGAGCTGGAGGTAGTGTAGTGGGGGGAGCTGGAGGTAGTGTAGTGGGGGGAGCTGGAGGTAGTGTAGTGGGGGGGAGCTGGAGGTAGTGTAGTGGGGGGGAGTTGGAGGTAGTGTAGTGGGGGGGAGCTGGAGGTAGTGTAGTGGGGGGGAGCTGGAGGTAGTGTAGTGGGGGGGAGTTGGAAGTATTGTAGTAGGGGAGAGCTTGAGGTAGTTTAATGGAGGTATCAGGAGGTAACGTTGGGGAAGTCTGGCAGTATTACCTGGAGTATACCTGGAGAGGGTTCCGGGGGTCAACGCCCCCGCGGCCCGGTCTGTGACCAGGCCTTATGGTGAATCAGCGGCTGATCAACTAGGCTGTTACTGTTGGCCGCACGCAACCCGACGTACGAACCACAGCCTGGCTGTGGTTCGTACGTCTCGTTCATTCGTGTGTGTGGCACTGTGTTCCAGGGAAGGAGCGTGTGCAGCGCTGTGTACTAGGGCAGGGACGTGTAGGGAATACTGTAGCAGGGTTGTTTGGTTAATTAGGTTTAATGTCTATCGACTACACGAGTCATTAAGGCTGCATGTAACCTGTTCATCACCAGTGACGTACGCCTCTAAGTGCATACATTTCTCATAGCAAGAAAGAGACGTTTATAGCAGAGTGTAGCAGTGTAGCGACACAGGGATTATGTCCTGAGGGGTAGTTAGCTACCTAACAAGGAGAGGTATTGAGGGGCGGTGATATCACAAGGAACTTAACACAGTGGTGTATACCAAGAAGGTGGGTTTAATGTAAGGTGGTGTAGTGTGACAGTGGTAGTGCAGTGTGGCGGTGGTAACTGCTAGTGGAGGTGTCTGGCGGTGCTGGAAATAGATACAAGACACGTTTCTAATAATTATGTCCTAGTGTTTGCTCGCGTGTCTTTCTAAATCAGTGTCGCATCTGTTACCAAAGTTTATTTATACCATACAGGATAATACCTAACACGGGTCAGCGAGCAGCGATTATTGACATCTTAAATATTACAACACACATGACATCGTCTAAATATCATCATTAACAAATATTTATATTAAATGAAATCGATATTATTAGGTAGATTCAACGAAAAAGAAGAGGCAGAAAATCAAGAAATAAGAATGGAGAGTAGATAAGTGTTATGAGGAAATATAATAAATCAAGAAAGGCAATAATTGAGAAGGAAATGTTATAATTAACTCTGGGTTAATGCGATTCGAATTGCTGTAATTAGCAATAATGATCCAGTCCCCTAATTAATTACCAGTGGCAATCATTGGATTTAGCTCAAGAGTGCAATAGTATGACAGTAGCTGCCTTTTACTCTCGATGTCTGCAAGGCAACTCAATCTGACTTCACTCAATATCTCGATTCTGTTTATTTACATTAAGGTTAGATTATACTTAGTCATTCCTCATTGTTAATATTTTTTTTCTTTTGCTTTTGATCTTTAAGGTATTTTGACAGTAGAGACACGCACGCATGTTCTTAACTGTTTCACAGTGGTCTTGGAACTGATGCTTTTCAATGGTGCAAAGTGTTTAGAAGTGAAGGTGATCCTTGTGCTGTCGGTGGACCTTTGGACCTGAGAAACTCATTTTAAGACTTAAAACGAGTGTACCGTGTAAAGCAAGGGTTGTGTCATGGAAGACGAAGGCACCGACAGGACCCAGCTGGAACGTTATTCTAGTGTGTCCCCACGCAGCAGCAGCCGAAACAAAGTCGACAAACCACCTCAGTACGAGAAGATCCAAGTGAATCAGGCAGGCGGCTCTCGCTTAGACAAGAAACAAATGGTTAATGAGGCGGTGGACAAGATCTACGACCGTGCGCAGTATGAAGTTGACCACATCCCCGCCAGCAAGTTGCCAGCCGAGAGACTGATTACGGACAAGTTCGCCTCAGACAAACTGAACCACTACGACAAGCCGCCTCGAGGCTCCATAACCAAAAGCTTCACTGATGCCTCTTATAAAAACCACCTCAAGGACAAGCTGGAGAAGTACGACAGACTGGATAAGAACCAGGGAATGAAGAAGGTCGCAAGTGATATTGGGCGACGGGACAGCGGCAGGCAGTCCAAATCTGCCGCTACAAAAGACAGCAAGTCGACAGGCGGGGAAGTGGCCTTCCAACATGGCGTATGTCGCTGTGCGGCAATGGGAGGCCGCCCTCACGTTCACAGGAGCATTGACGACAAGGTAAGCTAAGACGCATCTCTGGGGAGTGTTGATGGTGGCGGTGACATATATACTATAACATTTTCTTCTTGAAGTCACTGTATCGTGACCAAGACAATTTACAACTAATCCACAAATTGAATATAGAAAGTAGATGACGTCTGTCAGTCCTGGACTTAATACTGGTCCAGGACTGACCGGAACGTCATCTGTTTTCCATTTCCAGTTTGAAGGTTACTTGTGAAAAGTATCATTTTCATGAATTATAATTATTTAATACACGCTTCCTTTCCGGTGCCTTGAATGTGATGCACTAATATAGTGTTGTATGTTCCGATGTGAATATAACACTTCTTGGCTTGAGTTAAGGTATCTAACAGGTGTGACTCAGACATGCCAGTAACTGTGCGCTTACTGATGACTGTTAAACTAGCAAATAACAAACCATATAGAATAATAACCTGTGTATTGTCAACAAGAATGTAAATTATGGGTTTCTTGATACTATGAAAGTTCTTGGAAGTTTATTATTTTTCACAGTGGTTGTTTTGCATATTGTGATATCACCTGTTTACTGTGATCTTATTGCAAGAATGTAAATAATTGAAAGGTAAGACAAAAGAAACTACAGAGAGACGTACAGCCAAGTGCTGGAGGCAGACCCCATACATAGTTTTAGGGATAGGTACGATAAGGGCCCACGAGGCTAGGAGAGAGTGAGACAAGCGGCAGGTTGAGAGGCGTGACCGGGAGCAAAGACTCAACTCTTGCAGTCACTTATTAGTACTTATAGGTGACTACTTTCTACCCTAATATATAAATCCAAACAAATTTAAAGAAATAATATAAAAATTGGTGAAGTGTGTGTTTCCCTCCCTTGGTTCACCTGCTCACTTGATTATGGCAACTCAATACTGGTCATCAGGTGAGGGGAACGCTGGCACCCGTGCCTGGCCTGGCTCCTGATTCCCTTCCTCAGGTACTACTGCTCTTCTCCAGTGCTTCACTCCTCTCACAGTTCCTCAGAGGTAGAATTAGGTACATTTTTCCCTCTCTTTCTGTCATACACCTGCCGACTGGTGTTCTTGTATAAGCTTGTTGCTTCTGTATTTTGTTTTATAATTATATTGTTTGTACCTGGTGACACCACCTGGTGGTCATAACTAGGTCAGTATACCAGGACACTGTAGCTCAGTATACCAGGACACTGTAGCTCAGTATACCAGGACACTGTAGCTCAGTATACCAGGGACACTGTAGGTCAGTATACCAGGACACTGTAGGTCAGTATACCAGGACACTGTAGGTCAGTATACCAGGACACTGTAGCTCAGTATACCAGGACACTGTAGCTCAGTATACCAGGACACTGTAGCTCAGTATACCAGGACACTGTAGCTCAGTATACCAGGACACTGTAGGTCATACCAGGACACTGTAGCTCAGTATACCAGGACACTGTAGCTCAGTATACCAGGACACTGTAGGTCATACCAGGACACTGTAGCTCAGTATACCAGGACACTGTAGCTCAGTATACCAGGACACTGTAGCTCAGTATACCAGGACACTGTAGCTCAGTATACCAGGACACTGTAGCTCAGTATACCAGGACACTGTAGGTCAGTATACCAGGACACTGTAGGTCAGTATACCAGGACACTGTAGGTCAGTATACCAGGACACTGTAGGTCAGTATACCAGGACACTGTAGCTCAGTATACCAGGACACTGTAGCTCAGTATACCAGGACACTGTAGCTCAGTATACCAGGACACTGTAGCTCAGTATACCAGGACACTGTAGGTCATACCAGGACACTGTAGCTCAGTATACCAGGACACTGTAGCTCAGTATACCAGGACACTGTAGGTCATACCAGGACACTGTAGCTCAGTATACCAGGACACTGTAGCTCAGTATACCAGGACACTGTAGCTCAGTATACCAGGACACTGTAGCTCAGTATACCAGGACACTGTAGCTCAGTATACCAGGACACTGTAGGTCAGTATACCAGGGCACTGTAGCTCAGTATACCAGGACACTGTAGCTCAGTATACCAGGACACTGTAGGTCAGTATACCAAGACACTGTAGGTCAGTATACCAGGACACTGTAGGTCAGTATGCCAAGACACTGAGGTCAGTATATCAGGACACTGTAGGTCAGTATGCCAAGACACTGTAGGTCAGTATACCAGGACACTAGGTTAGTATGCCAAGACACTGTAGGTCAGTATACCAAGACACTGTAGGTCAGTATACCAAGACACTGTAGGTCAGTATACCAAGACGCTGTAGGGCAGTATACCAAGACACTGTAGGTCAGTATACCAGGGCACTGTAGGTCAGTATATCAGGACACTGTAGGTCAGTATACCAAGACACTGTAGGTCAGTATACCAGGACACTGTAGGCCAGTATACCAGGACACTGTAGGTTAGTATACCAAGACACTGTAGGTCAGTATACCAAGACACTGTAGGTCAGTATACCAAGACGCTGTAGGTCAGTATACCTAGCATAACACACCAGAACATTCGGTATCCCTGACAGTTGTTTTATAGCCACTAATGTGATGGCGAATGGCGAAGGGGTTGGCTAGTATGACGGATTTAGCGCTCCCCTATGACTTTAATAAGTTCAAGCAACAGACAGTGCAAGCTCCTGATGATTTGTCGATTGCAACACGAAAGGCCTAGAGCTATCATTCAACTCCCCCCGTAGTTGTTTTGCATCTAATAAATGTTGTTATAATCACTGGAAAGATGGCACGAAATAGATTTTAAACTTATTTAAGAGGACTCATGTATGTTTGGTTTGTGTGTGTGTGTTTGCTGGCGCCAGTGTTTTTATATGCTTTTGTGTTTTAAAAGGATATCTCAAACTTTTATGGGAAGTAATAAGAAAAACAACTATGATGGTTTTTGTTACTAGTTCAGCCCCTCACCAGAGGGAATGTGAGACGAGGGGTGGTGCATGTATATTGCACCAGGGGTGAGCTCCTCACCTGTCAGAAAGTTGCGTTACTGCTTCAGGGTGAGCTCCTCACCTGTCAGAAAGTTGCATTAATGCTTCAGGGTGAGCTCACCTGTCAGAAAATCGCGTTACTGCTTCAGGGTGAGCTGTACGGTATCAATCTCTGCATTCCAGAGGTTAACTAACACCAGATTATCCAGTGGTTTTGGGGAATGTTGAAACAATGAACAGTGTAATAACAATAGATTAAATTATTTTTATGGCAGTTTATCTAGATAGTTGTCGAATTTCTCCGTTAATTCGGTGATCTATTATGGTGTTTAAAGTGGAGTTTTCGTGTGTCTACCAGAACATCATCATGTGTTCAGTACTGCTACTTTTCATACTTCTAGAATGTCATCCCTTTCAAAATCCTTGCAAGGTAGTTTGTCTTAACTTTTAATACACCTCATTTAGAATATGATGCAAAAAGTAAACAATTCTTCAGTAGAAATTTTCGTGGCGGTGATGTGTGGATTTACACTTCAGAAGTTAAAGTCCCGAGGCTGCAGACTGACACATTTACAACAGACCTCGCTCTAACGTATTATAAAGTCAACCACCAGTTCTCGTGCCTGAATACAGACATGATGTGAGTATATACATTAGTCCATGGGGAAGTGGAACAGAATTTTTCCTCCGTAAGCCATGCGTGTCGTAGGAGGCGACTAAAATGCCGAGAGCAAGGGGCTAGTAACCCCGTCTCCGGTATACATACATTAGTAAATTTAAAAAAAAAAAAGAAACTTTCGTTTTCCTTTTTAGATCGCCCTGCCTGGGTGGGCTACGGCCGGTTACACCACACACACACACACACACACACACACACACACACACACACACACACAATGTATTAACACATTAGACCACTGATTGATTCTTTCGGTTCTGCACTAACCGATGTTAAGCACTTACTCGTGTGTGTGTAATTAGTTGATTATGGGATGGTCAGTTGGTGCACAATTGGTGTATTAATCAGATAAATACGCGTCTCCATGAACTGTGGTCAGGATGAAACATAATAATTTTTTTTTTATCACACTGGCCGATTCCCACCAAGGCAGGGTGGCCCGAAAAAGAAAAACTTTCACCATCATTCACTCCATCACTGTCTTGCCAGAAGGGTGCTTTACACTACAGTTTTTAAACTGCAACATTAACACCCCTCCTTCAGAGTGCAGGCACTGTACTTCCCATCTCCAGGGCTCAAGTCCGGCCTGCCGGTTTCCCTGAATCCCTTCATAAATGTTACTTTGCTCACACTCCAACAGCACGTCAAGTATTAAAAACCATTCGTCTCCATTCACTCCTATCAAACACGCTCACGCACGCCTGCTGGAAGTCCAAGCCTCTCGCACACAAAACCTCCTTTACCCCCTACCTCCAACCTTTCCTAGGCCGACCCCTACCCCGCCTTCCTTCCACTACAGACTGATATACTCTTGAAGTCATTCTGTTTCGCTCCATTCTCTCTACATGTCCGAACCACCTCAACAACCCTTCCTCAGCCCTCTGGACAACAGTTTTGGTAATCCCGCACCTCCTCCTAACTTCCAAACTACGAATTCTCTGCATTATATTCACACAACATTGCCCTCAGACATGACATCTCCACTGCCTCCAGCCTTCTCCTCGCTGCAACATTCATCACCCATGCTTCACACCCATATAAGAGTGTTGGTAAAACTATACTCTCATACATTCCCCTCTGCCTCCAAGGACAAAGTTCTTTGTCTCCACAGACTCCTAAGTGCACCACTCACCCTTTTCCCCTCATCAATTCTATGATTCACCTCATCCTTCATAGACCCATCCGCTGACACGTCCACTTCCAAATATCTGAATACATTCACCTCCTCCATACTCTCTCCCTCCAATCTGATATCCAATCTTTCATCACCTAATATTTTTGTTATCCTCATAACCTTACTCTTTCCTGTATTCACTTTTAATTTTCTTCTTTTGCACACCCTACCAAATTCATCCACCAATCTCTGCAACTTCTCTTCAGAATCTCCCAAGAGCACAGTGTCATCAGCAAAGAGCAACTGTGACAACTCCCACTTTGTGTGATTCTTTATCTTTTAACTCCACGCCTCTTGTCAATACCCTCGCATTTACTTCTCTTACAACCCCATCTATAAATATATTAAACAACCACGGTGACATCACTCATCCTTGTCTAAGGCCTACTTTTACTGGGAAATAATTTCCCTCTTTCCTATGTACTCTAACTTGAGCCTCACTATCCTCGTAAAAACTCTTCACTGCTTTCAGTAACCTACCTCCTACACCATACACCTGCAACATCTGCCACATTGCCCCCCTATCCACCCTGTCATATGCCTTTTCCAAATCCATAATGCCACAAAGACCTCTTTAGCCTTATCTAAATACTGTTCACTTATATGTTTCACTGTAAACACCTGGTCCACACACCCCCTACCTTTCCTAAAGCCTCCTTGTTCAACTGCTTTCCTATTCTCAGTCTTACTTTTAATTCTTTCAATAATAACTCTACCATACACTTTACCAGGTATACTCAACAGACTTTTGCACTCTCTTTTGCCCCCTTTGCCTTTATACAAAGGAACTATGCATGCTCTCTGCCAATCCCTAGGTACCTTACCCTCTTCCATACATTTATTAAATAATTGCACCAACCACTCCAAAACTATATCCCCACCTGCTTTTAACATTTCTATCTTTATCCCATCAATCCCGGCTGCCTTACCCCCTTTCATTTTACCTACTGCATCACGAACTTCCCCCACACTCACAACTGGCTCTTCCTCACTCCTACAAGATGTTATTCCTCCTTGCCCTATACACGAAATCACAGCTTCCCTATCTTCATCAACATTTAACAATTCCTCAAAATATTCCCTCCATCTTCCCAATACCTCTAACTCTCCATTTAATAACTCTCCTCTCCTATTTTTAACTGACAAATCCATTTGTTCTCTAGGCTTCCTTAACTTGTTAATCTCACTCCAAAACTTTTTCTTATTTTCAACAAAATTTGTTGATAACATCTCACCCACTCTCTCATTTGCTCTCTTTTTACATTGCTTCACCACTCTCTTAACCTCTCTCTTTTTCTCCATATACTCTTCCCTCTTTGCATCACTTCTACTTTGTAAAAACTTTTCATATGCTAACTTTTTCTCCCTTACTACTCTCTTTACATCATTCCACCAATCGCTCCTCTTCCCTCCCGCACCCACTTTCCTGTAACCACAAACTTCTGCTGAACACTCTAACACTACATTTTTAAACCTACCCCATACCTCTTCGACCCCATTGCCTATGCTCTCATTAGCCCATCTATCCTCCAATAGCTGTTTATATCTTACCCTAACTGCCTCCTCTTTTAGTTTATAAACCTTTACCTCTCTCTTCCCTGATGCTTCTATTCTCCCTGTATCCCATCTACCTTTTACTCTCAGTGTAGCTACAACTAGAAAGTGATCTGATATATCTGTGGCCCCTCTATAAACATGTACATCCTGAAGTCTACTCAACAGTCTTTTATCTACCAATACATAATCCAACAAACTACTGTCATTTCGCCCTACATCATATCTTGTATACTTATTTATCCTCTTTTTCTTAAGATATGTATTACCTATAACTAAACCCCTTTCTATACAAAGTTCAGTCAAAGGGCTCCCATTATCATTTACACCTGGCACCCCAAACTTACCTACCACACCCTCTCTAAAAGTTTCTCCTACTTTAGCATTCAGGTCCCCTACCACAATTACTCTCTCACTTGGTTCAAAGGCTCCTAATAAATAAAATAAATAAAATATATTGTATAAAAAAATGAGAAAGGGGGAAGGGCTGTATATTTGATCCTCTTGAGGCTCTCTTAACCTGCAGAGGGCCTTAAAGCCGAAATGTAGTGCTCCCTCTTAACTTTTTTGTTTCAGTTGTCTCTAAGTGGGTTTCAGTTTCCATTTAAGTAGAATAATGCTTTGTGTAATACACATGAAATCTGTAAAATTTGAACCATAAGTATACACTATATTTTTAATAATAAAGTCCAATAAAAATAACAACATCTGTTAATGGAAGTATCTAGTTGATGTTCATCTGACTGATGATGACATCACTGACGTGCTTAAAATATTACACCCTTAAATCTAGAAGTTTTTGAGAGATGATATTTCCTCACTTTAGAATATCTGGCGGTCCTTGCTGTTTATATTTTAGTAACTGATCTCCTGTCATCTCGAATGGGAAATAATTTCCTGGATCGTGGGCAGGGAAACTGTCTGCCATTAAGAGACCTTATCATAACTGCCATTTATGGAGAAATTGTCCTTGATGCGTCCTCTAGTCTGAGGCAGGTGTAAACACTGTCAGTACCTGTAGTGAGAGGCAGGTGTAAACACTGTCAGTACCTGTAGTGAGAGGCAGGTGTAAACACTGTCAGTACCTGTAGTGAAAGGCAGGTGTAAACAGTTATATCAGTACCTGTAGTGAGAGGCAGTTCAACCCCCACATAATATTGGTTTAGAGAGTTAAACCTCTTGTAATAGTGTTTTAGAGTTTAATTGCTTGTAATAGCGCCCATCACAGGGTGGTGTTTTGCTAGTTTATGCAGGTTGGTGGCAGTTTGTGGGAGCAAGACACGTTGTGTGAGTGCGAGTAAGACTTTAATGAGTGAATGGTAGACAATGTGTGAGAGTGCATAAGAGACTACAGTGTGTGAGCGCATAAGAGATTATAGTGATGTACTCCAGCCTAGCTGTGGCTGCCCGGGTCGAGTCTTGGCTTCTGTATCACTACAATAATACCGACAAGACGAGTAGTTGAACACACATGCAACACTCGGGTGTCTTTATTGATGACGTCTAGTTTATTTTAACTCTCGGTGCCATTAAGTTCAGTGACCTCTTGCTGTGGCGTGACCTCGCACTACAGAACTCCATGTTCACTCATCATGTCGGGAGGGTCACGTTACACCATCGTCATACACGGTTCACAACCTCCAGAAATGGCCATAAGAAACTCTGAAAGAAAATTAGATAACTAAATGAAGATGTTTAATAGGATGGACATAAATCCTTCCTGCAGATGGTATTGGTGGTGGTGGAGTCAGCCCACGGGAACCACCTTGCTACCGCCCCTGGAAATTGGATGGCAGTGACTTGCTTAATGTTGACAGTGATGCAGTGTTAGTGTGTGTGTGTTGGGGGGAGGTGTGACCACCACCATTACAGGGACACCCCTTCCCCTACCCCTTGGGTCTCTGGCGGTCACCATTGAATCAGTGTTTCTTTTTTGTACTATATGGAATTAAGTCGATTTATTAGGCACTCTATATTAGGAAGCGCTAGACCCGCCATACAGCACCTGAGGAATGGGAGATGATCAAGTTTAATTAGGTATCCCGACGGGGCACATTTAAGTGGTTGAGTGTTCTTTTTTCTTAAAGAACAAGAGGCACAATACCGCGACTGGAGCAATGCATAAATAACCCGCACAGAGGCGAAAGGAGCTTACGACGACGTTTCGGTCCGACTTGGACCATTAACAAAGTCACACTAGCACAAAAGATAGATTTGCCAGGAAATAGGACGTTTCCTGACGCGGGTCTTAGTCATATGACGACCCACAACTGGATCTTTTGGTCATTTGACCGAGACCTTGCACTAACACAGAGGAGCGAGGGAGCCAGTTTATATATAGGTAAGGTGGACATGGACGGTCCCGTCTTATATATACTGGCTCCCTCACTCTTTTGTGTTAGTTAAAAGCCTCGGTCACATGACCAAAAGCTTCAGCTGTGGGTCGTCATATGACTAAGACCTGCCTCACGAAACACTTGTCTTATTTCCTGACAAGCCTATCTATTGTGTCAGTGTGACTTTGTAAATGGTCCAAGTCGGACCGAAACGTCGTCGTAAGCTCCTCTCTCCTATGTGCAGGTTAATGGGGATTGTTGTGCTCTTTTCCTTGAGAACGCCTCATCCGATCGGCTTGAAATTCGTGCTGGTTGTTGAGGAAGCCTATATTGATAGACTTCAAACTTTCAACACCGGTTAATCCTACTTGGGAGAAGATTGGGATTGGTAAGATAAGAGATAAGATTTTGTTAGGATTTTTAACCCAGAGGGTTAGCCACCCAGGATAACCCAAGAGAGTCAGTGCTTCTTCGAGGACTGTTTCTTATTTTCATTCGGGGCCTTCAGTCTTGTCCCCCAGGATGCGACCCCACACCGGTCGGCTAACATCCAGGGGACAGCAGGTATAAGGAAACACGCCCACTGTTTCCACTCGGCCGGGGATCGAACTACGGACATTCGGTGTGAGGCGAGAGCTTTAACTACCAGGCAACTGATTGTGTACGGGCCAATTTACCAATTTTATTTCTAAAATAGAGGGGAAAGTCTGCATCCGTAGGGTTTATGTAGCATCTTTGGAATAGAAGGTAATCAGGTTTGATGTAAGGAAGAGGACGGTTTCTCCAATCCCTTGGACCAAGAGTCCAGTAAGCGCAGTGAGTCACAGCTACAGTGTTGCATGCAAGCAACCCACGATCACACACTGAAACCCATGCACCAGGTTTCTGGCTTGAGGCCAGGCTTTCCTGGTGCCCGCCTGATCACCTAGGCCAGGGATAGGCAAAATGCGACACGCGGGCCATATCCGGCCAGCCAAGGAATTATGTACCCACCCCCCCCATCACTGTGTCTAGCAATTTAGGAAAATTGATAGTGTCTCCAATTTAAGAAGACATTCACTTTGATATGATTATGTCATAGCAGCGGTGGTGGGCAGTCATAGGAGCAAGACCTACCAACGAGTAACGTACTTAATATAACCTTTTAGATAAGGTATGTATTTTATAATGTAGTCACTTAGCCTTAATACCATAATCTGTTAATGTTAAGAATTAATCTGTCTGCCCGAAATGCCTAGCCATGATAGGTGTCCTAGTGGCCCCCTCCTTAATTAGTATTTTATATCATGTAAACCACACAATACCCAAAACCTGTAAACCCCACATTGTAACCCTTATAGAGAATAAACTTGATTTGGTTACCCCTGTGTATCAGTCCTGGGGTGAGTGGTCGTCAGCGCCGCCTGTGATCCAGAGTTCGTACCTTCAGGTGCACGCCTGGTAGTTCCCTTGTTTCTTCTTCTCTTGGTTGCTCTATTTACTTCTGGCCCAGGAGGACTTAGTCGCCTCACTTACCGTCTCTCCCCTGGCAACTGTGAGTACCTGGCCTGGTCAGAACTCGCATTCACTTTCATGTGAAAATGAGATTGATGGATTATGTGCTCAGTAAAACACACTAAGCGATCAGGTGAAACTGTTCACCCGGTCACACTGCCCAACATGTGAACCTTGACAGGCACACAATCCTGGACCACAACTAATAGTCACAGTTGACGAATGCGATAATAGTGACCCCCCTCCCCCACCTCAGACACACGTATGTACCCCTCAAGGAAGATTCCTTGACGCGTGAGGGGCTCTTGATCTAGGAATTGGATCTGAGTTCCGGTTCCCTGATTTGAGCCTGAATACCTTCCGTCCCCCTCGATATGCTCTGTATAACTCTACGGGTTTAGTGTTCCCTCATGATGTATATATTATATACATAATGTGCCGAATTAGTAAATTTGGTCAGCAAGAACTCGTTCATAATTAAGTCCTTTCTAAAAAATTTCTTTTATCCATTTATAGATATATTTTTTCATTTGTTAATGTAAACATTAAAAATTTTGTACCAAAAGAACCTTAGAGAACTTACATAACCTTATTATAACAAGCTCGATTTAATTTAGCCTAATCCAACTAAATACATTTTAGATAAGATTACAATAATTTAATAAACACAATAAAATATATTTTTTTCGTTACATTCAGAATGATTTTTTTCGAAATTATTACATAAACTTTCGCGTGCCTTATTCGGCAAGAAGAGCATTGCTATTTAAGTCAAAATCGCAAGTTTCTTATTCGGGCTGTATAATCCTACGGGTTTAGCGCTTCCCCTTGATTATAATAATTTACTTATTCGGCGCGAGATATATAATGTCTTGCCGAATATGTAAAACTGGTCAATTAGCAAGAACTCATTTAAAATTAAGACCTTTCTAAAATTTTCTCTTATACGTTTAAAGCTATATTTTTTCATTAATGTTAGTATAAAAATTTTTAATTTTGCTCCAAAAGAATCTTAGAAAACTTACCTAACCTTATTATAACAGGCGCAGTTTATTTTAGCCTAACCCAACTAAATATATTTTACATTTGTTTACAGTAATTTAATACTAAACAAACACAGTGAAATATTTTTTTTTCGTTAGGTTCAGAATGATTTTTGCGAAATTATTGCATACACAAATTTTCACTTGTCCTATATGGCAAGATGTGCGTTGCTATTTAAGCCAAGATCGCAAGTTCTGCCTATTCGGCACGACATATATATATATATATATATATATATATATATATATATATATATATATATATATATATATATATATATATAATCTGAGCCGAATAACCTCTGCAGCCAATACTTGCCTGGCACATCTGAGAATGGCCTTCAGGAATCAGTCATTCTGGGTGCTTTAAAGAACATATGTTAGCCCCATTTTGGAGTACCCAGCACCAGTGTGGAACCCACACCTGAGAAAGCGTTTTAAGGAACTGGGAAAGTAAAGTATGCAGCGAGACCAGTTCCGGAGCTAAGGAATATAAGCTACGTCCCTGGAGGACAATAACCAGGGAGACATAGCATACAAACACTCAGAGGAATTGATAGGGCAGACAGGGACAGGCTGTTTGAGAGGCGGGAAACTGGTATTCGGGGGCACAGATGATGAGCCACAGGGATGTCTAAGTATTTTTTTTTTTTAAGTTCATGATGGTTGGAAAGTGGAATGCCCTCGATGAATAAGTGGAGGCAGACTCCATACATAGGTACAATAGGGCTCACGAGGAATAGGTACAATAGGGCTCACGAGGAATAGGTACAATAAGGCTCACCAGGAATAGGTACAATAGGGCTCACCAGGAATAGGTACAATAGGGCTCACCAGGAATAGGTACAATAGGGCTCACGAGGAATAGGTACAATAGGGCCCACGAGGCTAGGAGCGGATCTGGCAAGCGGCACGTTGAGAGGCGAAGCCAGGAACTAGACTCGACCCCTGTAACCATATAGGCCAGTGTCCACGAACACGCACGTACACGCACGCACGCCAGGGGCCCCTCACTGAAATAATGACTTCTCACTAATTACATTTCATGGAGTCAAAACTTTAACCGGGGGCACAAAGCACTTTCCAATAAACAATATTTTACAAATTTAGTCAACGCTCCCAATTCTCACTTTAATTGTCAAGTGCAGTCGGTTTTGTTCCAGTCCGAAATCAATTTGGAAAGCATTGTTTGACCCGGAGTGTAACAGTAGTGTCGTTTCTTTGTTTTGTCGTTTGATGTTCAGTTTTCAGTGTTTCCTCGTTGAACGCTGTAGGACTAACTTTAATATTAAATGATGTTAAGGAGTTGCATCATTTTTTCTTTCGTAAGGTCAGAGGAGCAGAGCGGAGTGCATTCATTACCAGGTGCTTGTGTTTCGGTGAAGCACTGACGATGCCAGCAGGTATGGTCCAGCACTGGTGATGTGCTCGTCTCTGTTAGTACTTCACTAGCTGATGTACTGAAGCCAGCTAGCTCTCTCTCTCACACACAGGAGCTATGGATCGACCCTTACAATCACATATAGGTGAGTACGTACACGGGTAGATAAGTCAAGTGATACATGTAGCGCATGCTGTAATTAAATGATACACCCACAGTATACACAACTGATATACTGTATCCTCCACATACTCAATGAATTGGCTTTGTGCTGTATTCTCCTCGCACAAAGCTAATTCAAAGAATATACTCTAAATTATCTTTGAGGGCTTGTATTTCCTTGCCCCCTCGGCCCTTTCTTCTTTTCCCTCTTCTTCGCCTCCTCTCTGTTCCCCTCCTCTGGAATTTAAAACCGCAAGATGTAATTAAATCCAAACTTTTATAAAGTTTCTTCCTGTTTTTCTATATATTAGAGCTCCCTTCTCCAGCTGGCCAAGCAAGAAGATTTTTAAAGTTTGTAAAAATTCCGTTTGGGAGAGAATTTCTCTTGGCTCTGGACGTTGACGAAGATGAAAGCAAAGTGTGAGGGAGTTCACTTTAAGTGGCCGAGAAGTGCACTTACTGGGTTTGTAATTGAGCGTCGGGAAGCTTGCTTGAGACACTTGTACAAGACCTGAGAGTTAAAAGTCCACGGTAACTTACCCTCTCCCAAGTGGCGAAGGTAGTGTTCGATTCCCAACTCAAGGCAAGGAGCTCATATACAGTGCAAAACCCACATACAGTGAGGTACTCACAGCTAACATACAGACGTGAATTTCTGTTGGTGCCCTGGAAATGCTGATGTGGGGGTCCCTGGTAATGAACAACCAAGGATATATCAGATCTTTGCATGGGTTATGAGGCCACATATGTAAGTCCTCGGGAAGCTGAGGGCCGGTAGCTCCTACAGGGCAACAACAAATTATTTTAGTCAAGAATCGTCACTGAGATGATTATCTGTAGAGTGAGGATGAGAAACACACACACCACACACACACACACACACACACACACACACACTCTCTAGAGGTATATTGGCACACTCATCTTCCACCACCTGCACACAGCAACATTATGAGACACGTTCAGGGTTATATTGCTATGAACCTGCTTCATAATTGTAACATTTTAACAAGGGGGAACTTCATTACTCTGCTCTGGTTCACCCTCCCTCGCCACCTCTTGCCCAGGTTAATTTAATACATAAGCTGCAATTGATTTTAGTAGTCTGCAGGTGGCAATTATTGTGATTGATTACATGTGGTGTATATAGCTTTCATAGTAGCTTCCCCGTGGTGAGTACCGTAATTATTTTTCCTAATAAAAAAATGCAGTTAAAATTTGTTGCTACCCCAGCGCGCATCTGTAATTATATAGTATATATATACTATATAATCCCATTATCATTCATTAAAATCCCATTATCATTCATTAAAATTTCTGTGTTGGTAAAATGACTGTTGGTTCACTTTTAACCAGCGTGTAGTGCAAGTCACTAAGATAAAGTCATAGGGATTGGAGGAGTCATTACCTGGAAGAATATATAAGAATGAAGCTTCGCCACCCTTTGACTGGACACTGAAGGTAGTATGGCTTTCGCAGCTTAGACATTCATGTGGCTGGCTGACCTCTCCTTCAGGTGCAACGTGCGTTTTTTATATGCATTATAGGTTGTGGATTTCTGCCCGATCTTAATTTTGGTAATGTCTTCCGTTAAGTTGCGTTAATCAGAGTTAATGTACGTACATTGTGTTTTTGTATATATATTTCGACATCCAACTTGGGTCCTCTTCAGCAGAATCATTCACTAAAGAGGATTTCATTTGGAGGCAGAGATACAGCGGTCGCCGCAGCAGCAGCAGTAGTAGTAGTAGTTTCAGAACTACAGTACCTCCACCACTAGCAGTCACCAGTAGTACCACCACGACTAGCAGTCACCAGTAGTACCACCACCACTAGCATGTCCTACCATAGCATACCAGTATACCACCCCACTAGCAGTCACCAGTAGTACCTCCACCACTAGCAGTCACCAGTAGTACCTCCACCACTAGCAGTCACCAGTAGTACCTCCACCACTAGTAGTCACCAGTAGTACCTCCACCAACACTAGCAGTCTCCACCCCTGGCAGTAGCAGTCGCTGCCCCGCCAAAAACTGATTATTATTCTGGGTAAAGTAATTTTCTGGCACGATCATAACCGTCGGGAGCGCACCGAATATACTGTTTATTTTATTTTGCAATAATGGTGACGAAGAGCTTTAATGAGGCAAACTTTACATTGCCTACCGCAAAATGTTGCCAAATACACAACATGCAGGTTACAATGATGTTGCAACGGAGAGGGTCAGAAAAAGACTGGGGGCAGCAGAGCTATAGAGGTATCGACATCAATGTGGAAAAAGGGTGACTAGTAATAGTCTGAAGATATAAGTTTTCATGGGGAAGCTTTACTGTATCTAGATAGAAAAGATTTAAAATAAAGTTGTGGGTTGCTGGCCATGTTCCTCGATGCATTTCGCCAGGAAGTCACCTCCCCCCCCCCTCCCCTCGTGGCTCAGAGAAGGTTCGATCCTCCGTCCGCGAGACGTGAATCCTCTCGCAGTGAGTCTTCCCTAGGCACTGTGGAAACAGTGAACCTATAAAAACAAGGTTGCGAAGTGCCTTTCTTAAAATGGGGTTGAGGTTCACTTTAATAAATTATGAACTAATGTTTTATTAAAACTGTTAGATCCCTCAGTGAGGGAATTTACAAGATCCCTCAGAGGGGGGGGGGGGATTTACAATAACTTGTTGATTCTAAATATGGGCGTAACACAGAGTGGTAAACAGACAATGCACAGAAATCTTTATTGGTACAGTGTTTCACACATAAGTATATACTTGATACAGCCCACTCGTGGATGAAGTCTTGTAATAATAAAAACGTTTCGCCATTGTATACCAAGAACTTGTGTTCATTTGCACTGTAGATTAAATGCTCGAAGTCTGCTCTTGATTAGCAGGGACCATTGGTGAGATGGTGCACCCAGTCTTCCACATTAAAAAAGTGTGTGTGTGTGTGTGTGTGTGTGTGTGTGTGTGTGTGTGTGTGTGTGTGTGTGTGTGTGTGTGTGTGTGTGTGTGTGTGTGTCTCCAGTTATTGAAATTCACTGTGTACTTCCCAGTGTGCTGTCTCCCCTGGCCTAGTATGCTTCGGCAGGACGTGTGTGTTTGGCCCTCCTCCTCCAGCAGGCATTTTCACACAGACGAATCTGTCTATTGAGGATCAGACACACGCGTACACACAAATCTCGCCCATAGCCACCTGTTAACTGGTGATCGTCTCTCCCATTTTTAAGTCATCGACGTTCCTCAGGATCTCGCTTAACGTTTCTCCGCGGCTTAAGTCTTGCAGTCTTCCTCTTTTTTTTTTATAATTTACTGAGGTGCCTGTAGGGGCTTCGAAGTTCTTTTTAGCTGACTTTCGAGGCTTAATAAGTTTAATGTTTTTTATATTCGTTATTGGTTATTTTAACCTGGAATTACAGTATTTTTGTAGGGCTTCGTTCCTAGCTTTTATTGTTAATTTTATCTTCGGTTTTAATGTTTTGTATATAGTTACTTTTTTTTCATGGGTACGAACGCGGAGTGACCCCCCCCCACACGGTGCAGGTGATCTGTAAATGTCAGCTGATGAAGCAATGACTCTGTTTACCCAGCTGCTGTACGTGATTATCTTTTCCCGATGTTGGGTCACCTTACTGTGGTAGCGATATTTGTGACCCCGCTGATGTTGGGTCACCTTACTGGTGTAGCGATGGTGACCCCCTATTGGGTCACCTTACTGTGGTAACTACGTTTGTGAACCCTGTCCAGTAAAACCTTATAAAACGTGTCTTTCCTATACGGTGCAGATAATAAGCAGAGCTTCTGAAGGTCATGTGTTGCTCGTGGCTGCATGATTCTACTTTCTCGTGCAGGTCACGAGAACAATCTTCCAAGTGCTAAACTATTATTCTGCATTGTTTAGAGTGCGAATGGCTGTGCTAGTTGTTAGTGGTCTTGATGTTGCAATATTTGTGGTGCGTTGCAAATTGCACCAGCTGCTCCAGATTGTGGTTTGGTTATTGCAACCCGGTGTTAATGACCTCCTGGTTATTCTGCTTGTTGCAACCCCTGTGAACTGTCAAGTTATGATTAGTCATCTCTACAAGTTACTGTGGTGTGTTGTAAGCCTTGTGTTGTTCTCAGCCCTGTTGATGTTTTGTCATGCAATGTTGATGTCTCACCAAGTTTATTAGTGTTTCGTCGTCCTTCGTCAGTATAGTCATTTTGTCACATAGCGTCAGAGTGACGCTGCGTAGCATGTGAAATAACGTGGACCACAGGTGTGGTTACTTAGTACCGTGTCGGAGTAAGATGGCATCATAACACAGGACGTCTGAAAGAGGGGAAAGAGAGGAGGAGAGGCGGAGGAAGGGAGGACAGGAAGAAATGGGAGAGGGGATACCTGTGGCATATTTCTGATCGGATTTTCGATTTTTCTACTGTAGCAGTTAAAGCTTTCCCGATTACAGAGCTAATGTGTCTGATAGTCTCTCGTATTGGTTTTTCGAACTTTAGGTCCTGAAATATCTTCCGAATTGTAATTTATATTAAATTGGTCACCCGAGATTGTGAAGAGTGGCCTGCAGTAAGTCTGTACTTGTTAAGTTTAGATTAAGTGTGTAATAATATCTTCAAGTACATGTGCAGAGTAGTGATAAGAAATATTGGTTCTACTCTCTAAGACTAGATCTTCGCAAAAGGATTTTATAAATGTCACTGTGATCATCTCGTGCAAGCTTCCCTAGCAAAAAATCTATGGGATCTTCACCTGTAAGTTCACTAAATTACAAATGGACTTCAGCGAAGCAGTGTTAAAGACTGCTTCACTATGACCATAGAATAGGTTTGCATACAGCTTCATTTAGCGATTCTTGTATATTGAATTGCTTCATTTTCAGGCTCTCCAGTGGTTCAAAAGCACTCGGAAGCACAAGATTAACCCTCATCATCAACTGAGCTGCTAGACTTGTAAATAAGGCTGTGTTGCAAGAGAAGGGTGGAGATGTTTCATTCATCAGGAGAAATGGGGAAAATTCTCTTAATGCAAGTCGTAGTTGCTAGATTAGTCCTTCCTCTATCACCCCGCCTTGCTACATTTCCTCCCTTCCTGCTACATTTTCACCTCATTCAGGTTTTTGATCATTCAACCGTAGCCTTCCGCTGGCTTACCGGTCCACGCCGTAACAAATTCACTTACACTCGCATTATAAGATATTCTTCCCTGAGAAGAGATTTAGCTGTTATAAATCATGTGGCAGGGGCAGCCAGAGGCGGGCGGTCCACCGGGCTCTCCGGCGAGGTATACATGAATAGAAATTACTCGATTACCCTGTCTTTGATAATTAATTTTCCTTCCCAGAAATTTGAATCTTGTAAATGGCAGCGTTAATCTCGGCATCTTCCTAAAACCTTTGTTTAACGAAAGTCTTAATGTTTTTCCGAGCTGCTGAAAGCAATATTTGTATCGGCAGTGCCGTGGGCTGCACCAGTGGTTTACTGGCTTGTGCCAAATTTATATTTTTTTGCCCTAATCTTCCTGGCTAGTCCATGTTGTACTTCCAGGGTTTAGCTCCTGATGAAGGAGATTCGCTGAAAGATCCTGATATAATTTAATCCGCTTTATGGCATACGCTTATTTATTTTCTCTGGTTTGTGACAAAAGAGTGTACATGTGCTCAGGCGACCGAGGTTATTATTGTTATGTAATAGTGAAATTGAGCAATCGTCTCAGTGTGCAGGTCATCCAGTTAGTAATTGTGTGGCAGAAAGTGAAACTGTGGTACTCTTCTCACGGTGAGAACCACAACCAAGGCTGTTATAACGTAGCACTCCAGCCACACTCTGAGCAACCCCTGCCATCCAGCCACACTCTGAGCAGCCTCTGCTTTCACTATCCTCTCACACCCAGTTACCGAGTGAGCTCGTACACCCAAACATTCTTTGTACAGTAAATTATTTTATAATTGTATTTTCATGACAGTTATAAA
This sequence comes from Cherax quadricarinatus, assembly GCF_026875155.1. Lineage (NCBI taxonomy): Eukaryota > Metazoa > Arthropoda > Malacostraca > Decapoda > Parastacidae > Cherax > Cherax quadricarinatus. The sequence continues at coordinate 12,810,465 of NC_069437.1, read as the reverse complement.
AATGATCATTATAATTCGCAATTAACGAGATGGGGAACTCTTAAGTTACTCCTTGGGTGTGTCTTACGGTGTGTTAAGGTGACGCAGGGACAGTTAAGGTGACAATATTATGTATTTCAGAGTCGTCGCCCAGATATCATTTAATTTTTCTTTTTTCCTATTGAAAAGAACTTTTAACCTAAAGTATTGCCATAGAGGGAAAACGTTGAAATTTAATGTGAAAGGCCGTTGATGACAAAAGTAAACGGTTTAGACATTGTACTTGTGTGCTCACCTACTTGAAGTTACAGTGGTAGTGTTCGGGGCTCCTGGCCAAGCCTTTAACTTTGTCCTTGAGTTTACTCCTAGTATTGAGGAGCCTGTATTAACTATTCTTATGTGCAGGTCATTCCACTTTATTACCCTGAGGCTCAAAAAACACTTCTAGCATATCTGCGACTCCTGTGTTTTTTAACGTTCATTTGTCTGTTTCTCCTTACCCACGTCTGTATGACCCTTGTGGGTTTAAGTTATGATTATAAAAATAATTGGACAGTCAATCCAAGTTCACCGTGTCAAAATCCTTTTGAGTATTGTGTATGTCGTTATCATATCTCCCCTGGTCCATCTATCCTGTAATATCGTCAGACTCAGATTCTTAAGTTTTCTCCTCATAGTTCCTCCTTAGCTCCGGGATAAATCGCCTTGCAAACCGCTGCACTTTCCCTAGTTTCTTGGCAGACTTTACTGGCGTGAGTTTCAGGGTTTTGTGCGTGTGTGAGCACTCGTGCTGCCCACGCTGCTTTTCATTACCCACTGCTGTCTTCAACAACTTTTGTATAAAGAACAAAAAGGCACAATACCGTGACTGGAACAATACAAAAATAACCTGCATATAGGAGAGAGAAGCTTATGATGATGTTTCGGTCCGACTTCGACCATTTAAGTCACGTTAACACAGTGAGGGAGCCAGTATATATAATGTCGTGCCGAATAGGTAAAACTTGCGATTTTGGCTTAAATAGCAACGCTCTTCTTGCCGAATAAGGCAAGCGAAAATTTGTGTATGCAATAATTTCGCAAAAACTGTTCTGATCCTAAAGAAAAAATGTATTTCATAGTGTTTGTTGGATTAGGTTAAATTAAATTGCGCTTTTTATAATGAGGTTAGGTAAGTTTTCTAATTTTTTTTTGTACAAATTATTTAATATTTACATTGACATCAGTGGAAAAAAATATCTTCAAACGTATAAGAGAAAATTTTAGAAGGGACTTAATTTTAAGAGTTCATGCTAATTGACCAATTTGACCTATTCGGCACACACACACACACACACACACACACACACACACACACACACACACACACACACACACAGGAAGTGCAGAAGCTTCTAAGTGACCTTGATACATCAAAGGTGATGGGACCGGAGACCATCTCCCCGTGGGTCCTTAGAGAATGAGCAGAGATGCTGTGCGTGCCTCTAACCACAATCTTCAACACATCCCTTGAAACTGGGCAACTACCTGAGAAATGGAAGACAGCAAATGTAGTCCCCATATTTAAGAAAGGAAACAGAAATGAGGCACTAAACTACAGACCTGTGTCTCTGACATGTATTGTGTGCAAAGTCATGGAGAAGATTATCAGGAGGAGAGTGGTGGAACACTTGGAACGGAGCAAGATTATAAATGAAAACCAGCATGGGTTCATGGAAGGCAAATCCTGTGTCACAAACCTCCTGGAGTTTTATGACAAGGTAACAGAAGTAAGACACGAGAGAGAGGGGTGGGTTAATTGCGTTTTCCTAGACTGCAGGAAGGCCTTCGACACAGTTCCCCACAAGAGATTAGTGCAGAAGCTGGAGGATCAGGCGCATATAACAGGGAGGGCACTGCAATGGATCAGGGAATACCTGACAAGGAGGCAACGAGTCATGGTACGTGAAGAGATATCACAGTGGGCGCCTGTGACGAGCGGGGTCCCACAGGGGTCAGTTCTAGGACCAGTGCTATTTTTGATATATGCGAACGACATAATGGAAGGAATAGACTCTGAAGTGTCCCTATTCGCAGATGTGAAGTTGATGAGAAAAATTAAATCGGATGAGGATGAGGCAGGACTACAAAGAGACCTGGACAGGCTGGACATGTGGTCCAGAAACTGGCTTCTCGAATTCAGCCCTGCCAAATGCAAAGTCATGAAGATTGGGGAGGGGCAAAGAAGACCGCAGACAGTGTATAGGCTAGGTGGACAAAGACTACAGACCTCACTCAGGGAGAAAGACCTTGGGGTGACCATAACACCGAGCACGTCACCGGAGGCACACATCAACCAAATAACTGCTGCAGCATACGGGCGCCTGGCAAACCTGAGAATAGCGTTCCGATACCTTAATAAGGAATCGTTCAAGACACTGCACACTGTGTATGTTAGGCCCATACTGGAGTATGCAGCACCAGTCTGGAACCCACACCTGGTCAAGCACATCAAGAAGTTAGAGAAAGTACAAAGGTTTGCAACAAGGCTAGTCCCAGAGCTCAAGGGAATGTCGTACGAGGAAAGGTTGAGGGAAATCGGACTGACGACACTGGAGGACAGAAGGGTCAGGGGAGACATAAGGACATACAAGATACTGCGGGGAATGGACAAGGTGGACAGAGATAGGATGTTCCAGAGAGGGGACACAGAAACAAGGGGTCACAACTGGAAGCTGAAGACTCAGACGAGCCACAGGGACGTTAGGAAGTATTTCTTCAGTCATACAGTTGTCAGGAAGTGGAATAGCCTAGCAAGTGAAGTAGTGGAGGCAGGAACCATACATAGTTTTAAGAAGAGGTATGACAAAGCTCAGGAAGCAGAGAGGGAGAGGACCTAGTAGCAATCAGTGAAGAGGCGGGGCCAGGAGCTGAGTCTCGACCCCTGCAACCACAATTAGGTGAGTACAATTAGGCGAGTACACACACGTGTGTGTGTGTATATATATATATATATATATATATATATATATATATATATATATATATATATATATATATATATATATATATATATATATATATATAGGCGAGGGGACAGTAACACTGACAGTGGATGTAGTGGAAGTAGAAAATCGGGGGACTGGGGCCCCTAGTTTCTACTTCCGTATACCGCTACTGAGGAGAGCCAGTGTGGCGTTGAGCTGCCTGGGCTCTAATACACAAGTGTTTGTGTGTTGGAAAGAGAGGTGCAGCATCTTGGGAGAAAGGGATGTCACGTGGGAACCTTGTCTGTTACGCTCTGAATCAATATAGCCTCGCATCACAATTTTCCTTCATACATGCCTCTACTGCCGCTCCTCTTGCTACTGCTGTCGCTATATCTGCTGCTACTGCTGTTACTTCTGCCGATGCTGCTGCAGTTATTGTCGTTGCTGCTATTATTGCTGCCCTCCTCTGCTGTCAACTTCTCACCATCGCTAACTCTCAACTTTCTTTTTTCTCCGCGTGCTACTGATTTCTCTACTTTGAGTTTCCCAACACTGCGTCTACCTTCGTCATTTTTTGCCCTTACTCCTCAACCTACCTCTCGCTGCACTCTTCAGTAAACTATTCACCCTCGCATACCATTCTTTCCTTATATCCATCGTCCCTAACATAGCACCAATTCTTCCCTCACTCTACCTCTTTCACTCTTCCCCACTACTCTACCCCTCCCCAGTACTAATTGCCTGGCCAGAAAGTAAATTAGTGTGGTCAGTGGCAGGGGGAGGATATGATGGTGTACAGGCGAGGAAAAACGTACAATAAGTGCCTCGTCATTATCTCGGCAATTTTTCAAGTTAGCCTTAAGTTTTGTTATTGTTTACAAGTTGATTATCTTCGTCTAGTTGTCATACCAGGTACAAATAAGTGATGATTATTTAATGAAGGTAATTTTGTTTAAATCAGTCTTAGCCAAATTGCATTTGCATTATTTTGTCTAACTTGATACAGTTCCCCTTCTTTGTGATTTATATAAAAATTACTGGACACGTGCACCGAGAGGTCTCTGATTTAATTCCTATTTTAGGGATTAAAGTATTCATGTCCTGTGATGGAAAGGTTACCATGCAGCCTTACACGTACAAATAACCTGTATTTGTGGCAGGAAGAGTAATGACGACCTTTCGGTCAGACTCTGACCTATCGGCCTTAAACCCTCGTTAACCAGCCACGTACTGAACACTTGGACTGGCAACATAAAATTTTGTTCTCGTCAAAGACTTGTGGAAGTCACACACTGATACACACTTGTAATAAAGTTTTCAGGTTAAAACAAGTTTCTCTCTCTCTCTCTCTCACACACACTCACACACACACACACACACACACACACACACACACACACACACACACACACACACACACACACACACACACACACACACAATTATAATCAAAGGCGCCCCCTAATTCCTTGAATAAGATAGCAGTTATACATTTTTCATTCCACTCAAATGGTGGTAAAGTTTATTTTCTTGTCACAGAATGCTACTTGACAATAACTCAGAGACTGATGTATGACACGGTACAATGGTTGAGGATCCATAAAGTAGCACAGCGGTCGATTTATGCTTCATGACAGTGACAGCCATTTAGTATCGCCCCTCAGTCTGTAACAACATTCCCTGTGCCTTAACCTCTGAAATAATTATGCAGTTGCTAAAAAAAAATTAAAGGAAACCCATAAAATGTACTCTAGGAACGAGAAATAGGCTTTTGCAACTTTCATCTGGTTCAGTCGTATTGAATAACGATTTCCGATGTCATTCGTGGCTCGCATGGGGCCATTAGTCGTGTCTTGATGGCGTGGGTGTGTAGTGTATGGTCTGACCCCCTGACACCTGGCCGCTCGAGCTAGACACAACGCCATCCGGCCCGCCGGTTTCCTCCACGAAACTCTTCGCACCCAACCAACCAGCCAGCCATCCGGCCGACCATCCACTCACTCGCTCGCTCTACCGACATTAACTGCCACCGTCCCAGCAATGACCTCGTTTGTTGGCAGTAATATCTTGTTGAGCCACATATTAAATTCCTGCCCTCTGTGCTCATTGCTGGTCCTACCCATCCATCCCTGCTTATTTTGTGTGCTATACTCTGCATTCATTGGTTCAAGAGTTCTTCAGTGGACCTTCCTACATTCACTAGTTGGCGAGTGGTTCATCAATAAAGCTTCGCTCCTCTGTTCACTTACTTAAAAAGTGGTTTTTTTCACTGAGCTTTACCGCGTACGCTGGTTCACACCATGAGCTTCACTTATACACCGATAGAATAGTTTTTCCGCCTGCTACACTAAAAATTGTAGGTTGATGGTGCGTTGTAGCAGTGGTACTAGTTGAGAGGTGAGGTGTTTCAGCTGAAGTGTATACAGTGAGATTATTGACTGTCTATGGGGAAAAATGTTGCCGGAATCGCCTCGAATAGCCCTAAATATGCTTATCGGAACCAGAAGGTTGAATAATTAATATTTCTAGAAGCTTTAAACCTATGTGGGTCGTTCAGCGCAAGGAAAGGTGTAGATTGGGGCCTCCATTAACCGCGGCCTGATCTCTGATCAATCTGTTGAAAGACTTGAAGGCTCTGTTCCCACTCGACAAACTTCATGACGTGGTGAGATGCGTACTGCGATACGTTTATCTATATATGTCAAACACGTGGTACTAAAAAAAATCCTTATCTGCATTCATTGTGTGGTTTATAAGTTTGCTGGGTGCGCATACCCCGCCGCAGTTTATTCGATATAATCCAGTGTAATGTTTGGTGTGATGCTCACCCCTTGGATCATGTTCTTTCCTGAGATTTATTTTTAAAAATTGTAAAGAGAGGATACGTATGTGTGTATTGGGTAGTGGAGAGAATGAGAGGCGAGTGTTCGGTCAGACTCGCACTCTGCGATAATATTTATCATCGTCCTTGTTTTTCATTTTGTAGCTACTGCAAATAAAAGCTTATTGTACTAGTCTCGTCATTTCAAAGCAATGATACTCTTGTATGTATTGGACAACACTAGTTTTGTTGGCACGGCGGGTGTGTGTGTGTGTGGTGTGTGTGTGTGTGTGTGTGTGTGTGTGTGTGTGTGTGTGTGTTTTTACACTCGCCTATTTGTGGTTGTCTGCGTACGCGCATATGCACCTAACTGGTACGTGCTTATCGTGTACGTACCCCACAGACGCCACAGCTGTACCAAACTGTTACCAGATGATCCCAAGCATTAGAGCCGCCTCCTCAGTTTTATAAATAAGAAAACTATCAGCATAATATAAATGGTCAAGCGAGACTTTAAAAGCCCTTATTACCATAAAATTGAATTCCGGATAGCTCAAGTTTTCTATCTTCCGTATATATCATATTTATATTCCTCAGTATACCCATAGCAACAAACACTTGCCGTATATTACTTCAATTTTGCGAATGTTCTCAGTGTGTTTGGGGATAGGGAGCTCGGGTATCTTTAATGTGTGATTATATATATATATATATATATATATTATATATATATATTATAATATATATATATATATATAATATATATATATATACACAATATATTACATTACATAACATGGTACAGAAGATTTAAGAGATACATTGTTGATATAAAGGTGGCATATACGGTACATGTTGTTACGTGTGTATCACCGATTATAAGGCGAAAATCTCATCCAGCTCCTCAGAGCTGGGGCGTGTGCCCAAAATACAGCAGGCATTACCCCTTTGAACAGCCGCACTGAGCCGCTGGAACAGAAAACTAGCTGCCCTGGGATCCCTAGTTACCCTGATGAGTCTTTTTCCCAGCTCCTTAAGGAATTTAGATGCACTCTTTCCCCATGAGCCAAGGGTCTCTGAGCCTATGGGAACAAACATATAATGATGGGCAAGTGTGTGTGTATATATATATATATATATATATATATATTATATATATTTTTATATATATATTTATATATATTATTATTTATATATTATATTTATTTATGTATAAATTTTATTTATTATAATATAATTATTATATATATTATATTATATATATATATAATTATTATTATATATATTATTTTATTATAATATATATTATATTTATTATATAATATATTATATTTATATATTATTAATATATATATTTATATAATATATATTTATATTATATATATATATATAATATATTTATTATAAAATATATATTTATTATATATATTATATTTATTATATTATATTTATTTATACATATATATATATTATAATATATATATATTTATTATAATATATTTATATATATTATATTTATATATATATATTATATTTATTATATATATATTATATTATATTATTATTTATTATATTATTATATTATATATTTATTATATATATATTATATTTATTATATTATATATCATATATATATATTATTTATTATTATATTACACTACGTATTACTGTATAAATTTACATTATTTTTATATCAATACTTTTGCTATTATTATTTTTTGCTATATTAATTTATTTAAGTGTTATTACGTTACTTTTAGTAGGTATATTACTGTTACCACTGCTACTATTTCTATTTTTTCCTATTACTACAAATAAAAGTTTTCATTAATTTTATTTTCATTGAAAAGTAAAAAAAAAAAAAAGTTTAAACATTAACTATATTAAAAAAAATTCTTTTACAACTTGTAGTAAAAGAAAAATATCCCATTGAAGTCTTGAAGAGGGGTAAAGTTCCTTTGTGAATTTGCTAACTGCTGCGGTATTAAATTGAAGAGAAAGACTCTTCAGACTCTTTATGGAGGCTAATAACCAGAGCTCCAGTACTCTTCCCCTCCAGCAATCCACCCATTACCTCTTCCACTCCAGCCTTTGGTCTCCTCGTAGTGCACCCGCCACAGGTCTGGGACCGTCAGGTCGTTTCATTCTTCTTCTGCACGTATTTTAGCAGATAAGAGTCACTTGCTCGTGCCTAATACTCCATAATTGTTCTGCCATATGTTTACATATCGTCCCTCCAAGATTCTTCATTAAGGTCCCCGAAGAATGTCGACATTTCTCGATAGTTGTGCGCCTCTGGAAAGTATTGTAAGGATATCCCAGTGTAATGAATATCGTTACTTATACCTGGATAAGTCTCCGCCTATACCAGATATGGGAATGTAGGTATATTGTGCTTCTGTATGTTAATCTGTTCAGACAATGGAACTAGTATTGGTAAGAAGTAGACTGGTAACGCCCTCTGACGGTTGAATAATTATCCTATGTGGACTAGTATCAGTAGTAGTTATATAGCCTATATGATAGTTCAGGTAGCGGTTATTTAGGGGTATGTAAAGGCCGTACGTAGTGACAAGATACAGTGGGCAGAAGATATGGACAGAGAGACAGAAATCACGCAGGAAGGGGAGGAGGAGGAGACGGCGAGATGACGCTAGTAGTCCGCTGCGGTGGTTGACCTATGGGGAGAATATGGTTCTGTTAGTACTACTATACCGTGACTCTTGGGTGACTCGAGACATAATTTTTCAGATTCCACTTGTGGAGAGTCTCCCACCAGGATCGTGGGATGACCGACTACTAAGCCAGCTGATACTTTATGCGGTCTCGGCTCGCACACTGAAGCAACAACACCCGAAAATGGAGAAGAGATAATCGTACAGGGCTGGTCGTCGACAAGTAATAGATGGGAAGTGATGAACGGTGCTATGAATAGCCACGACTGGGTGAAGTTCGTCCAGAATGAGTAATCGGTCAGCACTCGACACTGGTTCTTGATAGCTTGAAAATGCATCAAATTTCCGACCTAGCTGGGTTCCTGACGATGGAGTCGGGTCCCAGACACCAACTAATCTAAGTATATTTAATATCAGGACCGGCAACCCAGTTATAAACATTGAAAAGGCAAGTTGTCACCAGACAGTAGTAGCTAGAACCACTAATATAGTCCAGCTTTATCAGCCCCATCTGTGTGGTCCAAACAAGATCTGTAGGTAAAGAAGAAAACACAAGGAACTAACAGAAAACTAAAATTTCACATTGATGAAAGGCAAAACAAAAATATTACAATTTACCTCAGCGTAAGAGTTAAATAGTTGTAAAATTAATAGTACTAAACAAAACTGAAAACTAAACAAAACTGAAAACTCTCCAGTAATGGACACGGCTCACTACGTGTTCAGGAGAGACGTGAAGAGACCCCATGGCTGGTTAAGAAAAATAAAACGGCAAAGATGAGAAAGATTCATGTCTCTTCTCGCACTTTGATGTCTGGTTTACGAGTGGCACTCGTGTGCATACACCACCGAGTGAAATACAACAGCGCAACCAACACTCATTTAACTCTAAGGAAATACATCGATAAAGGAACTTTTCCTCAAACCCCACATAGACATGTTGACCCACTATGGGAGAGTTGACCCCCACGTAATTTAGCAACAGTAGTTTGAGAGGTGAGCTGGCCTGCCTGGGTTACACGTTATTTCTCTCATAAACGGAAGGAGATGAAGCAGTAAGTCACCTGGGATGAGTTAGTTGACTATGGAGGGAGGCTGTGGAGAGGTGGTAAAGCTGTCATCATCTCTTGTTTTCATGTGCTTTTTGCTTAATATTTTAATTTGTGGTGACCTCGAGGACTTCTTCCTTATATTATGGATATACTCTTTACTCGTTTCCTCTTTCCTCGAGGATCAGGCTCTATACTAACAGGTCAAAGAGCCTTGGTGAGGTTGGCATTATGGTGTTCGTCGATGAATACTCTGGCCACACTAATGAATCCTTTATGTTTAGTGCTCTGCGCTGTATGACCCTTGTAGGTTTAGCGCTTCTTTTTTATTATGTTTCAGTGCTGAACTCCACACAGTCCTCTGTGTGCAGTGCTAAACGCCACACAAGCCTCACTGCCATGTGGTTACTCGGTTAACTATATCCTTTGACTCTGCGCACTTCGTTGGCTCTGGCCAATATACTTCTACCATTCCTGTTGTCCAGAATATCCACACCCATTGCAAAGGTGTGGAGTTCAGTTGGAACTTAGTGCATGTGGGGATCCCTGGTGATGAATGGGGGGCTGCTGAGGCGAAGGCTGCTGTATCGAGCCCGCTCTGTCTCAGACCTGTCTTGGTGACTTCTTAAGTGTCCTTTGAAAGTGGCCTCTATAGATTAGCAACTTGCTATTCTGGGCTTGGCAGTACATTCTTCTTTCATGAAGAATAGTTAGAGATAATAATAAATCGTAGATTAAGGATAGGATAGCCCATTTGTCTCTCCTTATCTCTCCTCCCCCCCCTTCTCCCTTTCCTCTCGCCTTTCTCCCTGTCCCCACATCTCCCTGCATCATTTTTCCCCCTTTCTCTCCAGCTTTCTCCCTACTCCGCTACCTCTAACCCCTCCAACTCCCTAGCCCCCTACTCCTGCTCTCTCCCCTCCCCAGTAATCTTACCGAGATCATTGTAACTTTTATTGGTCTGCAGTGTTTTTTGTGACCTGTGGGAACTTGTCCGAACAAGTTCCTAAATGAGTGACAGTTGTCTGGGGAGCAGCAATCACTCGCTCATCACTGTCTTGTCACTCATCAGTACTAGGACCGGGCCACGCCCGGGGGCGCCCCTGGGTTTTAGGAGCGGGGGGACGCCCCTAGGTGCTCTTCCCACAGTCCAGTCAGGCAGCGCCACAATCTGCTACAAATTCAATCTCGGGCGGCCTTTGAGTGGTGATAGCCGGCGATGGGTCCTGCTCCAGCCGGTGGTGAGTCCTGCTCCAGCCGGTGGTGGATGCTGCACCAGCCTCCACCAGTAAACTTTCGCCTTCACCTTGTGCCACAGACTCGAAAGGAGGTGAAGGAATGAAGGAGAGGGAGGAAGGGATGGAGGTGAAGGAGGGAGGGAGAGAAAAATTCATCTAATACAACCTAGGAAGTTGCACAGATTCACAGTCGTTCCTTCTGATCAAACCTGAATGCCTTCCCTGAAAATCCCAATGGAAATAAGTCACTTTGACTTTTTTTGGGTGGGTGGGGTGGGGGGTGTTATCCTTGATAGTTACACTGTCTGATAATTGTACTTGCGTATACCTGTGCCTAAATTAACTTGACTTACTTCCCCCTCCCCCCCAGCCTCCCTAATTGTTAGGCTTTTACTATGGGGCAGATTAAAAAACTACAAATGGAATGCCTCTCGGTGTTTATTTGCCGCAAATCTTCCTGTGGATATCTTTCTTGTTTTGACCTGGAGCGAATATTTTTGCAGTGTTTTGTGGAATGCAATATGGGGGGGGGGGTTCTTTTTTTCCTGTCCTCAGCTCAGACACCAGTATGCGTGCACACCTTTGGAATTTCATGGATTTAGTTCAGGCACCAGTCTGAATGTATACTTAGATTTTCTCGAGTTGAGCTTTGTCATTGACGGGATGAGGGCTCCATACTGGCGCTTCATATTCCAGGATTGCCAGCAACTATGTGGCAGTGTCTAAAGCCATTTTTACGGTTTCTAATAAGTGTATTCAGTCTAGGAATCTCCTACCATCCTGATTATTATCTCGTAATGTTATCCAGGAACAAATATAGAGGAGTCCCCCTTTGCCGGTGTGTTATTAACATGTTTTATGAACATTTCCAGGGGGGGGGAGGGACAAATAGACTTAATACCGTGACTGGAACAATACACAAATAATCCGCACATAGGGGGAGAGAGAGAGAGCAGCTTCCGACGACATTTCGGTCCGACTTGGACCATTTTCTCTGTGCGGGTTATTTGTGTATTTCGATGAGGAATGACTCCTCTAGTTACTCATATAATCTGGCACTTATCCCTCACGTTATTTTTTTTTAACTGTCATTCAGGTATTCCTTAAGATACGGTCGTATCTTGCCTGTGACAATGCATCAAAGGCCGTTCTACACTTTTCCCCTCTTTCCTATCCTACCTCAGTCTGTCATAAGTTTCTGTATATAGGTTGGAAAATATGACCTTCCATTCCCGAATGTTTTCTATGTATTCTCGCAGTCTCTCATTATCTTTTTCATTACTCTGCAGCATAAGCTTGTTAAGAGCTACTGGTCTGTAACTTGAAGACCCGAGTCTTCAGTATGTGTTTTGATTGGCGTTTTCTAATTTACTTGCGTGTTCTAGTTGTAGTCGCCTAGGTACGATCGTCTAGTTGTACTTACCTAGTTGTATACACGTTCTCTACTCTTTTGAGTTTCATTATATTTATTTTTCAATTCATATATTTAGTTGGACACCACTACACTTTTCTAATGCAGTCTGCTCATTACTATCACTGATTTATATATATATATATATATATAATATATATATATATATTATATATATATATATATATATATATCAGTTTTCTCTCCCAACAAATGTCCTCGTCAAAATTCTCCCACTTGTGCTGTGATCTAGATTCCCAGTTTTCTACGGCAGTCAGATGTAGTTTCCACGGCAGTAAGCTTTAACTCGCTATTCAATCCTTGTATCACAGCTCTGGGACCATCCCTGTGGCAAACCTCTGAACTTTCTCTCGAAGTTCTCTGTTGACAAGAGCATTCCACGTTAGCACTGAATGCTCGTCGTTGATCGTCATTTCGTCAGGAAAGTATTAGGTTAGACAGATTTGTTTCCTTTCTGTACCTATGCTATTTTTTCTTACTTTTTTTTTTTTACAAATTCCTCGTTAAGTTGTCTTATTGTGTAGTACCTTACATGGTATATACATATGTGGATTTTACACTATAGTTTAAAGCCTCTTGCCCATGACTGGGCGAAACGTTGTATCAAAAGGACCCTCTACTGTCTGTTTCCCCTTAGCGCCTCCTAGTTTGTCTTTAAGTTCTGTACTTTCTAGCACAGATTTGTCGATCTTCGTTAATGGTTTGCATAGCATCTCTTCCATTCCCTCTTTGACCTGCTTACCACACGCACATTTACTCCCTCGCACTCCCACGCACCCTAAGCCCTACCTACCTCTTATTTCATAGTATGCAAGGTTCGAAAAAGCTTAGGGCTCGCTCGTCACACACCTCTTGCACCCCGCTGACCTGAGGACATCCGTCTCTAGCCCTCACTCGCTTCCTGATTTTTCGGTGTGTGTGTGTGTGTGTGTGTGTGTGTGTGTGTGTGTGTGTGTGTGTAAGTAAGACAACCTTGTAATCCACCAGTACACCAGGAATTAATATCCGGCAATATTTGAAGTGTGATGATGAAGTGTGCAGAAGAAATGGTATAAGAGAGGCAGCGGAGTTGTTGTGGCTGTGATGGATGGCCTGGCCAGGACCTCGCTGAAAGCCAAGTGCTCTTAATGCAGTCAACATTTTGCCGCCTTCTCCCCCGCCGCGATTCAAGCCGCTTCGCTAATGCTGAATTATTTGCGCTAATCAAGACAGGTGAGCGTAAAGCCTCTTTTACATATTCATCTGGCGCAGTTTGGCGCGGATTATATTTGGTGGCGCTGCAGGTCGCTACTGCTTCCAGAGCCATAAGCGTACAGGCTCGGAGGTCCTGGAGGAGAGGAAGGGAGGGGGCAGATTTCGGGCAAATTGCCTCGGAGTCTCTGCAGATTCGGGTAAAATGGAGAAAAAGATACCAGTTTGGAGAAGGAATAATTTTATCGGTGAAAATTTCTTTGCAATCTGTTTCAGAATTACATATATCCTTGCAACTTTTATTTAATATATTCAGCACATTGGAATACACTCTAGTGCCGCGTGAAACATGTATGATGGCCGCTTAATATATCAATAAAACATTTTTTTTTTTTTTTTTTAATTTTCACTGTGAGGCTGGGAGCAGGGTTGATATTTTTGCGTGTGTTTTCAGAATGCGTGTGACAGGGTAGATACGCGAGTCAATCTGCACGAAGCTTTACCAGAATCTGTATCTTTTGATAGTATTATTACGTATCACTGTATTGGTGTACGGTATCTATAAGTAGTTGAGTAAGACGCGTGTTCAACAGTATCTTTATATCCGAAACTTTTCCCCCACAGCAGGTTTGTGAGCTGGCCGTAATATAAAATTCCGACGATTTTGTCTGTCCTCTGCAGAAGGATTGGGGTCGCACAGCTCAAAGATCCCCAGCGTCAGGACTTGACGACGATGATGATGTTAAGACTTCATTCAGGAAAGGCTGCCGCTGAGAATGTCAGATTTTACGTGAGAATGGATAAATAAGGAAGAGCAGGAAGAAAATGAGGAAGCGGGCTGCCCACTAACGATGACAGTTAACGAGGACTGCAATTATTGGCCCGGCCTCCGATGAACTGTAGTTTTTGTGGCGCTCGGTCTCGTAATTGAACCTCCCTACCACTTCGGGGGGCGCCACCCTGCCTTCCTCACGCCGGAGGGCACCATCCTGCCACCCCCCAGAGGTTCCCTACTCTCGTCCACAAATGTGGAGCTTAAAACGATCACTAAGATGTAAATATTCTTGACATGTTCGTGTTTATTTCCGGACATTTGACGATTGGGTGAACGCGGAGATGCACTTGAACGCTCTTCAAGATTTGGAGACAGAATTTGATGCTATGAGACGCATTTTTTCCTTTTAAAAGTATAAAACCTTATAAATTCTGTGTAAATTTGTGCGTGACAAAACCAGGACAAAATCGGTTGAATATTCATTGAAAACAGTTGCAGCTAACAGTGATAAATTGTGAGAGGCAGCCAGGGTAGAGTGACAACCTGGGGTAACGATGGGGTAGAGTGACAACCTGGGGTAACGATGGGGTAGAGTGGCAACCTGGGGGTAACGCTGGGGTAGTGACAACCTGGGGTGACCGGGGAGAGGGAATGGCACTGCTGGTATTTTGTATGCGGTGATCATGTCACCTCTCGTTCCTAGTTCTCCAGGGACATATTGCATTATTGTCTTGAGTTTATTCTTGTGCTAATGTGTCAGCTTGTATACAGAAAATGAATTATCGCATAATGATTTCATAAGTCAGCTCTTTGTAAATCTTGCACCTTCCTTCCCTGCTTGTGTTCTGTGAGGAATTGGGGACTTCCTTGATGTTCAACAAGTGATGTGTAATATAATTGTTAAGGATGCTGCTCTGTGTTTGACTGCCTGCCTGCCTCTTTCAAGTGCCAAGTCACGTTTGGCACCTTTAAGCCTTCTGTCTGGGGTGCCAACTGTCAGTTAATGACCTGTGCGAGATAGATGAATTACACTACAACACTGAGAGCTACACGAACTACAACTCACCTGGGTGGATGATCCTTAATGACTGTCTTTTCACGATAAAACCACAATTTTGAAACAAGTTTCAATGTTTCGCTCTATCCTGTACCATTATCAAGCCATCTAAAATTTTCTCTCCAAATCGAGGGTTAGTCACAAATTGTTTCAACAACAAATCTTGTATAGTATTTCAGTTTGCTTTAATATTCCTTAGTGAAATTCCATCGGGTTGTGATGCCTTTGATACGTCAAGCTCCATCAGTTATGTTCTCAGTTCCTACGTACATTATTATGTTCCCTGGTGGGTAATCCATTGTGGCTCATACAGAACCTGTCGAATGGGATTTAATCGGATTTAATCCGATATAGGTATATTTTGTCCAGACAATGTATACACTGTGAGCAGCTCTTGGCTATTTTGTATGTCAGGTTACCCACAGTCATTCCTAATACCCGGAACTCACCGCTTGGTGTTGGCTACTCTTAGAGTACCTGCAGGCTGTCCACATCCATTTACAGCCTTTTCCCGTCCTTATCTGTTTGTATTCTCGTTACGTTTTTAGCATCAGCGAACTGGGTTAAGTCTGCCTCCAAGACCATCTGGTATGTCATTACCTGGAAGTTATTCCGGGGATCAACGCCCCCGCGGCCCGATCCATGGCCAGGCCTCCCTATGGATCAGGGCCTGATCAACTAGGTTGTTACTGCTGGCCGCACGCAGTCCAACGTACGAGCCACAGCCCGGCTGATCCGGCACTGACTTCAGGTATCTGTCCAGCTCTCTTGAAGGCAGCCAGGGGTTTATTGACAATTCCCCTAATGCTTGATGGGAGGCTGTTGAACAGTCTTGGGGCCCGGACACTTATGGTGTTTTCCCTTAGTGTACCAATGGCGCCCCTACTTTTTATTGGGGGCATTTTGCATCGCCTGCCCAGTCTTTTACTTTCGTAGGGAGTGATTTCTGTGTGCAGATTTGGGACCATTCCTTCCAAGATTTTCCAAGTGTAGATTATGATATATCTCTCCCTCCTGCGTTCCAACGAGTACAAGTCAAGTGCTTCCAAGCGTTCCCAGTAGTTAAGGTGCTTGACAGAACTTATACGTGCAGTAAAGGATCTCTGTACACTCTCTAGATCTGCGATTTCACATGCTTTGTATGGAGATGTTAATGTACAGCAGTATTCCAGCCTAGAGAGAACAAGTGATTTGAAAAGGATCATCATTGGCTTGGCATCTCTCGTTTTGAACGTTCTCATTATCCATCCTATCATTTTCTTTGCACGTGCGATTGTGGCACTTGTGATCCTTGAAAGTGAGATCCTCAGACATTACTACTCCCAGGTCCCTTACATTATTTTTCCGCTCTATTGTATGGCCAGAGTCTGTAGTATACTCTGTTCTAATTATTATCTCCTCCAGTTTTCCATAACGGAGTAGTTGGAATTTGTCCTCATTGAACATCATATTGTTTACCGTTGCCCACTGGAAAACTTTGTTTATATCTTCTTGGAGGTTAACCGCGTCCTCAGCAGATGACAGCCTCATGCAGATCCTAGTATCATCCGCAAAGGATGATACGGTACTGTGATGTATATCTTTGTCTATGTCTGATATGAGGATGAGGAATAAGATGGGGGCGAGTACTGTGCCTTGTGGAACAGAGCTCTTCACTATGGCAGCCTCCGATTTAACTCTGTTGGCCACTACTCTTTGTGTTCGATTTGTTAAGAAGTTGAAGATCCATCTCCCCACTTTCCCAGTTATTCCTTTAGCACGTATTTTATGGGCTATTACGCCATGATCGCATTTGTCAAATGCTTTTGCAAAGTCTGTGTATATTACATCTGCATTCTGATTTTCTTCCAGAAACAGTACCTGGGCTAATACCTATCCTTGCGGAACCCCGCTTGTTACTCCTCCCCGTTCTGATTCCTCTTCTCGGATAATACCTCTCTTTTGGCTTCCTTTCCCTCTGATCTACCAGGATACGTTTCTCTTTAATTCCTGTCTGCAACAAGTTTTCCTTCCCCGGTCTCTTGAGTCTTGTAGGCTACAGTATCAAATTCCTTCTTGTAGTTTAAAGAAAGGTGTGTGTGTCGGTGTCGTGGGGGAAATTTTCTTTAAGGGATTGTAAAGAAAGTGCTTCTAAGAATGTTCTCAAAAGTAGAGAGTGAGTTTCGTGTTCACGGACCAGAGCTCTTAAGTGGAGTTCGCATGTGGGCTTTTTTTTTCCTCGTTACTTTCTTTACTCTCCCTCAGCAAACATCCACACACGCACTTTCTCCAATACTTTCACTTTTAATTCACAAATTTTGTTTCTCTCTCTCTCTCTCTCTCTCTCTCTCTCTCTCTCTCTCTCCTCTCTCTCTCTCTCCTTTCTCTCTCTCTCTCTCCTTCCCTCTTCTCTCCCTTTCTATTCCCCTCTCTCCTCTTTCTCATATGTCTCCTCTCCCTTCTATCCTCTGCCTCTGTCTCCTCTTTCCCCCTTCTCCCCTCCCTCTTTCCCTCTCCCCCTGTTGTCATAAGGTGCCATGTTAAGGGTTTCTGTATTGCTAGATATTGGCTCCCGTGCGCACCTGCGTGTGGTGTAGTGTAGTAGTAGTTACCACTTGTCAAAGGCACTTGTATAAAGGCACTTGGCCTGCTGTGTGGTCTGTATGGGTGTTGGTGTGTGCTTGCGTGCATGTGTATGCATGCATTCAGGCGTGCGTGGCGTTCAGTGATGGGAAGGCGAGTATGTGTGGTTAACAGTTTGCCTTTTGTGTAAACAGTACGCTTGCATGCGCGAGAGAGCACGCACATACGCATGGAACACACACACACACACACACACACACACACACACACACACCAAAGAACAGGCCAAGCGTCTATCGACAAGTGCCTTTGATAACTAGTAACTCTCCCCCTCTCTCCCCCCTCCCCCCTGAGACAAGATCACAACAAAGCAACATCCTAGGAACATAAGGGGAGAGGTATATAGCTTACAACATTTATATCAGTACATCAGTCTCGTTCTCTGTACTGACAGACTTCACAGTACCTGTACACTATATGGATGGTGAAACAGTATATACTAGAATACAGTTGGAATATGCAGCTGTAGTTTCTGTATTAAAGACACCTAATCAGAGCACAATAGATGAAATAAAAGGTTCAGATATGCTACAAAATGCATTCCAGAATTTATAAATACTGATAGCGAGATAATAGACGTGGGGAGGGACAAGAGGGAAGCACTGTTACAATTGTCAAGGACAGCTGATGGATAAAGAAAATCCTTTGTACCTTCAACAGGGAAGACAGGTCAGTGTTAAACTAAGAAGACAGCAGTGCAGATTACCAGGAAGCTTGTCTTCACAAAGCTGTAGATAAATGCACGAGAATCGAGGACCATGTAGTGTGACCTACAGTACTGGAAACCAAGCACATTACCATATGTAAACATTTAATTTAACACACTAGCTGGCACTCACCAACGTAAGGAGACTCGAAGAAAAAGGAAACACATTCACCATCTGTCATTCGCTAGCTGTCTTGCCAGAAGTGCTCAGACATCGCAGCCCAAATGACCATGTCGGAAAAAAATAAACGAACCATTGAGATTTTTCGTAAGCAGTGCAGTCCAGAGGTTAGTGAGGGACTAGCGGAAGCTACCCTGCCGGTTGGAGGCACTTCCATCCCTTGAAAAAAAATATGTATTAAGACACTGGTGTGCCATCAGGTGTTCACAGGTGCTAGGGGTCAGCGCAAAGGTAATTAAGTTCTTTAATCTGAAACGTTAACATCAGCATCAACAGCAGCAGATGATCATTAAATGAGACGTGCATGAGCCTGGGCAATCTTCAACATGCACTCTGCATCATGCATGCATTTGCACGTGCAGGAAAAAATGTGACTGTACACATGCGTACAAGCACGTGCATACAGTTAATCACCCCCCCCTCCCCCGACACTCACGAAACTTTATTGCGTATGGCAAAGTACATCACAAAATTAACGAACTGTTACCAGAGTGATCTTGACAAAAGTCATGTGGGTGATCTTGACAGTCATGTGGGTGACCTTGATAGTCATACTCTTATTAAAAAAGCAACTGTCAATCGCCGAGGTTTTATTATTGGATAAAATTCAACCGGATTTTAATAAAGCCGCCGCCGGTGCAATAACTGCTAGTCGAAACGCTAACTGCCGGTCGAAACGTTTACTGCCGGTAGATAGTTACCCGATACTTGTACATATAGATGTTTTTGCTGCATATTTTGTCCATGATGAGAGATTATGCTGATGTTGAGGGCCGGTTGTGTGGTGTTCTATGCAAATGGTACAGAACTAGAGGACCTTCCTCTCGTTGCAGCCACCTGGTTTAGACCAGCTGGCTTACTGGACCCAGGTCTGGCTTACTTGCTTGTATCATGGTGGACCGGCCTGTGTCATGGTTTGGTTTGCAATGGTCATGTAAATTATAGACCTGGCTCTGTCTTCCTTCACATCCTCTTTGCTGCTGTTTATATATATATATATATATATATATATAATTATATATATATATATATATATATATATATATATATATATTATAGACACTATATAATCAGGACACACACTAATCCTGGGCGTGGGAATTTCACGCGTGGTATTCCTTTTTCAGGCACTGAATTTGCATGTGTTGTCTGATTTGCCATGCGTGAAAATTTAAGGCAACACCCGGCTAAAAATATCTGTGAGCCTCTTGTCTTGCAAATACTCGCGTCCTTCTGACACTGGCGAGTTTATCTGTGTTGAAGCCAATAGAAAGTTTGTGGCAGTAGCAACATTGTGTGTGTTGGGAAGGACCTGCATTAGACATGATAGAGCAGATCTAGAAACCCGAGATTAGGCCTTCCCGTGAGGACTTGAGATGAGCCTGCTCTAGAACGTCCCTTTACCCCTCCAGAGACCTGAGGTCTGCTCTAGAACGTCCCTTCACCCCGAGACCTCAGGTCTTCTCTAGAACGTCCCTTCCCCTTCAGAGAATTGAGGTCTGCTCTAGAACGTCCCTTTCCCCCCAGAGATCTGAAGTCTACTCTAGAACGCCCCTTCCCCCCCCCCCCGAGACCTGAGGTCTACTCTAGAACTCCCCCCCAGACCTGAGGTCTGCTCTAGAACGCCCCCCCCCGAGACCTGAGATCTGCTCTAGAACGCCCCCCCGAGACCTGAGATCTGCTCTAGAACGCCCCCCCCCCCCGAGACCTGAGATCTGCTCTAGAACGCACCTTCCCCAGAGATCTGAGGTTTGCTTTAGAGTAATGGAAGATGTGGACTTTAATCTTTTATGATCTTAATGCTGGTGGATCGTAATTGGTTGCATTAAGGATCTGGGTGGTAGTGAGCCGCTACACACACAAAGATGCAATCCCAGGAGTTGCTCATCAAAAATGCTAAGTTGTGGTGTCTTGGTATGCATAATGTAGCTTCCATTACTCGTGTAAGGTATTCAGTAGCCGCATCCTTGTGTTGGAGAGGACGGCCTGTGCACCCGCCTCTGCCCTCCTACTGGTTACAATACATGCAGTGGTACGGCCAGGGGTTAAATCTTGGGGGGGAAGGGGGGGTTAAGCCAGGATTTTAATCTGGAAGGGAATGGGGGGGGGGTTGGCCTTAAAAAACGTAAGATGCTAAAAATATATAAAATTACAAGCTCTTTAGTATGAACGTAAATTTTCTGACTGTCGAGCTCTTTTTGGTCACTGGTCAGTATAATAATGATGATTTGACTGTTAACTGAAAGAAATAAAGAAAAATATTTGCATCTGGGGAGGGTTTAGCCCCCATAACACCTACTCCCTCATTCTTCCCGTAGCTGTGCCACTGCATGTAATGGTCGGATGTGGGCGTGTGGGCGGGCAGCCGGGCTTTCTATAGGAGAGGGTGGGCTGTGAGAGTGGGCATCCGGGTGGGCTGTAAGATTTAATAATCAATTACATTTAAAACGTGTAATCAATATGAGTGACACAGGCTAGTGTTGCCACACCTGGGCTGCCTGTAATTACCTTTTACTAATTACGCACGAAACCTGGAATTTATATCAAACGAATATGCAAATACATTTGTCTAACTCTGCATATCTGCTGCTGTTGCTCAGCGTGTGAAAAAAATTGAGTTACCACTACCACTTAGTGACTAACTTCAGGACCCACTTTCACACTACCACTTAGTGACTGTTCTGAACCTGTTACCACAGTACCACTCATAGAAATAGGGAAAGCTTTAAGATGCATGGAATAGCATAAGCTTATAATAGCCTAAGCTTGTAACAGAGTAAATGTGGAAAACATAATCATGTAAGACGGTGAACGCAAAGAAGGTAAGCTTGTAATATGGTAAACTTGACCTGGATAAACTTGTGGATTCTTGAGGCCAGGTTGGTAGTCGGAGGTTCTCACAGCTGGTGCCACAGTGCAATTGTATGGCATCGCCTGGTGTGGGCACAGCACCGGCTGCCATGACCGATGCACAGCTCAGCACCTGCTGGTAATACTGGGCACATCTTGTGAGTCGCAGCGTGGGTCGGGAGGCAGAACGTCAGGTCACTCTTGCCGGCTTTGTGTTGGCCCACAAGAAATGGATTCCTCGAGAATTTCCACATTTTAAAATGTGAGCCTTTGTTCGGTCGTCTGGGTTCGTTAATGGTGGGGGTCAGGAGGACCTTCACTTGTTCCTTAATGGGAGGGGGTTATGAAAACCCTTCGCTGTTAATTAGTGGCGGAGTTACGAAGATCTTCACTTGTTTGTTAATGGTGTTACGAGGACCTTCGTTTGTGTTGTGTGTTTGCTTTTCGAATTAGTAGTCGCCAACTTTCTTATATAAGGCGAGTGTATTATTTGTCAGTGTAATTTGCATTCATCTAATTACGGAATGTAATAATATGCAAATCTAAAATCGAGCATTTTCTAATAATCAGGCTGTGTATTGCCCGTGTGTTTGTGTCCAGCTCCCCTTGTCTGTCAGGCCTGCCCGTGTTGCTTCTGTGGCCTCTGAGAGTACTTCTGCCGCTGCTGTGGTTCATTTATCACTGCCACTGCTGTGGCCTGTCCTTGTCTGTGCCACCGGCTCAGTGAAACACGTACAAGGATTTGCCCAGAAGACTGCGCCTGTTAGTACAGGCTACGTACGAGCTTCAACCGTAATGCCTGTTGTCACCATTGCTTTCTGTCCTACCTACTTCCTGTTGCTGTTCCTGCTCGTCCTGTTCTTGCCCCTGATGCTCTCCTACCCTCTCTTCCTCCTTCACTACTCTTCTACCACCCTCTCCATTCCTCCCTTTTTCACTCCAGAGGATGCTGGCTTCTTCAACTTCTCCATCCTGGGTTTAATTCTGAGCCAAAGTGGTGCTTTTCGAACTTATCAGCCCCCAGAGGCTGGTGTAATTCTGAAGGGTCCGGGTGAGCCCTTGGCATATTTCTCTTCTTGTCAAAGCCAAGGTCTGCCAGGCTCCGCCAGGCTCCTGTCACATCAGCCTTACCTTTACCTTACCATACCTTACCTTTACCTTGCCTTTCCTTTTACCCTAGACGGGCTTGCAAGGTAAATCAAAGATAGTGTGTGAGGCAGAGGTGTGGTATTAAGTTGCTGAATCTGAAATGAAGGGAGAGTTGTTACAGTTGATAGCAGATGACACGGTGTTCTTGTGAGGTTCAGAATATAAGTTGGAGGAGTTTGTTAAAGAAAGAACACGAGAGTGCAGAAAAGAGCGAAATGATGATGGCTATAGAAGTATACGAATGAAAGATTGTAAGGCTTGGAGGAGTGTGGATGAAGTGAATGTATTTACTTAGGAAATGGTATGTGTGTGTACACTAGCCTATTTGTGGTTGAAGAGGTAGTCACAGCTCCTGGCCCCGCCAGGGATGGGACGTCTTTTGGTAGTTTTTTTTTTCAGTATGTTGAAATGTAAAAGTTGCTTCATATTTTTTTTTTTTCGTCCCTCAGTCTTTCCACCCATCATTCGTTAGCCTATTCGTTACGTTCGTGCTTGACGCACTTCATTATGTATGTTAGTTATGGCAGCGTGCGTCTCGTATTTTTAATACAGCTTTACAAGACTATGTAATGAGCAGCTCTCCCTGGACGAGGTGGGTAATACTCACTCACTCACGTCTTAGTCTTTCATCTGTTACTTCCTGCACAGAGACTTTTCAATGTAAACCATTAATTGCATTTACGTGATGTTAGCCACGTGCTTTGACATGGCACGTGTGGATGTAATGTCTGCGCGTGCTGGTGTGTAGAGACAACAACACGTAGTCAGAGGTAGTAACAGCTGTCCGACCAACCTTACTGCCAGGTAGCAGTTATCCTCGGTAGTCGACTATGAATCAACGATGTAAACTTGAGAGGTTGTCTTGCAAGCTTTCGGTGACCGCCGTGACTTTTTGGGCCTTGATCCAAGGATTTGGAGTTACTCTTCCACTTCCTAGGATTAAATCTGGTTCTCTCATTCCCTCCCCCCAGGCAATGTACAACTCTACAGGTTTAGCGCCTCCCCATGAATATAATAATAGGTGTGGAAGAAGATAAGCGGTGTGGAGTCCGGCTTGGCTGGTTACTGTTTAGTTTGAGCCTCGTTCTTTACACTTGAATTAACTTAGAACATTTATATTCATGAATATTACTGTGCAAATATTTGGCTTGGGGAAACACAGCTGCGGTTTGTAACAGTAGGAAAGTGTGTGTGTGTGGGGGGGGGGGGGTGTACGTGGACCCACCAAAATATATTTGAGTCTCGGCTTCTGGTCCTGCCTATTAAACTACGATCACCGGTAATGTTTGTTCCTGGCCTCTTGAGGTTCTATCATATCTACCTGAACGATGTTTTCGGGGGTTAACACCCCGCAACCCGGTCTCAGACCAGGCTTGGTGAACCAAGGCCTAATTAACCAGGCTGTTGTAACTTACCGCATACACATGCAGTCCATCGTACAAGCCACCGGTCAGGAACTGACCTGAACTTTAGTTCCATCTTCAAGACTAAAAGGAACCTGTTGATAATACCTCTTGCATACGAAGAGTTTTGAAAAGTATTGGGCTGCACACACTTGTGTTATCTGTTGATTTACTCAAGGCTCCCATGATTTTCATTGGGTTATTTTGCATTGTCTGCCGAGTCTTATAGGACGTGGTCTCTGTATGTAGTTTTGGGATCAGTCCCTCCAAGTGTAAATTCTTTTTCCTGCATTCCAAGGAGCATAGGTCGAGCGACTTCATACTTCTCCAGTAATTTCGGTGTTTCATTTAAATTTACACCTGCATTGAAGGCTTTCTGTACATTCTTTGCTCGTTAAACCCCTAAAACTGTGTATGGAGCCCACCTTCACTACTTCATCTAATTAATTCCACTTACTTACCTCCCTGTGACTGACGAACTATTTTCTAACATCCCTGTGTCCTCTTGTCACTGTGACTCTCGTAGAAAACAGTTTCCATCTGGTCTGTCAAATCGAGAGTATCTTGCTCGTTGTAATCACGTCTCTGATGATTCTCTTAATGTGTCAGATTTCTTCACTCCTCGTAGGTCAGTCCTCCCAGTTCTTGGACTAGTATTGTTGCAAACGTGTGGACCTTGTCAAGTTTCCGGATATGCTTGACCAGGTTTGGGCTCCATGCTGATTCTCCCTACAGTGAGAGATGCTCGACACGTTTTGTACATCTTTAGGGACCTTAACGAATATTTTATGAAGTCTCTTCTGAGATCAGCAACCTATGTTATGCGATTTATGTGCACCTCTAGCGAGGTGTTTGGTGTGAAATTTACTCAGAATCTTCTTTGAGCGATATTTGTAATTTCTCGTCTTTCCAGTTGTACTGTGTATGGTCTACTCTCCCTCCCCGAACTTGTATGGACCACCCTTACACCATGTCAGACACTTCCAGTAGCCTGTCTGTATCCTTTTCCATTCTTCTCATTATCCTTTACATTATTATTATAATCAAAAAGAAGCGCTAAGCCACAAGGGCTATACAGCGCTGATTATCCTTTACAGCTCTGACAAATAATGATGCATAAAATTCAACCTCCTTCAGCTGGTCGTTTCCACTCGTTGTCGTTTCCCATCCTGAAACTTCTGCCTTACCACTGGTCTGTTTTCAGTTGTGAAGGCTTACTCAGCCCTGTAACAACTTCAGTCAGTATTACTAAGGCTGGCTCCTCCTCAGGAAAATTAATGTATAGAAACAGAATAAAAACTGACAAACATAAACACTTTATTATTTAGAAAATATAAAACACTTAAATATGAAGTATTAATCCTACATTAAAGAAAATGAAAAATATAAATGATAACTGAATTCAACGCTAATATAAATGTATATAAAACGTGGGTGTCTGGTGTTGGTGACACTGCGTGTTGTTGAAATCGTAGCCGTTGCTGATGATGGGGGGATAGGGGGTCGCAGGTGTTGATGACAACCCACCGGCTCGTTCTTCACAGATTTTCTAGCTTTCAATAATCCTTCCAGATGACAGGAAAGCAGGTTTTCTCCACTGCAATGATGAGGGGTTATATCCTGCTACTTGCATACACAAACAGGTAAGTGGATCAAAATTCGGGACAACTCAGAACGTTAGTCCGTCTCCTTCAATTCTACTCGTTGAGTGGCAGGTGACCCTCTCTGTCATCCAAGCTGGAAAGATAGACAGGTTACCCACTGCTTAAGAAATCACTCTCCATGGTAAGTACAATACCTAAAAGACGTGGTGATTATTACAACAGTCAGCTTAGAGCAAGACTGAAAGGACTAAGTTTATTACTGGTCAAAAGTGAAGCTTTCAACCAATAAATCCACTGGAATACAAGGCAGGCATGTACTTACAGTAGTGCTGGGAGCTGTGAGTCTAGTGATTACTGTTTGGACTGGAGCCCCACACGTCACCTTTCGAGGGGGGGGGAAGGAGGAGGGGAAGGGATAGCGGGAGCTAGACTGACCCTACCTTAACAAGTAGCCGGCAAGCAAACTAACACTTTCGGGGAGGGGGAAAAAAAGCCGGGAATAGCGGGAGCTTGACTTACCCTACCTTAACAAGTAGCCGGCAAGCAAACTATCACTTTCGGGGAGGGGAAAAGGGGGGGGATAGCGGGAGCTGGACTTACCCTACCTTAACAAGTAGCCGGCAATGAAACTATTGTTACTATATCGGTACTCCTATCTATTGAACTTTTCCCTCGCATCAGTTCCTTAGATACTTTTCATTCTCTTTAGCATGTACTTCTACCTGTTTTAATTTAAGAGTCAGTCTCGTAAGGTACAGTGTTTGATGCTCTCCTGCCATCCAAGAATATGCAATCGACTCATCCTTGTTTTTCGATTTTGATTTCCTCATTGTACCATAGAACTCCATTACATCCGTAAGTCAAGATCTCATTTTCCTAAATTCATACCTTCTTATATATGACTCACGAAATCGTAATGACACGATTGCAAACAAACCATACCACGGGCGGGGATAGAACCCGGTCTGGAGTTTTAAGACTCTCTGATCGCGGATTCTATTCCCGCCCGTGGTATGGTTTCTTTATATATATATATATATATATATATATATATATATATATATATATATATATATATATATATATATATATATATATATATATATTATAATGTAGTTCCTCCCTTCTAGGTCCTCGACCAGTCTTTTCCTGATTACTTTTTCCAACACTTTGGAATGTAGACATGTCAGTGATTGGGGTTTTTAATTGTCTCTTGTCTGTTTTCCATCTTGTATACTAAGACTTTATTTGCAGTTTTCCAGTAGGTGTTCCGTCTCTAGTGACTTGTAGATCTTTGTTATAGGTTCATACAGTGCTTCCGATACCAGCTGGGGTGCCACTTTCTCGCGTTCTCTACATTAATTGTTACTCTGACACACTGTGCTTATTGTGCCAGCTGTTGCTCCGCTTATTATGCATGATGCTGCCTTTATCTGCACTCAGCGTCTGTCCATCCCGGGCGCCACCCCATCCTCACCCCGGATGCTACACCACCATCACCCCAGCCTGTTTTACTTACCCTCGTCACCCCGGACGCCACTCCTCCACCAACACTAAGATCTTTTAGAATTAAAGACTAATTAACTAAATTTCTTACGAGCAAGAGCGAAAATGTTATTTGGAAATTAAACAATGATGAAGAATACTGGAAGCCCCGGTGTGAGGATGTGGGGGGTTTTGAGGGGGCGGGGGAGGGATGAGGAGGGGGGATCTAAGAGGAGGGGGGTTTTATGTTTGGGAAAGGGGGGAGAAGCCGCAGTCACGTTAAAGTTGAGCTGTGGTTATCCTGAATGGGTGCCTCACCCTTAGTGCCACCCCTACCCTCACCCTCCCCCATCAACCGGATGCCGCCACCACCCACCACCTCCCTTACCATCTGTATCACCCCACCACCCCTGCCATCCCACCACCCCTGCCTCCTGTCACCCTTGTCACTCCCCCCTGTCACCCCCACCACCCCTGCCATCTCTCACCCTACTCAGGAGAGGGCACATCGGGCAGCTGGCTGGGCCACACACTGTACAGTGGAACCTAAATTTGGCTTTTGTTGTGGTGTGTAGAAAGTATTGTTGCAAATGCCACCTAAGGATTTTATTTTTCAAATATTTGGATCTATAAAATGTGGTGCTTTTGTTTACTAAAAAAAAACCGAGCCGTCAAACGAGGAAGTAAAACTCTTCAACTCTTACTGAAATTTGTTGTGGTTAATGAGAGAAAAACATCCTTAACACACACATGTTTTATGATAATTATAATACACTAATTTGCACATAGTTTGACCAGTTAATGGTCCAAGTCGGACCGAAACGTCGTCATAAGCTTCTGTCTCCTATGTGCGGGTTATTTATGTATTGTTCCAGTCACGGTATTGTACCGCTTTTGTGTTCATTAAATAATTTTGAAAAACCCATAGGTTGCACAGTATTTCGAGCAGTACTGCAGTCCGTCTTCACACGGGTGTGTGTGTGTGTGTGTGTGTGTGTGTGTGTGTGTGTGTGTGTGTGGCGTCATTATGGGTCTTCTTTTTTGTCAGTGAGTTTGATCTTGGCTCGCCAGTATCACTGAGTGTACACCACAACATAAAACACCACAACATAAAACACCACAACATAAAACACCACAACATAAAACACCACAACATAAAACACCACAACATAAAACACCACAACATAAAACCAGAAATGTCATTTGGAATGTATAGATTTATAAATAAAGAGGCAGACTTGTCGGGTTATTACGCGTCATTATATTTAAAAGGTACACAATAAGTGTCCGGGGTCCAAGACTGATCAACAGCCTCCCACCAGCCATAAGGGAAATTACCAATAGGCCCCTTGCTGCTTTCAAGAGGGAACTGGACAGATACCTAAAGTCAGTGCCGGATCAGCCGGGCTATGGTCCATACGTTGGACTACGTGCGGCCAGCAGTAACAGCCTCGTTGATCAGGCCCTGATCCACCGGGAGGCCTGGTCATGGACCGGGTCTCGGGGACGTTGGTCTCCGGAATGTCCTCCAGGTAGGTAGGTAGACCTCCAGTGACTTCTTTTTTGTTTTGTTGTTGTTGTTGTTGTTACCGGAGCCTGAAGAAGCAAAGTTTTTCCCTGGAATTATGTTCTTGCGAGACAAGATGCAGTTTGTGGCATTTGATTTAGAAGACGTTTGGTTCACCAGGAACTTTATCAATTCTTTCTTTCAGTTCTACTAGGTTAATATTAACCGGAGAGCCAGGCAGTGTGGTTAGTTTCCCCTGGGTGCTTTGGCACTTTTTACCCAGGATGCGACCCACAGCAAACTAACACCCAGGTACCTACTTGCTGCTAGGTGAGCAGTAGTAGTAGGTGTAAGTAGGTATACCCGCAGACCCGCGAGATGTGTATTTTTGCAATCACCCCTGACCCCGTAGTCCCATAGATCCCCCCCCCCACACGCCTAAGCCTGTGGAGGCTTTACACTCTGCCTAACCAAAGAAACAGAACGTGCATTTTGTTGCACTGCTTAATCTAAGATAGTATAACTAGTGTGTTTACCTCGCTGTTTGTATCACTTTTATCATCTAGGGAAGCAGATAATATAACACCTGGAGAATGGAACGTAATCATGTTTGAATCAAGGAAGGAGAAGACATCTCTAATTCCTTGGATCAAAGGTCCTTCAGAGTGAGGGATGGAAAAAGTGTAGCTAGGTTGATCCCCGGAATGCCCTCCAGGTAGGTAGATAAGTTGACCTCACCGTTTCTGAGGTCAACTTGTCAAGCTCCTGAGGTCAACCTGCATCATACAAGTATCATACCTGTGTCATACAAGTAGCAGGTTGACCTCACTGTGCCTAGCACTGAGTCGTACACAATTTTAAACTTTTACAATGGATTATATAATGAAGCAGCATTTATCATATGATAAGCCAGTAACATCAAACAGTGTGAATTATTTCATGTACCTTACAGGAGCAAATACAACACACCTTTACCTGTGATTACATGGCGCAGTAAATAACACGAGTGTTTCGTGTTTGTTCCACAGAAAACTGTGGGTGTGGGAGTACCGTGCGTGAGGTCGAGCAGCATGACAGACTCTGACTTGTTCAGTCGTGGACGAGGGTGTTCCCGTCGCTGGTGTGTGTGTCTGGTGCTGGCCGTACTCTTCGTCTCCCTGGGAGCTGCCGCTGGCATCTACTTTGCCTGTAAGTAACCCGCATCATCATTCTCTCTCTCTCTCTCTGTCCACTCCTCGTTACTGTTATGGAGATAAACGGTATAAAATACCCATACGATGGAAAGTAAGCACAAATGCACAATAATGCAACATTCTCCACCTTGTATATACTCTTGTACTCTTTGCCCAGGTAGATCTGTTTGTGACTTGATAAAGTTACCGTTGTATTTATTTTGTGCTCTAAACCCTTGTAAGTGGTGAAGGTTCGATCCTCCCTCCCGTCTCTCGAGATCAAATCTCTACAATTGAAACCTTTTATAGTATGTTTCTCTCCGTTCTGGACCGAAAGTTCACTTTTTTTTCTCACATAGATGAATTTTACAACTACGAACTGTTGCCTTACTTCAGCTCATTTAAAACTCCAGTTCTATCTATAATACTCAATACCCCTGCCCCTGGATGCCATCCCAATCAGTAGATTAACACCCAGGTATCTATTTACTGCCAGGTGACCAGGTGCGGTAGGTGTAAGGAAATATGCCCAATATATCCACCCGTGCCGGAGAAAGAACCACGGACACTCAGTATGTGAGGTGAAAGCGCTGCCAACTGAGCCACGAGACACCCTTGTGTGACATTCAGCACCAGGAATAAAAGCTGCGCTATCTTATGCTCGCTAAGCTCGGACCGGACTTTGATCAATCAGGCTGTTTCTAATTAGTCAGTTTTAGGAAATGATTTAGGATAGCAGATTACAATAGTATCAGAGTTTGTGTACGAGCCATCCCATGTTAACATGGCGGGAGAGAAGAGAAAGAATAAACCCATTAGATTAAAGACAAGAAAGTCAGACTACACAACATTGAAGCAAATTATAAGGAAAATGCACATGAAATACGAGGATGAGTTGAATGAGAGGTGTATGTTAGGAAATAGTGAAGTTGTACATTATGATGATGGTGTATTAGTGAATATGAATGTGTGGTACGAAGATGGTAGAATAGAGGGGATGGTGGGGGAGGAGTGGTTCAGGTTAGCTGTGTGTGTGTGTTTGAGCCTGTTAGGTTGACGGAGCAACTCCGTGAGAGGAGAAACTGATTGAGGAAAATACTTCTCTTCTACCCTCTCCTTCACTTACCTGTATTCTCTTCCCTTCTCCCTTTTCTTTCTTCTTTTTACAGCTTTACCCTTGATGCTCTTTCATATTCTGTCTCTCACACACATACACAACACACAAGCAAATCCAAATAATTACTTGTAATCTGCCAGCATTTTAAACGTGAGCGGGACGCGAGTTGTAGCAATAATGACGACAATTAATCATGTATTGCACTCGTTGTTAAAGGTGTGTGTGTGTATTCACCTATTTGTGGTTGCAGGGGTCGATTCACAACTTCTGGCCCCTCTTCGCTGGTCGCTACTAGGCCCACACTCCCTGCTCCATAAACTTTATCGCACCTCTTAAAGCTATGTATGGATCCTGCCTCCACTACATCCCTCTCCAGATTGTTCCACTTCTTGACAACTCTTGACTGAAGAAATACTTCCTAACATCCCTGTGACTCGTCTGAATATTTAATTTCCAGTTGTGACCCCTTGTTGCTGTGTCCCATCTCTGAAACATCCTGTCCCTATCCACCTTGTCAATTCTTTTCAGTATGTCGTTATCATGTCCTCCCTATCCCTCCTGTCTTCCGGTGTTGTCAGGTTGAGTTTCTTAACCTCTCCTCGTACGACATGCCCCTTAACTCTCGGACTAGTCTTGTTACAAACCTTTGCACTTTCTCTAATTTCTTGAAGTACTTGACTAGGCGTGGGTTCTATACAAGTGCTGTGTGCGCGTAGCACTTAAGAGACACTCCGACAGTGTTACTTCAGTACTAATCTGTGCAGCATTCGAAGCTTCATTTGGTCTCTCATTTTTCCCAAGTAAAAAATTAATCTTTTGTCAAAGTTATTACAATTATTGTCCTTAAGTTCAATTACGAAACACTGGAGTGTGCTCAGTCACTAAATGTCTCCCATACTCTATACGTCTTCCATACTCTACCCTAAGTGTGTGTACCATTCTAGGCTAAGATAATGGTGGCTCGCATTATTTAAAATCAAAAGGCAGGATAATCTTAGTTTCAAAAGCACAAATATTTAGAAATAAGGCATAACACGTAGCAATATTTTTTCAACTTGTAGGCAAAGTATTCCCGAGCAGCGAGGTGAAATATTGCTTTCAGATATCGAACGGCAAATATAAGGAATAGATAGCCAGAGGAAGTAATGGAAAGAGAGTAATATCGTAGAGAGGAAATAATGGACTAATATCGCATCTACGTTTGGAAATTTGTAAGATTAATTATGTTTAAGAACTGGGTGAATTGTATTTTAAATCTCGTTTTGAAGCTTCCATTAGAAATGTCTTTACATAGCCTCGTGTGTCTGCCTTGATTAACAGCCTTGTTTAGCAGCCTTAGTTAACAGCCGATGTTAGCAGCAGTGTTTGACAGCGTTGTTTAACTGGTTTCTTTGACAGTTTTAATAACCTTTTTCCACTCGCTTTACCCTACTAGCTTGTTAAACAGCTGTGTCTGACAGCCCTGTTGAATAGCATTATTAACAGTAATATTAAACAGCCTTATTGTAACTCAAAAGTCTACCGCTCTTTAATGTCTATTTTATTAATTGATGTCGAGGGCAGGCGTCATGGACATGGCTACACTGTCAGTGTAATAACAGCTTGCTACACTGACAGTGTGAGGTAAACAGCTGACTACACTGTTTCTTTGGCAACTGGCTACAATATCAGTATTACGTCGGCTGAGTACACTGTCACATTGAGAGATAAATACACTGCCAGTTGGCTACATTCAGTATTACACTGGCAGTTACCTGCACTCAGTAATGTACTGACAAGTGACTACACTGACAGCTGACTACACTGGTAGTATGGCACTGACAGTTGGTTACACTGGCAGTAATACACTGACAGTTGGAATCAGGACACAACTCTATTACCAGTAATAATGACATGCCAAGATTAATATCCGTATTATTAAAGAAGCTTGATTAGCTTCCTGATTTACATTATAATATTGTGAAGTAATCATTACATGCACTAGTAATAATAACTTTTTTATTATTATTGCTTATTATCACTGCAGCCTAGAGGTTGGTGTTGTGTGAGGTCTCCAAAGCCTCGTATCTGATGCTGAAATTTCATAATTGTGTTGACTTCTCATCAGGGTTAAACGCTGTGTGATCCTTGTGGGTTAAGCGTTTTTCCTTGATAGTAATACTACTCTACACCAAGGTGTGACATTTCAAGGATAGTTACTGAGTATGGAAAAGCAATTCGAGGATTACCTTTAAACTGTGTGTGTGTGTGTGTGTGTGTGTGTGTGTGTGTGTGTGTGTGTGTGTGTGTGTGTGTGTGTTCTCGCACCCCATAACCCTAGCCTCCTCTACCTCGGTGATCTGAGAAAGGTATTTCGTATCTCATAAACCTAGCTCCCTCTGCCACAATATACTCAAAAGTAATAGTACAAAGTGAAGCACAAGTTTCTGATGCATTTCAATATCAGTGTTGAATATTTGAAGCCAGAACTCTTTTTATACATATCTCAAGAGACCAGAATCCCGAAATACACCAGAACTTTAAATCTAGTGCCGTTCATAGGTTTGAAGCCAATCGGACGAAGGATTAACATATTGCAAGAAAACCATTTAAATTTTTCCCAATTCGATCAAATTTACCAAAGGACACACACCTGCAGGTATCAGTAGTTCCATATATCTTTCTCTAGTTGCATGTCACCAGCATTGGAAATTTCAAACCGATCTGACGAAGCGCAAACTCTGGAGGAACGAAAAACAAGTCAGACAACTTGAGTGTGACTAGTTTGTGTACTAGGCAAATATCAACCTCTTAAACAGCGGGGAGTGTGCTCCGTGGAACCTGAATGAGTGATTATTCTAAGAGCAGATTTCTGCTGGGTAACAACGGGTCTAAGATTTAAGACTCGTGTGCAGCAGTCGGGTACCTTTACTGATGAAACGTTTCGCCTACACAATAGGTTTCTTCAGTCAAATACAGAGGCAGCCGGTGTATCTGAAGAAGCCTACTGTGTAGGCGGAACGTTTCAACAATAGAGACCCAACTGTTGCAAATGTCTTAATCTTCAACTTCTCGGTATTTTATACCATTTTCAACAGCAGCTACTCTTGTCGGTTTAGCGCTTTCTTTGATTATAATAATTTCAACAATAGGTTTAAGGTGATTTGCTGTTAAAGGTGCAGCTTCGTAGAGCCATAATTACACATTTTGATCATGTTAATAGACGTAATGGAAAGAGGACGTGAAACATTACAGCGACCCTCTACTGTGTCAGTGCCGATCTAGTCCATTTTCTCCACTGCCTAGGGTATGTAATATGGTTTGATCCAAGAAAGAGGCTGTTCCGGCTGCTTGGCTCTACCAGCATGAGGGCAACATCCTTGAAAGGAGACTATTGCAGAGCCCAGGGATGGCACCATCTTTGAAGGGAGACTGTTCCAGAGCTCAAGGATGGCACCATCCTTGAGGTGAGACTGTTCCAGAGCCCAGGGATGGCACCATCCTTGAGGGGAGACTGTTCCAGAACCCAGGGATGGCACCATCCTTGAAGGGAGACTGTTCCAGAGCCCAGGGATGGCACCATCCTTGAGGGGAGACTGTTCCAGAGCCCAGGGATGGCACCATCCTTGAGGGGAGACTGCTCCAGAGCCCAGGGATTGCACCATCCTTGAGGGGAGACTGTTCCAGAGCCCAGGGATGGCACCATCCTTGAGGGGAAACTGTTCCAGAGCCCAGGGATGGCACCATCCTTGAGAGGAAACTGTTCCAGAACCCAGGGATGGCCGAGAGAGCCACTTTATCCCAGAATGTTGAGGATATCCCAGGTAATCAGATTGTAAATCCTACGAGT
Organism: Cherax quadricarinatus; assembly: GCF_026875155.1. Taxonomy (NCBI): domain Eukaryota; kingdom Metazoa; phylum Arthropoda; class Malacostraca; order Decapoda; family Parastacidae; genus Cherax; species Cherax quadricarinatus. The sequence continues at coordinate 12,775,654 of NC_069437.1, read as the reverse complement.
AATTGAACTAATCAAAGACGCTTGTATTCTGGGTGTAGGGAAGGGGAGTATAGTGCCAAGGATACGACCATCTCTCTCTCTCTCTCTCTCTCTCTCTCTCTCTCTCTCTCTCTCTCTCTCTCTCTCTCTCGCTCGCTCGCTCGCTCGCTCGCTCAGGGTTTCTGGTAGGAGAGACTGCAGGAGACAGAGAGACTCACTATTTCCCTGGTAATGAGTAATAGTAATTTTAGGATGAGCTAAGATTAGTTGGGTAGGATTATTAGCTTAGCAACCTAACTGAGACTTGTTAATTAACGTTTAGTTAAATATGGTTGGGAACAAAAAATCCTGTTCCCCCCCCCCCCAAAAAAAAAAAATTGTAATTGAAAGTTGTAAAAAACAATTTTTTTAAGCAAGAGTTCAAAAACTGAACGCGTGCCTGGCAACCTCATCTTTGCTGCTGGTGAAGGGCTCTTAATTCCAGGAACCAGAACTACCCTCCACTTTATTATCCTTCATTCTCCCAGGCGATGAGGGGGAGGGGGCCTTGCGGATATTATATATATTATATTATACTGTATTGTAAATTCTGCAAACTGAGACAGGCAAATTATGTTCATATATACATATAGACTGTTGCACTGTTGAGTTACTGCAGTATATATGTGAACTGTTGAACAGTAGTGCTTGATGAAATTGTTGCACACCTGCCTGGCTTGCTGGTCTGCCAGGGTCCTGGTGCTGGTGCTCAGCAGTAGTAGGTCTGTGGTGCTGGTGCTCAGCAGTAGTAGGTCTGTGGTGCTGGTGCTCAGCAGTAGGTCTGTGGTGCTGGTGCTCAGCAGTCGTAGGCCTGTGGTGCTGGTGCTCAGCAGTAGTAGGTCTGTGGTGCTGGTGCTCAGCAGTAGTAGGTCTGTGGTGCTGGTGCTCAGCAGTAGGTCTGTGGTGCTGGTGCTCAGCAGTCGTAGGCCTGTGGTGCTGGTGCTCAGCAGTAGGTCTGGTGTTGGTGCTCAGCAGTAGTAGGTCTGTGGTGCTGGTGCTCAGCAGTAGTAGGTCTGTGGTGCTGGTGCTCAGCAGTAGTAGGTCTGTGGTGCTGGTGCTCAGCAGTAGTAGGTCTGTGGTGCTGGTGCTCAGCAGTAGGTCTGTGGTGCTGGTGCTCAGCAGTCGTAGGCCTGTGGTGCTGGTGCTCAGCAGTAGGTCTGGTGTTGGTGCTCAGCAGTAGTAGGTCTGTGGTGCTGGTGCTCAGCAGTAGTAGGTCTGTGGTGCTGGTGCTCAGCAGTAGTAGGTCTGTGGTGCTGGTGCTCAGCAGTAGTAGGTCTGTGGTGCTGGTGCTCAGTAGTAGTAGGTTTGTGGTGCTGGTGCTCAGCAGTAGTAGGTTTGTGGTGCTGGTGCTCAGCAGTAGTAGGTCTGTGGTGCTGGTGCTCAGTAGTAGGTCTGTGGCGCTGGTGCTCAGCAGTAGGTCTGTGGTGCTGGTGCTCGGCAGTAGGTCTGTGGTGCTGGTGCTCAGCAGTAGTAGGTCTGTGGTGCTGGTGCTCAGCAGTAGTAGGTCTGTGGTGCTGGTGCTCAGCAGTAGTAGGTCTGTGGTGCTGGTGCTCAGCAGTAGTAGGTCTGTGGTGCTGGTGCTCAGCAGTAGTAGGTCTGTGGTGCTGGTGCTCAGCAGTAGTAGGTCTGTGGTGCTGGTGCTCAGCAGTAGTAGGTCTGTGGTGCTGGTGCTCAGCAGTAGTAGGTCTGTGGTGCTGGTGCTCTCAGCAGTAGTAGGTCTGTGGTGCTGGTGCTCAGCAGTAGTAGGTCTGTGGTGCTGCGTGCTCAGCAGTAGTAGGTCTGTGGTGCTGGTGCTTCAGCAGTAGTAGGTCTGTGGTGCTGGTGCTCAGCAGTAGTAGGCTGGTGTCTGGTGCTCAGCGTGTAGTCTGTGGTGCTGGTGCTCAGCAGTAGTATGTGGTGTGGGCTCAAGTCGTGCTAGGTCACGCTCACGGTTTAAGGGATTAACTGTGCCAGCTCACCTCTAACTTCAACATCAACTTTCTAACTTCCACACGGACGCTGGAACTAGTCTGTGTTGTCCTTAATGTTGGTAGGGTGGGGAATGGATGGGGTGAAGGGCTCAGACCAAGAGGACACGTGCATTTTCTGATCAAACCTGATTGTCTCCCAGTTCTTATGAAGCTGCACGGGAGGAAATTCTTACTCAGAACAGTGATTTGGGAATTTGTCTTGGGAGTGCCTCATTAAACTCGTGTGGGGGCCAGACATATAACTGAAATGAGGTAATCAGGGTGAGAAATGGAGGACATCATATTATACGATCAATCAATCATCAATCTTACCTGCAAACTCACTCTAATAATAGAGAAAAAACTTACGGATTACTAAAGGTAATTTTGGAATTAAATGTTTTAGGCGTTAGTTGCCATCATTTTATAATAATATTATACATAGACTATTATATCTATTAATATACATAATATATATTATATAAATAAATATATTATATATATATAATTTTAATTATATATAATATATATATAATATGCATACATGCAAAACAACACTTGAAAATAGAGAAATTCCAAGCGCTTTCGTGACTACTCACATTATCAAGGAACTATGAAAGTAAAGCATCCAAGGAAGCTATATAAGGGGTCCGGCCAGCACCACACTATCAGATCCCACAACGGTTAAACACCTGACGCGCGCGACCCAACTTGGATAGGTCCTTTGCACAACTCACCCACAAACTATTCTACCCAAGAAAATTTAAAAATTATTATTTGTCCAGTGTATTATTAAATTCTTCCCAAATTCTATTAATTATAAATGGATCTAATTTATATAAACCAAAGGAAATATAGCAGTTTTGACAATAATATGAATGTTTCCTTTGGTTTATATAAATTAGATCCATTTATAATTAATAGAATTTGGGAAGAATTTAATAATACACTGGACAAATAATAATTTTTAAATTTTTTGGGTAGAATAGTTTGTGGGTGAGTTGGGGCAAAGGACCTATCCAAGTTGGGTGGGCGCGCGTCAGTGTTTAAACCGTTGGGATCTGTTTATTTGGGGTGCTGGCCAGACCCTTATATAGCTTCCTTGGATGCTTTACTTTCATAGTTCCTTGATAATGTAGTAGTCACGAAAGCGCTTGGAATTTCTCTATTCTTTCAGTTGGTTGTTTTGATGTATCAAAATATATAAAATTATATAAATATATATATATATACACTTTATTTAATTTATTATTAATTAATTTTTAGGGAGGTACCACCTCTAGAACTGTTATGGGGACCCTCATCCTCAGAGAAAAGAATAAACTTGCTTCCGGGAAAACTCAGGTTCCCCTGAAGCTGTTTGAGAATTTTCTCCTACCACCCCCTATATTTTATGATATTTTATTTAAAGACAAAATACATTTACAAAACATTCACAAAAATACGATAAAAAAGTAAAACAACATAGGTGAACTCAGCGCTACATCTCGAATACTTCGTCCAGCTCCCCGGCGGTGGGCCGCGTGCCCAGAATCTGCAGGCATTTCCCCTCTGGATTGCAAACATGAGTCTTTAAGAGGAAGCTGGTCGCCCTGTGGTCCTTGGTTTTTATGATGAGCTTTTCACCCAGCTCTATTAGGAACTTTAGAGCACACTGCCCCGTGCTCCAAGGGTCTCCGACCTATTGGGATGAAGTTATAGCAAGGGGGAAGGTCTTCATAAATTTTCGGATCTTCTTTGGGGCCCCCCCTGTGGCTGGCAGCTCCACCCCCTTCCACTACGGAGTATGGCAAGTAGGTGTCTGTCAGTGTGGCGGCACATGTTTTAGTCCAGGCAATCTGCTTTTCAATTTCCCTTTCCAAAGGGAGCATAGTGGCTCCATCAGGACGCTTTTGACTTTCGTCAGACCTCTGCACTTGGGGTTCCCGTTGAGCTGGGCAACGGGCTGTGGCGAGGCTTCTCTTTATGATGTCTTGACCTCCCCGTGCCGGCATACTTCCCTTCTGCTGTGTGACACACGAGACCATGAAGTCCGAATTGATCAGCTGTCGCCCTGCCGCAAATACACCTATGTTCGGTGAGGATGGGGGCGGCTAGGCGAAGAGCAACACCAATCCGAATGGCCTGTGGGTCTAGTCGAGTGCCCAAGGAGGAATTGGGAACAGCTAACAGGAAATCTCCTGAGTGTGGTGCCTTCACTGCCAGGAGACGAGCTTTGTCCTTTCCTGAGGCATTGGAGAGCATTGTGTTGGCGATTTTTTCCATGATCGGTTTGTCCCAGTGGGACTGTTTGTGTTCTTTGGGAGGAGCTGGTCTACTGGAGGAATCTGTAAAGGTGTCCCACCGAATCGCTGCTTCAGTAAACCTGGGGTCTTGAGCTCCTACCACGTCTCTCAAGTGTTCGGGAACAATCTTCTTGACTAATGCACTGGAAGCCAAACACGAAGACAGAAAAGCAGGTAAAGCAACATGCGTTGCTTTGCGCACCCCTATACCTCCCAGTCGCACTGGGAGGGTTGCCTGATCCCATTGCTGATCCTCTAGTGACAGGTTCAGTGCCTTCTTAAGGGTTGACCTCAGGTGTGCGTCATATTCGTCGAGTGTTGGGTTGTCAAAAGAGGGTGCACACCTCAGGAAGTAAGTGAGTCTTGGAATAGTAAGGCACCTTGTGAAGAGATACAGAGCATCATGGGCATCAAGATTGCTTATTCTCTCCTCCATTCTCATCAGGTCATTCAATTTGTCCTTGAGGACTGTGTCGATGGCCTGGTGACCCCGCGGTGCTCCCAGGAGGGTACTGTTGGACGGAGTGGTAGTAGAGACTTCTGGAGGATTCTTCGCACAGATTGATTATTTCCGGGTTCGTGTGATGTTTCACACTTGGGGGATGAGGGATGAGTCCAAGTTTCTCCCGGGTGTTTTCACCAGTTGTAGGTCCCTACGAGGGACTTTCAGTACCGCCAGAGTGGCATCATCCAGGTACCAGATGTGTCGCTGCGTAGGCTGGAGTTGTTCTCTTACTGCCAAGCAGAAGAGAAGCGGAGCTATTTGGGTCAAACACACACACACACACACAACACACACACACACACACAAAAAAACCAACACACAGTTGACAATGTGAGTAGTCACGAAGCGCTTGAAATTTTCACTACTCTTACAGGGGTTGTTTTGATATTTTAAAATCGCCTGTTTACTTTTGACTTATTGCATTTATAATCTCAAGGGTGGAATATAATCATTCCCAATAATTAAATAAAGATTAAGGGTTCCACAGTTTTTAACTTTCCTTTCAGTTATTAGACTTGATGTATAAAACGTGTATGTTTATTACGCATATCCGACATAATGTTACCTGGATACGCAGGCGTATTTTGAGGTGTTGACATTAAGGTAATGCCTTCATAATGCTGGATATTCTTCCAGGCTTCATAACTGCGGGGGGGATTAAGACTGTAAGCGCCAAGTTCGTTGGTGTGGAGGCTTGTCGCGGGTTGTGGAGGCTAGGGGTTCTGGTGTGGAGGCTAGTGGGGTGTGTGGAGGCTAGTGTTGCGGGTTTGGGGAGGCTAGTGTCGTTGGTGTGGAGGCTAGTGTTCGTGGTGTGGGGGGCTAGTGTCGTTGGTGTGGAGGCTAGTTTTCGTTGGTGTGGAGGTAGTGTTGCTGGTGTGGAGGCTATTTGTCGTTGGTGTGGAGGCTAGTGTCGTTGGTGTGGAGGCTAGTGTCGTTGGTGTGGAGGCTAGTGTTGCTGGTGGGGAGGCTTAGTGTCGTTGGTGTGGAGGCAGTGTCGTGGTGTGGGGGGCTAGTGTCTTTGGTGTGGAGGCTAGTGTCGTTGGTGTGGAGGCTGGGTGTTGCTGGTGTGGAGGCTAGTGTCGTTGGTGTGGAGGCTAGTGTCTTTGGGTGTGGAGGCTAGTGTCGTTGGTGTGGAGGCTAGTGTCGTTGGTGTGGAGGCTATTTGTCGTTGGTGTGGAGGGTAGTGTCGCTGGTGTGGAGCTAGTGCCCGCTGGGTGGAGGGAGTGTTGCTGGTGTGGGGGGCTAGTGTCGTTGGTGTGGAGGCTAGTGTCGTTGGTGTGGAGGCTAGTGTCGTTGGTGTGGAGGCTAGTGTCGTTGGGGGTGGAGGCTAGTGTCGTTGGTGTGGGGGGCTAGTGTCGTTGGTGTGGAGGCTAGGTCGTGGTGTGGGGCTAGTGTCGCTGGTGTGGAGGTAGTGTCGCTGGTGTGGAGGCTAGTGTCGTTGGTGTGGAGGCTAGTGTCGTTGGTGTGGAGGCTAGTGTCGTTGGTGTGGAGGCTAGTGTCGTTGGTGTGGAGGCTAGTGTCGTTGGTGTGGAGGCTAGTGTCGTTGGTGTGGAGGCTAGTTCGCGGTGTGGGGGGTAGTGTCGCTGGTGTGGAGGGTAGTGTCGCGGGGTGTGGAGGGTAGTGTCGCTGGTGTGGAGGGTAGTGTCGTTGGTGTGGAGGGGTAGGGGCGTGGTGTGGAGGCTAGTGTCGCTGGTGTGGGGGGTAGTGTTGCTGGTGTGGAGGTAGTGTCGTTGGTTGTGGAGGATAGTGTCGCTGGTGTGGAGGGGTGGGGTTCGCTGGTGTGGAGGGTGGTGTCGCTGGTGTGGGGGGTTTAGTGTCGCTGGTGTGGAGGGTGGTGTCGCTGGTGTGGAGGGTGGTGTCGCTGGTGTGGAGGGGGGTTGTCGCGGGTTTGTGGAGGGTGGTGTCGCTGGTGTGGAGGGTAGTGTCGCTGGTGTGGAGGGTAGTGTCGCTGGTGTGGAGGGTGGTGTCGCTGGTGTGGAGGGTAGTGTCGCTGGTGTGGAGGGTGGTGTCGCTGGTGTGGAGGGTAGTGTCGCTGGTGTGGAGGGTGGTGTCGCTGGTGTGGAGGGTGGTGTCGCTGGTGTGGAGGGGGGTGTCGCTGGTGTGGAGGGTAGTTTTCTTGGTGTGGAGGGTAGTGTTCTTGGTGTGGAGGGTGGTGTCGCTGGTGTGGAGGGTGGTTGTCGCTGTGTGGAGGGTGGTGTCGCTGGTGTGGGGGGTTAGTGTCGCTGGTGTGGGGGGTGGGTGTCGCTGGTGTGGGGGTGTGTCGCTGGTTGTGGAGGTGGTGTCGCGGGGTGTGGAGGGTGTGTCGCTGGTGTGAGGTAGTGTGTCGCTGGTGTGGAGGGTTTTGTCGCTGGTGTGGAGGGTATTGTCGCTGGGTGGGAGGGTAGTGTCGCTGGTGTGGGAGGGTATGTCGCTGGTGTGGAGGTAGTGGTCGCTGGTGTGGGGGGTAGTGTCGCTGGTGTGGAGGGTAGTGTCGCTGGTGTGGAGGTGGTGGTCGCTGGTGTGGGGAGGTGTGTCGCTGGTTGTGGGGGTTGGTGTCGCTGGTGTGGAGGGTGGTTTGTCGCGGTGTGGAGGGTGGTGTCGCGGGTGTGGAGGGTGGTGTCGCTGGTGTGGGGGGTAGTGTCGCTGGTGTGGAGGGAAAGTGTCGCTGGTTTTTGGAGGTGGTGTCGCTGGTGTGGAGGGTGGTGTCGCTGGTGTGGAGGTAGTGTCGCTGGTGTGGGGGTGGTGCCGCGGGTGTGGAGGGTGGTGTCGCTGGGGTGGAGGTGGTGTCGCTGGTGTGGAGGGGGGGTGTCGCTGGTGTGGAGGGTGGTCGCTGGTGTGGAGGGTGGTGTCGCTGGTGTGGAGGTAGTGTCGTGGTGTGGGGGTGTGTCGCTGGTGTGGGGGGTAGTGTCGTGGGTTGGGGGGTGGTGTCGCTGGTGTGGAGGGTAGTGTCGCGGGTGTGGAGGGTGGTGTCGCTGGTGTGGAGGTAGTGTCGCTGGTGTGGAGGGTGGTGTCGCTGGTGTGGAGGGTAGTGTCGTGGTGGGGAGGGTGGTGTCGTGGTGTGGAGGGAAAGTGTCGCGGGTGTGGAGGGTGGTGTCGCTGGTGTGGAGGGTGTGTCGCTGGTGTGGAGGGTGGTGTCGCTGGTGTGGAGGGTAGTGTCGCTGGTGTGGAGGGTGGTGTCGCTGGTGGGGAAAGGGTAGTGTCGCTGGTGTGGAGGGTGGTGTCGCTGGTGTGGAGGGTAGTGTCGCTGGTGTGGAGGGTAGTGTCGCTGGTGTGGAGGGTGTGTCGCTGGTGTGGAGGGTGGTTGTGGGCTGGTGTGGAGGGTAGTGTCGCGGGTGGGGGGGTGGTGTCGCGGTTTGTGGAGGGTGTGTCGCTGGTGTGGAGGGTGGTGTCGCTGGTGTGGAGGGTGGTGTCGCTGGTGTGGAGGGTGTGTCGCTGGTGTGGAGGGGTAGATGTCGCTGGTGTGGAGGGTGTGTCGCTGGTGGGAGGGGTAGGGGTCGCTGGTGTGGAGGGTAGTGTCGCTGGTGTGGAGGGTAGTGTCGCTGGTGGAGGGTAGTGTCGCTGGTTTGTGGAGGGTAGTGTAGCTGGTGTGGAGGGTAGTGTCGCGGGTGTGGAGGGTGTATCGCTGGTGTGGAGGTGGTGTCGCTGGTTTTGGAGGTTTGTCGCTGGTGGGGGGTGGTGTCGCTGGTGTGGAGGGTAGTGTCGCTGTGTGGAGGGTAGTTGTCGCTGGTGTGGAGGGTAGTGTCGCTGGTGTGGGGGGTTGTGTCGCTGGTGTGGGGGTAGTGTCGCGGTGTGGAGGGTAGTTTCGCTGGTGTGTGGGTGGTGTCGCTGGTGGGGAGGGTAGTGTCGCTGGTGTGGAGGGTAGTGTCGCTGGTGTGGAGGGTAGTGTCGCTGGTGTGGAGGGTAGTGTCGCTGGTGTGGAGGGTAGTGTCGCTGGTGTGGAGGGTAGTGTCCGCTGGTGTGGAGGGTAGTGTCGCTGGTGTGGGGGGTAGTGTCGCTGGTGGGAGGTGGTGTCGCTGGTGTGGAGGGTAGTGGTCGCTGGTGGGGAGGGTAGTTTTCGCTGGTGTGGAGGGTAGTGTCGCTGGTGTGGAGGGTATGTCGCTGGTGTGGAGGGTAGTGTCGCTGGTGTGGAGGTAGTGTCGCTGGTGTGGAGGGTGTGTCGCTGGTGTGGAGGTATGTCGCTGGTGGAGGGTAGTGCGCTGTGTGGAGGGTAGTGTCGCGGGGTTGGAGGGTAGTGTCGCTGGTGTGGAGGGTAGTGTCGCTGGTGTGGGGGGTAGTGTCGCTGGTGTGGAGGGTAGTGTCGCTGGTGTGGGGGGTTTGTGTCGCTGGTGGGGAAAGGGTAGTGTCGCTGGTGTGGAGGGTGGTTGTCGCTGGTGTGGAGGGTAGTGTCGCGGGTGTGGAGGGTAGTGTCGCGGGTGTGGGAGGGGTGTCGCTGGTGTGGAGGGTGGTTGTCGTTTGGTGTGGGGGGTAGTGTCGCGGGTGTGGAGGGTGGTGTCGCTGGTGTGGAGGGTGGTGTCGCTGGTGTGGAGGGTAGTGTCGTGGTGTGGAGGTGGTGTCGCTGGTGTGGGAAGGGTAGTGTCGCTGGTGTGGAGGGTAGTGTCGCTGGTTGTGGAGGGTAGTGTCGCTGGTGTGGAGGGTAGTGTCGCTGGTGTGGAGGGTAGTGTCGCTGGTGTGGAGGGTAGTGTCGCTGGTGTGGAGGGTAGTGTCGCTGGTGTGGAGGGTAGGGGTCGCTGGTGTGGGGTAGTGTCGCTGGTGTGGAGGGTAGTGTTCTGGTGTGGAGGGTAGTGTTCTTTTTGTGGAGGGTAGTGTCGCGGGTTTGTGGAGGTAGGTCGCTGGTGTGGAGGGTGTGTCGCGGGTGTGGGGGGTGGTGTCGCTGGTGTGGAGGGTAGTGTCGCGGGTGTGGAGGGTAGTGTCGCTGGTGTGGGGGGTTAGTGTCGCTGGTGTGGAGGGTAGTGTCGCTGGTGTGGGGGGTAGGGGTCGCTGGTGTGGAGGGTAGTGTCGCTGGTGTGGAGGGTATGTCGCTGGTGTGGAGGGTAGTGTCGCTGGTGTGGGGGGTGGTGTCGCTGGTGTGGAGGGTAGTGTCGCTGTGTTGTGGAGGGTGGTGTCGCTGGTGTGGAGGTGGTGTCGCTGGTGTGGAGGTGGTGTCGCTGGTGTGGAGGGTAGTGTCGCTGGTGGAGGGTTAGTGTCGCTGGTGTGGGGGTGGTGTCGCTGGTGTGGAGGGTAGTGTCGCTGGTGTGGAGGGTGTGTCGCTGGTGTGGAGGGTAGTGTCGCGGGTGTGGAGGGAGTGCCCGCGGGTGTGGAGGTAGTGTCGCTGGTTGTGGAGGGTAGTGTCGCTGGTGTGGAGGTAGTATCGCTGGTGTGGAGGGTAGTGCGCTGGTGTGGAGGGTGTTGTCGCTGGTGTGGGGGGTGGTGTCGCTGGTGTGGAGGGTGGTGTCGCTGGTTTTGGAGGGGTGGTGTCGCTGGTGTGGAGGGTGGTGTCGCTGTGTGGAGGTGGTGTCGCTGGTGTGGAGGGTGGTGTCGCTGGTGTGGAGGGTAGTGTCGCTGGTGGGGGAGGGTAGTGCCCGCTGGTGTGGAGGGTAGTGTCGCGGGTGTGGAGGGTAGTGTCGCTGGGTGGAGGGTAGTGTCGCTGGTGTGGAGGGATTGTCGCTGTGTGGGGGGTAGTGTCGCTGGGTGGGGAAAGGGTAGTGTCGCTGGTGTGGAGGGTAGTGTCGCGGGTTGGGGGGGAGTGTCGCTGGTGTGGAGGGTAGTGTCGCTGGTGTGGAGGGTAGTGTCGCTGGTGTGGAGGTAGTGTCGCTGGGTGGAGGGTAGTGTCGCTGGTGTGGAGGGTAGTGTCGCTGGTGTGGAGGGTAGTGTCGCTGGGTGTGGAGGGTGGGTGTCGCTGGTGTGGAGGGTAGTGTCGCTGGTGGGAGGGTGGTGTCGCTGGTGTGGAGGGTGGTGTCGCTGGTGTGGAGGTAGTGTCGGGTGTGGAGGGGGGTTTGTCGCTGGTGTGGGAGGGTAGTGTCGCTGGTGGGGAGGGTAGTGTGCGGGTGTGGAGGGTAGTGTCGCTGGTGTGGAGGGTAGTGTCGCTGGGTGTGGGGGTTTAGTGTCCTGGTGTGGGGGGTAGTGTCGCTGGTGTGGAGGGTAGTGTCGCTGGTGTGGAGGGTAGTGTCGCTGGTGTGGAGGGTAGTGTTCTTGGTGTGGGGGGGGGTAGTGTTCTTGGTGTGGAGGGTAGTGTCGCTGGTTGTGGAGGTAGTGTCGCTGTGTGGAGGGTTAGTGTCGCTGGTGTGGAGGGTGGTGTCGCTGGTGTGGAGGGTAGTGTCGCTGGTGTGGAGGGTAGTGTCGCGGGGGGGGTGTGGAGGGTAGTGTCCCCTGTGTGGAGGTTAGTGTCGCTGGTGTGGAGGGTAGTGTCGCTGGTGTGGAGGGTAGTGTCGCGGGTGTGGAGGGTAGTGTCGCTGGTGTGGAGGGTAGGGGGTCCGCTGGTGTGGAGGGTGGTGTCGCTGGTGTGGAGGGTAGTGTCGCTGGTGTGGAGGGGGTGTGTGGTGTGGAGGGTGGTGTCGCTGGTGGGGAGGGTGGTGTCGCTGGTGTGGAGGGTGGGTGTCGCTGGTGTGGAGGGTAGTGTCGCTGGTGTGAGGTGGTGTCGCTGGTGTGGGGGTAGTGTCGCTGGGGTGGAGGGTAGTGTCGCTGGTGTGGAGGGTAGTGTCGTGGTGTGGAGGGTAGTGTCGCTGGTGTGGAGGGTAGTGTCGCTGGTGTGGAGGTAGTGTCGCTGGTGTGGAGGGTAGTATCGCTGGTGTGGAGGGTAGTGTCGCTGGTGTGGAGGGTGGTGTCGCTGGGTGGAGGGTGGTGTCGCTGGTGTGGGGGTGGTGTCGCTGGTGTGGAGGGTGTGTCGCTGGTGTGGAGGGTGGTGTCGTGGTGGGAGGGTGGTGTCGCGGGTGTGGAGGGGGGGTGTCGCTGGTGTGGAGGGTATTTCGCTGGTGGGAGGGTAGTGCCCGCGGGTGTGGAGGGTGTGCCCGCTGGTGTGGAGGGTAGTGTCGCTGGTGTGGGGGGTAGTGTCGCTGGTGTGGAGGGTAGTGCCCGTTTTTTTGTGGAGGGTAGTGTCGCTGGGTGTGGAGGTAGTGTCGCTGGTGTGGAGGGTAGGTCGCTGGTGTGGAGGGTGTGTCGCTGGTGTGGAGGGTGGGGTCGCTGGTGTGGAGGGTAGTGTCGCTGGGTGTGAGGGTAGTGTCGCTGGTGTGTGGAGGGTAGTGTCGTGGTGTGGAGGGTAGTGTGCCTGGTGTGGAGGGTAGTGTCGCTGGTGTGGAGGGTAGTGTCGCTGTGTGGGAGGGTAGTGTCGTGTGTGGAGGGTAGTGTCGCGGGTGTGGAGGGTGTGTCGCTGGTGTGGAGGGTAGTGTCGCTGGGTGGAGGGTAGTGTCGCGGGTTTGTGGAGGGTAGTGTCGCTGGTGTGGAGGGTAGTGTCGCTGGTGGGAGGTATGTCGCTGTGTGAGGGTTGTGTCGCTGGTGTGGAGGGTGGTGTCGCTGGTGTGGAGGGTGGTGTCGCTGGTGTGGAGGGTGGTGTCGCTGGTGTGGAGGGTGGTGTCGCTGGTGTGGAGGGTGGTGTCGCTGGTGTGGAGGGTAGTGTCGCTGGTGTGGAGGGTAGTGTCGCTGGTGTGGAGGGTGGTGTCGCTGGTGTGGAGGGTGGTGTCGCTGGTGTGGAGGGTGGTGTCGCTGGTGTGGAGGGTAGTGTCGCTGGTGTGGAGGTAGTGTCGCGGGTGGAGGGTAGTGTCGCTGGTGTGGAGGGTATGTCGCGGGTGTGGAGGGTAGTGTCGTGGTGGGAGGGTGGTGTCGCTGGGTGGAGGGTGGGTGTCGCTGGTGTGGGAGGGTGGTGTCGCTGGTGTGGAGGGTGGTGTCGCTGGTGTGGAGGGTAGTGTCGCTGGTGTGGAGGGTATTTTCGCGGGTTTGTGGAGGGTAGTGTCGCTGGTGTGGAGGGTAGTGTCGCTGGTGTGGAGGGTAGTGTCGCTGGTGTGGAGGGTAGTGTCGCTGGTGTGGAGGGTAGTGTCGCTGGTGTGGAGGGTAGTGTCGCTGGTGTGGAGGGTAGTGTCGCTGGTGTGGAGGGTAGTGTCGCTGGTGTGGAGGGTAGTGTCGCTGGTGTGGAGGGTAGTTTCAGAGAACAATGAGCAATCATTCAGCTGGATATCTGAAAGATTATTCAACATTAAGCTTCGTATAAACTTCACCTCCTTTGTTATCGACAGATTCTCATTCTCTCTCTCTCTCTCTCTCTCTCTCTCTCTCTCTCTCTCTCTCTCTCTCTCTCTTCTCTCTCCTCTCTCTCTCTCTCTCCTCTCTCTCTCTCTCTCTTCCCCCTCTCTTCTCTCCCCCTCTCTCTCTCCTCTCTCTCTCCTCTCTCTCTCTCTCCTCTCTTCTCCTCTCTCTCTCCCTCTCTCCCCTCTCCTCTCTCTCCCCTCTCTCTCCCCTCTCTCTCTCTCTCCTTCTCTCCTCTCTCAAACACACCACACACGCTGTGACTCGACCCCTGCAACAATATATAGGTTAGTACACACACACACAACCTCGGTAATCAGGCCAAGTGTCTATCAACAAGTGTCTTTGACAAATTGTACCCAATTCGTGCAAACCAGCGGTGTCGGGGGGGGGGGGATGTGAATCATGTTTCATCCAAGGAAGTGTGGAGGATAGCTCAGATTTCGTGGATCACGAGCCCCCTCCCTTCGTCATAGCTCCATTTATCCCTTAAATAACAGAAGAGATTTAAACGAGAAAGAAAGCATTGATGGGAGTTTAAGAGAATCAAAGAGATGGGCCCAAAGAAGCTATCACCTTGGGCACTGGAAGAACTAGACGGAAACTGTGCGACCCAGTGGCAACACTTGACAAGAAGTCACTGGAATCTGGCGACTGCTGCAAAGCAGGGACAGCTGCAGAGGTAATCCCAATATACTAATACAGGGATGTAGATAGATAAAAAAAAAACTAGCAAATTAAGATGCCAGATCAGCCAGGCTGTGATGGATATGCGGGCCACTATCAGCAGTAACAACCTGATTGAACAGGCAAGCAACAAACGAGCCTGGTCTAAGACCGGTCTCTGGGACTAGAACTCTGGGAACTCATCAAAAATATCCTGACTTAAGTGTCCACTGCTAGCTGAAATACTAGAAAGAAACAAAGTTTAAAATCTAGAAAGAGGCGGACACACAAAAAAGAGGCCTCATGGGCTCAGAGATCGCAAATCTTCTTTTACCAACTTAAAGTTGTATGGCAGAGTAATGGAAGTAAATCAGGAAAGACATAGATGGGTAGACTGCATTTTCCCAACACACAGGAGTGTGATACATAGTCTAGGTGGGCAAGCAGGAGTAACAGGAAGAAATTCTGGGCTGATGTATAAATACATTATCCCAAGAAATTCATATAAATGCGATAGTGATTAACATTTACGTTATTACAGTCTCCCGCTCCGAGCCCCCTATCGTGTATTATATATATATATATATATATATAATATAAAATATATATATATATATATATATATATATATATATATATATGTATATATGTATATATATATATAATATAGAAGGGGGCCACCTCTGGTGTAAATTGTGGGACCCACAGCCTCGGAGAAGTGGATAAAAAGGCTTCAAGGAAGAATATTTGGATTTTTTTCCTGAAGCCGTTTGAATATAAAATTAAGTCCTTTCTAAAAATTTCCCTTATGCATTTAAAGATATATTTTTTTCATTTATATTAAGATAAAAATTAATTATTTTGTACCAAAAGAACCTTAGGAAACTTACCTAACCTTATTATAATAAACGCAATTTAATTTAGCTTAATCCAGCTAAATATATTTTATATACTTTACAATAATTTAATAATAAACAAACACAATGAAATGTATTTTTTTTCGTTAGGTTCAGAATGATTTTTGTGAAATTGTTGCATACACCAAAATTTTAGCTTGCGCTATTCGGCAAGAAGTGCGCTGCTATTTAAGCCAAAATCCCAAGTTTTACTTATTCGGCACGACATTATTTTATATAAAATAAGACCTAGACTGGACTTTGCGACTCTGATACGACATCTGTCCTTAAGGGGCACGTTAGTTTCCCAGTCTGCTAATAATGCTATTTTTGCTCAGACCTTCGCAACACAATTGTCCTCACAGATTTGTTAAGTTATACCATGAAATAAGGAAAGATCCTGGACTTCACCTTACGATACAGAAAGCAAATGCGGCAGTAATTATGGACAAGGTAGATTATAGTGGAAAAATAAACAAGATTAGGAGACGGGGGAACTCACGCGCCTCTTAACAAGCAAAACACCCCCCTCCCCCTCCCCCACCCCCTCCCCCTCCCTTCTCAACCTGTCCTCATTGTATGTAATATTGTTTATGTTCAATACGTTGGCTGCCCGTATATCCTTGCTTTGTTTGTTGATACTTGTTTGGTGAGCGGCAGAGTAGCGGAAATGAACACTCACCTGGTGGAGAGCAGCATCAGATACGTCGGTCAAAGTGACGTAGTTTCACTCGTAACCAGGGAACTGCCACTGGTAATCCCTTGTCAGTGCTATTGATTGATTTATTGATTTTAAAGCCTTGCTGCTATTTCCGTCATGTAACGTCCTACGGACGGAGCGTTTTTTGATGATTTATTAAACGAGAACTGGACCAAGCCAGCTGGGTGTGATGGGGAAGCAGGTGGGGGGAGCGAGAGCGAGGGAATGTGGGTGACCTTATTGTTATTTGCAAGGCTAATGTTGCCAAGGTACCAACCACGCTTGGCTCCGATTTGCGGACACCGAGAACACAATTTCTACACAACAAGACGGGCAGCAAACAGCGACTATACTCTGGCTGCATCCTTCTCAAGAACATCCCTTCATCTGAGATCATTCATTCCTAGAATGACTAGTCTGGAATATGTTCGTACAGTATAATAACATCGATGAAATAAAGTCAACTGAAAAATGAAATCGCTGGCCCACAGATGGCTCTAACTTCATCCTATTTCCCATTTGTTTGTTTCATAACAATAAAGAGGCTTTCAAGTGAGCTGAGGTAGGTAACAACATTTAGCTTGTAAATAAAATAAATAAAGATAAGAACTCAGCCTCACCTGTAAAATAAATATAAATATGGAGAGAGAGAGAGAGAGAGAGAGAGGAGAGAGAGAGAGAGAGAGAGAGTGTAATTACCTAGGTGCAGGTATACGAAAAATCATCTTTTGATAAACCTTACGTGTAAGTTATTAAAATTCCCACTGGTTTTACTACACACTACGCCTTTGATTTTACTGCTACACTAGAACAAAAAATATTTTCAATATTCCTTCTAAACTGCTTTTAGTAGTTTAATGTTAGAAGCTGCGGTTGATGCTGCCGTCACCACAAACTCCTCTACTCAACATTTACTGAAAAATACATATATAGTTGTCCAATCTTCTCTTCTGCCGTACCAGGAAGATATCTCCAGGGTCTTGTTTTTTTTTTTCTTCGTAGCACATTTCTCAATTCTTGAAAGCAAGTTATTGCATATCAAACTTTTCTAATTTTCAATATATGTTTAAGAGAATTCAGGAACTGTTCTCACGAACGCTTGCTTTAGTCGTATGAAGATCCATTCAGTGGAATTTGTGGTCATTCCACCAAGGCCTTCCTCCGACTCGCGGATCCGCTATGTAAAGTCAGTCTCCTCCTGATACAGAAGTGTAATTAACACAGGTCAGTGATACACAGAAACCTAAGGGAGAAAATAGAGGAGCAATACTGTGTATTACGGCTTCATAATTGTTTCCTCTTCTATAGAAGTGATCTCCAGGAAGACATCCTGTGGTCTCCTTGTGAGAATGTTTCTTCTCTTATTAATTCTCTTTGAGATGTGTTATGTGATATTGTACCTTTGGCTGTGCTGTAAAAGAGGGCCACAGTACGAGCCCGAAATAAACAGTATTCGTCTGCTGTGATTTTTTTTACATGCGAGCTTACTTGTAGCATCACATAGTAAAATGAATGGTGGGCTGGGCTGCAGTGATGACATGAGTTTATGGAGATGTGTATCTAATGTTGGTGCAACAGTTGGCTGGATGCTGCTAGCTTCCCCACCCCCTACCTTCATTCTCCCATCTCCTTGCCTAGTGCTTCTCCTCCCTTCCACCTGCTTGGCTGGTGCTTCACCTCCTCCCTTCCACCTGCTTGGCTGGTGCTTCACCTCCTCCCACCTGCTTAGCTGGTGCTTCACCTCCTCCCTTCCACCTGCTTGGCTGGTGCTTCCTTCACCTCTCTCTCTCTTCCACCTGCTTGGCTGGTGCTTCACCACCTCCCTTCCACCTGCTTGGCTGGTGCTTCACCTCCTCCCTTCCACCTGCTTGGCTGGTGCTTCACCTCCTCCCTTCCACCTGTTTGGCTCGTGCTTCACCCCCTCCCTTCCACCTGCTTGGCTGGTGCCTCACCTCCTCCCTTCCACCTGCTTGGCTGGTGCTTCACCTCCTCCCTTCCACCTGCTTGGCTGGTGCTTCACCTCCTCCCTTCCACCTGCTTGGCTCGTGCTTCACTCCCTCCCTTCCACCTGCTTGGCTCGTGCTTCACCTCCTCCCTTCCACCTGCTTGGCTCGTGCTTCACTCCCTCCCTTCCACCTGCTTGGCTCGTGCTTCACCTCCTCCCTTCCACCTGCTTGGCTGGTGCTTCACTCCCTTCCACCTGCTTGGCTTCTAACATACCCATGTTTGCTGGCGACATCTATTGACACTGGTGGAGCCGCCTCCTCGGAGGCTGAGACTCGCACCAGCCTCGCCTCCTGCCACAAAAATCCAATAAATCTGCATGCTGCTGCAGCGGCTCCAGCTGCACCCGCCTGAAAGGCAAATGTGAACATTCGGCACCAGTCAAATTCTTTTTCGTGTTTCGAGTATGCGGTTGACCGCCGCTGCGTGGAGCAGCCACCGGGTCCTCGCCGCTCGTGGACACCAAGAAGCTAACATCTGGAATACCATGTTTACTAAATTGGTGATGCTTTATTTGTCAGGAGAAATGTGGGAATGTCCCTGACGCAGGTATTAATTCTGAAATGACCTGCTTAGTGTACACTGGAGGTTTTGGTTAAATGAGAGACCTTCAGCTGACATCACAACAGCAGAAATCTCATCCCTCCACTGCCTCCAGTCACATCACAACACCAGCCCCTCATCCCTCCGCTGCCACCAGTCACATCACAACACCAGCCTCTCATTCCTACACTGCCAACAGTGACATCACAACAGCTTCTCATTCCTCCACTGCCACCAGTGACATCACAACACTGTAGTGGAGTGTGGCTTCAGTTTATATGGTCGAGGGCAGGAGAAGTTATGTAATTTATCCTTGCGTGAAAACTTACAAGTGGCAGAAATCTCGTTAGTTTTTTTCATTTCCCTATCTTGCTCAGTCGCCCAAGAGAACCTTGAACCTAAGTTCTGAGAACCTGTAGCGTTGTCAGAACGCTTTGGAACTCGTCAGCACAGTACCAGTCTCTACTGGGAGGTTGTAACCTGTCTGCACTGGCAATGCAGTTTCCTGGACTGGGTTTGCTAGAATTGTCTCCTGGGGTGGACCGGGAGAATTTTCCTTAGGTAGAGCAGTAACAAACTTCTCCCTACCTGTATATTCCTAAGTCTCCAGAAAGAACACTTTCGTTATTTACAGTCTCGTGAGGTTTAAAGTTCTTGATGCCGGCGAAGGGTTCCGGAACTGTAGCTACCTCGTACATCCCTTTCCCCTCTTTCCTCAGATCAAGCCTGATTTTCACCCATTTCCCTGAAACTGGTGATGGGCTTTAGATCTAGAGAATTGTATCTGTGCTCCAGTTCCCTGAATTAAGCCTGAATATCTTCCATATCCCCCCACAGGCACTGTATAATAGTACTGGTTTAGGGCTTCCCCCTTGATTATAATAATCACCCATTCCCAGGACCGTTGTTCCGCACCTACGGATTTTGTGCTTTCCCATCAGAATAATAATACATACATACTCTTTCCTACTTTGACGTAACAGATGCTTCATGGTTCTTACTCTGACGTAGATGTCTCGTAGTTCTTTGATGTAGTGGATGTCTCATCGTTCTCACGCGCTCCGCCTGACTCCTGCAAGTTGGGTAAACCCTCTGTTTAGATCCTCTCCTGTGCCGACAGATCTCTCACCGACACCAGGAAGCTCTTGCCTGCCTCAATAAATATGTCCCAACCTCCACCATGCCTCGCCTACTCCCCCCCCCCCAGGAAAAGCCTCCACTGCCTCCGGAGTCTCTCTCTCTCTTTCTCTCTCTCTTCTCTCTCTCTCTCCTCTCTACGTCTCTCTCTACCTCTCTCTCTACCTCTCTCTCTCTCTACCCCTCTCTCTCTGCCTCTCTCTCTACCTCTCTCTCTACCTCTCTCTCTCTCTACCTCTCTCTCTCACCTCTCTCTACTCTCTCTCTACTCTCTACCTCTCTCTCTCTCTACCTCTCTCTCTACCTCTCTCTCTCTCTACCTCTATCTCTCTCTCTCTCTCTCTCTCTCTCTCTTTCTCTTCTCTCTCTCTGCCTCTCTCTGGGGTCCCTGGCAGGCTGTAGCCAGCACTGATATATGCCCCGTGAAATTCAACGCTGCTGAATTGGCCACACGCTCTTTGACGCGTTAATGTGTTCATAAAGCTGGTGATTAATGGCGGCGTTGTAACGAGCATGACCCGCCGCCGCTGCTCCTGTACATCGCTACAAGGTATTCTGCTGCTGCGGTGCACCGCTAGATGGTGCTCTGCCACGGTTGCTGCCGCTACGAGGCGTTTTGTCACTGGTACATTCCGCTACGAGGGGCTCTGTTGCCGCAAAACTTACAAACGTACCGCACCTTTTAAGCCATTCGCTCTGGGCCAGATTCGGGTCCAGAGAGAGGGGGGGAGAGGTGGGGGACAGAGACAAAGAGACGCACACGCACGGGAAAAGTGTACATTCAATTAGCTTGTTTTCTTCTGCAAATAAATTATCTGGTGAGAAAAATTTAAAGTGTGTAGGTGCGTTACCCTCGTCACTTGAACCTCCCACTCTCTCCTCACCCGACTCAAACTCGTCTCCCACCTGGCTCTCCCACTTACTAGTTACTAGTCTTGAATAGGGAACTAGACAAGTTCTTCCAGGCAGCATATGAGCATTCGTGCTGTGCTGCTAACACCAACAGCCTGACTAGCCAGATCAGCCGAACCCAGGTAGAGGGGGTGATGATCTCCCCGGTACTATAAGCAATTATATAGTCCATCTACTATCTCCTAGTTTAACCTTGCAGCGTTCAATGACCCATGTTAGTCATGGGCTTTCCATGAATGCCAATATTAATAAAAAAATTGATAAAGATACATTATGAACATCGTCACCTCATATTGTGTAAGGTAGCAGCACACTGCTTACGACGACGTGCGACTTTGTAAATGGTCCAAGTGGGACCGAACCGTCGTTGTAAGCGTCTATGTGTGGGTTATTTGTTTATTGTTCCAGTCACGGTATTGTACCTTTTTGTTCTTTATCAAATTCTGTTAAATAAAGGAAAATTTATGTGGATTGCTGCGAGCAAGACGAGGGCGACGATTATTATAGAGAAGGAACGAAAGTCTGGAAAGAAAATGTTGCGTGTGAAGCGTGGTAAATAAAGTTGGTTCTCATATAATGTAGTTTCAATAGCTGGTGTGTTCGCTGTTGGCAAACTTCCATCGTCAGCGCCACCAGACGTAATTGCCAATTTGTTCAATATCATTCTGTCATTATATATATTTTTTTTTTTTAATTTATTTCCAGGGCAGGTGTGGGAGGGGGGAGAGGTCAGCGTAGTAGCCTTGATAGTTATATCTATGTGACTACTAGGGTTGTTTTTTCTTTACTGAGGGTGGAGGTGGAGGTTGGACCTTAAACCCTTTCCTACTCCAGAGCCGGATTTTTTAAGCCCCTGGGCGCCAGGTTCTGCGAGGCCCCAGTGATGCCTTCCAAGGGAAAATAAATTAATCACAACTGTCAGCAGTTCATCATATACGTTATGTAATAATGCTGTAATTATAAACTTACAGCAGTAACTGTGAACACTTAATGTTTGGAGGCCCTCCAACGGGCGGAGGCCCCTGGGCTGCAGCCCCTAAAGCCTCTGCCTTAATCTGTCCCTCTCCCTTTCCAGGATCTCTATCACTCGACCCTTGTCGATCACATAGTCGCCTCACTAGTCACTCCAGCGCCAGAGAGAGAGGAGAGAGAGAGAGAGAGAGAGAGAGAGAGAGAGAGAGAGATGCCAAGACTCATTGGCAGTAGCTGCGTTGAGGAAGATCGTCAGTTTGCGGCACTCATCGCTGTAGGTACCTGACCCGCCACACCAGTAGAGGCTGCCACCTCTTGGGGAAGATGTGAAGGAAAGATGCAAGTTACAGATCAAGCTTTTATTGGGACAGTTTCAAATAAAAACTCGTTTTGCAGCGTGTCTTTTGTTCGTTGTTGTCGACAGTGCGCCATTTGTACCCATCTTTATAATGTTGAAAAAGTCCGGAGGTGTGTTCCGGACGGAGCTGACAACACTTGATGATGATCAAGATACGCGTGCAACAGTACGGCATCAAATACAGAAGCAGTACGTATAATAGTAAAATAGATAATATAATCAGTCCCTCAACATGGGAGAAACGGACTAATTACATCTTTATTTAACTATTATACCTGCTGCCTCTGTATTTCACTAAAGAAGCCTACTGTATAGGCGAAATGTTCCAACAGTGAAGATGCCCAACTGTTGCACGTCTTGATCATCAACTTGTCGGTATTTTGTACCACTTTCAACATTTGACCCCTCAAGGGAGGTTAGTTGACGCTGGTGAGGGGCTCTTGATCTAAGGAATTGGATCTGTGCTCCAGTTCCCTGAATTGAGCTGAATACCTTTCCTCCCTCCCACATGCGCCGTATAATCTTACGGGTTTAGCACTCCCCCATGATTATAATAATTTCAACATTTGAAGTTCAGAACTACAAGCAGTTCCCACAGACTTCTAAAAACATTGTCAGTTGGTCTTTCTAAAATTTAACTAGAGGAAACTTGAAAACAATTATGGACTGAAAAGCTGATCAGTTAGCTTTCACAACGTCAGCGAATACTGACATAGAGGAATTTATTTTCCCTTAGTATGACGTTACCACGGGAGTATTTTAAATTCCCGTACAGATTTTGTATATCAGGGATAAGATTGGTCCGAGTATGCACCCCTGTGGGACACCACTGGTAACATCTCTACTCGGGAGTCTTCTTTCATTAGTGTGACTCTCACACGCAAAGCTTACAGCTATGCGTGTTTTCTTTATAGCTGCAGCTAGTGAGTTCGTGGGCGGCCGTGCGTGGTGGAGGACGGAGATAGGCGGAGGTTGCTAACTGAGGCTTCCAACACCAGCCAATATAGCTTTTTCCTCTGTCTCATGACTTGAAAAGAAGACTAATTGCTACGTCGCTACTGTGGGAGGTGCTTATGTGAGGCTCCTCCCTCGTATCTCACCCCCTCCCTCACATCACACCTCACACTATCGCCTCACAGCCTCGTACCCTCTCACCATTAGCCTGTCACCTTCCACGCACCTTAGCCCCCACACTCACGCATTGTCTGCTTCCTTCACGCTCACATCTCACTTCCTTATCATAAACCTTCAAACATGCCTACCCTCCTATACCATAATCTTGTAGTTACGAATGAAAAAAAACAGTCGCGCTATATTAAAAAAAAATTGCTAACTGGTATACCCTACATTTGTGTGCGTGGTTGTGTTTTCATGCATCAAATTTAAACAAATTTACATACGTTTATATTCATACAACATCGGTTATACGACGGCGAAAATGTCGATCATTTCGTAGGCAGTCGTTTTGCTAATAGTCTGCCGTTTTTATTAAGAGAGAGCCTCTATGGCCCTGTTGCTAGAAACCTTCAGCGTGGTGCTAAATTTTATGCTTTTACAGCAGAGGCACAAAACTTGCAAATATTCCACATGTTCTCTGTGCGATAAGCCAGTTGGAAACAGACTTGTTATTAAACAGTGGTTCAGAGAGGAGACATCCTGTCTAACCTTAATTGAGTTCTGTGTTGAAGTTACGAAGATCAGCTGAAAAAAAGAATGGGTGAACTGTAGTCTCCTAAAGTGTCAAGAGATTTAAGGGAGTTACTCGCAGGAGACAAAACTACAATAAGGAACCCAGGCTGGAGTGACTGGGTGAGTACTCTAATGGATACTGGAGTAGTTGGAAGTGAGGTATCAAAATGGAGAGAAGTAACAAGTGGAAAGCAAAGAGGCACAAAACCGCGAATCGGAACAATACACAAATAACTCATGTGCTGATTCATTTGTGTAACAAGTGTAGTACCAGAAGGGTCTGTTTTTGGACCCCTGATAAATAACCATATGTAAATAACGTAACTGGTAAAATACATTTCTTTGTCACAGTTTATGGATGCCTCAAAGCTAATCAGTAGAATAAAGACAGAGAGGAATGCAGAATGGTACAGAAAAACATGAAATTAGTTACAGTAATGTACACCAAGTGGCTCCTTGAGTTTAACCCTCAGGCAGTTACATGATTGTGAGAATAGGATCAGGATGTAAGAGGCTACATAAAGAGCACCGCTTGTAAGAGTCAACTTGTAGATTCGGAACGAATGAGTCAAGGGTTAATATCACAAGCATTTTACTTTAGCTACACAAATCAAAATAACAGGGACATATGCCGAGTTGATAAATCAAAGACTTCCTTCAGGAAACTGACGAGAACCTCTGTACTACACTACATACGTAATGTCTCTACTGGAGTATGCGGCGCCACCATGGAACTCTCATCTAATCTAGCACAAAAAAAAAAGTTAAGTTCAGAGATTTGCTACAAGTCTGACCCCGAAACTGAGAACTGAAACACGAATGTTGGTTCAGGTAAATTCTGCATCACTTGAAAATGGTGACCCAGAGGAGATGTAATAACCTAGAAGATGCTTAGAGCCTGAAGAAACCTTGGGCTTAGAGTGCCAGGAAGCACCATCCACCGGGCCTTGAGAGTGCCAGGAGGCACCATCGGCCCGAGCCTTGAGAGTGCCAGGAAGCACCATCGGCCCGGGTCTTGAGAGTGCCAGGAGGCACCATCGGCCCGGGCCACTAACAAAGCCGGCCAGACCTGCACCTCGCTGATAAGCTGAGCAGACACTGACACCCGAGGAAGCAAATTAGGCCACCAAGATACTTTTTTTTGGCACCGAGGAGGGGGGGAGGCAGTGGTGGGGAAGGTGAGGTGATGGTGGGGAAGGTGAGGTGATGGTGGGGAAGGTGAAGTGATGATGGGGAAGGTGAAATGACAGTGGGGAAGGTGAAGTGATGGTGGGGAAGGTGACGTGACAGTGGGAAGGTGAGGTGATGGTGGGGAAGGTGAGAGGGTTAGAGGATGCAAAGGCCATTAATATTATATTTATTATTCTTATTTACTATTCATGGGGAAGCGCTAAACCCTTTGGGTGTGATTCATCTGGTGAACTGGAGTTAGTCAGGTTTGATCAGAGGGAGTGGGAGGGGGGCCTCCAGTTCCCTGGATCAAGAGTTCTTCAACAGAGGCACTTCTCAAAGAGGGGCGAGGACACGCTGGCATAAATTGGTTGTACAGTATACATGAGGGATGAGAGAGATGTACCAACATTACTATAACACCAGCAGCCTCAGTTACCCACCTCTTCTGCCATAACACCAGCAGCCGCAGTTACCCACCTCTTCCGCCATAACACCAGCAGCCTCAGTTACCCACCTCTTCCGCCATAACACCAGCAGCCTCAGTTACCCACCTCTTCTGCCATAACACCAGCAGCCTCAGTTACCCACCTCTTCTGCCATAACACCAGCAGCCTCAGTTACCCACATCTTCCGCCATAACACCAGCAGCCTCAGTTACCCACCTCTTCTGCCATAACACCAGCAGCCTCAGTTACCCACCTCTTCTGCCATAACACCAGCAGCCGCAGTTACCCACCTCTTCCGCCATAACACCAGCAGCCTCAGTTACCCACCTCTTCCGCCATAACACCAGCAGCCTCAGTTACCCACCTCTTCTGCCATAACACCAGCAGCCTCAGTTACCCACCTCTTCTGCCATAACACCAGCAGCCTCAGTTACCCACCTCTTCCGCCATAACACCAGCAGCCTCAGTTACCCACCTCTTCTGCCATAACACCAGCAGCCTCAGTTACCCACCTCTTCTGCCATAACACCAGCAGCCTCAGTTACCCACCTCTTCTGCCATAACACCAGCAGCCTCCACTACCATAACAAGCCTTCACAAATTATACAGGCATCCACTCTCTCATTTTTAATATATTACGCCTAAAACGCAATAATGTGGAAAATCCATTAACGAAGTATTACTTAAAGAATGACTGAGCCTCCGCGATGCGTCCATCACAGCGAAAGGATCCCTGTCGAATCCTGGACGGGGAAGGATACCCGTCAGGATATCTTGGGATAACGCTTGGGGTGGTCACAAAATACCCGCTCTTAAAAGAGCTAAGACGACGTTTCAGTTAGTCTCGGACCATTGTCCAGTCAAAGTGAACGAGAAAAGGGAGAAGGCAGGAAGACAGGTTGGGAATAGGGAGAGGAAAGACTGGAGTGCTACCGGTAATAGTAGTAATAGCAGCAGCAGTAGTGGTGGTGGTGGTAGTGGCAGTAATAATGAACGTAATACTACAGGTAAAAGCTATAATAGTGTGGTAGTAGTAGTAGTAAAAGAATTAGTAATGATAGTATTAGTTGTCCGTATGTGATGAGCCTTCGGTTTTTATATGCTGTGAAAGAAAGCAAGGGATATGCACTGCTCTTGTATTGAACGTGGATGCCTCTCATTGTCCAGTGTGTGACCCCACTCCCAGGAGGTCACATCTCAGTGAAAATAGTATTCTTGGCATTGTTGATAAAACAAGTGGCCTCAGGTGGGCATGCCTGGTAAACCTGTGTGTGTGTGTGTGTGTGTGTGTGTGTGTGTGTGTGTTAAACCCCGACCCTTGTGTCTGACCCTCTCTCTCAGTGGACCAACCAAAGTTTTAATTGGCCTCACACAACCTTCCTTGCTTCTACAAAAAAGGTGGTGGTAGTAACTTTAAAGTCTGTGTGCATGCTGGTGGGTAGGATTCTAGTGGACTGCATTCTGGTGGACGTCATTTTAGTGGGCTACATGCTGGTGGGGACAACCCGAGGGTGTTTCTGTGTACTGACTAAATTTAGCCTCATCAGTGCGTAGGTAGATCAGATGTAAATCTTATCTTCTAAAAAATGTTGTGTAGAAATTACGTCAATCTAAGATAACTGCATTTGTATTTGAATGAATACAAAGCGCAAGCAAATCAGATCTGAAGATTTGAAAAGTATTATAGTAACGGGGACCAATATAGTCATCTCAAGCCAGAAACATGACCAGGTCAGAGAGCAAGAAATATTTTTTAGTATGGGGTGGTGAGAAATGGTATACCACAGACACTATTTATATGTCATATTATTGCGGTATACTGACTAGTTGAAGAACATGACTCGTCACTAGTTGAAGAACATGACGCGTCTTCGCCTGCACAACAAGCCAACACGTTATGGCAGTAAAAATACCCAAGTGTTGTAAATGTATCTTTATTGATCACGATGGATACACACAAATGTAGTATAATTCAATCCTTTATTGACAAAGTTTCGCCCACACAGTGGCTTCTTTTTCAAGTCGCAAACATGGAAACCTGGATGAGTATATAATGTATGCATATCTGGGGAGCGTAGTTAGGTGTGTTGAAACTGAAACCTTAGCCTTTACAACTATCAGATGCATGATAGAGCAGGGTTGTATGCGAGAGGAACCTGTCTAGCATGAGTCAGCATGCCCACTGCAGTGCTACATTCTGTTGTTAGTTAGTTACCCAACATAGCAAGAGGCTCAGCTATATTATAGAAGCCGTTGTTATGATTTGAAATTGTTTGACATGATGAGTGGCGACTCCAGGATCCTGGGTATTGAAGTGGTGGTGTCTTTGAAATTGACGACATTTGTGTTGCATCTCTTGCCATGGAGTTTCGTGCTGTTTCATAATATTGTAATGTTTTCTATAGGTTCAGGACCTTAGGGTCTTGAAAATCTCCCCGTAGTCTCTTACTAAGAGATTAAACACTTTCAGACTTAATTCGTGTACGAATGGTATATAATACCGACAAGATGAGAGTAAGACACATGTGCAACATCTGGGTATCTTTATTGTAGACGTTTCGCCATCCAGTGGCTTTATCAATACAAATTCCATTCCTGGAATTTGTATTGATAAAGCCACTGGATGGCGAAACGTCTACAATAAAGATACCCAGATGTTGCACATGTGTCTTACTCTCAGACTTAATTCGCGCGGTGTGATCTTAATAACAATACGAATTTTGTTGGCCTCTGCTCCCATTTTAGTTTATACTCGTACCTCATCTAATTTGGGGATCAAACTCGAACAGCATATTTAAGGTGAGGTCTGACAAGTAACATACGATGTTAAAATTATCGTGAGTGTGTTCTTGAAATTTCATGTATCAACGGTAGAATATGTCGACAAGTTTGTAAATAAGACGCAATGTTTCGTCCACCAGGGACTCGATCAATGGGAACTGATAGTCTCTGGTGGTCGAAACGTCTTCTCAGTACAGTGCCATAAATTGCACATTGTCTTATAAATATAAATGTCCTGCTATGAAAGTTAGCATTCTGTATGGTGAGTGTAGAGGGAGGGTGAGTGAGTGTAGAGGGAGGGTGAGTGAGTGTAGAGGGAGGGTGATGAGTGTAGAGGAGGGTGATTTAGTGTAGAGGGAGGGTGAGTGTAGAGGGAGGGTGAGTGAGTGTAGAGGGAGGGTGAGTGTAGAGGGAGGGTGAGTGAGTGTAGAGGGAGGGTGAGTGAGTGTAGAGGGAGGGTGAGTGAGCGTAGAGGGAGGGTGAGTGAGTGTAGAGGGAGGGTGAGTGATGTAGAGGGAGGGTGAGTGAGTGTAGGGGGAGGTGAGTGAGCGTAGAGGGAGGGTAGTGAGCGTAGAGGGAGGGTGAGTGAGTGTAGAGGGAGGGTGATTTGAGCGTAGAGGGAGGGTGAGTGTAGAGGGAGGGTGAGTGAGTGTAAGAGGAGGGTGAGTGAGCGTAGAGGGGGGGTGAGTGAGCGTAGAGGGAGGGTGAGTGAGCGTAGAGGGAGGGTGAGTGAGTGTAGAGGGGGGGTTTGAGTGAGTGTAGAGGGAGGGTGAGTGAGTGTAGAGGAGGGTGAGTAAGTGTAGAGGGAGGGTGAGTGAGGTAGAGGGAGGGTGAGTGAGCGAAAGGGGGAGGGTGAGTGAGGGGTAGAGGGAGGGTGAGTGAGCGTAGAGGGAGGGTGAGTGAGCGTAGAGGGAGGGTGAGTGAGTGTAGAGGGAGGGTGAGTGAGCGTAAGGGAGGGTGAGTGAGTGTAGAGGGGGGGTGAGTGAGTGTAGAGGGAGGGTGAGTGAGTGTAAGGGAGGGTGAGTGAGTGTAGAGGAGGGTGAGTGAGTGTAGGGGGAGGGTGAGTGAGCGTAGAGGGAGGGTGAGTGAGCGTAGAGGGAGGGTGAGTGAGCGTAGAGGGGGGGTGAGTGAGTTTTAGAGGGAGGGTGAGTGAGGTAGGGGGAGGGTGAGTGAGTGTAAGGGAGGGTGAGTGATGTAGAGGGAGGGTGAGTGAGTGTAGGGGGAGGGTGAGTGAGCGTAGAGGGAGGGTGAGGTGAGTGTAGAGGGGGGGTGAGTGAGTGTAGAGGAGGGTGAGTGTAGAGGGGGGGTGAGTGAGTGTAGAGGGAGGGTGAGTGAGGTAGAGGGAGGGTGAGTGAGTGTAGAGGGAGGGTGAGTGTAGGGGTGGGTGAGTGACTATAGAGGGAGGGCGAGTGAGTTTCGAGTATGGAGGGGGGGGGGGACAACAGCGGGCGGGAAGAGATAGTGGAGTGCGGGGTAAGGCAGAGTTACATAGAGGGTCACTCACTGCGTAATGAGCCATACACCGACGACCCATCCAACCACCCACCACCGCGCCCTTCCATCCGTCCTCAACCTCCAGTTTGCCCTCCCCCCTGCCTTCCCATCCATCCATCCATCCACGCGCCCCTAACCCACCCTCCCTCTCCCTCATGGAAGGGAGGGAGGGTTAGCCAGCGCAAACACGTTTCTTCCGGCGAAACATTTCGGCATTAAAGATTTCGAAGTGTCGCAAATGTCTTATTGACAGGTGCCAGAATATAGGATCATTTACTTCTTAAATGAGTGAGGATCACAGTGTCAGGAGCATGGGATCAGCTGCTTCTTGATCTGAGGATCACAATGTCAAGGAGAATATAGGATTTGCTACTCGAAGGACAGGTACCTCTGATAGTTTACAGCACCAGCTGATGTAGACTGATGTAAACTATCACCAGACTAACTGAATTCCGAGAAAAGTCACTCATATTCATGAAATGCTAAATTAATCAAATCCTGGAGCGGGTGGATGTTTGAACCCATGGCTAGTGAGACTAACTCACAAGCCGGTGCGTTAACCACTGACCTGAGAGTTGTAGGACTCGCTCGTCATAAGTTCAAATCCCACTCGTTGCCTGATATGTTTGCAGTTG
Source organism: Cherax quadricarinatus (assembly GCF_026875155.1). NCBI lineage: Eukaryota > Metazoa > Arthropoda > Malacostraca > Decapoda > Parastacidae > Cherax > Cherax quadricarinatus. Next base: position 12,746,301 of record NC_069437.1, on the reverse strand, counting down.
TGTTATTACGATTTCGTGAGTCATAATGTTAAATTATTTTATCCACAGTGGCATATTACCAGCCATTCTGGTAATAGAAAAAATCTTGATTTTTGTCTGTTTTACGTACCGTATTTTCCGGCATATAATGCATATAAGATGTTTTTAAGCAGTTGTAACGTTACTAAACAACTGCTAAAGCGTAACACTAAATCTATCCTTGACCCTGAGCTTGAGCATATAAGACGCAGGCTGATTTTCTAAGACTTTTTGCGAGGGGAAAATAGTGCGCCCTATATGGCGGAAAATAGTGCGCCTTACATGCCGGAAAAGGCTGTAACCACATTACCTTGCCTAAATGCAACCACGTCTAGCTAAATATTATACATGGTAACTCACAGCCACGTGTAACTACGTTGTAATGTTCTTGTGATTCAAGTCATGACTGTGCAGACTTATTACTATTACGCTGAAATCAATAAAATTGTCAATACGTTACCTCTAACTTGCTTAGTAAACAAATTTTGGAATCCAGTCCCTGGACTTACTACGCGTACCAGAAGAGCTTTTAACTACCGCCCACATTATGGGTATGGAGGGCATAATAAATATATTAAGCTATGACTGTGCCCTACATAAAACTGGTAGCTTATAAAGGTTTGGTTGTCTGTACACACACATTCACCCTGGATATACGCTGCCTCACAGTAATGAGTTGGATTACTAAAAAGGATGCGTGAAAGTACACAAATAACCCGCACATAGGAGAGAGGAGCTTACGACGACGTTTCGGTCCGACTTGGACCATTTAAAGTCGCACTGCATGAAAGTCGTATAAAGTTACTTTGGATGGATTAGAATGTACTGACTTATATCACATTGTAGTAGTAGTGTTGGTGAGGAAATGGAGGAGAGGATGCTGTAATGAGGGTGCAAAAGTGAGGGTGTAAAAGGGAGAAGTGGGGAATTAGATAAGGGTAGGGAAAAGAAAGTACCTGGAGTTTACCTGGAGAGAGTTTCGGGGGTCAACGCCCCCGCGGCCCGGTCTGTGACCAGGCCTCCTGGTGGATCAGCGCCTGATCAACCAGGCTGTTGCTGCTGGCTGCACGCAAACCAACGTACGAGCCACAGCCCGGCTGATCAGGAACTGACTTTAGGTGCTTGTCCAGTGCCAGCTTGAAGACTGCCAGGGGTCTGTTGGTAATCCCCCTTATGTGTGCTGGGAGGCAGTTGAACAGTCTCGGGCCCCTGACACTTATTGTATGGTCTCTTAACGTGCTAGTGACACCCCTGCTTTTCATTGGGGGGATGGTGCATCGTCTGCCAAGTCTTTTGCTTTCGTAGTGAGTGATTTTCGTGTGCAAGTTCGGTACTAGTCCCTCTAGGATTTTACCAGGTGTATATAATCATGTATCTCTCCCTCCTGCGTTCCAGGGAATACAGGTTTAGAAACCTCAAGCGCTCCCAGTAATTGAGGTGTTTTATCTCCGTTATGCGCGCCGTGAAAGTTCTCTGTACATTTTCTAGGTCGGCAATTTCACCTGCCTTGAAAGGTGCTGTTAGAGTGCAGCAATATTCCAGCCTAGATAGAACAAGTGACCTGAAGAGTGTCATCATGGGCTTGGCCTCCCTAGTTTTGAAGGTTCTCATTATCCATCCTGTCATTTTTCTAGCAGATGCGATTGATACAGTGTTATGGTCCTTGAAGGTGAAATCCTCCGACATAATCACTCATAAAGCAAGAATGGTAAGTCTTGGAGAGCTGCAGCCGAGATGAGGTGAATGTTGGTAATGAACGCTCGGGAAATGCTCGACTCTGAAGCCATTCATCATTAAGTAACTGGTGGTAGAAGGAAGTAGTAACGAAAGACAGTGAAAGACGGTCACCCAGGACAATCAACGGGGAGAGAGAGAGAGAGAGAGAGATCAGTGGATGATGGAGGGAGATGACAAGAGAGAGAGAGATGAAGTACCAGAGATGGTAATGGGAAAATTGCAAGGGGCGATAATGAAACGTAGGAAGAATGCAAAAAAGATGGAGGGGAGGAGCAAGAGAGAGAGAGACTAAGGGAAGAGGTTGACAAAGTGAATCTACAGAACTCAAAATTATTCTTACGTTACTAAACATATTTTCTTGAAAGATTCCAAACGTTAATTTCGTAACCTGTAACTCTTATAGCTCAGGTTAGATTAGGTTTCACGCACCTGATAAAATATGCCTCTATATATATATATATTATTTTATATATATATATATATATATATATATATATATATATATATATATATATATATATATATATATATATGGGAATTGACACAGTTACTTTTTGCTGATGATACTGTGCTTATGGGAGATTCTAAAGAAAAATTGCAAAGGTTAGTGGATGAGTTTGAGAATGTGTGTAAAGGTAGAAAGTTGAAAGTGAACATAGAAAAGAGTAAGGTGATGAAGGTATCAAATGATTTAGATAAAGAAAAATTGGATATCAAATTGGGGAGGAGGAGTATGGAAGAAGTGAATGTTTTCAGATACTTGGGAGTTGACGTGTCGGCGGATGGATTTATGAAGGATGAGGTTAATCATAGAATTGATGAGGGAAAAAAGGTGAGTGGTGCGTTGAGGTATATGTGGAGTCAAAAAACGTTATCTATGGAGGCAAAGAAGGGAATGTATGAAAGTATAGTAGTACCAACACTCTTATATGGATGTGAAGCTTGGGTTGTAAATGCAGCAGCGAGGAGACGGTTGGAGGCAGTGGAGATGTCCTGTTTAAGGGCAATGTGTGGTGTAAATATTATGCAGAAAATTCGGAGTGTGGAAATTAGGAGAAGGTGTGGAGTTAATAAAAGCATTAGTCAGAGGGCAGAAGAGGGGTTGTTGAGGTGGTTTGGTCATTTAGAGAGAATGGATCAAAGTAGAATGACATGGAAAGCATATAAATCTATAGGGGAAGGAAAGAGGGGTAGGGGTCGTCTTCGAAAGGGTTGGAAAGAGGGGGTAAAGGAGGTTTTGTGGGCGAGGGGCTTGGACTTCCAGCAAGCGTGCATGAGCGTGTTAGATAGGAGTGAATGGAGACGAATGATACTTGGGACCTGACGATCTGTTGGAGTGTGAGCAGGGTAATATTTAGTGAAGGGATTCAGGGAAACCGGTTATTTTCATATAGTCGGACTTGAGTCCTGGAAATGGGAAGTACAATGCCTGCACTTTAAAGGAGTGGTTTGGGATATTGGCAGTTTGGAGGGATATGTTGTGTATCTTTATACGTATATGCTTCTAAACTGTTGTATTTTGGGCACCTCTGCAAAAGCAGTGATAATGTGTGAGTGTGGTGAAAGTGTTGAATGATGAAAGTATTTTCTTTTTGGGGATTTTCTTTCTTTTTTGGGTCACCCTGCCTCGGTGGGAGACGACCGACTTGTTGAAAAAAAAAAAAAAAAATATATATATATATATATATATATATATATATATATATATATATATATATATATATATATATATATAATATATATATATATATATATATATAAATGTGTGTGTGTGTGTCGTGCCGAATATGTAAAACTGGTCAATTAGCAATAACTAATTTAAAATTAAGTCCTTTGTAAAATTTTCTCTTATACGTTTAAAGATATATTTTTTTCATTAATGTTGATGTAAAAATTTATAATTTGGCACCAAAAGGAACTTAGAAAACTTACCTAACCTTATTATAAGAAACAATTTATTTTAGCCTAACCCAACTAAATATATTTTAGATTTGTTTACAATAATTTAATACTAAACAAACACAGTGAAATATATTTTTTTTCGTTAGGTTCAGAACGATTTTGGCGAAATTATTGCATACACAAATTTTCACTTGTCCTATATGGCAAGATGAGTGTTGCTATTTAAGCCAAGATCGCAAGTTCTGTCTATTCGGCACGACATGTATATATGAGTTCTAGTGAACATGTGGTGAAACACTGGAGCGACAACACACGTAATTCTCATTATGAACTGGTCGCTAAGTCGCCGAGTTGAACCACTCCCGGGGGGACAGAAACTAATGAAAGATATTTCTTAATCTGCGACCATCCAATCAGCTGGTGTTGACAGCTCAAGCCACATTGGTCACCCGTTGATGCCGGTGTTGACCCATGGGTGATAGGTTTCGTGTGATGGTATGGTGGTTATCGTGTGGTGATGCTTACCTTTTGCATGTACTGAGGTAGAAGATGGGAGGAATGGGCTTACGGGATACAGGGATACCTGTCTTGTATCGCGTAATGACCGAATCTCGTTTATTTTTTTTAGCGTATTCCTGGTCATGTGTTGAAATTTTTATTATGCAGAAATCTAAAACATTCCGGCGGCTTTCTAAATTACTTTGAAATTTGTACCTGCCACTTTGAAATCAGTATACTCCCGTCGCTTTCAAATGAACACACGTTTTGTTACCTTGAAGCGAATATCTTCCTCTCACTGTAAATCGTCCCGCTTCTCCTCAATTTGAAGTCGGCTACCTCTTCGCTTTGAAGTCCAGCTTACTTCACGTCCTTTCTGTCGTTCTTTCATTCGTTGTCTTGCATTTAATTATCTCTTAACTTTCTTCGGCGTCCGCCATTCTTTCAGTAGATTCGTTTATTAAGTTTCCTCAGCTTCTTGTCTTCTCAGTTGCCTCTCTTATTTACTCGGATATTTCAGCTCTTCAGTGTCATTCTTTACCTGGCTCAGCAGTGTCTTCAGTTTGGCCTCAGCAGTGTCCTCAACCTGGCCTCAGCAGTGTCCTCAGCCTGGCCTCAGCAGTGTCCTCAGCCTGGCCTCATCTGCGTCCTCGCCCCAAGTTACTCAGGGACCAACTTGTGCTTCTCTGTGGGGTTGCTACAAGGGAAACAGGGCAGCAACTGCAAAGTTTGCAGGAGTTGTCTGCCGGATATTTGGTCGCCTTGACTGCTGGTGCCCGCATTGGCCTGCATCTACATCCACCAACGCTCTGTGTATACACACAGCTGTGTTTACATGGCTGAGATTTAGCTCCTGACCTTCTCCAGCCACACTGACATTTACAGGGTTCTCGCCTCAATGGACTTATTTCTTCCTCTGAAATTGTGTCTAGTGTTTGCTGATACCACAATCCTAAACTAGCTCATTTAACCTCCTTACTTCCCTGAGACTTAAACTCTTCCTAATAGTCCAGTGATTTGTTTGTGTATTCTACGTGTGCTCCCTTGTACTTGAACCTCTCATTATGAGCACAGTATCTTAGATTGTTATTTGTCATGTTTCTTCCCTGTCGCTCCTCCAGTGTCGTCATGATCAGGTCCTTTAGTCTTCCCTCACAGCTCGTATCTCTCAGCTTTTAGGCGAGTCTTGATGCAAATCTTTTGACGTACTTGAGTTGCAAATTTTATGATGGGCCTTAAATGTGTCGTGTAAAGATCTCTGAATGGTTTTGTGCAATTTGTTAGATTCTCGTATACTACCGAAGTTGAAAATTGTATTTTCAGCTCTGGGCGAATATGTTTTGGTCTGATTTTAACTCCCAGGTCCTTGTCTTTCACGATACTTTATTCCTCTTCTTGTCTCTCCTCTCTTCCTCTATTCCCATGTCCTTACACTTGCTCAGTTACACTCCAGTAACAACCTGTATTAATCATATTTGTAGAACTTTCTAACCATCACTGAGTCTGTCCTTCCTTATTTTTATCCTCATTACTACTATGTTCCCTTTTAGGAATTTCCTAAATTCGTCAGAGTTTCCTTTGTGGAGTTTGTCTACTTGCTTCTGCTTCTATTTTTTAGTAAGGTGGTCAAAATCTAATACTGTGTAGTTGCTAGCCGCAAGTGGTACCTTTTATTTGATTATTCAAGTGCAAGGCTTATTTAGTTTGAATATGAAGTCTGGCGATATGTTTATCATCATGGTAACCCCAGGTCCTGTTTGTGATATAAACAGTTCATTTCTCTTCCCTCCTCTCCCTTTAGACTATATTACGTTTCCAGAGTAGCCCGTACTCCTTGCATCTCCAGCACCTGCCTCGGTGTCCCTTCCAGCACTGCCGCCCCTTCGAGCACCCGCCTCGCTCCACCAGCACCCACCGTGTCCTCCAGGACCCGCAGCACTTCCCTCCCCGTCCCCCGGCCCGGCTCCAGCGTCTTCCAGGAACCAAGAGCAGATCTGTTACCTCTCATCCCCTCGGGCAGAATCTTCAGATTCTGAGCCAAGATATAACTGAATTGATTGGAAATGTGGCCACTCGGTCTTTCTTAGCGAAAATCTTAATGGTCTTAGTTTTAAAATGAAAAATTCTCTAATGATATATTAATGAGGAGAGGGTTTCCTTGGCAGCCCCGGCCAGGGCTATGGAGAATGGTTAGCCCTGACAACATCAACAGGTGATTAATGGTGGCTGCCAGTTCCTCTGCCTTCATCCAGCCCTCCTCAACCTCACTTGTTGCCTTGCCTGCTGCTGCTGCCTCACTTGTTGCCTTCCCTGCTGCTGCTGCCTCACTTGTTGCCTTCCCTGCTGCTGCTGCCTCACTTGTTGCCTTGCCTGCTGCTGCTTCATTTGTTGCCTTGCCTGGTGCTGCTGCCTCATTTGTTGCCTTGCCTGGTGCTGCTGCCTCATTTGTTGCCTTGCCTGGTGCTGCTGCTTCATTTGTTGCCTTGCCTGGTGCTGCTGCCTCATTTGTTGCCTTGCCTGGTGCTGCTGCCTCATTTGTTGCCTTGCCTGCTGCTGCTGCCTCACTTGTTGCCTTGTCTGCTGCTGCTGCCTCACTTGTTGCCTTCCCTGCTGCTACTGCTGCCTCACTTGTTGCCTTGCCTGCTGCTGCTGCTTCATTTGTTGCCTTGCCTGGTGCTGCTGCCTCATTTGTTGCCTTGCCTGGTGCTGCTGCCTCATTTGTTGCCTTGCCTGCTGCTGCTGCCTCACTTGTTGCCTTGTCTGCTGCTGCTGCCTCACTTGTTGCCTTCCCTGCTGCTACTGCTGCCTCACTTGTTGCCTTGCCTGCTGCTGCTGCCTCACTTGTTGCCTTGCCTGCTGCTGCTGCCTCACTTGTTGCCTTGCCTGCTGCTGCTGCCTCACTTGTTGCCTTCCCTGCTGCTGCTGCCTCACTTGTTGCCTTGCCTGCTGCTGCCTCATTTGTTGCCTTGCCTGGTGCTGCTGCCTCATTTGTTGCCTTGCCTGGTGCTGCTGCCTCATTTGTTGCCTTGCCTGCTGCTGCTGCCTCACTTGTTGCCTTGTCTGCTGCTGCTGCCTCACTTGTTGCCTTCCCTGCTGCTGCTGCCTCACTTGTTGCCTTGCCTGCTGCTGCTGCCTCACTTGTTGCCTTGTCTGCTGCTGCTGCCTCACTTGTTGCCTTCCCTGCTGCTACTGCTGCCTCACTTGTTGCCTTGCCTGCTGCTGCTGCCTCACTTGTTGCCTTCCCTGCTGCTGCTGCCTCACTTGTTGCCTTGCCTGCTGCTGCTGCCTCACTTGTTGCCTTGTCTGCTGCTGCTGCCTCACTTGTTGCCTTCCCTGCTGCTGCTGCCTCACTTGTTGCCTTGCCTGCTGCTGCTGCCTCACTTGTTGCCTTGCCTGCTGCTGCTTCATTTGTTGCCTTGCCTGGTGCTGCTGCCTCATTTGTTGCCTTGCCTGGTGCTGCTGCCTCATTTGTTGCCTTGCCTGCTGCTGCTGCCTCACTTGTTGCCTTGCCTGCTGCTGCTTCATTTGTTGCCTTGCCTGCTGCTGCTGCCTCACTTGTTGCCTTCCCTGCTGCTGCTGCCTCACTTGTTGCCTTGCCTGCTGCTGCTTCATTTGTTGCCTTGCCTGGTGCTGCTGCCTCATTTGTTGCCTTGCCTGGTGCTGCTGCCTCATTTGTTGCCTTGCCTGGTGCTGCTGCCTCATTTGTTGCCTTGCCTGCTGCTGCTGCCTCACTTGTTGCCTTGCCTGCTGCTACCTCACTTGTTGCCTTGCCTGCTGCTGCTTCATTTGTTGCCTTGCCTGGTGCTGCTGCCTCATTTGTTGCCTTGCCTGGTGCTGCTGCCTCATTTGTTGCCTTGCCTGCTGCTGCTGCCTCACTTGTTGCCTTGTCTGCTGCTGCTGCCTCACTTGTTGCCTTGTCTGCTGCTGCTGCCTCACTTGTTGCCTTCCCTGCTGCTGCTTCTGCCTCACTTGTTGCCTTGCCTGCTGCTGCTGCCTCACTTGTTGCCTTGCCTGCTGCTGCTGCCTCACTTGTTGCCTTCCCTGCTGCTGCTGCCTCACTTGTTGCCTTGCCTGCTGCTACTGCCTCACTTGTTGCCTTGCCTGCTGCTGCTGCCTCACTTGTTGCCTTCCCTGCTGCTGCTGCCTCACTTGTTGCCTTGCCTGCTGCTACTGCCTCACTTGTTGCCTTGTCTACTGCTGCTGCCTCACTTGTTGCCTTCCCTGCTGCTGCTGCCTCACTTGTTGCCTTGTCTACTGCTGCTGCCTCACTTGTTGCCTTGCCTGCTGCTGCTGCCTCACTTGTTGCCTTGCCTGCTGCTGCTGCCTCACTTGTTGCCTTCCCTGCTGCTGCTGCCTCACTTGTTGCCTTGCCTGCTGCTACTGCCTCACTTGTTGCCTTGTCTACTGCTGCTGCCTCACTTGTTGCCTTGCCTGCTGATGCTGCCTCACTTGTTGCCTTGCCTGGTGCTGCTGCCTCACTTGTTGCCTTGCCTGCTGCTGCTGCTGCCTCACTTGTTGCCTTCCCTGCTGCTGCCTCACTTGTTGCCCTCCCTGCTGCTGCCTCGCTTGTTTCCTTGGCTGCTGCTGCCTCCTCAAAGATTTAGGTTATACCATGAATTAAGGAAAGATCTTGGACTTCACCTTGAACATGTTGTTAGAAGATGGAGGAACTTACGTGCCCCTTAATAACCCTCATGCAGTCGATATGTCTTGGATGTAATAAAACAAGCATCACTTTTGGCGAGGCTTGAGGAGATTGACCACTTATCAAGGCTAAGGATTGATAGCCTCAGAACTATTACTTCTACCATCTCCAGTGTGATATTTGAGTGAAGTAGCTTGCTGTGCAGGCGAAACGTTTCGGCAATAGCCAATTGTTGCACGTCTTGTTCATTTAATATACCACGAGCTGTAAACTGCTGATTTTATTTCCTCTTCCCCCTCCCTCCAGATCAGTTCCTGGGGCTGGAGCTGCCACATGAGCGGGTGTTCCGTGGAATGTTCCGTGTACGGAGCGGCGACCGCTGGACGTCGCAGCTGTCTGACCACACTAACCCTTCATACATCACCACCGCCCAGCAGTACGCTACCCGCCTCGACACTATCTACGGCAACTCCGTCTTCAAGAACGTCTTCATCCGCTCCGAGGTGCTGGGCCTCGACCGGTAAGTGGCAACCATGCTCTTGAAGAAATAGTTTACCGTACCTGTAATATTATACGTAAACATGGATCGGGTGGGGTTTGAACGCCGTTGGTTCAACCCCCATCCGGTACGTGGTTTGTTTGTAATTGTGTTATTGCTATTTTGTGAGTTGTTATAAGTAGTAAGGCAGAAATTGTTATCCCCTGGGGGTATCTCATCTATATTCACGTGTCAACAATAATGGCGGACACTGAACACATTCTGTGTATAAAAGTATTATTGCCATTTTTCAGTTTTTCGTTATAGTTCTACATTTATGGATCATCATGTATAAGAAACCAAGCTGGGAGATAGTGACGCTGCTCTATTTTATGGCGTTAGCCTAGGTTAAATCTGTATGAATTTAACATCTGTGTTAATTGCAACCATTAATGTATAATAATGGGTAAAGCTAGTAGTAAGCCTGGACAAGAGCTTATTTTAGATTATCTCTGTTGTCAGCTTACTGCTGACAGCTCTGGTGTGATTCTGTTGGAACGTTTGACACCAGATTAATGTGTCACCAGATTAATGGTGTCACCGCCTAAGGTCACTGGTGACTCCCTGATAACTGCTGACACGTACAAGATCAAGAATCACCAGTGATGGAGACACTACATAATATATACATCCAGAGGTATACGTCTCTCAGGGATTAATGAATTCTTGACTGGTGGTGAACAGGTGACACAGAGCCTTTATAACCCCTCCTTGAATTGATAGGTTTTAAATCCCCAGTAATTCAGTCTGATGATACCAAGAACAGGCAGTCTATACCAGTATGAAAAAAATTGAAAGATTTCCTTTGTGATTTTAAAAGTCAGAAAAGAGAAGACGTCATATTGTCAGCAAGAGTCAGCAGATTCACAGACGGGGGGAGGGGAGGGTAGAGGGGGGATGAACATGCAAGGAAATGGAGTGAGAGGGAAAAGGGGGGGTATGAAGTCAGTATACGATAATTGTTATGGTGCCAAAACTACTCTTGGTGCCAGTGATGGTTGTGGTGTTACAGGGGTGCCAACGACTCCTTGGTGGTACACTTCAACCTGCACATCAACTACCGTCGCCTGCACCTGGATGCCGCTGACCTGTACCTGGTGATCATGTCCGAAATACGTCGACCAGACGCCTCAGCCCTCACCGGAGTCTCAATCGACGAGGACTCTGTTGAGATACAAGGTACGTACGCCACCACAAACCTCCCTTCCAACTCTTTCCAGCTCTTTTTCCAAGTCTTCAAACTCTTTTTCCACTCTTCAACAACCAGCGTGTGGTTCCTTCTATTTCAGGTGCCACCAAGTCTCTCCCGCTGCCAGACGTAAATCACCCATTTGTATAATTTCGTTATTGGCTTTCAGCTACAGGTATAGGTTAAATAAGGTTTACCTAACCTTAAATCCCTAAATATTTAATTTTTGACCCTAGACCGTGTGGAAATTAATGCGCTGCAACGCCTTGCTATCTGGAGGACTTGTCACATTTTTCCCTCGTACCTCACATCAACGTTTCTCCCAATTAACTTATAGCGGTTTACTGTAGCATTGAGCCCATAGCGTGTGTCTCCAAGTCAGTTTTGTGTGTCAAGTTTGTCACTGTTATATACAAACGCTGAGAGTCTAATCCCTATCTTTCGAGATTAAAGTATTCTTGATTGCTGGTGTGTAGGTGATACATAACTACAATAAGCATCTCAGTAGCAGATATTAAGGCCAGTTAACCAACCAGACTAAATAGCGTGAGAAAGATGCTAACGTTATCATTTATTCCTGGACGGTGAAAATGTCATCGCTACACGAGAAGTTGTCGTAAAGACTACAAACTTATGGGAGAAACAAAAAAAAAAAAACGAGATTTGTCATCCAGGACAATGAGTGGTGATGTAGGCTCGAGCCTCGGTTCTTTAATAGGGAGACTGGCTCGCTACCTCACTCGCATGGTCATCTATCAGTGTTGTAGTTACTTATGTATTCAGGCGAGATTTCACGAGGCATTTGCAGGTAGTTGGAGGTTGCTGGTAGCCGCAGGTTGCTGGTAGCCGCAGGTTGAGCTACCACATCCTTCTTCTCACTTATATTATTAACACTGCTTCCAACTTAGTCAAGGAGAACATCGTTAATTAATGTGGCCTCCTAATTAATTACCTCCTCTAATTGCTTTTCTACCGTAATTAATCAACGGCTTAAATTGATCGTCTCGGTTA
>NC_069437.1:12704763-12724763 GCF_026875155.1 Cherax quadricarinatus | reverse complement strand
TTTTTTTTCCAGTGGTTTTGTACGTATTTATGTGCACGTACCTACGTGTGTGCTTACATGTGCACGTACCTCAGCGTATCCTTGGCATATAGTAGGGCACACCTTTCACCCTCCCAGGAACTGCCCCGTTAAGGACAGTTTTGCTTTATTTTGCTGAGTTACCTGCACCTGTCACCTCACTGTCATGTTGTGTTTGGTACACTATTCAAGGAGGTGCCTTGATGCTGCTAAAGGGCTCTCGATCTAATTAATTGGAGTTACTTTCCAATTCGTCGATCAGACCTGGTTCTCATTCCAGAGGGCGCTGTGTAACCCCGGGGATGCAGTAAATTCTTTTAAGGCACGAGCCATCTCTAGTTATATAGTACCAGCAGCGGCAACACAGACAGCAACAGCAGTAGCAACAGCACCTAAACCAGCAGAAAAAAGACCAGTACTTCGACTCTCACCTATCCTCCCCCATCTCCACCACTACTACCACAATCACACTGCTGAGGCATCCTCACCTGAGTCACTGACACTCGCCCAGTTTGATTTACGACTCCAATATCCCCGAAACTTTTACCATCCTTCTAAAATTTCTTCTAAACTTATTTACGAGATAAAGAGAAGTGAGGAGAGTACTGTCAGGAGGCAGAAGACGGCATTCTTAAGGAGGAGTTTTACTGTGTAGTGAGTGGTAGATCCTTTACTGGTGGATGGAGTCCAAGGATGGGTGGCCTCTGTCTTGAAATGCGTGTGTTCGGTATTTTGTCGTATCGGAACCTTCCATTGTGTTAGTCTACCTCTCGCATGTTACCTCCCCATCCTAGGTCTTTAGTATCAGCATCTCCCCTCCCCCACCCCTTTCCCAATATCAACTCCCTCGTATCATTTCTCTCCCCACTATCAGTCTTACTCCTGACATGAGCTCGCCCCGCCATCTTTCTCTTCCTTATCGTTGGTTATACCTGATCTGATCCCACTGAAGGTGTTTCGGTCCAGGGCCAACTGAAACGTCATCTAGAATTTATCCTGTGAAATCTGGTTGCTTTTGAATTGTTGCAGCTTCGATACTGACTGTTATTCTTGCACTCTGTCTACCCTACAGAGCGGACACCCTCGCTGGAGATCCTGCCGCCGCACCTCGACGACAACTTCCCCAACCTGAAGGCGGCGCCCATAGCTGGCCACGAGGTGACGCCCTCCAGGAACCACCTAACAACCTCCACCCCTCCGCCCACTACCACCCTGCCACCCAGACGGTGCCAAGCTCTAGACGTAACCCTGTGTGCCAACCTGCACCACAACGTCACCACCTACCCCAACCTGCTGGGTCATCCCGACGCACGTACCGTAGAGCGTGACATCATCTCCGTCAGGTGAGTTTCTGATGGTACTTGTCTGAGCGGCAGGTTGACTTCTTAATACTGTCAGAGATCGTGTGCTGTGAAAATTTACTTATCTGTCAGTGTGAAGGTGACAACTTGCCGGTTGTATTGAATATTAGTATCCTTGTGATAACTTGAGGAAGCCTCTTCTGACTGGCTTTAAATTTTCAACGCCCCTTTTTAACTGTATTAGAAACTTATTCCTTGCTGTGTCTCATGTACGAAACTGTTCTGCATAACACATGCGAGTTTAGTGTTTGCTTTATATATAATTCAGGCACGACCCAGGGCCTCAGAAGAGAATAATAGGTACTAGAGAGGATCTCATAGACTGTGAGTGTTCAACAATTTATCAGCATAGCACAAAACTGTGACTTGCAAATAAGTATTTAAAATACACACCTCGGTAATAAATAGTTGAGAATAAGAAAGAACGTGGCCCTGCGTAAGTATGCGTTGTTATGCAAAGCCCATGGATGACTCGAGCAGTCCTGGATGGTATGTGAGAGACGTGCATGATCGGGAAGTGGGAGATGAGACTGAAACACCCAGATACATATTTACTGTTAGGTCAGTGGTTCTCAAACTGGGGTCATGGCCCCTAAGAGGGTCACAGCAAGATTTTAGAGAGGCCACGTTCCAAGAAAATTCTGAGAAATCTGAAGTGAATCGAAGCACTATTTATTTTAACCTGGCGGAAGAGAATTTCCCTCGTCGCTTTGTTTTGATTATGTCGATACATTTTAATATTTACATTTTACGATGTTAGCCGCTTGTAACGTATAAACTCAAGACTTCACGGGTTGTGCTCCTGTCTGTGTGATTAGCGTTGGGCTGAAGTGAAATGCTCCGCATACGTGTGTGTTATTACTTTCCAAATGGTAATCAACTTCAGTAGTGTGTGTGTGTGTGTGTGTGTGTGTGTGTGACACTGTCGTATACGATGTACATTTATTTAAATACTGAAGAAAGGGAACACGGGGATTTTGAGGGTTGCTTAAAAGGGAGTCGAAGTAAAAATGATTGAGAACCATTGTGCTGAGGCAACAGGTGTTAGGAGATTTCCCAGTATGTCTGAACTACGCCCAAAATCGAATGTTCCTTCTCTCTCTTGCTCACTCCCTCACCATCGTCATTACCGTCCCCTACAGGGAGGTAATAGACTCTGAGTGCCACCCGCTGGCGCAGGAGTTTCTATGCGAGCTGCTGCAACCAGACTGTCGTCGGGCGCAGAGCATGAACCCCAGCGGGGTGTTCGAGGATCACATCATCAGCCCCTGCAGGGACTTCTGCGAGGAGGTGATGAGTACCTGCGGCAGGCGCCTTCCCCCGCACCTCCGCCTCGCCATAGACTGTGCCAGCTTCCCTGTGCTTGACGGAGGCCACGAGTGTACGGCCAAGCCAGGTAATACTTGACGGGTGCCATGAGTGTACAGACAAATAAGGTGAGACACTGCCTCCTTATCTTTCTCTCCCCCTCCCACCTCCCTTAATCTCCTCTCCCCCTCCCAACCTCCCTTTCTGCACCTTCCACTCACACTAACTTACTCTCCCTTTTGTTTTCTTAATTCCTTACCTACTCATACCAACATTTTTTCCTCTCCCTCCTTCCCTTTACTCCCTATCTTCCTCTTTACCTACACTCTCTCTGCCTCCCTTTTCCCCAACCCTCCTTACTCCCTACCTGCATTTATTTCCACCCCTCCCTACCTCATTCCTTCTCTATGTTCCCTCCCTCACTTTATTCTCTCCCTTCCTCCTGCTGTATAATCCTCCGGGTTTAGCGCTTCCCCCTTGATTATAATAATAATAATCTCCCTTCCTCCTTATGTTTCCAACATTATGTTCTTAAGAATCACTGTCTTACCTCCACCATCCTTTCCATCCTCCTTCCCTTATTCTCGTCCCACCTTTCCCATGTCAACACTGCTACTAAATTTCCATCAAATTACGCAGGCAGTGTAACCGTCCCACCGCCCCTCCCATATTACCATCCTCCACGCATCCCTCCTTTCCTACTGTCTTCTTTCCCTCGTTCTTCCTTCCAGCTTCCTTTCTAACTCCCCACCTCCTTCCTTCACTTCTCCTTTCCCTTTCTTTATCTTCCTTCTCCCCTCTCAAAATCCCCCTCCATCCCTTCCCTCCATCCGTCTCTCCCTCCACAGCTGGGGACGGAACTCCACCATGATGGTCGGGTACGATGTGCATTCATTTACCAGGTAAAAATCCAGACATAAAGAGGATTTACTTTTCTTTTCAATGGTGGAGAAGTTTGGTGCTTCAGTTCCATTAATGTTTGACACAGAGAAAAGACGGGAATTCCTTATGGCCCAGTGAGCGTGAAGATCTGTCGTCCAAGTTGTCTCTGGTGGTTTGGGGGGGTTTTTGGTTGTTGGTATTGGTGGTATTTGGGTAGTGGTGGTAGTTGTGTGGTTGGGGTTTCTTGGGGGCAAAGGTAGTATTACCTTTCCCAATAAAAAGGGAAAAATTGGGACACGGGAACAAGTCCCCAATTTTAAATAAATTTAAAACCTTTGCAAATACCGTACTCGACTTGAACACTTCGGGGGCTGCCCTTGGTACGGGAAAACCCTGATTGTGGTTCTTGGAAAAGCCAGGACAACGGGAGGGCCCAAATGGGCCCCAAAGGGGTACATCTGTGCTAGGGGTAATGGCAGGTGTATAGTAGCAAGAGTCGAAAATTTCTTTTTCCACTGTTTTTATTAATTACCCTCTGCTTTTTTCTTTTCAGGGGGAAAATATTTCTGCTTTTTCTGTCGATCTTTTCCTTTCTCTCTCTCTCCTTTCCTCCCTTTTCCCATCCCCCTTTTCCCATTTTTCCTTTTCCCCCCACCCTTTTCCCTTCCCTCTTCTTCCCCTGGTTCGGGCCCTCCGGGGCGTCCCCACCCAATGTGGTTTCAAAAAATTTTACCCCCGCCACAATTTACCCCGCTCACCCACTTAGGGTTTTCTGCACTCTTTAAAATAAACCCCCAAAACTTTTATTTCCTCCCAACCCCTTTAAACCCTAAAGCTAAACCCACCGCAAACCCACCAAACCCCATCCCCCCCTCCCCCCAAAACCCCCCCTTAAAACGCCTCATCAAGCTGGGTCCCCCCCCCCCCACTCCGGGAAACCCCCCATCCCATTTCAAAAGCCCCCCCCGTTTTTTTAAATTTGGGGTCACCCCTCGATACTTTTTACATTTCCCCATCCCCATCTCCATTATAAAGGAACTTTTTCCTTGAAAATTTTGGGGAGAAATCACAAAACCGCTTGGAAATTTATACTCTTTTTCCCAGTGGTGTTCTGAAATACGGGAAAATGTTACTTTTTTTTACTGTGATCTTATTTTTGGGGTGTTTATTATATATTATTATAAAATTATATATAAAATATTTTATATATATATATATATATATATATATAATATAATAAAAAGGGAAAATTTTTGGGATAAAAGGAAAATAGAAGCACAAAAAAAGAAGAGGTAAAGGTTTAAAACTAAAAGAGGGGGGCAGTTGGGGAAAGGGAATATAAACAGCAAAAAAAAATTTTGGGGAAAGGATAGAGGGGCTAATAAAGAGCATAGGAAAAGGGGGTCGAAGGGGTTGGGGGTGGGTTTTAAAAAATTGTATTTTTAAGGGGTGTTTCTTGCAAAAGTTTGGGGTTTACAGGAAAGGGGTTTGGCAGGAGGGAAGAGGAGCATTGGTGGAATAAATATGAAAAAGAGAGTAGTAAGGGAGAAAAAAAAAATAAAATTTTTTTTTTTAAAAAAAAAAGGAGGGAAGAGTATATGGAGAAAAAGAGAGAAGTTAAGAGAGGGGGTTTAAAATTTTTTTTTGGGGGGGGGGGGGGTTTTTTTTTTTTGGGGGGTTTTTTTGGGGGGGGGGGGTTTTTTTTTTTTTTTGGGGGGGATTTTTTTTTTTGGGGGGGGGGTTTTTTTGGGGGGGGGTTTTGGGGGTTTTGGGGGTTTTTGGGGTTTTTTTTGTTGGGGGGAAAAAGGGGGGGGGGGGTTTGGGGGTTTTTTTTGGGGGGGGGGGTTTTTTGGGGGGGGGGGGGGGGTTTGGGGGGGGGGGGGCGGGGGGGGGGTTTTGGGGGGGGGGGGGGGGGGGGAAAGGGGGGGGGGGGGGGGGGGGGTGGGGGGGGGGGCCGGGGGGAAGGGGGGGGAAAATTTTTGGGGGGGGGATTTTGGGGTTTAAAAAGGGTTTTTTGGGGTGGTGGGGGGGGAATGTGGCAGATGTTGCAAGTGTATGGTGTAGGAGGTAGGTTACTGAAAGCAGCAAAGATTTTTTCGAGGATAGTGGGGGCCAAGTTGAGTTGTGGAAAAGGGGGAAATTTTTTCCCCAGTAAAATGGGCCCCTTAGACAAGGATGTGTGATGTCACCGGGGTTTGTTTAAAAAATTTTTATAGAGGGGTTTTGAAGAGAAGTAAAGCGGGGTCTTGGCAAGGGCGTGGAGTTAAAAGAAAAGAATCACACACAAAGGGGGAGTTGTCAAGCTGCTCTTTGCTGTGACACTTGCTCTTGGGAGATTTGAAGAGAAGTTGCAGAGATTGGTGGATAAATTTGTGGGGTGCCAAAGAAGAAAATTAAGGTGAATACAGGAAAAAGGGAAGGTTTGAGGATAAAAAAAGATTAGGTGGAAAATTTAAATCAGATTGGAGGGAAGAGTAGGAGGAGGGGAACGTTTTTGATTTGGGGGTGGGGGTGCAGCAGTGGGGCTATGAAGATGAGGTGAATCATAGAATTGATGAGGGAAAAAGAGTGGTGGTGCATTGGGGGGTCTGTGGAGACAAAGAAAATTTGTCCTGGAGGCAAAGAGGGGAAAGTATGAAGGGGATAGTTTTTCCAACGCTCTTTATGGTGGAAACGGGGTGAAAGAAGTTTCAGGAGGAGAAGGCGGGGCAGTGGAATGTATGCTGAGGGCAATGGTGGTGTGAATATAATGCGAGAATTCGTAGTTTGGGAAATTTGGAGGAGGTGCGGATTACCAAAAATGTTGTCCCGGGGTGAGGAAGGGTTTTTGAGGTGGTTCGGCATGTAAGAAATGGAGCGAAACGAATGACTTCAAGATGTATCATTGTGTGGGGAAGGGGGGTAGGGGCGGCCCCAGGAAGGGTTGGAGGAGGGGTAAAGGGGTTTTTGGGTGGGGCAGGGGGGTAAAATTTCCCAAGGGCAGGCGGGGAGAGTTTTGAAATGGTGGGGGAATTAACAAATTTGGGTTTTTTTTAATTGGGGGGGTGCGGTTAAAATTTTGTGGGGGCGGGGAATTTAGGGGGTTGGATTAGGAAAGGAGGCGAAGATTTTGATTTTCCTGGGTGGGGAAGGGGGAAAAGGGTGGCCCGGGGAATTGGGGGGAGGGGTGGTTTTTGTTGCGTTTAAAAACGGGTGGGGTTTTTAAGGATTGGGGAAGAAAAAAGGTTTTTTTTGGAGTGGGGGAGTGTGAAAGTTTTTTTTTCGGGCCACCCGGCCTTTGGGGGAATCGGCCGTTTGAAATTTAAAAAAAAAAAAAAATTTAAATTATATAAATTTGAATTTTTTTTTATTTTAATATTATAATAAAAAAAAAAAAAAAATATATAAAAAAATTTAAAAATTTATATTTTAAAAATTTTAAAAAAAATTTTTTTAAAAAATATATAAAAATATTTTAAAAAAAATTTAAAATAAAAATATATAAAAATATAATATAATATATATATAATTTATATATAATATATAATATATTTATATAAAATTATATAAAAATATAAATAAAATTATATTTTTAATATTTATAATATATATATATAAAATAATATATTTATAATAAATATATTTAAAATTTTATTATATTTATATAATATATAATTTATATAAAATATTAATATATTTATATAATATTTATATATAATAAAATTTTTATTTTTTAATATATTTTTATATATATTTTTATATTTTAATATATTATATATATATATTTTTAAATTTATATATATTTTTTAAATATATAAATATTTTTATATATAAATATATATATAATAAATATTTTATAAAATTTATATAATATATATTTTAATTTTATATAAAATAATTTTATAAAATATATATATATATATATATATAATATAATTTTTATTTATATAAAAAATTTTTAATTAATATATATATAAATATATATTTTTAATATATAATTATTTTATATATATAATATATAAAAAATATTAATAATATATTTATAATAAAATATTTTTCTATATATATATTAAATATATAAAAATATAAAAATTTAAATTTATATAAAATTTATTTTAAAATTTTTTATATATAAAAAATTTTATTTTATATATAATTTTTATATTAAAAATTTAAAAATATAAATAAAAAATAAATATATATAAATATATATAAAAATATATATATTTATATATAAAAAAAAATTTATTTTATATATAAATAAAATAAAATTTTAATATTTATTAAAAAATATTTTTAATATAAAAATAAATTATATATTAAAAAATATATATAAATAATAAAATATAATAATAATATAAAAAATATTTTATTTTAAAATTTTAATATTTAAATATATAATATTTTAGATATATAAATTTTAAATATATAATATTTTATATATATATATAAATTTTAAAATATATTTTTTTTTTTTTAAATTTTTTTTAAATTATAACACCGGCCCGACCCCACCAAGGCGGGGTGGCCCGAAAAAGAAAAACTTTCACCACTTCACTCCTCACTGTCTTCCCGAAGGGGTTTTACACTACAGTTTTTAAAAATGAAAAATTAACACCCCTCCTTAGAGTGCGGGCACTGTATTTCCCCATTCCAGGACTCAGTCCGGCCCCCCCGGTTTTCCCCTGAACCCCTTCAAAAATGTTACTTTGCTCACATCTAACAGCCTCAAGTTTAAAACCATTTGTTCCATTCATCCATCAAACCGCTCCGCATGCCTGCGGGAAAAGCCCAAGCCCTCGCACACAAAACCTCCTTTCCCCCCCTCCCCCAAACCCCTTCCTGGGCCCCCGCCCCCTACCCGCCTTCCTTCCACTACAACTGATACACTTTAAAGTCATTCGTTTCGCTCCATTCTTTAATTCCAACCCCCTCAACAACCCTTCCTCACCCCCTTGGAAAACTTTTTTGGTAATCCCGCCCCTCCCCCTCTTCCAAACTACGAATTCTTGCATTATTTCCAACCACACATTGCCCCTCAGACATGACTTTTCCCACTGCCTCCAGCCTTCTCCCCTGCAACATTCATCACCCACGCCCCCACCCATATAAGACGTTGGTAAAAATATACTTCATACATTCCCCTCTTTGCTCCAAGGACAAAGTTTTTTGTTCCACAGACTCCAAGTCACCACTCACTTTTTTTTCCCTACAATTCTTGTTTCCCTCATCTTTCTAGACCCATCTTTCATGACCCTTTTAAATTATTATTATTTTATATTTATATATAATTATATAATTTGGTATTTATATTATATTATATATATATAAATATATATAATATAATATATTAATATTTATATATATTTTATATATATTTAATTTATTATATATAATATTATATTATATATAATAATATATATATAATAAAATATATATAAATATATATATATATTTAATATTATATTATACAGTGCGAACCGTCCCCCCAAAGGATGAACCAGGGCCCAAGCACAAAGAGACAACACCCAAACCAGGGACCCATAGCCATCAACGACAACCCTGGGGAAAGCCCCCATCACTAAACAATTATTTTGCCAAATCGGAAGTCTATAAGGCATGGTATTTTCTGCGGGATTCAGGAGGTTCATGGAATTCGCCTCCACCTCAAAGAGATGGAAAACCAGTACTCGGTGAATCTGCATCAATTCTTCTCACCGATTTAAAAACTTTCGTCAAAATTGGCCTGGCTGGGCGATCCCGAAAAAATTTAAAACCTTTCTTTTTTGGGCCTATTTTGTGCTTTGAAGAAGAGGGTGGGGGAACAGACCATTGCAGTTGGAAACCTTTTCCGCCGTTCGTTGCTAAAGCAGCAGTGAAAAACATTCCCCTAAAAATCTGCCACTTTACTCAGCCACACCAACTGGGCTTTGGGGTCTCTCAAGGCAGTGAAGCTGCAGCTATCGGAAAGGGGCCTACATCAGGGACCTCCCAGAAGACAAGGCCATAGTCAAACTTGATTTTAAAAGCCTTTAATATGGTGAAGAGAGATGCTAACTTCCAGCCTTCGCAGTGAGCTCAATATCTGGTACTGGATGACGGCACTCTGGCAGGTATAAAAGAGTCCTGGGGGGGGGGGCCTAAAGGGTGAAAACACAGGGAAAAGACTTGAGACTCTTTCCCAATCCTCAAGTGAAAAATATCACAGCAAACGGAAATAATAAATGCTGTGCGAAGAATCCTCCAAAGTCTAAACTACAACCCCGCCCAAACGTCCCCTTTGGGGGGGCACCGCTGGGTCATCGGGCCATCGATACTGCCCTCGGGGAAAAATTGAATGCCTCATAGAATGGAGGAGAGAATAAGCGATTTTTGATCCCCATGATGCTCTGTATCTCCTCACAAGGTGTTTACTATGCTCGATGAATTGACGCACACCTGAGATCAATTTTTAAGAAGGCATAAACCCGTCACTAGGGATGACAATGGGATCGGGCATTCCTCCCAGTGCCTGGGGGAAAAGAGGTAAAGCATGTTGCTTTACCTGCTTTTTCATCTCGTGTTTGGCTTCTGTCATTAGTCAAAAAGTAGTGCCCAAAGTTGAGAATGGGGTAGGACTTAGACCCAGGTTTATGAAGCACGATTCGGGGACACCTTACAGACTCCCCCCGTAGACCAGCCCCCCCAAAAACAGCCAAAAGCCAGGGGGGAAAAACCGATCATAGAAAAAATCGCCAACACAATGCTTCCAATGCTTCGGGAAAATAACAAAGCCGTCTCCTGGCAGTGAAGGCACCACTTCAGGAGATTTCCTTTTTGCTGTTCCCAATTCCTCCTGGGCCCCGTCCGCCCCACGGCCATTGGGTTTGGTTTTTGCTCTTCCCCTAGCCCCCCCCATCCTCACCGAAATGGGTGTTTTTGGGGGCGGGCGACAGTGATCAATTCGGACTTCATGGTCTCGTGTTCACACATGGGGGGAATACCCAGACTGAGGTAAATGAATAAAAAAGAGAAGCCCCCCAAACCCCCTTTTTCCCCAGCTAAAGGGGAACCCCCAAGTACAGAGGTCTGATGGAATCAAAAGCGCCCTGATGACCCCACTATGCTACCCTGGAGGTGGAAAGCAGATTGCCTGGGATACCCCTGGCTCCCACATTGGCAGCACCTATTGCCATACTTGTAGGGGAAGGGGTGGAGCTGCCACCACGGGGAGCCCCAAAGATCCGAAAATTGAAGCCCTTCCCCCTTGCTTTTTAAACTTCTTCCCAATAGGGTCGGAGACCCTTGGACTGGGGCAAGTGTCTCTAAAGTTCCTCAAAGAGCTGGGTGAAAAGCTCATCATAGAAAACCAAGGACCACAGGCGACCAGCTTCCTTTTTAGGATCGTGTTTCGATCCAGAAGGAAATGCCCGCAGCTTCGGGACTGGCCCACCCCCAGGGGAGCTGGGGGAAGTATTTGAGATTAGCTCTGAGTTACCTACTTGTTTTATTTCTTTGTATTTTTGTGAATGTTTTGGCCAAAGTTTTTGTCTTTAAAAAAACATACTTGAAAAATAGGGGGTGGTAGGGGAAAATTCTCAAACAGCTTCGGGGGAACCCTTAAGTTTTCCCGAAGCAAGTTTATTTTTTCTCTGAGGGAGGGTCCTACGACAGTTTTTAGAGGTGGGACCTCCTATAAATATAGTTAATATATATTAATATAAAATTTTTATATAAATATATAATATATATAATATATTTTAAAAATATATTTATATATATATATTATATATTATTATTTTATAGAAAGAGAGTAGTAAAGGGGGAAAAAGTTGCATAGGAAGTTTTTACAAAGTAGAAGTGATGCAAGGGGGAAAATTATGGGGGAAAAAAAGGGGGGTTTTAAAAGATGGTGAAACAATGTAAAAGAGACAAATGGAGAGTGGGTGAGTGTTATGAACAAATTTTTTGAAAATAAAAAAAGTTTTGGAGTGAGATTAAAAAAGTTAAGAAAGCCTTTGAGAAAAAAAATGGATTTGTCATTTAAAAAAAAAAGAGGAGAGTTATTAAAAGGAGGGTTTGAGGTATTGGAAATGGAGGGGAAAATTTTGAGGAATTTTAAATGTTGTGAAGATAGGGAAGCTGTGATTTCTGTTAGGGCAAGGAGGAATAAATCTTTTTAGGAGTGAGGAAAACCTTTGTGAGTGTGGGGGAAGTTCGTGAGGCAGTAGGTAAAAAGAAAGGGGGTAAGGGACGGGATTGATGGGAAAAAGATAGAAATGTTAAAAGCAGGTGGGGATATAGTTTTGGGGTGGGTTTTGGGGCAATTATTTAATAAATGATGGAAGAGGGGAAGGGACCTGGGTTGGGGAGAGAGCATCATTTTTCCTTGTATAAAAGGAAAGGGGGTAAAAGAAGTGCAAAAATTATAGGGGGATAGTCTGTTGAGTTACCTGGTAAAAGTGTATGGTAGGTTATAATTGAAAGAAATTTAAAAGTAAAAACGGAAAATAGGATAGCGATGAACAAGGAGGCTTTTGGAAAGGTAGGGGGTGTTGGCCAGGTGTTTACAGTGAAACATATAAGTGAAAAAGTATTTAGATAAGGCTAAGAGGGCTTTGTGGCATTATGGATTTGGAAAAGGGGGTATGACAGGGGGATAGGGGGCAAGGGGGGAGTTTGCAGTTATGGTTGGGGGGTAGGTTCTGAAGCAGGAGGTTTTTTTGAGGATAGTGGGCTCAAATTAGAGTATGTGGGAAGAGGGAAATTTTTTTTTCCCCGTAAAAATGGCCTTAGCAAGGATGTGTGTTCACCGTGGTTTTTTAATTATTTTTTAGATGGGGGTTTTAAGAAAGTAAATGCAGGGCTTGGCAAGAGGGTGGAGTTAAAAAAAAAAATCACACACAAAGTGGGATTGTCACAGCTGCTCTTTGCTGATGACACGTGTCTTGGGAGATTCTGAAGAGAAAATTGCGAATTTGGATGAATTTGGGAGGGTGTGCAAAAAAAAAAATTAAAGGGGAATACAGGAAAAAGTAAATTTATGGGATAAAAAGATTAGGGGATAAAGAATTTAAAATAGATTGGAGGGGAGATATGGAGGAGGTGAACGTATTTAGAAAATTTGGGATGGACGTGTCAGCAGATGGGTCACGAAAGATGAGGTGAATCATAGAATTGTGAGGGAAAAAGATGATGTGCATTGGGGTTTTGTGGGAAAAGAACTTTGTCCTTGGGGCAAAGAGGGGGAAAGATGAAAAGTTTTTTACCAACGCTCTTAATTTTGGGTTGAAAATGGGTGATGAATGTTGCAGCGAGGGGAAGGGGTGGAGGCAGTGATGTCATGTCGGGGCAATTTTGGGGGTGAATATAATGCAGAGAATTCGTAGTTTGGAAGTTAGGAGGAGGTGCGGGATTACCAAATATCTTAAAACATTCACGTCTTCCATACTCCTCCTCCCCAATTTCATATCCAATTTTTCTTTCTCTAAATCATTTGATACCCTCATCACTCTGTGTTCACGTTCAACTTTCTACCTTTACACACACTCCCATATAAAATTTGCCCTTGCTGCCTTCAAGAGGGCACAGGTTAGATTCCTGAAGATATTTATGGTCAGTTTGACCGTTGGCGTGCGTGCTGCCACCAGTAACAGTCTGGTGGATCAAGCTCTGATCCACCGGGAGACCTGATAGAGATATTAGGGGACCGGATGCGGGGGCCTTTCTCTCCTCTACAGGTAAACTCCAGGTGGACCCAAGTGCAGCTACCTGTTTACTTCAGATACCTCTTTCCCCTTTCCCTTAACTTCAAGTACACCCCCCCTCTTCCCCCTTACCTAAAGTACCCCCTCCCTCGTCCTCCCCTTCCCGACCTAACTTCAGGATATACCAACACCAGACTTCACCATTTCTACTCGACTTGTGTCCTCATGAAATAACTTAACCCAGGAACTACTCAAGACTACTTTAATCCCAGGATTAACTAATTTGAACGCCAGGGCCACCTTGTGTTAAACCCGCTACTAGTGGGTTCTAACCCCCAGGACTACTCAGGTGCCAGATAATGCCCACTTCGTACCTTGACGCGACCTACCTGGGTGCCACTTTCCTGAACTATGGCACTACCATAACCTGTTTCATTTGCTTCCCTGTTTATTATGGCAGGACGGGTGTTTGGTCTTCTCCCTGAACTAACCTAACTCTACCTGCTTGGAGTCTACCTGGAGGGAGTTCCGGGGGTCAGCGCCCCCGCGTCCTGGTCCATGACCAGGCCTCACGGTGGATAAAGGCTTGATCAGCCAGACTGTTACTACCCCCTACAACCTCTCTCCGTTTTTCAACGTTAAGTTTATTACAGTAATACTGCAGTAATAGTGCGTTAACTTTTATTACGGAAATATTATACTCAGCGTTATTTTATTAACGTTCTGTGTAAACTCGTAATTACTGTTTTCTTCGTTTAACTGGATTGTTAGATTACGTTACGTTAAATTACATAAACATATAAAAATGCATGTTTAATCACAAATAAGCAAATTAAATAGGTACGACACGTTTGGCAACGCGGTGTCTGCGCAACACCGGGAAACGTTCAAATTTACACGTGTCATTGGTGAGGCGAGGTAGACTCCAGGTAGACTGCGAGACGACTTTCTGCAGAGATTCTAGGATACTCACACCTCACTAGTCCCCACTTGCTTGTAGGTGCTCCAGCCCCTCAGCGTGTGACTTGTAGCATACTACTGCTTGTTGCACCTTGGTTATTTCCCTGTCTTGTGATGACTGGGGTACCTGTTGGGACCTCGGGGAAGTTTTGAGAGCCCCTTTAACATTAATATTGATATTTTTTACTACAAAGTTTTATTATGTTGCCTGTGTATTTTTTTTGAAGTGAAGAGGAACTGTTCTAAGTTTTATTGCTTGGCAATATTTTATTGTATATTGTGTTGAATTACCTATTTTTGATCTAGCTGCTTTGTAGGTAAATACTTTTGCTATCCTGACTCGTATCCGTGGACTGACTTTATATATACCTGATAAATGGTGTGGCCAGCAAGCCTACCCTGGCCCTGGCCACACTCTGGCAATTGTCTCACCCTCTTGATGTTATTACCCTTCACTCCATTAGTTTGCCCACCCTCCGTGGGCACTCACTCCACTGCCCACCCTCCCTGGATACTCTCTCCACTGCCCACCCTCCCTGGGTACTCTCTCCACTGCCCACCCTCCCTGGGTACTCTCCACTGCCCACCCTCCCTGGGTACTCTCTCCATTGCCCACCCTCTTTGTACATTTACTCCACTGCCCTCCCTCCCTGAACACTTAACCCCATGCCCACCTCCCTGAACACTTACTCCACTGCCCACCCTCCTGAACACTTACTCCACTGCCCACCTCCTTGTATACTTCACTGCCCACCCTCCCTGAACACTTATTCCACTGCCCACCCTCCCTGAACACTTCACTGCCCACCCTCCTGAACACTTACTCCACTGCCCACCCTCCCTGAACACTTGCTCCACTGCCCACCCTCTTGTACACTTCACTGCCCCACCCTCCCTGAACACATACTCCACTGCCCACCCTCCCAAAACACTCCACTGCCACCCTCCCTAAACACTCCCCTCCATCATCTGCCCCTCACCCCCTCCATCATTCTCCCCTCCCCCCTCCATCCTCCTCTCCCCCTCCATCAGCAGGTCACCAAGTTTATCCCCCTCTGATCTCTGCTCCATATTTCCCTCATTTGTTGCGGTAGCTCCGAGGGGTGTGTGATGTCCCCTCTCTATCCCCTCTCTTCCCTCTCTATTACCTGCTTCAGGGCTTTCTCTATCCCCTCTCCCCATTCCCACGTTATTACCTGTTTCAAAGTCCGTCCCTTATCTCTCTCTCTCCCTCTCCAAGGATCTGTTTCATCGACCTCTTCCTATTCTTTTTCCATATTTCTTTCCCATTAACTGCTCGGAGATTCTCCCTGTTCCCTTTTCTCTGTTCCCTCTTCATTACCCCAGTTTTCTGCCTATGCCTTTCCCACCCTTCTTCAAATTAAAATTAAAATTCAAAGTTTATTCTCTATAAGGATTACAATGCTGAGTTTACAGAATTTGGTTATTGTGTGGTTTACATGTAGTAAAATAATAATTACAGAGTGTACCACTAGAACACCTAGCATGGCTTCCCTGTGCACTTTATTCTCTCCCGTCCTCTCTTACACAGATTTCTTAGTTGCTCTCTTTCTATCTCTTAGTATTAATTTGTCATATATCTCTCTCTGAAGAGCTTAGAGATGTCTCTACAAGTCTTAAGGAGTAATGTGAATGTAACACATCACTGATAGGTAGTCAGGTTTGATCCGAGGAAAGACAGTAGCTCAAAATCTTTGCATCAAGATCTTTGTACCAGCATCGATGCGCCCTTTATCGAAGCCAGAGTGAACGTGCTGATGAGTGACCGTCTTGAGGTGTAGTCTCCGCCTTCATTCTCTGCACGGCCGTAACTTCGTGGTGGGTGCCTTAATGTCGGTGAAGGGCTAGGTGGCTGGGTCTGTCGCTAGGTTGCTGGGTCTGGGGGCAAGGTGGCTTGGCTGGGACTAGGTGGTTAGACTGGGGCTTGGGGGCAGAGCTAGGGCCAGCGGAGATGGATGGGGTGGCTGTCTCAGCAGTTTGGTCTACACAGAAAATGGATCGAGCTGTAAATTGAGAAGCTTCTGTGCATTACAAACACTTGGGTGCCACCCATCCTCGCGAGGGTAGTGCCACCCATCCTCGCGAGGGTACTGCCGAGGGGGGTGCCACCCATCCTCGCGAGGGTTGTGCCACCCATCCTCGCGAGGGTAGTGCCACCCATCCTCGCGAGGGTAGTGCCACCCATCCTCGCGAGGGGGGTGCCACCCATCCTCGCGAGGGTAGTGCCGAGGGTTGTGCCACCCATCCTCGCGAGAGTGGTGCCGAGAGGGGTGCCACCCATCCTCGCGAGGGTGGTGCCGAGGGTAGTGCCACCCATCCTCGCGAGGGTAGTGCCGAGGGGGTGCCACCCATCCTCGCGAGGGTTGTGCCACCCATCCTCGCGAGGGTAGTGCCACCCATCCTCGCGAGGGTAGTGCCGAGGGTAGTGCCACCCATCCTCGCGAGGGGGGTGCCACCTATCCTCGCGAGGGGGGTGCCACCCATCCTCGCGAGGGTAGTGCTGAGGGTTGTGCCACCCATGCTCGCGAGGGTAGTGCCGAGGGTTGTGCCACCCATCCTCGCGAGAGTGGTGCCAAGAGGGGTGCCACCCATCCCGGGCGAGGTGGTGCCGAGGGTAGTGCCACCCATCCTCGCGGGGTATCCCGAGGGGGTGCCACCCATCCTCGCGAGGGTAGTGCCGAGGGGGTGCCACCCATCCTCGCGAGGGTGGTGCCGAGGGTAGTGCCACCCATCCTCGCGAGGGTAGTGCCGAGGGGGTGCCACCCATCCTCGCGAGGGTAGTGCAGAGGGTAGTGCCACCCATCCTCGCGAGGG
The DNA here is from genome assembly GCF_026875155.1 of Cherax quadricarinatus. Taxonomy (NCBI): domain Eukaryota; kingdom Metazoa; phylum Arthropoda; class Malacostraca; order Decapoda; family Parastacidae; genus Cherax; species Cherax quadricarinatus. Next base: position 12,707,734 of record NC_069437.1, on the reverse strand, counting down.
TGGTGCCGAGGGGGGTGCCACCCATCCTCGCGAGGGTGGTGCCGAGGGTTGTGCCACCCATCCTCGCGAGGGTAGTGCCGAAGGTTGTGCCACCCATCCTCGCGAGGGTAGTGCCACCCATCCTCGCGAGGGTAGTGTCACCCATCCTCGTGAGGGTAGTGCCACCCATCCTAGCGAGGGTAGTGCCACCCATCCTAGCGAGGGTAGTGCCACCCATCCTAGTGAGGGTAGTGCCACCCATCCTAGCGAGGGTAGTGCCACCCATCCTAGCGAGGGTAGTGCCCCCATCCAAAGCGAGGGTAGTGCCACCCCATCCTAGCGAGGGTAGTGCCACCCATCCTAGCGAGGGTAGTGCCACCCATCCTAGCGAGGGTAGTGCCACCCATCCTAGCGAGGGTAGTGCCACCCATCCTAGCGAGGTGGTACCTCCTAATTTAACAACGGTGGAGAGTATGTTGCCACTTTTGTATGAGCTTAGTCCCAATTTACTTTTTTTTTTTTTTTTTTTTTTTTTTTTTTTTTTTTTTTTTTTTAAGAAATTGGGAACTTTAAATTTTGTTTTCCAGCGTAATTTTTTTTTTTTTTTTTCAGATCTTCACGAAAAATTTTACCTTCATTACAAACTTGTACCGCACTCTGCTCTATTTCAATCACTTGAATTTAGGTAGAGAGAACTTGAGTTGTGCAGTACGGGGATACCTTTCTTGGATCATACAACGCCCAAAATAAGTTTAGTTTCGTCTACAAAATGTAGATGGCGGGCGCGCACACTAGCTCGGGGGAAACATAAAGGGTTTTTGCAGATTTTTTTCTCTGTCATGCCAGTAATAGTAGTGATTAGAACATCAAGGTAAGGACTATTGCATTATATTTCAAATTGTATTCGAATTTGTTAGCTAAAATGATTTAATTTGCCCAGGAATGTTTAGGTTCCAGAGGTTGGCATGTTAAACACGATGGATTCGACGAAATCATGGAGAAGCCTTGCTACAGCTCTGTGCCTAGCCCAGGATCGCTCTTTCATTATTTTAAAATCCCGGATACGCCCCCGCCATCGTGATGGGGTCAAGAGGTGGTTTTTTCCGAATGCACCTGGGGTACAAACAGTCATCCCTACACAACTGTATTGACCACATTTGACCAGGAAGTAAATTATTGCATAAACTGGCGAGGATTGGGCCAGTAGATTACCCTCTGCACTACAGGAAGTCTGCTTCTGAAGAGCACCTTTAACTAAAGAGGCTTGACTTTAAGATGTGTTTAAAAGGGTGTGTAAAAGAAAAAAGCTTTCCCCGTTCAAAATTTATTTTAAAAATTTTATAAGACGCTTGGCTAACGCCTCTTTCTGCACCAAGAACATTTTCTTGGTGCAAACATACCTCAGGCTTCTTTCAAGGAGACCCGGACACTGCTCTGGTCATTCGTTGAGGACCTGTCCCATTTTCGGGAGCCCTTTTTTTCCTTTACAACCATTTAAATTTTTCCTAGTTTTGGGGCATTTTTTTCAATCGTAGCAGCCCATCAGGGGGAATAAAAAACATTCTTGTTGTTGCGGATGGCGAAGAGCGCGGTAAAGGGGGTTGGGCCCCGAGCGAGTCTGTGATGGTTTGTCGACTGTGCGACAGTCCTGACGGGGACCAGGGCCCAACTGTTGTCTAAAGCTTCAGTAATGCCAGAGGGACCTGCCCAAACTGTGATACACATTTTAATAACATGGCTTTGGTTTCGCCCACCAGTATGAAAGGGGTTTTAAAGTTGGGGGGGATATCAAGAGACCTCGGGATATGGTTTTAGGTTTTTTAAAATTTTCCCCCCCCCTCCCCTGGTTTCTTAAGACCTCCGGGGGAAAATTTTAGGAGAATCTTTTAGCGTGAATAAACTTTTTTTTTTTTTGATGTCAATTTAATAATATATTAAAAATATATATATATATATAATATATATATATATAATATATAAAATATATAAAAATATAATATAATATAAAGCATGCTTGAATATTGTATTGTCCTTTTTTAGTTTGTATACGTGTTTTATTTTTATTTATTGTGAAATTTTGGCCATTGTAATACTGCAGGGGAAAAGGCAGAATGAAGAATGTGCTTCATTCACATGGTATTTCCTCTCCCCTCTTCGATAAACATTTGTTCACATAGAAAAACTTCTGACGATAACTCAGCACTTGGACGAAAGGAGCCACCTACCCACACTAGCAGGATGATAAATAACGCTGGCAATACTTTGGGGACTTTATTGAGGGAAAAGTTTTGCTAAACATGGTTTTTTAGTCCTTTACAAGAAGAATGGGAAGATCAGAAAAATTTGAGGAATCATCCCCATCGAGTAATCATCCCTCAATCTTGAAAAATTTAGGGCTGAAAGATTTATGGACGATTACATCGACTCCAGGGGGAGGGACTGATTACCTCAAACTCCTTTTGATCTTCACAATTTTTCTTTATATAAATTGAAGAAAAACCCCTGTGTTTTAAAAGTTTCCAAATAAGCACCCAATGTTGCACGTGTCTAATTTTTCAAATTGTCAGTTCTATAAGCATTTTTCTACACTAACAGGTTTTCTAACATGGTCGCTGCTTTAAAAAGATTGTTGAAATTTAAAAACCTTTTAAAAAGGAATTTTTATCACCTGTTGCTCCCGAAGATGGCGCCCCTTAGCAATAACAATTGAATCTGGGTTTTTAAAATACATATTGTGTTTGGGAAAACCCTCTTCAAACATGCATTGAATCTTCCTGGGAATTTTTCTTGCTCCTTCCCTTTAAAAAGACATTACAAAAACCCGCGTTATGCCCGGAAAGTGTCATCCAGTATCCCGGTTGCAAACTCAGCTCCAGTATTTTTTACATTCACAAAAAGCCACCCTCCGCATCCCCCCCCTGGAACCTCTAGTCCCCTAACGGGCCAAAAAAACCTCTTAAAAGCTGTTTTTTAACGTGCCCTTTCCCCCTTT
>NC_069437.1:12681527-12704263 GCF_026875155.1 Cherax quadricarinatus | reverse complement strand
GCAAAAAAGGAAGGGGAAAAAACACACCTCGCATAAACTCCCGCCAAAGGATTCCAACCGCGACAACCCCAACGCAACTGAGCAACCTAACACAAAACCCAACACACTGTTCCCTCTGCCACCAACCCCACAACACAAACCTCACCCCTACAGCTGCCCCCTATGGGCATTCTGACCCCACCCCCCTCATCACAACACCCACCCACACCACTGGCCCCCATAGGCCCCCACCAAGGCTCCCACTCCCCCAACCTCAATATTCCCACAGGACCACAGTGATAGAAAAGAAGCAGACAGAATAACGAATAAATATGAGGAGTGGCACGAAAGAATCAGCGAGAAATCCCCAGACATCATAGCAGTCACAGAAACGAAGCTCGCTGAGACAATGACAGACGCAATCTTCCCACCGGGATATCAGATCCTGAGGAAAGATAGAAGGAGTAGAGGGGGAGAAGGGGTTGCACTGCTCATAAAAAACGATGGGGATTTGAGGAAATGGAAGGCATAGACATGATTGGAGAAAGGGACTACATAGTAGGTACAGTTCAGTCTGGGGAACATAAAGTAGTCATTGGAGTGATGTATAACCCACCACAGACCTGCAGGAGACCAAGAGAGGAGTACGAAGAAAACAACAGAGAGATGGTGGACACACTGGCTGAGGTGGCAAGAAGAGCTCACTCGAGCAGAGCAAAGTTACTGGGCGATTTCAACCACAGGAAGATCGACTGGGAAAACCTGGAGCCTCATGGGGGTCCCGAAACATGGATGGAGAGCCAAGATGATGGATATGGTACTTGAAAACCTCATGCATCAACATGTCAGGGACACTACCAGAGAGAGAGTGGAGGATGATCCAGCAAGACTGGATCTTGTGTTCACCCTGAGCAGTTCAGACATTGAGGACATCACTTACAAGAGGCCCCTTGAAGCTAGCGATCACGTGATTCTGAGTTCTGATTATATAGTAGAGTTACAAGTGGAGAGGGTAACAGGAATTAAATGGGAAAAGCCAAACTATTAAAGTGGGGACTACACAGGTATGAGGGACTTCCTGCAGAAGGGTCAGTGGGACAGAGAACTGGTAGGAAAATCAGTAAACGAGATGATGTAATATGTAACAACAAAGTGCAAGGAGGCAGAGAAAAGGTTTGTTCCCAAGGGCAATAGAAATAATAGGAAGACCAAAGCGAGTCCTTGGTTTACCCGAAGGTGTAGGGAGGCAAAAACTAAGCGCATCAGAGAATGGAAAAGGTACAGGAAGCAAAGGACCCAGAAAAATAAGGAAATTAGTAGAAGAGCCAGAAACGAGTATGCACAGATAAGGAGGGAGGCCCAGCGACAGTACAAAAACGACATAGCATCGAAAGTCAAGTCTGACCCGAAACTGCTGTATAGCCACATTAGGAGGAAGACAACAGTCAAAGACCAGGTGATCAGGCTGAGGAAAGAAGGTGGAGAACTCACGAGAAACGATCAAGAGGTATGTGAGGAGCTCAACATGAGATTTAAGAACATAAGAAAGAAGGAACACTGCAAGAGGTCTACTGGCCCATGCGGAGCAGGTCCATGTTCCCCCCCAGATTAGACCAATGACCCCTCCCGGATTAGCCCAATGACCCACCCAGTCTGGTCATCTCCACTCAAGGATGGAGCACTGCACCAGACCCAGCAGCACAAGCTAGTCAGGTCCAACTCACACCCACCCACACCCGCTCATGTATTTATCTAACCTATTTTTAAAACTACACAACGTTTTAGCCTGAATAACTGCACTCGGGAGTTTGTTCCACTCATCCACAATTTACAGTGGAGACAGGAAGGCCTGTGAGGGGACAGAACAGAGGGGGATACCAGCAAGGAATATACCAATAAGTGTTGGATGACATACATGCAGAGCTAAGGGGAATGTCCTATGAAGAAAGGTTAAGGGAAATCGGCCTGACGACACTGGAGGACAGGAGGGTCAGGGGAGACATGATAACGACATATAAAATACTGCGCGGAATAGACAAGGTAGAGAAAGACAGAAATGTTCCAGGGAGGGGACACAAAAACAAGAGGTCACAATTGGAAGCTGAAGAGTCAGGTGAGTCAAAGGGATGTTAGAAAGTATTTCTTCAGTCATGGAGTTGTCAGGCAGTGGAATAGCCTAGAAAGTGACTAGTGGAGGCAGGAACCATACATAGTTTTAAGACGAGGTTTGATAAAGCTCATGGAGCGGGGAGAGAGAGAGAGAGAGAGAGGGCCCAGTAGCAACAAGTGAAGAGGTGGGCCAGGAGCTAAGACTCGACCCCTGCAACCACAAATAGGTGAGTGCACGACACACACACACACACACACATACAAACACCGAATAGGCCAAGTGTCTTATCGACAAGTACCTTTCACAAAATGGTAACTATCACACACCATTCACAACCAGCTAGGTGCCTATCGATAAGTGTCTTTAGTAACCGGTAACTAAAACGCACACACACACTCACTCTCTCTGGAAAATATGGTGCGGATATTGCCAGTGAGATTCATCTTAATGGACGTTCACTCTGACATGGTAAATCATTTTTGGAAGCAACAATCCAGTGGATGCTGACAGTTTAAGGACTGACACATTCCGATACAGAGTCGTACCTTCGCACTTTTATTGGGTATCAGCCTCTGTCATGTCCTTTATTGAAGCGGTGATTTCTTCCTTGTACCCGGGACAGGCGAAATGTAGTGAGAGAGAGGGAATGTGGTACAAGTTCGCTAGCACACAGGCCATTCCCTCGACGTTATAAGCAGAGGTTCTACACGATACTACGTAACAAGAGTAATTATCTCATTTTACTCCACACCCTTACACTTTCACCCTGATCAGTAACAGTACCGTACCTCTGATACGGTACAGGTACCTACACTCTCTCGAGTACCCCACCTCACACCTACACTCTCTCGAGTACCCCACCTCACACCTACACTCTCTCGAGTACCCCACCTCACACCTACACTCTCTCGAGTACCCCACCTCACACCTACACGCCATCGAGTACCCCACCTCACACCTACACTCCCTCGAGTACCCCACCTCACACCTACACTCTCTCGAGTACCCCACCTCACACCTACACTCTCTCGAGTACCCCACCCCACACCTACACGCCATCGAGTACCCCACCTCACACCCTACACTTCTTCGAGTACCCCACCTCACACCTACACTCTCTCGAGTACCCCACCTCACACCTACACTCTCTCGAGTACCCACCTCACACCTACACTCTCTCGAGTACCCCACCTCACACCTACACGCCATCGAGTACCCCACCTCACACCTACACTCTCTCGAGTACCCCACCTCACACCTACACTCCCTCGAGTACCCCACCTCACACCTACACTCCCTCGAGTACCCCACCTCACACCTACACTCCCTCGAGTACCCCACCTCACACCTACACTCTCTCGAGTACCCCACCTCACACCTACACTCCCTCGAGTACCCACCTCACACCTACACTCTCTCGAGTACCCCACCTCACACCTACACTCTCTCGAGTACCCCACCTCACACCTACACTCTCTCGAGTACCCCACCTCACACCTACACTCTCTCGAGTACCCCACCTCACACCTACACGCCATCGAGTACCCCACCTCACACCTACACGCCTCGAGTACCCCACCTCACACCTACACTCTCTCGAGTACCCCACCTCACACCTACACTCCCTCGAGTACCCCACCTCACACCTACACGCCATCGAGTACCCCACCTCACACCTACACTCTCTCGAGTACCCCACCTCACACCTACACTCCCTCGAGTACCCCACCTCACACCTACACTCTCTCGAGTACCCCACCTCACACCTACACTCCTCGAGTACCCCACCTCAACACCTACACTCCCTCGAGTACCCCACCTCACACTACAACTCACCTCGAGTACCCCACCTCACACCTACACTCCCTCGAGTACCCCACCTCACACTACACGCCATCGATACCCCACCTCACACCTACACTCCTCGAGTACCCCACCTCCACACCACTCCACACCTACACCTCGAGTACCCCACCTCACACCTACACCTCCTCGAGTACCCCACCTCACACCTACACTCTCTCGAGTACCCCACCTCACACCTACACTCCCTCGAGTACCCCACCTCACCACCTACACTCCCTCGAGTACCCCACCTCACACCTACACTCTTCGAGTACCCCACCTCACACCTACACTCTCTCGAGTACCCCACCTCACACTACACTCTCTCGAGTACCCCACCTCACACCTACAACTCTCTCGAGTACCCCACACCTCACCCTTACCCAACCCCCTCACCCTCGAGTACCCCACCTCACACCTACACTCTCTCGAGTACCCCACCTCACACCTACACGCCATCGAGTACCCCACCTCACACCTACACTCTCTCGAGTACCCCACCTCACACCTACACTCCCTCGAGTACCCCACCTCACACCTACACTCTCTCGAGTACCCCACCTCACACCTACACTCCCTCGAGTACCCCACCTCACACCTACACTCTCTTCGAGTACCCCACCTCACACCTACACTCCCTCGAGTACCCCACCTCACACGTACACTCTCTCGAGTACCCCACCTCACACCTACACTCTCTCGAGTACCCACCTCACACCTACACTCTCTCGAGTACCCCAAACCTCACACCTACACTCTCCTCGAGTACCCACCTCACACCTACACTCTCTCGAGTACCCCACTCCACACCTACACTCTCTCGAGTACCCCACCTCACACCTACACCCCTCTCGAGTACCCCACCTCACACCTACGCTCTCCTCGAGTACCCCACCTCAAAACCTACACTCCCTCGAGTACCCCACCTCACACCTTACACCCCTCGAGTACCCCACCTCACACCTACACTCCTCGAGTACCCCACCTCACACCTACACCCCTCTCGAGTACCCCACCTCACACCTACACTCCCTCGAGTACCCCACCTCACACCTACACTCCTCTCGAGTACCCCACCTCACACCTACACTCCCTCGAGTACCCCACCTCACACCTACACTCTCTCGAGTACCCCACCTCACACCTACACTCCCTCGAGTACCCCACCTCACACCTACACTCTCTCGAGTACCCCACCTCACACCTACACTCTCTCGAGTACCCCACCTCACACCTACACTCCCTCGAGTACCCCACCTCACACCTACACTCTCTCGAGTACCCCACCTCACACCTACACTCTCTCGAGTACCCCACCTCACACCTACACCACCATGCACCCACTCTCACATCTTTATTTCAACACTCCACCCTACATACAATAAGTGTCAGGGGCCCGAGACTGTTCAACTGCCTCCCAGCATACATAAGGGGGATTACCAACAGACCCCTGGCAGTCTTCAAGCTGGCACTGGACAAGCACCTAAAGTCGGTTCCTGACCAGCCGGGCTGTGGCTCGTACGTTGGTTTGCGTGCAGCCAGCAGCAACAGCCTGGTTGATCAGGCTCTGATCCACCAGGAGGCCTGGTCACAGACCGGGCCGCGGGGACGTTGACCCCCGGAACTCTCTCCAGGTAAACATACATACCACTCCCACACTCCAGCCTAAACGACACTCCCACACTCCAGCCTAAACGTTACTCCTGCAGTCCAGCCTAAGCGATACTCCCACACTCCACCCTAAATGCTACTCCCACACTCCAAGCTAAACTCCACTCCCACACTCCAGCCTAAAAGATACTCCCACACTCCAGTCTAAATGCCACTCCCACACTCCCTCCCACACGCTTAAACCACACTCACTCGTCCCTTACAGCTGAGCGTCCACTAGCTGCAGTCTGGGAAGAGAGTCTGGGTATTAGCTTACCCAAGTAGCTTTTAAAGGTCAACCTGACCTTCCGTCTGCCATGTTTACTCTGGGGAAATTGCGGTTGCGTTTGTGGTCAACGTTTCTGCAATACTGCCAGCGATGTGTACAAGCTCTGCAATACAGGTGAACTCTGAAACACAAGTGTATTCTCTGCAACACGGAAGCGCACTGCAACACAGGAGCTCACCCTTACAACAAATGAATACACTAACTGAAATACAGTTGTACTCTGCAGCATAGAAACACACTATGCAACACGGGTGGACTCTGCAACACAGGAGTACACTGTGCAACACAGGTGAACTCTGCAAGACAGGAGTACACTGTGCAGCATATGTGAACTTTGCAGCACCGGAGTATACTCTGTGCAACATCAGAGTTGCGTCAGTGCAATACTGAAAGACTAACTTTGTAAAGCTAATTAAAATTCCTCCGTACTCATTACCAGCCAATGTGTCTCATAAATGTTGTGTTTGTGTTGGCATTCCAGTCGCATCTGTATTCCCTTTCCAGTTGTATCTGTATTACCATTCCAGTTGTATTTGTATTTCTATTAAGAATCCTGTATTATATTTCCAAGGTCGTATTTAAATTCCAGTTCCAAGAACTGTATTTTCATTCCCATTCCAAGTGTTTTATTGTATTTCTCATTCCAAATGTTGTGTTGGTATTCCCACTCCAAGTGCTGTACTTGTCTTCCCATTTGCGCATTTCCCCCCTCCTCTCAGAATTGTCTTAAAAGAACGAAGAAAAGCCGGATTTCCCAGACGAAAGTCTTCAGCGTTCGCCTTAAGGAGGAGCCGTGAACGTGTGCCGCTGACGTTCGCAATTACAGGTGGCCAGAGTATTTTTCTTTGCTTTACTGGAAAAAGGTTAATCGTTCTATCAAAGATGTTTTTGAAGGAGTATTTTTTTTTCTTGATAATGAGCCGCGTCTGGGGTGAAGGCAATTTGCCCTTTCATATCACTCTGGGATGATATTTACGAGACCAACGTATGCATGGGATTGTAGTCAACACTGCTACTACTACAACTACAACAACTACTACTACAACTACTAATACAACTACTACTACTACTACTACTACTACTGCTACAACTACAACTACTACTAGAGCTACTACTACTGCTACAACTACAAGTACTACTACAACTACTACTACTGCTACAACTACAACTACTACTACAGCTACTACTACTGCTACAACTACAACTACTACTACAACTACTACTACAACTACAACTACTACTACAGCTACTACTACTGCTACAACTACAACTACTACTACAACTACTACTACTGCTACAACTACAACTACTACTACAACTACTACTACTGCTACAACTACAACTACTACTACAACTACTACTACTGCTACAACTACAACTACTACTACAGCTACTACTACTGCTACAACAACAACTACTACTACAGCTACTACTACTGCTAACAATACAACAAACTACTACAGCTACTACTACTGCTACAACTACAACTAACTACAACTACTACTACTGCTACAACTACAACTACTACTACAGCTACTACTACTGCTACAACTACAACTACTACTACAACTACTACTACTGCTACAACTACAACTACTACTACAGCTACTACTACTGCTACAACTACAACTACTACTACAACTACTACTACAACTACTACTACTGCTACAACTACAACTACTACTACAGCTACTACTACTGCTACAACTACAACTACTACTACTGCTACAACTACAACTACTACTACAGCTACTACTACTGCTACAACTACAACTACTACTACAGCTACTACTACTGCTACAACTACAACTACTACTACAACTACTACTACTGCTACAACTACAACTACTACTACAGCTACTACTACTGCTACAACTACAACTACTACTACAACTACAACTACTGCTACAACTACAACTACTACTACAGCTACTACTACTGCTACAACTACAACTACTACTACAACTACTACTACTGCTACAACTACAACTACTACTACAGCTACTACTACTGCTACAACTAGACCTACTACAACTACTACTACTGCTACAACTACAACTACTACTACAGCTACTACTACTGCTACAACTACAACTACTACTACAACTACTACTACTGCTACAACTACAACTACTACTACAGCTACTACTACTGCTACAACTACAACTACTACTACAACTACTACTACTGCTACAACTACAACTACTACTACAGCTACTACTACTGCTACAACTACAAACTACTACTACAGCTACTACTACTGCTACAACTACAACTACTACTACAACTACTACTACTGCTACAACTACAACTACTACTACAACTACTACTACTGCTACAACTACAACTACTACTACAGATACTACTACTGCTACAACTACAACTACTACTACAACTACTACTACTGCTACAACTACAACTACTACTACAACTACTACTACTGCTACAACTACAACTACTACTACAACTACTACTACTGCTACAACTACAACTACTACTACAACTACTACTACTGCTACAACTACAACTACTACTACAGCTACTAACTACTGCTACAACTACAACTACTACTACAACTACTACTACTGCTACAACTACAACTACTACTACAATACTACTACTGCTACAACTACAACTACTACTACTGCTACACACTACAACTATACTACAACTACTACTACTGCTACAACTACAACTACTACTATTGCTACAACTACAACTACTACTACAACTACTTACTACTGCTACAACTACAACTACTACTACAGCTACTTACTACTGCTACAACTAGAACTACTACTACAATACTACTGACTGCTACAACTACAACTACTACTACAGCTACTACTACTGCTACAACTACAACTACTACTACAACTACTACTACTGCTAACAACTACAACTACTACACAGCACACTACTGCTACAACTAAAACTACTACTACAACTACTACTACTGCTACAACTACAACTACTACACAGCTACTACACTCTACAACTACAACTACTACTACAGCTACTACTACTGCTACAACTACAACTCTACTACAACTACTACTACTGCTACACAACTACAACTACTACTACTACACTACTACTAGCTACAACTACAACTACTACTACAGATACTACTACTGCTACAACTACAACTACTACAACTACTACTACTGCTACAAACAACTACTACTACAACTACTACTACTGCTACAACTACAACTACTACTACAACTACTACTACTGCTACAACTACAACTACTACTACAACTACTACTACTGCTACAACTACAACTACTACTACAGCTACTACTACTGCTACAACTACACTACTACTACAACTACTACTATGCTAACAACTACAACTACTACTACAACTACTACTACTGCTACAACTACAACTACTACTACTGCTACAACTACAACTACTACTACAACTACTACTACTGCTACAACTACAACTACTACTACTGCTACAACTACAACTACTACTACAACTACTACTACTGCTACAACTACAACTACTACTACTGCTACAACTACAACTACTACTACAGCTACTACTACTGCTACAACTACTACTACAACTACTACTACTGCTACAACTACTACTACAACTACTACTACTGCTACAACTACTACTACAACTACAACAACTATATGTTGACACTTTTAAGATTCTTATTATTACAGCTAATGTTATCTTTTATCACCATAAATATATATACAAACTCAGGAAGGACCCCAAATTTATCATGACCAAGCCTCTGCTTCATTCCTTTTCTAACTGACTTCATCCCTTATCCACCTGACTCCATCACTTCTCCACCTGACTTCATTCATTTCCACAGTCCTAAGAATACTTCACCCACGTCACTGGAAGACCCGACTCATCTGCCGCTTCAAAGACCTTCTCCTGCTCAGGAACTTTAACAAAGAATCATTCAGCATGGCGCTGTGAATGACATACATACGTGTCGCTCGTTCAGTCATGTTAAGCACGGTCAAGTCTGTTCGGTACCTGGATGGGTGAAGGTGTGGACGCAGTCTATCTCTAGGCTAAAGACACCAGGATTCGCCACAGGATTCCTGCCTATACTTTGTGCTCCCCCTAGAGGACACATGTTTGTGCATTGTGTCTCTATCATTGTGACACTTTATGACCCCATGCTGACACATAGTAGGTCACTTTGTATTTTATTAAAAGGGTTAACAAAATTGAGACGCACTACTTTAAGTATTTAAAGGCTGTGAATGGGCTTAGGAAGACGAGTGGGGTGAGTGGGTATTTAAATGGGTGAGCTGGTTTAGGAAGACGGGCAGTGGGTGGGCAGACGTGTGGGTGGGTAGGTGTTAAAGGCTGCCACATGGGTATTGAAACTCAGTGAAAATACGGAGGGAACTTACAGCTTTTCGGCTTGTGAAGGTGTTAATTAATGAGTCTCCAGGTGAGCTCTTCACCAACTTCCCGCCGGAGTCATTATGGCCGAGACAATTTTCCTCTCCTCTTAAGGCTGTAATTAACTCGAATAAAAATCTTCTTTAGATCGTCTTAATTAATCTATTTTGTATCTGGTTCTCGTTGTATATTGTTAAAACTTAAGTTTGGATTATTAAAGTCATTTTTAGGATAATTTTTTTTGGAGTGATATGTACACGATTGAAATGTAATTTTGTCTACGGGATTTGTACTCAATACAAATCATAAATTTTTTTGGCTGCAGTATTCTATATACAGTTTTTTCGGGCACCTTACTTTCATTTTTTTAATTATTAATAATTTCAACATTAGTTTGTATAAATATATAAGCAGTCCCGCGTGTAGATATTTTTTTTATGTAAATGCAGTTCATTTTGTTTGGATGGTCGGAGTGTCAGGATGATCGAAGTGTTGAGGTGCTCAAAGTGTTGGTGGTGTTCGAAATGTTGAGGTGTTCAATGCTGATGTGTTCAGTCTCGGGGTATTCGAAATGTTGTGGTCAGAGTATCGTGATGTTCGGGGGTGTTTGGAGTGCTCAGGTATTCGAACAATCGGGGTCTTGCTGCGGAAGTTGGTACAGAAAATCCAAAGATTTTCCAGTGGTAGATGGGGACAGTTATCGAGCATTTCTCTTCTTTTCTCCCTGCATTCTTTCCCTCTCTTTAGAATTCCCCCATTTCCTACTTCCTTCCCTCCCTCCCTCCCTTCTTCACTTGTCCCGAAAGACCTATATTTTTACATGTTACCAAAGGGGAGAACAAATTGGTTTCCTCTCCCATTGGTTATAACCAATAATTTCCCTATTATTAAATTAATCAGTTTTCCTATGCATGTAAACTATATATGAAGCGTTATTGGAACAGTGCTACTGGAGCAGCACCTGCCCCAGGTGACTACCCCAGTCACCTACCCCAAGTGACTACCCTAGTCACCTGCCCCAAGTGACTGGGTATGAAGACCCATAAAGATTTGAGTTATGTTACGTATCTTTATATCATGGTTCTTAAACTGCCTGCTAGTGGGTCTTCAAAGACTCTCAATAGGTTTGACATACGCCATGAACAGGGAGGGAATAAAGAGCGACATAAGCAAATTTGCTGATGACGCCAAAATAGGCCGTCCAATTCATTCTAATGAGGACACTAGAGCACTCCAGGATGATTTGAGTAGACTGATGCAATGGTCGGAGAAGTGGCAGATACAGTTTAATATAGACAAATGCAAAGTTCTAAATGTTGGAAAGGATAATAGCCATGCCACATATAAACTAAATAATGTAGATCTTAATATTACTGATTGCGAAAAGGATTTAGGAGTTCTGGTTAGCAGTAACCTGAAACCAAGACAACAGTGCATAAGCGTTCGCAATAAAGCTAACAGAATGCTTGGCTTCATATCAAGAAGCATCAATAACAGAAATCCTCAGGTTGTTCTTCAATTCTATATATCCTTGGTTAGGTCTCATTTAGATTATGCTGCTCAGTTCTGGTCACTGAATTACAGAATGGATATAAATGCACTAGAAAACGTACAGAGGAGGATGACAAAGTTGATCCCATGTATCAGAAATCTTCCCTATGAGGATAGGCTGAGGGCCCTGAATCTGCACTCACTAGAAAGGCGTAGAATTAGAGGGGGGATATGATCGAAGTGTATAAATGGAAAACAGGAATGAATAAATGGGATGTAAATAACGTGCTAAAAATATCTAGCCTAGACAGGACTCGCAGCAATGGTTTTAGGCTGGAAGAAATCAGATTCAGGAAGGATATAGGAAAGCACTGGTTTATTAATAGAGTTGTGGATGAGTGGAACAAACTCCCGAATACCGTTATAGAAGCTATGACGTTGTGTAGTTTTAAAAATAGGTTAGATAAATACTTGAGTGGGTGTGGGTGGGTGTGAGTTGGACCTGACTAGCTGGTGCTACTGGGCCAGATGCCGTGCTCCTTCCTTAAATGGAGGTGACCTGACTGGGTGGGCCATTGGTCTAAGCCGGGGGTTGACATGGACCTGCCCCGCATGGGCCAGTAGGCCTGCTGCAGTCTTCATTCTTTCTTATGTTCTTATGTTGTTATAAATGCCGGTTTCAAGTTTGCCAGTACGTCACTGTAGGTGTTCAGCTAATATATGCCTCTGGTGATATGCTTGGTGTTATGTTTACACACGAGTCCCTTTCCATGTCGAGAATAGAAGCCTCTATCCTCACAAGTCTGCATGCTGTATCCGGTTTTCTTTCTTCCCTGATTTACACAATCTTGCTCTTGTTAGAAACAAACCATACCCCCGGCCGGGATTGAACCCGCGGTCATAGAGTCTCAAAACTCCAGCCCGTCGCGTTAGCCACTAGACCAGCTAGCCACATAAGATTCATCCAACTAGGTATATTTCTACACCATAGGACTCTATGACCGCGGGTTCAATCCCGGCCGGGGGTATGGTTTGTTTGCAATCGTGTCATTACGATTTCTTGAGTCTTGCTCTTGTTGGGGTTGAATTCTAGTAGCCACTTGTGCAACCATCCTGCAGTCTGTCCAGGATTTCTTGTAGGCTTTCCCTGTATTATCTGGTATTTATTTTCCACATACTCGTTACATCATCTGTAAACAGTGAAGCGAACGACTTTGTTCCTCCTGGCATGTCACTGAAGTATATGAGAAATAGCGCTGGTCAACTGTTGACTGATCTTTGTGGGACATCATTTGTCTCACATCATTCTCGACACCTTTTCTTAGACCATCACTCTCTATCATCTTGTTTATTCTTTGATCCATCCAAGTTAATTACTCACAATTCCCACCTGCCCTTCCAGTTTATGGATTAGTTCATTGTGAAGACTACTTTCTTGTAGCCCAAGAATATGCTGTCCACCCAGCTTTCTCTTTCTGCCTGAATGTCTCTTACTCTATCCTCGAACTTCAGCATGTGTTTCAAATAGGATTGACTTTCTCTCTCTAAAAAATTGATAGCTATCACAAATGACTCTGTGCCTCTCCAGATGTTTCACCTTCCAAGGACGTGTCTTGACACTAGTCAAGGTCTCTTCAATCAGACCTGATTACTTCCTAATTCCCAGGTACTGTATGAGCCCTACGGGATTGGCACTTTCCTTTAAAAACAATAATAATCCTCCTCCTTCACAGAGGAACGGCGAAGCCATTCAGTTAATTCACTAACAATCCAGGTGCTCCACCATCCACCTCTTTTTTACCATCATTTTTATTTCTTTGGATAGTATACACGTCAAGGAGCCGGCCTGCAGTCTAACAATGTCTATTTACCTTCTTGAACAATGGAAACATTATATATTTTCCAGCTTCCTTATGGGTGCCAACTCTACCTACTAGTTATAGATCTTCAGCAGTTCGCCCCGTGCCTCAGTTTTCTCTCTCAAAACTCTGGGGAAAACACTGTCAGGTTCCACTGCTCTCGACTAGCAGAATAGAAACAATTAAGTAAAGGGACCTTGGCTGGAACCAGATAAAACTCGCGGGTGGATAACAATTCAAATGTTGGTGTGGGCGTGTGTTTGGTGTGGGCGTGTGGTTGGTGTGGGCGTGTGGTTGGTGTGGGCGTTTGTGTTGGTGTACTATTGTGGGTTTAAGAGAGCACCTGAGTGAGGGTGGGAGTGCAGGTACACGAGTTTGAGTTTAGCCATATGTGTGTGTGTTTGTGTGTGTGAGTGTGTGTGTGTGTGTGTGTGTGTGTGTGTGTGTGTGTGTGTGTGTGTGTGTGTGTGTGTGTGTGTGTGTGTGTGTGTGTGTGTGTGTGTGTGTGTGTGTGTGTGTGTAGAGAGGAGAGAGAGAGAGAGGCGGGGGGGGCATGAGGGAGGGAGGGAGAGTGTTGCCCAACGATATATTGCATGTTAGGGTTCCATTATTGCTGTTTCCCAGGTTCTTCCCTCCAGTAACCACTCCCCTCTTACAGTTTATCGGTCTTCTCACACATTTCCACTACTGTCTCCCAGCGTCTCTCAGCGTGTGTTAGCCTCTATCAGATTCTGCAGACTCCCTAGAGTTTCTCTTCGTTCATCCCACCAGTACCTACCAGCAATTCAAATCTTTCCTCGATTTATCAGTCTCTTCCAACCCCAACGTTTTCTTTATTTTTTCAAGCATCCACTAGTTTCTTTGAACCTTGGGCGGCCACTTTCAGTCGTCGGGGTTTTCATTCTTTCTTAGTCTTTCTCAGCATTTTTACAATAATTCTCAGCGTCTCTCAGTCTTTTAATACGTCTTTCAAGTCTTTCTCAGAATCTCTCACTCTTTTTTATAATCTTCTAACTCCTCCCAATATATTCCAGTGTCTCGTATCATCTCCCAGCCTCCCCTAGCCAAACATTTATCAGCAGTTTTCAGGGTCTCTCAACATCTCTTAGGTCCTCAGCCTTCCAGAGTCTTTCAAAGCTTTTCTTGTCTGTCTCGCAGTTTCATTCAGCCTCCCTCGGCTCCACTTAGCCTCTTCTAGCCTTCTGCTTCCTATTATATAAACACAACCTTTCAATGTACCCTCTTCTCCACTCCCATACTTAAATTGCAATAGCGAGGCATAAATTTCCACTACGAGCATACACTGACAGTAATCACCACGTCTCCTCTGCAACTCTCACAATATCACGGAATGGTTGAGAGACGAGAACGAGCAAGATAATGAAATGGGTTTCCCTTGTTTATATACCCATCTCTACTTGGTTGGTTCACTGGATTTAAAGTCTGTCGACTACACGAGGGCTATTAAGGCTATAGTGTAACTTCTACACTACCAGGTCATTCCACATTTCAACCACCCTGATACTAAAGAAACACTTCTTAACATTCTCGTGGCTCATATGTATCTTCGGTTTCTACTTGTGTCCCCTTTATTATGGTCCTCTTAATTCAGTCTGTCCTACTAAAACAGATATATATAGTAAGCTCTCAGTGTACATACACTGATACACGCCTCACAGTGTAGACACACTGAGAGACAAACACCTCCAGGTGAGTGCATACGACTGTCCCCTCCTCTACCCTCTTGTTTCATAAATAATGCATCTTAGTCTCAAGATCAAGTACGGTAAAGTTTATTGCTTGGTTGACTAAGTTGAAAGTCTGTCAACTGTACAAGGATCATTAATGTTAAAATGCTGTTAAGAATATTTTTAGCTCTAAAAAATTGTAAAATAAACTTTAAATGTCCACTGAGAGATATACACCTTTCGGTGTATATACAGAGACATATACCTCTCGCTGTATATTTTGTGAGAGATGCATGCTTCTCGGTGTGTATAACTGCATCGGGGTAGGATCCCCCGTTAATTTAATGTTCGTTGCTGCTGTACACAGAGGCCTTAATTGAGGCTCTAAACCCACAAAGAGTAGGGTTCAATCCCCCTTGAAGCCAGCGGCCACTCAACAATATTTAACCTTAAACGAAGCTCTGAACCCAGAAAAGATAATTCCTATTGTTTGTATATTTCCACTCCTGCTGACAATTGAATACCAAAATAACGGTTATCAGGCGAAAAATTGGAGTTACATTTTTTATCTCCTCCATGAGTACAAAAATGCTTACTTCCAATTCGTCCCGGGCGCTGTTTGACCAATACGGATTTAGCGTTTCCTCGTGAATATGCAAATTAATAAGAAGGTTGACAACATTCAAGCGGTGGTGATAGGTAGTGATGGTGGTGGTGGTTAGATCTGTCTGCTAAACAAGGTCTGATCACTGATCAGTCAGGCTGTTGGCGAAGAGCGTGTAGAAATTTACTGTCGAATTCAGAAAGAAGAAAGTGACCAGCCGAAGACATACCTTTAAGAATATGTATCTGACATATAACGGAAAATTACAGAGATTTCTCTTTATCATATATTAAAAAAAAAAAAAAAAAAAAAAAAAAAAAAAAAAAAAAAAAAAAAAAAAAAAAAAAAAAAAAAAAAAAAAAAAAAAAAAAAAAAAACGACCATCAGACCAGCGGATGGAGGATCCAGCCTCTTTTGACTCGGGTTCATTTTCAACAAAAATATACATTTGAGTACCAAGGCGAGTGACCAAAGTAACTAACATCTCAGAGGTTCACTAACACCCTTCACAACACTGCCTTGATGCTAGTAAAGGAATTTTGATTCTGAGAATTTCAGCTACCCCCCTCACCTTCCTCAGTTCAAAACCGACTGACTATTTCCAGGCGTTATTTAACCCCTAAGAGTTTAGCGTTTACCAATATATACAATAATAATAATAGTTCACAAACACTCTGCTGTTTGTGAATATCGTTTTACCTTGAATAAAGCTAAATATAACGCTGACTGAAGTTAAATGTAACAGTGAATGAAGAACGCTTCATTCACAAATAACAGGCTCCCGTGTACTCCTAAAAGTATTGACAAGTATATTTTTCAAAAATATTCAATAACAAGCAAACCAATAATTGAGGATTTAAAAACGCGAGGGCGATGAAAAAGTGGACCGAGTGGACATGCCAGCACAGAATACATAATAACTATACACATATATGTATATTCATATATGCATATATGTATATATATATATATATATATATATATATATATATATATATATGTATATATATATATACTATATATATATACATCCATGGTACGCAACTGTATATGCATAAACATTTTTGCATTAATATCTGTATGTAGATATATATGTATGCGTGTTGATTAGTAGGGAAAATTAGCAGTAATGACCCAGCAGCTCAATGAGCCACAGAGTTAAACATTTCATCATTTGCTAATCAGACTCATTAACTCCACCGGAAGGCCTTTGTTGTGTGCTGAGTGGGCGTGAGTACGTAGGAGCAGCGAGTATGTATGTATGAGCGTGTGTATGTATGAGTGTGTGTACGTATGACCGCAGACCACAAATTAACATTGAAAGATACGGCCATATCATATAAAATATGCTCAAGGGATTGGAAAGAATTGAGAGGAAGTTGAGGAGAATACTAATATAAAGACGTAAATGAGCCATAGAGACCTAAGGGAAAATTTGTTGCGGAGACGTCTAGTGAAATAATAATTACATATTAGAAAAAATTGAACAAGACGACATATATGTAGCACTTCATTTGTCTCATTGTGACTGAAAAGTGGAATAGGATGGTGGGGGGGGGGGGGGGTAGAGCAAAAGCAAATTTAATACACAATTTCAAGAGTAGGAATGATAACGTTGACAAGGGCAGAAATCCGTAATGCTTGTGAAGGATTTAAAAGGAGCCGAGACTCAATCCCGCAAATACAAATCGGTGATTAAAAATCGGTAAGTATATATGAACACACACATGAGAGACTAATACACGTACGCATGCACACGCGCACGCGCATGCACACAGTCCACAAAGGAGACAACTAATGAGGGGGTTCGGAAACTGATACAGTATTGCGATCGGCCAATAAGTTGACTTCTGCTACAAGCACCGCGCGGGAAGGCTGACCTGGTAAACTTGGTAGACCGTCTGACCAGTTTGGTCTTTGATGCTTCTGGTTATTTTGCTTTGTGGGGGTTTCCTCTGACTTCTTTATTCCGTGCGCTCTGTGTGTGTGTGTGTGTGTGTGTGTGTGTGTGTGTGTGTGTGTGTGTGTGTGTGTGTGCGTGTGTGTGTGTGTGTGTGTGTTGTGTGTGTGTGTGTGTGTGTGTGGTGTGTGTGTGTGTGCGTGTGTGCGTGTGTGCGTGTGTGCGTGTGTGCGTGTGCGTGTGTGTGTGTGTGTGTGTACTCACCTATTTGTGGTTGCAGGGGTCGAGTCATAGCTCCTGGCCCGCCTCTTCGCTGATTGCTACTAGGTCCTCTCTCTCCCTGCCCCATGAGCTTTATCATACCTCGCCTTAAAACTATGTATGGTTCCTGTCTCCACTACGTCACTTTCTAGGCTATTCCACGGTCTGACTACTCTATGATTGAAGAAATACTTCCTAACATCCCTTTGATTCATCTGAGTCTTCAACTTCCAATTGTGACCTCTTGTGTCTGTGTCCCCTCTCTGGAACATCCCGTCTTTGTCCACCTTGTCTATTCCGCGCAGTATTTTATATGTCGTTATCATGTCTCCCCTGACCCTCCTGTCCTCCAGTCTCGTCAGGCCGATTTCCCTCAACCTTTCTTCGTAGGACAATCCCCGTAGCTCTGGGACTAGCCTTGTTGCAAACCTTTCCACTTTCTCTAATTTCTTGACGTGCTTGACTAGGAGTGGATTCCAAACTGGTGCTGCATACTCCAGTATGGGCCTGACGTAAATGGCATAGAGTCTTGAACGAATCCTTACTGAGGTATCGGAACGCTATCCGTAGGTTTGCCAGGCGCACGTATGCTGCAGCAGTTATCTGATTGATGTGCGCCTCAGGAGATATGCTCGGTGTTATACTCACCCCCAGATCTTTTTCCTTGAGTGAGGTTTGCAGTCTTTGGCCATCTAAACTATATTGTGTCTGCGGTCTTCTTTGCCCTTCCCCAATCTTCATGACTTTGCATTTGGCAGTGTTAAACTCAAGGAGCCAGTTGCTGGACCAGGCTTGTAGCCTGTCCAGGTCTCTTTGTAGTCCTGCCTGATCCTCATCCGATTTGATTCTTCTCATTAACTTCACATCATCTGCAAACAAGGACACTTCTGAGTCTATCTCTTCCGTTATGTCGTTCACATATACCAAGAACAGCACAGGTCCTAGGACTGACCCCTGTGGAACCCCGCTTGTCACAAGCGCCCACTCTGACACCTCGTCACGTACCATGACTCGTTGTTGCCTCCCTATCAGGTATTCTCTGATCCATTGCAGTGCCTTTCCTGTTATGTGTGCCTGATCCTCTAGCTTTTGCAGTAACCTCTTGTGAGGAACTGTGTCGAACGCCTTCTTGCAGTCCAAAAAATGCAGTCGATCCACCCCTCTCTCTCTTGTCTTACTTCTGTCACCTTGTCATAAAACTCTAGTAGGTTTGTGACACAGGATTTTCCTTCCCTGAAACCGTGCTGGTTGTCAATTATACACTTGTTTCTTTCCAGGTGCTCCACCACTCTCCTCCTGATGATCTCCATGACCTTGCATACTATACACGTTAGTGATACAGGTCTGTAGTTTAGTGCCTCATGTGTGTCTCCCTTTTTAAAAATTGGGACTACATTTGCCATTTTCCATACCTCAGTTTCAAATGATGTGTTGAAGATCTTTGTTAATGGCACACACAATATCTCTGCTCCCTCTTTAAGGACCCACGGAGAGATGTTGTCTGGTCCCACCGCCTTTGAGGTGTCAAGTTCGCATAGCAGCTTCTTCACTTCCTCCTTGGTTACATGTACCTCATCCAGCACTTGCTGGTGTACCCCCCTGTTCTGATTTCCTGGAGTCCTACTGGTTTCCACTGTAAATACTTCTTTAAATCTCGTGTTGAGCTCCTGACATACCTCTCGGTCGTTTCTTGTGAATTCCCCATCACCCTTCCTCAGTCTGATTACCTGGTCCTTGACTGTTGTTTTCCTCCTGATGTGGCTGTACAACAGCTTCGGGTCAGTCTTGACTTTCGATGCTATGTCATTTTCATATTGTCGCTGAACCTCCCTTCTTATCTGTGCATATTCTTTTCTGGCTCTTCGGCTAATCTCTTTATTTTCCTGAGTTCTCTGTCTTCTGTACCTTTTCCATTCTCTAGTACACCTAGTTTTTGCCTCCCTACACCTTGGGTGAACCAAGGACTCGTTCTGTTCTTCCCATTATTTCTGTTTCCCTTGGGAACAAACTTCTCCTCTGCCTCCTTGCATTTTGTTGCCACATAGTCTATCATTTCTTGTACTGGTTTTTCTGTCAGTTCCCTCTCCCACTGAATGTTTTGAAGGAAGTTCCTCATGCCTGAGTAGTTCCCCCTTTTGTAGTTTGGTTTTTCCCACCCTATTCCTGCTACTCTCTCCACTTGGAGCTCAACTATGTAGTCGAAGCACAGAACCACATGATCACTAGCTCCCAGGGGCCTTTCATACAAGATATCCTCGATGTCTCAACTACTCAAGGTGAATACAAGGTCCAGTCTTGCTGGTTCATCTTCTCCTCTCTCTCTGTTAGTGCCTCTAACATGTTGATGCATGAGGTTTTCCAGTACTACATCCATCATCTTCTCTCTCCATGCTTCGGGACCCCCATGGGGCTCCAGGTTTTCCCAGTCAATCTCTTTGTGATTGAAATCACCCATAACTAGTAACTTTGCTCCCCCCATGTGTGCTCTCCTGGCCACCTCGGCTAGTGTGTCGACCATGGCTCTGTTGCTCTCATCGTATTCTTCTCTTGGTCTCCTGCAGTTCTGTGGTGGGTTGTACATTACTGCAATTATCACCTGATGTCCCTCAGACTGGATTGTTCCTACTAAGTAGTCCCTTTCACCCGTGCCATCCATTCCTTCCATTTTCTCAAAACCCCACTGGTTTTTAATGAGCAGTGCAACTCCTCCTCCCCCTCTCCTCCCTCTGTCTTTCCTGAGGGTTTGATATCCGGGTGTGTGTGTGTGTGTGTGTGTGTGTGTGTGTGTGTGTGTGTGTGTGTGTGTGTGTGTGTGTGTGTGTGTGTGTGTGTGTATGTGTGTGTGTGTGTGTGTGTGTGTGTGTGTGTGTGTGTGTGTGTGTGTGTGTGTGTGTGTACTCACCTAGTTACTCACCTAGTTGAGGTTGCGGGGGTCGAGTCCGAGCTCCTGGCCCCGCCCCTTCACTGATCGCTACTAGGTCACTCTCCCCGAGCCGTGAGCTTTATCATACCTCTGCTTAAAGCTATGTATGGATCCTGCCTCCACTACATCGCTTCCCAAACTATTCCACTTACTGACTACTCTGTGGCTGAAGAAATACTTCCTAACATCCCTGTGATTCATCTGTGTCTTTAGCTTCCAACTGTGTCCCCTTGTTGCTGTGTCCAAACTCTGGAACATCCTGTCTTTGTCCACCTTGTCAATTCCCCTCAGTATTTTGTATGTCGTTATCATGTCCCCCCTATCTCTCCTGTCCTCCAGTGTCGTCAGGTTGTGTGTTGTGTGTGTGTGTGTGTGTGTGTGTGTGTGTATGTGTGTGTGTGTGTGTGTGTGTGTGTGTGTGTGTGTGTGTGTGTGTGTGTGTGTGTGTGTCCTGTTTGATCCCTCGCCCGTTTGGTCTGCTTTGTTATTGTAGTTTATGTGGCTCTTTTGATCTCGTTTATTTGGTATGTTTTGCTCGTCATGTATCTTTGACGTTTCTGATGTTTGGTTTTCTTGTTTCAACTGACTCACTTGCTTCATCTGGTATGACTGGTCCATATATTTAATTTTATCTCTTTGTTGTGGTTTATATTCTTTGTTTCCACTTCTGGTTCGGTTCGCTAGTGTGGTCCGCTTTGGTCCATCTTCTCTGCTTAGTTGGTACGTCAACATTGGTGCATCAGTTCCCTTCGGTTCATCTCCTTTATATGGCCTTTTAAAGCCCCTTTAGTCTGAGTTGACGATGCAGAAGTCAAGGCTCGACGTCAGAATGTTGATCTCACTGAGGTATCCTTGTCTACGAGGATTTTTGTTGTTGAATATTATAGTTAGTGTAGGAACAAAAACTAGCTATATTTAACCTGCCATTTTCAGTTACTCAGGATAAAATAATGAATTCTGTCAGCCTGAGGTATCTCAGGCTCACAAATTTCGTTACTACTGACAGATTTCGTTACTATTCTCAGCAGACTGCTGACAGCAGCAACCAAAATACATGAGTTACAGAAAAAAAGTAACTTGATTCGTGCTGAATCAAGTTACGAATTTAATAAAGCACTACACAGCGTAACGTTGTCCCATTTAAAGCTTGTTTTGCATCGCAGGTCTTTCCTTTAGTCTGAGCTGGGCTATGTGAGTAGGTCGATGAAGATATCGTCAAGTATTCCACAATGGGTTAAGTGTCTTTATCAATCTATTAGCTAAAAGCTTGAGTTATAGCAAATCTACACTTACTATTAAGTGGGTATGGAAGGTGGGGGGAAGGGGGGTGTTAGAACAGAAGGGAGGGATGGGGTGAAGGCTATGGGACGTAATGGTGACATGGAGATTATAAGAGGTAATGTATATACGAGGGATGGATAGGGAGTTGGGGTAGGGAAGGAGGTGAAAGATTGTAAGGTTGCGGTTAAAGGATGTAGGTGTAAGTGAGGGGGTGTGGGGGAGTAGTAGGTTAAAGGGGAGTTGTGTAGGAGATAAGAGGGTGGGGGGAATGGGTAGCCACAAATAGAATTCTGCCCAGAGATTTTGGATGCCTTCTTGGGCTAAAGAAAAATGATTGCCCTCAGCAGACGCATGCAAATGAGAAAGTGCAATGGAAGGAACAGGAAAACTTAGAAGGGCTCTAGGCCAAAGAAAGAAGAAAAATAGAAAACCCTCCTTAAAGGGGCTTGGTTGGTTTGTTAAT